>OY997590.1:75801594-77001594 GCA_963921825.1 Erodium maritimum
AAACCTTTTACATTAAATCACTTTAAGATCACCATTTGTTCAACAAAATAATATTTACAACTTAAAACACGTCCCAACAAGTGGACAAAAGTATGGTATCCGTCGCTAGACTCAAATAAACCCAGAATCCCGCTCCTAGCTCTTCAAGCTTCAGAAGCTCACCTAGTCCAACCTACAACCGGTACCTGTAGGAAAAGCAGCTAGGGGTGAGCGTTCGCTCACCACCACGGATAACAGACTGACTACGGCATAATTAGCAGACAATGCCGGTAACACCAACAAACAACACAACCCCCGGGGATCATTATCCCCCAAACTCAAGTAACCCGACCGGACACCCACACACTGATACTTTCCTCAACCGACTCAACACTCGGACACGTAAGGTAGACCCGACACAACGATCGACGACCTCCTCCAAAGACACGACAGACCACCACGCAACACCCAACATCACAAAGGATCGCACACCAAACAAGATCACAAAGGATCGCACTCCTGTCAGCTGCTTAGTGTCGGTTGCTAACCGGCTGGGCTCGAGCCTGCCCCACGCGCTTTGCCGATCCCTGTCAGGCTCCAGGCGGTCGACCTGTTGGCGATATATACAACGCTGCTTTTCCGATAGCTAGTCGAAAGGGGAGTTGCCCTCTCATCGCCTACAAATGCTCACAACCTTCCGAGACTCGAACTCGGTCAGGCTAGCCAAAGGACGCTCGTAACCTCCCAAGACTCGAACTCGGTCAGGCCAGCCAAAGAACACTCGCAACTTACCGATCCCTGTCAGGTAAGCCAGCCAAATTCCACACCACTTCCCGACACGAAGTCGGGTCACTAACCTCGGGCAAACACAATCACAATCACAAGCAAGGTTCAACAAACAGCAACAAGACCGGTTCAACACTCCACATGCACTCATGGCCTCTCAAGACACGAACGGTAAAACACGGACTCAACAATCCCACGGGTACTCACGGCCTCCCAAGACACACCAACCATAACTCACGGGCTCAACAACCCCACGGGCACTCACGGCCTCCCAAGACACACCAACCATAACTCACGGGCTCAACAACCCCACGGGCACTCATGGCCACCCAAGACACGCCAACAGTAACTCACGAGCTCAACAACCCCACGGGCACTCATGGCCACCCAAGACACGCCAACAATAACTCACGGGCTCAACAACCCCACGGGCACTCATGGCCGCCCAAGACACACCAACAGTAACTCACGGGCTCAACAACCCCACGGGCACTCATGGCCACCCAAAACACACCAACAGTAACTCACGGGCTCAACAACCCCACAGGCACTCATGGCCACCCAAGACACACCAACAGTAAAGACGCGGGTTCAACAACCCCACGGGCCTGCATGGCCACCCAAGACACACCAACAGTAAAGAAACGGGTTCAACAACCCCACGGGCACTCATGGCCACCCAAGACACGCCAACAGTAACTCACGGGCTCAACAACCCCACGGGCACTCATGGCCACCCAAGACACACCAACAATTACTCATGGGCTCAACAACCCCACGGGCACTCATGGCCGCCCAAGACACACCAACAGTAACTCACGGGCTCAACAACCCCACAGGCACTCATGGCCACCCAAAACACACCAACAGTAACTCACGGGCTCAACAACCCCACGGGCACTCATGGCCACCCAAGACACACCAACAGTAAAGACACGGGTTCAGCAACCCCACGGGCACTCATGGCCACCCAAGACACCAACAGTAAAACACGGGTTCAACAACCCCACGTGCACTCATGGCCACCCAAGACACGAAAATACACAATCAACCTCCGACATAACCAATGCCTCCAACAGTCCTAATATCAACAGTTTCACAATCAACCTCCGGGCATGGTCATATGCCTCCAGTACTCCTAATCTCGATAAGTTCGAAATCAACCTTCGAGCATGGTCATATGCCTCCAGTACTTCTAATGATGCTAAGTTCTCTGCTCCTACGACACTACTAAGTGTCACATGCATTTCCAATATTCGCTACGTTCCCGTATCATGCCTTTCTAATATTCGATAAACCTAATTAACCCACGACACCCCGTTGTCACATGCAATTCTACTGTTAACTTTCCCTGGTCAGGGACGAGATCCGGCTACTTTTCCCTACCTCGTGCGTGTTCTCCAAAATCCAAACAACAAGCTCCGCCGTGATCTCAGTCACTCGCCTAACTTTCCTTTCCCACGGTCTGCAGCACGATCTAATAAGAACACGATTTAAATACTTATAAGCTCGCAGACATAAACTGGTATTCAGTAAACTCGACGCCCAAAAGTAACCCCGACAATGTCGATCACTCCCAAACTTCCCAAATACTAGACATTGTCGACAAAGGACCCGTAAAGGCCCGATTCGCCCGACATGGCGAATCTGCCCGGGTTTTGTAAATACCCTTCCGGGCTCCGAAAATTCCCGTTTTCGTTTCTACGGTCTTAGAATAATTCAAGGGTTCCTATGCACTTGACGGAATCGAATTCCGACTTCCGAGTCAAATAATTAACGTTTCAAGTTTCTAAAACTCGTTAATTACAACTTTTCCAATTCAATTCTAAATTTCGATTCGGTTATGGATAAATGGTCCGGGGAACATTTTAAACCACCCGAACACTAAACCCGATCACCCGAGCACGTGGGCCCTACCCGGCCCAACTTGGCCGAGGTGATTTAGGCCATTTAGGGCCCGGCTCACCAAGGTGGTGGCTGGCCCTAGTTCTGGCAAGCCACCCCGAGGTCCGGCCAACCTCCACGAGGCCCAGCCAGCAGCCCACCGGCCTGGCCAGCTCCGGCCAGCAGCCCACCAGCCTGGCCAGCTCCGGCCAGCAGCCCACCAGCCTGGCCAGCTCCGGCCAACCCCCACACGGTCCGGCCAGCCACCTAACACGGTGGCCGGAGCTCCCCCGAGCCTCCGGTCACCGGAAAACGCTCAACTCTTCGGTCCAAACACCTCCAAAACGTCTCCAACGATCCCCACACCTCAAAACCACCATAAACTACTAGATTTAAACAAACCCTAACTTTCCAAATTTAACAAAACGGGAACCGGTTCGGTACTAACCGTAGAGGAAGACGAGGGAGTCCTATTCTTCGAACTTTGAGACGATCCAAGGGTTAGATGCAAAACCCTAGCCCAAATCTTTCTCTTTTCTCCTTCTCCTTCTCTCCCTTTCTTCTCTCTTCTTTCTCTTTCTAAAAACTAACACATTTTCTCTTCTTTTTTTCTTTTTAAAACATGTGGCCGGCCACCCTCATGTCTTCTCTCATTTTCCCCCCAAAAACCTAACTCCACCAATAATGGACAAGTGCCAAGGTGGGTCCCACACCTAACTCCTAGATATTTTCCAATCAGATTCGCGAAATTCGGACGTTTCGGGCCCCGAATGGGCACTTTTTCCAAGAAAATACGAAAATTCACGGGCTACAAGGAAATGGCTCAACTAAGACCGCTGCGACGACGGCTAAGCTTTTTGGATCCAAAACGGTCCTCGAATGGACCAAAACGTCGCTCGGTTGACTTTTCCAACGAAAAGTCAACATTTCCCAAACTGACCAGAAAGTTGCCATGAGTTCCCCGGAACTCACTTTGGTCGATAAAGGGGTCAACTTAAGTCCGGTATGACCCTCGGGGTCATTTTAGGTTCAATTAAGTGTTAGTCTTAAAATTTTTAAATTTTCCTGTTTTTCGTAGGTTTGACTGACGTTGACCGGGAGTGGTTATTACATATGGCTCTCCTCACCCGCGTTGGGGATTTGCGAAGGAGCATCCCGGGACCTTCTCGTGGGGTCGAGGCGTCCTTCGGGGATCTGTAGGGCCACGTCTAGTGGTTGTTTCATCGACCTACGACCTCGCTCTAGGTCCGAGGTTGTGTGGAGAGGGCGAGCGTCGATCTCGCTTCCCTGCGTTACCCTTCTCATCTTCTCGATTTCCATGGGTGCGGGGTCGGAAGGAACGGCTGGCCTATGACCTTGCTCTGGGTCCGGTGAAGAGGGGAGGACGTGGGTGCCAGTCATGGATCCCCCCGACGTATTTCTTGTCTGGGGCGGATCCCCGGGACGCAGGGATGTTCTGACCTAGGGTTCCTTTTTGGTGGTTTCAAGAGATGGGATGGGCGACATGGGGCTCTTTTCGCCTCCTGTGGAGTATCGGAGCACTCAGGTTTGGCCTGCTTCATGCACGACGGGTTGGCCATTTCCCTCCCATTTTCCGATTGAGGTTAGTGTGCTATCTCGTCGAGGCTTGTCTCGGAGGGTTGCGGCGATGTAGTCTAGTCTTCACTTTGGCGGAGCACGGTACCTAGGGTGGTCTAGGGCGGCCTGTGCGCTAGGCTGGGACCCGTTGTCCTTGGATCCATTACCTAATCTGGGTGGGTATCGGGGTGGAGGGCCAGGGTATCCCTTGACCCATTACCTAACCCGGGCCCCGACCCTGGATGGGGACTAAGTCCTCTAGAGTGGTTCTCTGCGGGTTCGTTTGCTGCGAGCCAGGGGACTGCTCAAGGAGGGTTCGGTGGAAGGAGGCCAGGGTTTCCTCGGCTCTCGCCCTATTGGAATGCCATCATCCTCGCTCTGGGGTGGAAGGAGGGGTGGAGTTCTGGTGCCGGTGCCAGCGCCAGAGGAGAAGAGTGGCCAGCGAGTCACAGTTCGGACGAGGGCTGGGTTTCATCCCCGATGGGCCACATGAGTACGTTGGCAGGGCTCAGGCACAAGAAGGATTCCGTGAGGATACCCTGGTCTCCCTTCCTGGCTGATGGTCACAAGTTCGGTTTTATAGCGCAAGAAGAGTATCGTCCTCGGGCAATCAAGCGGCAGTTCGGCCCTACCTTGAGTAGTGTCTTGTCGGTCGTTTTTAATTTTCGTTCTACTTTTATGAGGTGGCTGTTAGGTCACCTCTGTCCTAGCTTGGTCAGTTTTGGTTATTTTTTTTCTGTCTTAGGTCATTTGATCGGTTATCAGCCTCAGATCGCCTTTATGGCAGTTCAACAAAACGTTTTAAGCGTTTTCTCGGTAGATAGGGTTATTGTGTTTGCCCTGTCAGGGTTGTCAGACATGTACTAACTCTTTTAAATAAATATGTTGCACGATTACTCCAAAAAAAAGGTTTCAAAGTTTAAAATAAAATTTCTATCACCATGTAGCTTGGTTGATTGGTAAAAAAAACAAACAAATTAGAATTCATACTTTTTGTAATTTCGCGGTATAGATCATGAAGAGAATTTTTGAGTTAATGAGCTTTCATGTTCGTGTAAATATCGACATGAATAGTCGATTCCTAAAACTAGGAGCGTACTTGCACCTTCATATCATACCTGAATTATTTTTCTCACTTATATTCTATAAAGTTGAAAAATCGGAAGATTTTTTTTGGGACGAAAGGTTTAATTTTAATTAATTTAAATATCAGCTACAAAAGAGTGCATCAGGAGGTAGTCCCGAGCTACGAAATAGAAAACAGTCATTATACTGTAAGGAGCCCTAGTAGGTCTTTTTACAAAAAAAAACTATGAGACAAGTAATCCGGTACAACCAGTGTTGGAAGTACCATAAATGCGTACTGAAGAGAAAACTAAACTATGACGAAACCAATGATTGCTGCTCAAGGTGTAGCCTTCATACTCTATTAGTTGTATTAAACCAAACCTACGATTATTGATCTCAAGAGGACACAGAGCTTTGTTCCGGGACCCCTCCCAAGGCCACTCCCTAGAGCACTGAATACCTTTCATTCTTCCATGCGGGCCAACTTTCCCGTCTTGTCCTGATTTTCCGAGGGTTTCCTAATAGATCATGTCTTAACCCCCTCAGACTCAGCTCCAGCTACAAGTGCAGTTCTATCTATGTGCCCAGGCAGGATCAGAGACGTCATTTTTTCTGTTATCCGAGAGCCGGCTAGTTACCAAGTTTTTCCAACCTGGATCGGCCGAGCGGCTCGCTCCGTTAGGTGCAATAGCCGAGGATACTTTTGGGCCCCTGCATCGAGACAATGTCGCCTTAGGTGCAGTGGTCGAGGATACCTTATACGAGACGGATGATCATCCCAATTAGTGGCATATACCTTGGTTTGACGGTCGTTTAGAATTCCAACAGCGAGGAATCAAACCGAGGTTCACCCATCACCTCCCAGTCACACTTTGACACCATGTGGCCTATCAACCCACAATTATAACAAAACAAAGGTAATTTTACATAAGTAAACGTGACATGAACCGGGTAGGGAAATTCTCGAAAGCGAAGCAGGAGGGGGCGCTCCACAAGATGTCAGAAGCGAACCTTTATTGCTCCTCCCCAATATGTACCCACCGATCGCACGAGACATGAACACAGAGCCCTAGTTTTGCACCAATCATTTCTCTAGTGGTTTTGGTATTGACTAAAGGAGGGAGGCCATGGGCATGCACCCATAGTTGGATCCTATCTACGGTGGGGGGCTCACTAGCCATCGGGTTCAAGTCACCCAACAATAGTGGTCTCTTATTGAAGCATCAAAGTTCGTTATCCCGAACCCATGCTAGGGATGTCTTCGTCTCGAAGTAAAACCGAAGATCCCCGATCCGATGTCTTTGATCACCAGCCCCTCAGCTGACTTACCCCATGCCTTGGTGATGATCCGAAGAAGAACTTCTTTTCGGGGCGGCTTAGACGACCACAACTTACCCATCACGACAAATTGTTGCCTAGATAGTATGGATGGGCTCACCGGGGTGTACAATACCATCACCTCAACTTCCTCCTCATCCTCCAAAGAGAAAGTCGAGAGGTCATCCTGAAAGTTGAACAGTTGAAAGTCTAGACATGCCGAAGAAGGAGGCGCCATCGAGGTGAAGTCGTCTTCCTTGCGTTTGAAGTTTTGTGGTGGCGGGTCATCCCCGGTGGTGATGTGAGCAACGCCGGGATCACGGGGACAAGATCAGCGTTGGGAGCCCCAACCCCCTCATAGAGAGAAGTCACCTCCGTCCTCCCTAGCCCCGACCTTCGTTGTTCAGGCATGGGGGCCTTCCCTTTAAGAGGGTCTCAGACCAGTGGGGGCCAAGAGTTAGTGGCGAGTACTATCGCAGGCGGCGTAGTGATAGTGGGAATCGAGGCAGCGACGATAGGAGCATATATAGCGATGAGGGGAGCACGTACCACCGGTAGTTGAAGAGCAGGGATAGTCACTGTAAAAAGCGGAGCCTGTACATCGCCGAGAGAGGTCGGGGCGACAGAAGAAGATTTAGGGTTTCTTCTATGTCTCGGTTTAATGCTTTCTTCTGCTCCATATCATCACGAAGGTGTGGGTCAGATCAGTAGAGGGCCTGGTAATCAAGGACATTGGTCCCGAGGTTTTTATCTTTTACTTCGAGTCGGATGAGGCTCGTGCATGAGTCCGGAGCAACAAACCCTGGTGCTTCGATGACCGTCCGCTGCTCCCCGTTGACTTGAACTCGGTGACTTGAGCCCAATGGAGAGGGATCCTCCTACCTTGGATCGGCTCCATCTATGGGTTAACGCCCATGGTCTCCCTCCACTAGTGTGGACCCGAGCAATCAGGGAAATAATTGGCTCGGCTCTTGGGTTATATGTCGAGGTTCTGTGTGATCAATGAGCCTTCTACTGGGGAGGAACGATGAAAGTGTGCTTCTGGCACCTCGTGGAGCGTCCCCTACGTCGTCATATGCTGCTGAGGTTGAAGGACTTCCCAGAACCTTAGGTACAAGACATTCGGACAATGTCCAGGCCAAGAATATCGATCCAGGGTGGAAAAACTTGGTTGCTGGCCAACTCTCTAGTGGTCAGGAAATCGAGGTTTCAGGCCCGCTTGGCATAGAGAAAGAGGTAGACTTGGAGTTGGAGCTGGAGCCGAAGCTAGAGGAGTGAAGAATGGTGCTATTGGTGAACCCCGGGATGATCAAGCGAGTGCTGGTAAGTAGCCCCGCCAAGAGGGATGATATGTCCCTCTGGCTTCAGGGACTGGCTCAAGGAGGGGTCCTTGGTTAAATCCTTGCCTCCTACAACTGATGTTTCCAACTCGGGCATTTGAGCAGGACTTTCAGTTTCGTCTTCCAATCCCCCACCTTTCCTTCCTACCTATATGGCATCTCAATACCATCTATGATGGTTATAGTGTTAAAATAGTTGCAAAAAATATGTTCTATGTCTATTTTTCTTTAGTGATCCGGGAATGATTTTTCTGTCGCACTCATTCGTAGTTGAATTCTGATTTCATAAAATTGCACCTTTCAGTCAAAAAAAAAAGTTTAGGTATTTTACTATTTACTAATCAATACTTTAACATAGTTTCTAACTTATTAACAAATGCACTAATAGTCGTGTTAATCAATAATGACAGAGAGCTCTGCTAGGGTTTTGGTGCCACCTCCTCGCGAGCCACCTCAGCCTAGCTGGTCACGGTCCTCCCGACGTCGTTTCGGTTTCTCTACTCCGCTGCCATGGCGTTCTTTTCAACCTTCCAACTCATCTCGAATCGGGATGGGGAGGAATTTATCTCTAGGTGGCGATCTCCCTTGTTGTGTATTGTTTTTCTCGGTCGGTGTCTTCGTTTTATCTGTATCCTGAGTATTCATGGAAACGATGTTTGCTTGGAATTATTGTGGTCTTGGGGCAGACCACAATCGTCGTCAGCTCAAGGACTTGGTATCTCGGAAAAAACTGGACTTGGTTTTCTTGACGGAAACACACCATGTGGAAAGTCGGAATTCCCGGTCTTGGTTAGCTATTCTCTGGCGTACATTAGGCTTTCATGGTGGAATGGGGGTACCAGGTATGGTCCCACCACCGGTGCAAGGGAGAACAGCAGGATCGACCAACAAGGAGGGAGTAATGCTTCTCTGATCGGAAAAATGCAAGGTTGAGGTGTTATCGGAGCAGCAGACACACAAATACGTCATTTTCTGGTTTGAACAGGAATCGGCTATACGCTTTACCGGGATTTATGCGGAACCGACTAGGGAGCATAGGTATAGGACCTGGAATCTCCTCCGGCAATACACAACAGTTCAAGCACCGTCGGCTTGGATTCTAATGTGGGATTTTAATGGCATCCTTAGGTCATCCGAGAATAAAGGGGTATCTCGTACTCTATAGAGCTCATCCAGGCTTTCCAGCATGTCATTACAGATATATGTGTTGAGGAGGTCTCATTATCGGGATACCAATTCACCTAGAAGAGGGGCCAGGACCCTAAATCTCGACTGGAAATATAGATGGATAGAGATTTCATGTCTCCCCAAGTAGGAAACTGATTTCCCCTTGTATCGCCGCAAAACTTGGGCTTTTCTACATCTTATCATATGCCTATTTTACTTCGCCTCCATAGGGAAGATACCGACCGAGGAAAGAGATAATTCATATTTGAGAATGCTTGGGTGGAACATCCGGATTGTGGAGCACTGATTCAGAATGAATGGGGAAAACCGGGGACTGTCACATTAAACATCACTTTAGGGACATTGACAAATCGTTGGACACCTAGGGGAAGACTATCTTTCGCGACAACATCAACCAGATTAGACGTTTCCAACGAAAGCTGGCCGAACTGAATGAGTGTATAGACAGACAGGGTATCAAACACAAACTGGCGATCCACAAGCTATATAATCGAGCCCTAGCAAACCAGGAAGAATTTTGGCGCCGACGTGCGAAACAACATTGGTTGGATGAAGAAGGCCGGAACACAGGTTTTTTCCAGCGTTTGGCCACGAAGAGGCAAAAGAAGAATAAAATCACGGTATTGGAAAATGATGACAGGGTAGAAGTATCATAGCATACGGGTATGAGTGATCTACTAGTGAACTATTTCAAGCAGATCTTCACTGCAGATCCAATCTCAGATTATGATCTACCAATGGTTGTTCCTGCTATGATCTCTCTGGCCCAGAATATTGGCCTAGTCCAACTGGTTACGTATGAAGATGTTCGGTTAGCGGTGTTCCAAATGGGGCCATCGAAATATCTAGGCCCAGACGACCTCTATCCGAAATTCTTTTAACATTACTGGGATATCCTACGACCGGAGGTTATTGAGTTCATTCGAGCAGCAGTTGCAACCAGGAATATTGATTGTGATATCAACAAAACCACTCTGGTACTGATTCCGAAGAAAGTGGCAGCCAGAAAAATTGCAGATCTCCTCCCCATTGCACTTTGTAATGTTATATTCAGAATCCTGTCCAAAGTCCTCGCCAACCGCCTCAAGCCTCTATTGGACCCCGATCATATCAAAAACCCAAGGAGCTTTTGTCCCAGGAAGAGCAATATAGAATGATATATTCATATCTTATGAGATTATACACGCTCTTAGACGTCGGACTCAGGGTTAAACTGGATTTATGGCTTTGAAGCTCGATATGAGTAAGGCTTATAACCAAGTAGAATGGTCCTTTTTGCTAGCCATGTTGGGAGCTTTTGGTTTTAGCCCAAGCTGGAGATCCTTGGTTCTTGCGTGCATGCAATCCATCCAGTACACAGTTAGCTCTGACGGGAATAACACTGCCCCTTTTACAGCAAGCCGGGGAATTTGTCAGGGAGACCCATTGTCACCTTATCTATTTCTTTTCTGAATTGAGGGTTTATCTCGCGTGTTGGCACATGCAGAACGGGATGGAAAATTACACGGGGTCTCGGTGGCCAGTGGAACCCCAGTCATCTCACATATTTTTTTCACCGATGATTGCTATATTTTATGCAGGGAAAACAAGAATGAGGCGGAACAGGTGCACCACATACTTAATTCTTTTGGGGCTATGTCGGGGTAAGTAGTAAACAAGATGAAGTCTTCCATCTTTTTCAGCACTAATACGTCCCAGACTGATCGAAATCTCTGCTGCAACATACTGGGCATACAGGAAATATCCCAACCATCAACGTATCTGGGAGTACCAATATACTGGGGAGGCGGAAAGGACAAAGCCTTCAGTTTTTGTGTGATCGGATTGTGACCAAGATTGGATCCTGGGATGGTCAGATGCTCTCAGTAGGGGGAAAGGAGGTAATGGTTCGATCAGTGCTATAGGAAATGCCCATATATGTGATGAGTGTTTTCATGCTACCTCAGGGCTCTGTAAAACAAATACACATCGCCTTAGTGCGATATTGGTTGGCGGGCACCCCCCGAGGCAAAAAAACGATCATTTGGAAGGACTGGAAAATATGTGCAAACCAAAGGAAGAAGGTGGAATGGGCTTTCGGGATATGAGGGACATGAACATTTCCATGTTGGCGAAAATGGGATGGAAGCTTCTTACTCAACTAGAAAACTTGGTGGCTCGGGTTTTTAAAACTCGTTATTATCCAACAGGGGACTTCCTTAGTGCAGGCGGGGGAAATAATCCAAGTCAGATTTGGACGAGGGTGTGGGCCACTCAGAACCTACTCCGACAGGGACTACGCCGAGCAATTGGGGATGGTCGGTCAACACTAGTTGAGGGTGCCCCGTGGCCAATGGCGAACGAACCGATCATTCTAGTGCACACTTCTCTCACTCCGAATATGTTGATATCGGACCTGACTGCGGCACACGAAAAGGAATGGGACAAGCCGAAACTCTCCCAAAAATTTCCACCGGGATTAGTGGAGGACATCTTACAAGTCCCACCTCCCGCACCACAACATAAAAACATATGGTTTTGTAAATATAACGTCCGGGGCATCTACATAGTCAAAGAGGGGTACAGAGCTCTATCGCGAGAAAATGGACGTTGGCATTATTCTATGGGAGTCGCGGTTCGGACAGCCATCTGGGATCTAGATACTCAACCCCGCATAAAATTCTTTCTCGGGAGGCTACCATCCGGAACCCTTCAGGTAGCGGCGAATCTCCACACTAAACATGTCCCTATTTCGATATACTGCCCTGTTTTTCAGAACGAGGAGGAGATTACATCGCACCTTCTTTTTCACTGCTAGTTTTCCCAAGCCGTCTGGGCTTTGTCAGGATTACAGGTTCTGATATCCCCTCATACTACTTTACTTAATCGGTTGTCCTTAATCCTGGATTTGTCAGACATGGAAACAAAATGCAGAGCGGCAATGACTCTATGGGAACTATTAAAAGCAAGGAATGAAATTGTTTGGGACAACTCTCCGTTGACACTCCAGAATATCATGGCCACAATCCTAAGTAACCAACTGAGCTGGATTGAAGCACATAGGGCCCGATCAAAATCGATGGTCTTAGTCCAAAACAGGCAAACAGGATGGACCCCACCTCCCTCGACATGGTTGGAAATTAACGTGGATGGGGCTGTTTTCACAAACTTGGGACAATTTGGATGGGGTCGGCTCTGCAGGACGGATCAAGGAGGGATCGTGGAAGGCCAAAGTGGTACGGGTCAGGACTCCTAAAGGCTGAATTTACGGAAGCAATGGCAATTTGACAGGCCCTACAATGGACTCAAGAGCTATCTCTATCCAGAGTAATCATCCGCAGCGATGCTCAGTACTTGGTGCACTTGATCCAAGAGAACCATCAGGTCTTCTCTCCTTTAGGTCGATTAGTTGACGACTGTCGATCCTTATTCTCTACTATAAATGATGGTAAATTCGAATATATTCCTAAGATAGCGAACGAAGCAGGCTATTGATTAGCTCAGAAGCCCGTTCGGTGTTCGTCCAATCATGATCTAGTTTCACTATACGGGATGCATTAGGATGTATCTTATCCAAATTCAAATGATAATATAAGCCCTAACTCCTCCTCCGACTATAAAAGTCACCCCACGTATCTAAATCCCGCCTCCCTAGTACAGAGTGATAATATTGCACGTGCTCAGCTTCAATGCTACACAACCCAACCCCAGCCAACAGAAGTGTCGAGGTGGGACCCATTTAAGAACACGGAGAGGACCCACCGTTCCAACACCCACCACGGACTCTCCCCGTCAGCTCAATGATAAAGGCTAGCCCACGCCGGACCGTAAGCCGCCACATTCAGAGTTCCTCTCAGTCAGCCTCTCTCAGGCGCTATCATTCCATTTTTCTGGGTCCCACGTCCCACCACCACCACAAAATCCTCATGCCTATTTATATCTGAGCCTGAGCGAGTGTTTTGAACTTACCTTTATCTCAGCTCGGCTCAGCACTCACTGCTCGGCGTCCTACATCTTTCAGTTGGAGATCTGTCCCTGTCGCTAATTATTGGTCGGTTTATTTTATAACTGACAGGCCAACCAGACTGAGACACATAAGCAACCGTTCCGTTTTTGGTGTACTCTAGGGCTCTTTTATGAAACTGGAGAGTAAACACCGAACTGTTGGAACGGGCTTGAGCTCCTATCCTGTAACACGGCTTAGTTATAACAGTAATCATGAGAATGAGCGTGAAATCAAGTGGAAAAGAAACGTAACGGTGACGAGCCACAGAAACCGATACTTTCATTAATGATGTTGGGATTTTTTGGTGAGGATTATATATTTATTGACATAGCTATAGGAACATAGGTTTCATAAGTAGAAGTACATTTTGGCCACCAAAAGTTCTTTTATGGTAGTTAATTCGGGAAACAAAGTGCCAACTTGAAGGTATTCTCCATGATATGCTATCAACAAATTTTCGCCAGGTCAAGTAAAAAGGGATAGTTTGGTCAAGTAAATTCATCAACCGTAAATATTTAAATACTACTATATCAATTTTGAATCGAAATATAAGAGATAAATATGGCAAAAAATTGTAAAGAAAAGAGAGAGTGGTTAATGGTTTGAGAATAAGGTTTAGGGGTATATATAGGATTCGAATCAGATTTATTAATATTTTTTTAAAAAAAATCTTATCGTTCTTTTTCGACCGTTGCTAACGGTCGGAATTTTTCTCTCTAATGCCACGTATCGTGCTCGTATTAGTTGGACAAGCGATTCGGTTCGCACGACCCACGACGCGCGATATAGGAGCGCAAGTCGCGCGTCCCACCAAACCGCGTTTTAGCAGTTTACGGGTCACATAATCGAGGCTCCATACCGCACCGACCCGCGACCCGCGAACTGTTGAAACACAGTTCGATTTGCGGTTCACGTTACGATTCGACCGACTATACATGCTCTTATGGGTTATCAACTTTAAAAGGGACGGTTGAAGTTGTCTGTTAGTTGCAGTTAATTAGTAGGGTAAACTACAAATACCTACCTCAAACTTGTAGCGTTTAACTGATACATATCCTAAAGTTTTTTTTGTAACTGATACCTACTCAGATTTTTAGTTATTAACTGATAGCCCAAGCAGACAGCTAAAATGACGAAAATGCCCTCAATAATTTTTTGAATAATTTTTTTAAAAATAAAACTGAAGTGATTTAATAAGTACATATATATACCTAACAAAAGTGGTTTTTTAAATATATATTTTAAAATAATTACTGAAATGTAGTTGAGGGTATTTTCGTCATTTTATCTAAACATCAAAGTAGGTATCGGTTAAAAAACTTTATGGTAGGTATCAGTTAAATAACTAAACATCTGAGTAGGTATCAGCTAAAAAAAAGCTTTAGGGTAGATATCAGTTAAACGCTACAAGTTTGGAATAGGAATTTGTAGTTTACCCTAACAATATGATGAATTTAGTACAAAATTAAGAACGAAAATGCCATATTTTTAATTTCACAGAACTAAAATATGATGAGAAATTATATAAAACTTTCTAACGAATGAGAATGATGATGGTGATACTTGAGTACTTACTGATCAGTCCCAGCTAGCTTCTTCAATAACCCATCGCATTCACATGTGTTTGTATCCACATGAAAACAAATTAACTATTTCATAAATACCCTAGACGAGACGACTCTATTTGTATCGCCTATTAGCTAGCTTAAGCTGCATCCTATCCTCTTCTTTTGAATATCAATACTACTGTCTCATCATGATATAGTATATATAGTTAATGCAAGTGCCAAATGATTAGGGATGAGCGCCGTAAACCGACCGTATCCGGTCGTCCTTATCATCGGAATCACCGTGATCGATGTCACCGACGACAGTTACAATTACAAAACTATCAAACCGGTGGTTTTCGGGTTGGATACGGTTTTTTATCTTCCAAACCGAGAAAAAACTGCCCGACCGGTTGTGTATTTCATAGGGCCTGATTATTTCTAATTCCCACGGGCTGGCCCTTGTTTTATTAGTTTCATTTAGCTCATTTGTTTAGTAGCCCACTTGTTTTTAGCAGCTTAGTCATACTAAATTTATCGTTCTTGAATTGTTAGTGTTGTAAACTTCAAAAATGGTTCCTGAAACCTGTATTGTAAGACGATGAATATGTGAGGTATTAATTGTATGAATTTTTGTGTTTGAATTGTTGAAAGTAGCAGGTTTGTGAAGTTCAATTGTATGTTTGTAAAAATATGTGTGAAAAATGTTGTATTTTGGGTTATATTGTGAAGGCCCAACATAAAGCCCATTGGGTCTTGTGGGCCGGTTATAACCGTCACCGCCTGGTAGGTAGCCTAGCCGGTTATCAGCTTCCCCACCAATAACTGGTGATGGTGATGGTTATGGGTTTTAGGTACCCGGGAATGACGGATTGGTTAATGGGTATGGACTTTTGGGGCGGGTACCGGCCGATGCCCAGCCCTACAAATGATAACGAATATTTTGGTCTAAATAGAAACCATTAGTCTTTTATAAACAAATGTTTTTCAAAAGATTCATATACGTAGGATCGGAAACTGTCACGAGATTATTTTTCAGGAATTTATTTTCAATTATATGTTAGAATATATAACAGTTTTGTTATATAGAGAATAAATTAAATAGAAACCATGTCTTAACCTAAAAACTGTGTGAACCAATGTAAACCATCCATTTTATAAATTGATGGATAAGATGTAATTGAGTTGTTGACTCCAAAAAAATTGCATTTTTTGATAAGTGGTATGAGCTTTTTAGTAAAACTATCATATTGTTTTTTTTTTTACCAATTCACAAATTTAATTTTTTTCCGCTTCTTTTGAACTCTGATTGGCTTCAAACTTGCACCAATATTTATGCTTTTTCGAGGGATTTCTATCAAGATCCGTCATGAATATATTTTGAACCATGATTTTTTTTTCAGGGATGATTTAAAAAAAATAGATCTGAGTAACTTTTATCTGCACTTTACACTAGTTTTATCAACACTTTACATTAGTTTTATCAACACTGGACACTACGTTTATCACCTCATTTTTCAAAACTGAACATGATTTATTTTTTTCTGCTTCGTTTGAACTCCGATTGGCTTCAAACTTGCGCCAATATCTTTGTTTTTTCAAGGGTTTTCTATCAAGATCAGTGATGAATATGTTTTGAAGCAATAAAAAAATAAATTATTTCAGGACTGATTTAAAAAAAATTATATCTGGGTAATTTTTATCAACACTTTAAACTGGTTTTACCAACACGTTACACTGGTTTTATCAACACTAAACACTAGTTTTGTCATTTCATTTTCCAGAAACTGAACATGATTTTTATCACTTCATCACATGTTTTTTATGAACACTAATTTTATCAACACTAAACACTAGGTTTATCACTAAATTACATGTGTTTCTTCACCCCATCACGTGTTTTTCTTATCAACATTAAACTCTAGTTTATCACTCTTATTATCAAAATTGAACATGATTTTTATCACCTCATCACTTGTTTTTTATCACCTCAGTACATGTTTTTATCAACATTTTAGCACTAGTTTGATCACTCCCGATATAAAACATTTGTTAGTGAATATTTATCAACACTCAACATTATTTTTATCACCCCGATATAACTTTTTATTTTCGTGCTTCCAAATATATTCATGATTGATCTTGGTTTAAAACCCTTGAAAAAATATATATGGGCGCAAGTTTGAAGCTAATCAGAGTTCAAACGAATCGGGAAATATTAAATTAGTGAACTGGTTAAGAAAAATGGACATTAGTCCACATGACACCATGTTATTACAATTATGCTCTTGCCTGTGTGAGAAATGAAGAAAGTGGCGTGTATTTGGGTGGAATTGGGTGATGATGTGGCATCATGGTGAATGTTGAATCTTAGGTGTGTGTGGCTTGGATTGGTTCACACAGTTTTTAGGATAAGAGAAGTTTCTAGCTGATTTGTCCTCTTGTTATACATATATATTTTTTAATCAACAATTTTTTATATAAAATACTCCACCTTTGGTAAAAAAAAAAAAAAAGGTGGCCGAGCTCGCCGGTTTGAAATGGTTGGCCGCCGACGAGTGTTTAAAGGTTGTCACTTGCCTTGTCTGAAATCAATCAGATTTACTGTGTGGGTAAAGGAAGTTCCGGTGGTGTACTGTTGGATCTGTTACTATCGTGTTCGGTCCTGGCCGTCGACGTGGTAGGGCTCCTCGGATCCCTCTTTAGGGTCATGGTGCCTTTATTCACTACTGCAGAAATGAGCTTGGCACACGGATAGAAAGTATCCGTCACTAAAGATTTAGAACCTTGGCCACGGATAGGCCCATCCGTGGAAAAGGTCTCCAGTATCCGTCAGGCAAGTGAAAACTTCACAGACGGATACTACATCCGTAGGAAAGGTTTCAAACCTTGCTGACGGATACAATTTCTGTGGAAAAGGTCGCATGTATCCGTCAGGCAGGTGGTGACGCCTTACCTACGGACGCTCTATCCGTCTGTGGAGTGTGTAAAGCCTAGCTACAGATACTTTGTCCGTCAAGCAAGTGGAATCCTTACCCATGGATGTTTTATCTGTCAGTGAAGCTTGTTTTATCCGTGGGTCAAGTGAGCCAGTGTACAAACTATTTCCGAAAACATTTATAGTCATCCTGATGAAAATATCGACATAATACATGATCTTGTATTATACAAGCGGTATATAAGCACAACAACATTTACTAGATACTGTATTTTGTAAAAGTACATTGTTAAACAACAAAGTACATAGCCGAATACTTAAACAACAAAATACATAAACGAGTATTAGTTCTGCTCAGAAAAAAAAATTACAGAAACGCATAATGATAGAGTTACGAAGCAAGAAGATTTCTGATAACACGCTCCTGCATTGCCTTCAAATCTTCCATCCATTCAACAAAACGTCTAAACCAAACAGGCTCCTCTATAGCTTCAAAGTCATTCTCCTGAACCTCGTCCAACAACGGAGGCCTTTGCAGTGGGCCTACACCATCAGGTGGTGGAGGAAGGTCATCACCTTTCTCACACATCAGGCGTTCAATTTAATCGAATCGTTGATGTCCTTCCTGCACTATGCAGTCATACTATTGCAGCCACGCTGGGGCAGCCGCAACGTTGCCTCTTTGGGGAGCAGGTATTCGAACTACTGTTCCTGCATTTTCACGACGACGCCACCTACGCTCGAGTCGCGAATTAAAGTTTGGTTCCATCCTGACTCAACCAACAAATTACAATTATAACTAATCCCAAAGAATTAAGGCAAACCATACGGAAGTAGTATTCATAAATACTAACACTTAATGAATGAAGTAAAGAAAAAGTAAAACATTCGATAAAACATTAAACCATAGTCATATAATAAAGTGATATTGAAACAAAAGTTATCCTTAATTAACACAATAGTTAAGTACTAATACAATAATATTCTAGCAAGGCACTGCACGTACTAATATAATAATATACAATAACATTCGATAAAACATTCGAACTCGCGCTTCATGTTGTCTTTCAGCCACTGCACGTACACCCTTGCGTCATGCTTCGGGCCGCGCATGGAGGTGGCTCCATCAGCTGTACTCGTCTCTCAACCCGTGCATAAACACGCCTAGATCTTTCCTCAAACCTAGCTATTGCAGCAGCTCTTTTAGCGGCTCTTTCAGCAGCAAGCCGTTCTCTTTCAGCAGCTCTTTCAGCCGCAATCCTTTGTCCCTCTCGGTTAATGAGGCCCTGTAACCTCATCTGAGCTGCTGCTACCGCTCTCGTGCGTGGCAACGACTCTCTTGGAATGTTGTTGAATAATCACATCATCTCAGCATGCAAATCAACCTCTCGTGGTCCATTATATTCGTCCTCTGAGAGTATCTCGTTTTCCCCTACGCTACTTCTGTCATCCATGACTAAATGAAAGCAAACCTTAGTACTATATTAAAACGAATATACCAGAAACAAATTTAAATCAACCCCGACCACTCAAAACATAATAATCATCCAAATATTACCATTCATAAAAAGTATTAGCATGAGATATTAATTAACGAGTCATACAATTCATACTTAAATATAACCTAATTTAAACATCGTTCATATACTAAGTAGTAAACTAGTCTCGGAACGGACGCTTGGAAGTCGATCACACAGACAGAGTCCGTCTTGCACTTTCAGCAGACTGTCTCTCAACGGCGAGCCTATCTCGTTCTGCCCTTTTCTTTCTAAGTCTAGCTCCTTCTGCTGCAATCAGACGCCTAATATACATGCGAGTCTCTGCCTCGCGAACCGAAGAAAGTCCCCTAGGCAATTTGCTCATGACTAAATTCATTGATTTCTCCCAGTCTACATCCCTCACTACTGGCACTTCTTCAGCAATGGGATCTGCCTCAGTTAGGCTATTCTCCCCAACACTACTGCTATTGGTTTCATCCATCGAAATGAAAACCTAATATACATGCAGTCATGAACTTGTATTTCATAATGTTATTTACTCTAATAATTGTAGTTATGCATAATACAGAACTAATAATTGCAGAATTCCTTATGAATGCTAAGTTTACGATTCATGTGCAAACCAAAGGGATTATTGCATAAATTTCCGAAGTTCAAACCCTAAATATTCAAATTTATATTCCAACATAAACATAGCGTATTATATTAAACCTAAACCCTAATTCCTATTCGAGGATACGTTTCTAAATTTCATAAAATATTTCTAAACGTTGATTAATTTATGAAAATATTTCTAAATTTATGAAACTATTATACGTTCTTGAAACTATTCTATTTCTCAATTTCTGAAACTATTCTAAATTTATGAAACTATTATATTTCTACCAAGGTTCTAAAAATCGCTAGGCGTTAGTCAGGCAGTAGTTAAGGCCTTTTGAGGATTAATCGGGGACTAAATGGGGATTAATCGGGATTTAATCAAATTAGTCGGGAATTAATCGGGTTGGCCAACAAGAAAATGGGGACTAGTCGGGCGTCTAGGCGGAGCCTAGTCGGGATTTTTAGACCATTGATTTCTACATTTCTGAAACTATTGCAAAATTTATGAAACTATTCCTACATGTTTGATGTAACACTATACATTTCAACAACAATACACAAACTCATAAAAATGATTAACAAACCCACGACTTACCTGATGTAACGAAGTGAAAGGGGGATCGTTATCTATGGATGAAACCGGAGGTCGGAGGACGCGGAGGAAGCCAGAGGACGAGGGAGGACGCTGGAGGACGAGGGAGGACGCCGGAGGCGAGGGAGGACGCCGGAGGACG
Organism: Erodium maritimum; assembly: GCA_963921825.1. Lineage (NCBI taxonomy): Eukaryota > Viridiplantae > Streptophyta > Magnoliopsida > Geraniales > Geraniaceae > Erodium > Erodium maritimum. The sequence continues at coordinate 75,822,038 of OY997590.1, forward strand.
CGGAGGAAGCCTGAGCAGAGTAAGAGGGTTCGGGGAACAGTCTGAAAGAAAGGAGGCGCAGAAATGAGGGAAATTAGGGTTCGGGGGTTATATAGAGCTTTCAGTTTACCGACGGATGCGTATCCGTCGGTAGGCCTTAGTAATGGGAACGAAATCGTTTTCCCCACGACACTTAGCGAAACGGTGCGAGTAGGGATATTAAGCTGTGGGCCTACCGACGGATACACATCCGTCTGTGAACAATCGTTGACTGGTTTGACCAACTACCGGTCATCCTTCCCAACCCTCGTTGTATTCGTAATGGAACGTTACGTTCATGGGTCATGTATGCCACACATATTTTGTAACTATGCATAATAATTTGAAAATCTCCTAGTTAGACTAAACACGTTCGTATTTCATAGTACAGTATATATGCATTGAGCATTGTAAAAATGATAATTTAATCAGTACGTCCGTCTTTCGTTGAAATATTATGTAATCAACACCGTTCATGTTGTATGTACTGTGATAAAGATTATCCTTATGCCCAAAATCCTGTGATCGAACGGTTCAAACCTCCCGAACATTATGGTCAATGAGGTCGATGAAGTATGGTCAAACAGCTTTACCTATGGATACATGAACCTTCAGCTACAGATGCATATCCCTAGTGTAAGAAGTACTATACCTACGGATCTAACCCTATCTGTCGGGTTGGTAAACAGATATTTTTCAAATAACTGTCGTGTTCCAAATTTATTTATTATATAATTGCTTACTGACGGATGTACATATCCGTCGGCGTACCTATACAGCTGTATTAATACCAGCCACATAAACTGCTTTCCTCTTTATCTCTTTTTCCATCTCTACACCCCCTTCTTCCTCCCCCAACTCATTCTTCCTCCCCCAACTCATTTTTCTCTCCCAACTCATTCTAAACCCCATCTTCCACTATATTTGTTCCACAAAACTCTTCCTCACATGTTCGTATAGGTGTTGCTTGCTTCAAACACGAGAATGGTACGTAACCAATTTTTCAATATTTCGAATCATCACTATTTATATTATTTTTGTGTTTGTATTGTGTCCAATATTATTACGTATTATTTAATGTTGATCAGGAATATATTGATAAGAGTTGGATGGGTTTGAGTAAGTACGACTCAAGTTATATAGAAGGGGTAGGGTTGTTTATCGAATATATGCAGAGAAATGTACCGAATATTGAACGACATAGGTGTCCGTGTGGTTGTTGTCTGAATGCATACTATCAATGTGTGCCCGATATATATATGCATTTGTTAAGGAACGGGATGATGAGGGGTTACGATGTGTGGATTTTTCACGGAGAAAAAGTGCACATGCCTTCGATGACGGCATAAGGAATATGTGTAGAAGTAGTAATTGGGAAACTGGAGGGACATCAAGTAACAATAATGTGGTTGTAAATGAAGAGCACGTCCAAAATGATCCAGTAAGGGAGTATATGGAAGATGTGTTCCCATTTCGTTGCGGCGGACAGATGGATGAACTCGTGGAGGGTGACGATGAAATTGATGATGTTGAAAGAACGGTTGCACGGGAAGCGGCAGACAACTATAGAAAAATGTTGGCAGAGCATAAAAAACAATTGTATAAAGACGCGCCAACAGATAGGTTGACGGTGATCATGGAGTTGATGGCGCATAAGGAGAAATATCAATTGTCCAATGAAGCTTGCACAGCGTCTTGTGTGTTGCATAAAGCAATGCTCCCAAAAGACAACCACTACCCGGAGTCATTCAAAGAGGCAAAAAAGGTGTTGAAGAGTGTGGGGATGGGTTATAAAACTTACCATGCTTGTGAAAATGGTTGTACCTTATTTGACGGACCTCATGCGGATGATGATATTTGTTACATATGTGATTCACCTCGTTACGAGAAATTGTTGGCATGCGAAAACCTAAGGATAAGAAAACGGTGAGATACTTCCCCATTATTCCACAGTTGCAGAAATTGTACAGTTCGCCAGATATTGCAAAGAAAATGCAGTGGCATCGTAGTAAGGAGAGAGTAGTCGACGCGGATAGGTTGAAGCTTCCAACTGACGGGGAAGCCTGGTTGGATTTCGACAAGACCTGGCCGCGATTTGCAGATGAAGCTGCCAATGTGCGTCTTGCATTGGCAACAGACGGATTTAGTCCATTTGGTTCTAATGATGTCCCTTACAGTGTTTGGCCCGTTGTAGTGATGCCTTATAATCTACCGCCGGAGTCATGCATGAAGAAAGAATTGAACATCTTAACGCTATTGATATCTGGGCCTAAATCGCCAGGTAAGTGCCCGAATCAGTTAATGGGGCCTTTGATTGATGATTTACAAAAGTTGTGGGCTCACGGTGTTGTGACCTATGATGCCTTCCAGAATCGAACTTTCAAGATGCGAGCGACAATATTATTGACTATCAGTGACTTCCCTGGGTTAGGAATGTTGGGAGGCTTACAGAAAAAGGGGTACAAAGCATGTCCAATTTGCTTAGATGACCTTGAATCACGTCACAGTCGCAACATGACTTACTACGTTGGAGCCAGGAAGGACTTGCCAGCTAATCATGCTCTTCGTAAGAATAAAAAACGACAGGAAACAAGAGAAAAGGAAATCCCGTCCCCAAAAGAATGGCTATGAAATATATGAATAAATATCGGGAATTCAGTTTCCCATAATGTCATTACATCCAAAGTTTGTAAAGAAGACCAAGGACGGCGAAGATAGGTTGTGTTGGACACATGAGTCGATATTCTGGGAACTCCCATACTGGACATCTTTGACAACAAGGCACGCATTAGACGTGATGCATATTGAGAAAAATATTTGCGACAATCTTGTTGGAACCATGTTCCACTTACCAGGAAAAATGAAAGATGATTTGAAAGCCAGACAAATGTGGCAGGATATAGGTGTGCACAATGATATGTGGCCCCAAACAAGAGGTAGGACAACTTGTTTACCTTATGCCAACTACACGATCAAGCCTGAGAAGTGTGGGGAAGTGCTTGAAAAGGTTGTGAATATACAGTATCCGTCAGGTTATGTAGGATGCTTGAAAAACAAAATTAGCTTGAAGGATAAGAAGTTTTTCGGCTTAAAGACTCAAGACAATCATGTATTGCTGCAACGTATACTTCCTATCGTTATACGCCCATATGTGGCACCTCACGTGGCTACCGTTATCTGTGAGCTGGCAAATTTCTTTCAATCTCTCTATGCAAGGGAGATTTCAAAAAAGAAACTGAAGCAGATGCAAGAAGATATTTACTTGATTTTCAGTAAGTTGGAGATGATATTTCCTCCGGCATTCCAAACTATCATGGTACATTTATGTAAACACCTTCTGTCTCAAGTTTTACAAACCGGTCCCGTCCACTATACTTGGATGTTCTCTATGGAACGTGAATTGGGGTATTACAAAAAATGGGTGTGCAACCACCGGTTTCCAGAGGGTTGCATCGCAGAATCATACATTAATCAACAATGTGCGACCTTCATCAATTTATACCTCGATAAACGAACCATTGAACCGGAGAAGCCAGATAGATGGGGTATTTCAATTGTGTCTAACCATGTAATCCCATCAATTCAGTTGTGGGAGCCAACATTAACCACGAGGGAAAAAAACTTGCGCATTGGACAGTGATGCAGAATTGTGACGCTTTCCGGACCACGATGACAGATTTTATAGCGGATTACGAAAGTGAATACCCTCAATCAACCAGTTTACATCATCGAATCGATACATTCTGCACAATGTTCAAGGACACTGTAAGTGCAAAACTACCTAAATGGTATATATATTTAGGTTTAACCATTCTCTTGCACATGGGTTTCTAGTAATTTCTGTTTCTTTGAATTACCAGATGGATCCTTATTCCGACCAAGATCAACAACATGCGACGGCGAAGGCTTTGAGTCGTTATGTGCAGAGAGTCAATTTTTATGCACAATGCTACGTACACGGTGTGAAATTCCTATCCGAAGATCGGGATAAGGGAAGAACATCACAGAATTGTGGAGTAATGCTCGAAGTAGAGGGCGATGTTGTGTATTACGGTGTGTTGTTATACGTAGTCGAGCTTATCTACACGGGAAGGATGCCGGTAGTTTTGTTCAAATGCCGATGGTATGATTTGAATACCGTGATTGTAGATAATGGTTTGATATCGATAAATACCAACACAAATGCTTATAAGGATGATGATTTCTGCCTCGCATCCATGGCCAAACAGGAAAGTTCTAATTCTCATTAACGCATATTTGTTATGTGAGTTGTCAACTTTCGAAGTTTACTTATAATTAATATTCTACGTTGGGTTATTTACGATAAGGTACCCTAATGTTTCGTCTACGAACGATAAGGTACCCTTATGAATTTTTTGTCCGATAAGGTACCCAAATGATTCGTCCACGAACGATTTGGTTTAAAATTGGCATATTCCGTGAAAACCTAACGGAATATTCCTCCAAATCAGACATGTACAGTTAAGTGGAGTGTGAAATGACGATTTTGCCATTATCCAATTCATCCTTAAAAAATTGTAAGGGGAAACTACCATTCTGCCCTTATTTAAAAATGATGTTTGTTCAGATCCTCGGAGAACACGGCCAGACCACGCCGGAGAAGACGTCTTCAACGTTCTTCATCTTCCTTGCGTTGACGAGCACAAACTCGATACCAACGAGCGGATCTGGTCGGCCTCGACATCCACGACCTTCGCCATCACTCATCCATGCGCAGCCTAAGCCAAATAGAAGCTCGACGTCCACCGATTTTCGTCGTCGCTCGTCCATGCGCCGCCCGAGCCATGAATTTTAGGGTTGTGGAGATCAAGCCGCCACTGCAGATCTGGAGCGAGACCACAACGAGGACGAACAGATGAATCTAGGGTTTCTATAAACTATGGATTGAGTATCAATTGTACAAATATTTTTGATTTGAGGGGAATTTGGAGATCAATTTTAACATGGGTTGCTGTGATTAACGATTTGTTCATCAGTTAATAAAGATTTGTTGTATCTGTAAATTGATTGAATGAATGGCTTTGATTTGGTTGAACGAAATTGGATGAACTAATTTTGAACGGATTTGGGACGATGTCCGTGCTCGCTGGAGAGGTTTTTGCACGGAGAACACTCGCGAAGAAGATGAACAGACGAACAGATGATTACAATTATCATGAAAATAAGAAAAAACAAAATAAGAAAATCCAAAAAATGTTAAAATAAAATTTCAATAAAAAAGAATTAAAAAAAGTTATTAAATATACATTAAAAAATAATTTAAGAAAAAACAGAATTATTGGAAAAATATATTTTTTTTTAAAATAATTATTAGAAAAAGATATTTCAAAATAAAATTATTAGAAATAAATAATAAAGAAAAATATTATCAAATTAATAAATTTTTGAAATATATTATCAAAATTAATAAATATTTAAAAAATAAATTAAAGTATTAATTTATTAAAATTTTAATGAAATTAAGTATTATTAAAAAAATTAATGATATTATTATTAATTAATTAAAATTTTAATGAAATTAAATATAGTAAAAGGGTAAAACAGTCTTTTCACTCTTAAGTCAAAAGTCAACTGAAATGTCAAAGGGCAAAATAGTCATTCTACATAATTCTGTTAGTTTTTTAACAGCATTAACCCAAATCGTTCGTGGACGAATCATTTGGGTACCTTAACGGACAAAAAATTCATAAGGGTACCTTATCGTTCGTGGACAAAACATTAGGGTACCTTATCGTAAATAACCCTTCTACATTTGTGTGCATGTAACAGATATTCTACGTCGATGACCCGAAAAAAGGTGGAGGTTATAAGATCGTGAACAAGGTCGCACATAGAGGATTATTCATCTCCGAAAAGGTTGTGACTGAAATTTCATATGAAGTTGACACCCCTTACCAAGAGATCCAGCCTGAAACTTCTTGCCCAGTTGTAGCCGAACTACATGAAGTCCCTCATTCTGTTGGGGAACTGCAAGAGGTCGAAGATGTTGCGGATAACGACGATGTCGACGAGGATATTGAAGATGACTGTGATATTGGTCATGGATACAACAATGACGAGAGGAACGACTCTGATTAAATCTGCTAATTGTGTAACTCTGTTATAACTACAACAAACTACTATAACTACAGTTTTTTGTAACACTATTAATTGTGTACCACATATTTAGTTGTTCCAGATGGTTTCTGAAAGACGAAAAGGTATTTATTTGAAAAATATATGTTAACCACACCGACGGATAGGTTCCATCCGTCAGGTAGGACTTAAACCTTTCCGACGGATACAACCACCAAGAACAGAGAGCAATTCCCCTGTTTTGATTACAAAATAATCGATAAATACATCAAAAAAAACATTTTTTTGGAATCTAAAGTACATAACTAATTGTTTTATCATATTACAAACATATTTGTGATGATTAATTGAATTATGTGTACCAAATGAGTCAATTTGATATTTATTTAATTCCTTACCTACGGATAGGGTTAGATCCGTAGGAATAGGGAATAGAAATACTTACCCTAGGGATACTAGATCCGTAGCTGAGCTTCATGTATCCGTAGGTAGAACTGTTTGACCATACTTCATCGACCTCATTGACCACAATGTTCAGGAGGTTCCAACCATTCGATCACAGGATTTTGGGCATAAGGATAATCTTTATCACATTACATACAACATGAACAGTGTTGATTACATAATATTACAACGAAACACGGACTTACTGATTGAAATGATCATTTTTACAATGCTCAATGCATATATACTGTACTATGAAATACGAACTTGTTTAGTCCGAGTAGGAGATGTTCATATTAATACCTATCGTTTAAAATTATGTGTAACATACATGAACCATTAAATTTGTTAGCGTTCCATTACGAATACAACGAGGGTCGGGAAGGATGACGGGTAGTTGGTCAAACCAGTCAATGGGTGTCTACAGACGGATGTGTATCCGTCGGTAGGCCCGTGACTTTCTCGATTTTTCGCTAAGTGTTGTGGCCACAACGACGTCGTGTCATATAATAATGTTTACAGATGGATCTGTATCCGTCGGCAAGCAGTTTAGTAGATAAAGCCCTCGACCCCTAATTTCCTCTCAGTCACTCGATCTCTCTTGATCTCTCTCCCTCACTCACGCGAGCTGCCTCCGACTCCGACCTCTTCGCCGGCCTCAACTCCGACTCCGACGGCATCGCCGACCTCACCCCGACCTCACCCCGACTCCGAGCAGCTCCAAACTCTACCCCGACTCCAACCTCATCGCCCACCCCATCTCCGACCCCATCGACATCGCCGACCTCCCCCCGTCTCCGACCCCATCTCCGTCTCCGACCTCCCCCCGTCTCCGACCTCATCTCCAACAACTGACATCTACGAGGCTACACTTACAGGTTTGTTTTCTCTTCATTTTTTGGGATTTAGGGTTTGAATTGATTTAGGGTCTGAATTGATTTAGGTTTTGTATGGATTTAGGGTTTGAATTGATTTAGGGTCTGAATTGATTTAGGTTTTGTATGGATTGAGGGTTTGTATGGATTTAGGGTTTCAATTCAGTTAGGGTTTGAATTGATTTGGGGTTAGAATTGATATAAGGTTTTAATTGATTTAGGGTTTGATTTGATTTAGGGTTTGAATTGATTTCGTTTTCTACCTTGGGATTGTTCTTCTGCTTTTAGTTTTTAGATGTGTAGACTGCAAGTTATTTCTAGATCTCTGTTTTTTGTTTTTATTTTTGCGATGCTCTGATTCAACTTGCTAAGTAGAATATCAAATTGTTGTCGTAGTAATGGTTTGGTAAGAATGCCTCAAATTGATCATTAGTAGATACAATCTTTCTTAGATAATGATTTTAGATACAATGTTGCTTACATAATGATTTTATATACAACGTTTCTCTAACTGATTTATTTGTTATGTGAGTTTTCATGATGGGAAGGAAAAATAGCACCCGGTTCTTCACCCGACTCCAATTCTTGTTCAACCCTCAGACCCCTCAACAGCCATCTGAATCGGGAGGTAATACCATCGCCTCTTCACAGTCTACTGCTTGCGCTCCTCCCAATCGGCGGATAAGAGACTGCCGGACCCCTGCCAATAGTGTGGATGAGGCAGCCTCTACAACAAGCACCCGTCTGCCTGCACCCAGCATCCGGTGTCCTCAGGAAGTCCTGGACGATGATGATGTGGCTGGAATGTTGGAGGGAGAGGAGTCTCGGCCTCAAAAGAAGGCAAAGACGGGGAAAAGAGGAATGGTTACGAACAAAAACCTCCAACGTCGCCTGAAGGAGATGGCTGATTGGGGGAAATTCGAGTTGGGGCATAACGAGAAGGAAGTAACCGGCACGCTGGACTGGGGGGATGTCGTGAGGGTCATTGGCGCAACAATTCGTACGTACATGCCAATGGACAAACCTAACTTTGACAGCTTGCCTGAAGATGATCAGGAGTTTCTATTCCACCAGTTAACCGTAAGTGTAGTACTAAAATTTTCTTCTCATTACAATTTTTATTTAGGTTTCGTAGTTTATTTCTGATTGTTTGCCTTTTGTGTACTGTATGTTTGAGTTCTCACCTGGGGAGCACCATGGGGAGCTGTTGCAGTTCATCATGTCAACAGCCAGAAGCCGTTTTAGGGAGTGGAAGTATGAGATACACAGGTGGGTCCTCAAATGGCAGAAGAAGAACCCGGGTGTAGCAGTGCCCACACCGTTCGAGTTTCAAGAACGTCCGGAGCAGTTCGAGTGGCTACTCCAGCACTTTATATCCACGAAATTCAAGGTAACATATTTGATTGTAATAAAAAAGTTATGGAATCAGATTTTTTTTTGACATATCTCTCTGTGATAATAATTATTCTGTAGATTACTAAATTCAAATTTATAATAGTCTTAAACCTTAAACAATACATTTATGTAAAATCAAATTAATACTAATTTTGAAGTTTAAAACAATGAATTATGTTGAAGTTTTACACGAAGTAAGAATGTGAAAACTAATAGGTTCCCTCTAGAGCATCATTATTTGATGCTAGGCTATTGTCCAATGTAGCAGCTAACTCCTAGAATGCGAAAACTAATAGGTTTTACAAATATGAAATTTGTGTAGGTGATATATGCATTTTAAGCTTATTGTTCCTTTTCAATTTAATTCCATTATTAATATTATTGTTATGATATGCCCTTTATCTCTCTCATGTTATTAGTACCCTACAATATGTTCCCGTTCAATATCATTATCTCCACAATATGTTCCCTTTATCTCTCTCTCATGTTATTAGTACCCTATACTAGTTTTGTTTCATAATTTTCAGTTATATGTTTGAGTTTTTTACATGTTTGTTATGCTAACTAACACATAATTGCAGTTATTGAGCGATTGTGGGACTGCAAATCGGAAAAAGAACGTCCACGCTCACCACGGGGGTAGTATGGCACTCAAGAAACGGGCCAAACTTTGGCTTGCGCGAAAATCCCTTCTTCCCAGCATTGACGCTTACATAGAGGCTTACACGAAGGAAAATGACAAGAACGAGCACAACGTAAAATGCGTGGTAAGTTTCTTGAATTTTTGAGCAGGTTATTATATTTGTATTAGGTATTTTTTATTTATGGCATAAATTCATACAATATTACCACATATTTGTCTAATGCAAACTTATTGCTGTATTTTTCATTAGGAGGAAGCCAAACTCATTGTGGAAGCGGCTAAGGAGAAGGTGAGCGAGTCAAGGATGACCGAGTGTGAGGATTCATACCCTACCGTCTTCACACCGTTGACTGTGGAGGAAGAGCTACCCATCATGCAGCAAATCGTGAAGAAGCCTCAGAAGGGTAGATTCCAACCCGGTTTCGGTCATGCGGTCATCATCCCAACTGTGAGGGATAGGCACGACGGTCACTGCTCCAATGCGCGGTCTACAAGCTCATTTGAGGAGCTAGAAGAGTTGCGGACCCGCATGGAGCAACAAGAGGCCGCGTTCGCACAACGTTTGGAGGAGCAACGCCAAGCCATGATTGCTGAGCAGCGCAAACTGATGGAAGAGCAGCGCAAGGATATGGATGCCAAGTTTCAGGAAATGATGGCAATGGTTCTCTCCCAGCAAGTTGCCGTCCCTTCCACAGCGACCCCGTCTTCAGTACCGTCATCAGCCCCACTCTCTGCAGTTCAACAGGCTTCTGGTCCACTCTCTTCACCAGCAAACCCCGAGTAGTAACATTTTCCCCCGAACTTTTATTCATTTTTTAAAACTTTTAAATATGTTTGTATAAATAGATTTACATGACTTCTAACGATGTTGTGGGTTGGAACAATTTTATTTTATGGATGCAATACAGTTGGTAGAATAATTTATACAGGTTTGAACAGGTACCAGACCTAGTTTAGGGTATATGCACGATTGGGTGCAGCAATTTCAAATGTTTTTTTTTTGTTCTGGTCATAACACTAAACCTACGGATACGAACCGTAGTTAAAGACAGATAGCTACGCTACGGATAGTATCCGTAGCCAAGGTTTTATACTTTACCTACGGATACTATCCGTAGGTATAGTAGAAAACCTTGGCCACGGATACTATCCGTAGGTATAGTAGAAAACCTTGGCCACAGATACTATCCGTAGGTATAGTATAAACCCTTGGCCACGGATACAACTCGTAGCCAGGGTATCCGTAGGAAGAGTCAAAAAGCCTAGCTACGGATCGAATCTGTGGCAATGGTATTCGTAGGAAAAGAATAAAAACATCACCTACGGATACAATCCGTCTGACAACGTGAAAACATGGCCCACGGATAGTATCCGTAGGTAAGTTGGTCAACCTTACCTACGGATACTATCCGTAGCTGAGGATATCTCCTCACAGACGGACATAACTGTCCGTCTTCCAAAAAGTTCCCCGACGAGACCTGGCCGATGGATCCTGGCCGACGGATGCATCCGTAGGCGAACATCCATACCGACGGATATGAAGACATAGCCTACGGATCCTATGCGTCTGACAAGCCCCTTTCAGCAGTAGTGATTGTTTTAGGGTATTAGATTTACCTTCAGGGCTTAGGGCAGCAGTGTCCCTATTGTGCATCAAGTTTGGGAAATATAGGTTGTTAGACCTCTTATTTTGTTCTCTGTTTTTGTGCTTCAAGTTTGGTAAATCCGGGTTTTTAGACTTGTTTAGTTGTTGATCTGGTTTTTTGGGTCTATTGTCTTCTATTGTTGGTTGTGCTGGTTTCCCTCGGGTTGTTGAGGTGATTGGTTGGGGTTCCTATGTGAATCGTATTTATGGTGTACTTCATTTCACCCTGTTCCTCTTTTTAAAGAACAGTTTTATAATATGTCTTGCTGATAAAAAAAAAGGAAGAATCCCTCAAACGAGCTTACAAATAAAGACATTCTCAAAATAGAGAATTCTAGAGGAAACAAGCTCAACAATTACAACATGCCATTTCAAAAGGGATATATAGATCTAAAACCTAGATTTTACAACCGTGAAGCAAACTGAAAATAAACACAACAAGAGATGAATACAATGATGCATGAAAAGGTCTAACAAACCAACTAATCAACTAAGAAGTTCAAAGGTAACAACCAAACACAAAGTACCCAAAAAGGGGAACCAAAACACACAAAAAAGGTGTACACCCTAGATGTTACTATCAAGAAGCTCAAAACAACCAACTCTAAAGAAAAAAGTAGCCACTAACCTCCACAACTCTAATCAAAACGTACTCGACCCAAACTTTAATGGGTCATGTGGAGTTGGGCGACTTTACTTCAGCTTTTGGAGCGGTCGTCCAGTCATCGGAGCAGGACAGTCTCTGGAAGGACGTTCTCCTTAAGCCTAGTCGTAAGGGTAAATACAACCCGATCGACTTCACTTTACCAGGTCAAAGGCTCATTCTGACGTTGCAGCACCATCCCTTGGAACTAACGCATGGACTAAAATTCGCGCTTCGACTGCCAAAAAGAAAGCGGGCTAGAAGGGTTTTTGCGTGGTTGGTATTTTTAGGAAAAAGGTTTGGGTGTTTTAGCTCTCTTTATTAGAGTTCCTCTATAATTACTGAACTGGTCTTTGATCTTTTAGACCCTTTTCTGTCTAAAAAGTGCCTTTTTCTTAATAAATTTTCGAGCTTATAAAAAAAACATACCCGGTAACATTATGACCTAAAACTCGTATATATTTCACAACTATCGTATTGTTTATTTAAGGTTTTATACTATTATCGTTAATCATTTTAAAATTCTGACATTGAATTGATTTGCATAATGAGAATTGAATACCTTAGGTCACCACCATCTTCTGCCAAACTATAAATTAAACCTTTTTATTCCTGTTTTTGATCCACGATTAATCTACTTTCGTTTCAAAAGTATTCATGATATAAATTAAACAAAATCATGATGAGATGATAAGATTGTATATTGAAGAATAATTGAAATATGTTCCACGCATGACCTTCCAAAATAATATTAGACCTGAAACGGTCTAATTAGGTAAATTTAAAAGGAAACGAATCGGGATTAGACCAAATTAGTAGGTCTTGTGATTTTGTTGTTGTAGTGGGAATAGACCGATTCAGTCTATTCCGAGTCTATTGTGTAGATAAAAATCAAAAAGTTTTTGAAATCGACGTGTTTAAAAAAACGCAAGACGACCCGACTCGACCATAATAAATTTATTAATATTTCTCGAAACATTTGAATAGAAGTACAACGCAATACGATCTACATGCCTTCATCTTAGACGTTGAGTAATGGGTCTAGGGGTGTAATATGACGACACAATGCTAAAATTTATTACAGGTAATTCGTAATCGAAGATGGAAAGTAACATGGAAGCGGTAGTGACAATGTTGCTGGGAACATAGCAAATAGTGTCACGTGACCGTGTCAAATATATGGTACCATGACAGCACTTGCTATGTTTCAGCTTACACTGCCACTATAGCTTTTACGTCACTTGCCTTCTTCGACTATGGGAAACTAAGGTCAAATTTACTACTCATGTCGTCACATTACACCTCGAAACGAATTACTAGTTCTTGGCTATCGAAAACAAGCTTCTCGTACTTGGGTAATCGGTCTGGGGGTGCAATATGACGGACAACTTCAAAAAAAAATTCGTATTTCATAATAAAAAAAATGGAAAGTGACATGGATTCACTAATGTCATTGTTCCATAAACATGGCAAGTAATGTCACGTGTCCGTTTAACAGATACGGGCACCAGACAATACTTGTTATGTTCTAGGAACAATGACATTAAGGAACACACGTCAATCGTCAATTTTTTTTTATCATGGACAACTAAGGTACTAGTTCAAGTCGTCCGACACATTACACCTCCAAAAACAATTACAGGTTCTTCGGCATCGGATGTGGATCTTTCTGTATTGCCAAAGATGACTATTTTTTCCAAACCATTTTCGGCTTACTTGATATCTTTGATTACAGTTGTATCCACGACCCCCTCCAACATGGATGGACCCGCACAAGAATCAACCAATGATGCCAAACGAACTTGTGTCCGTATCTCTCAGCGCACACCTCCTCTTCAATGTCCATGACCTGAGCGTCGGTCAAATCGGGTTGGAAAATGCGCTTCATCTCCGACTAGCACTCATTGAAATACTTCACCTTCCGGTTGTCGAAGGTCCAATGATAGTTACAGTTCTCGACAGACCGCTCAGTCGTCGGGGTTTGGCGGGTCACCTGGGCGAGCTCCCCTCGTATGCCATCCTAAAAGGCATCGCCATGTTGGTAAACCCCTTGCTCTGCCATTTTGATCCACACACACACCAACGTGACCTCCTCGGGGAGACTCCATTTCCGATACATGCGTAGCATCCTCGTCGGGTTGACGGTAAGTTGTGCGTACAAGACCATCGACGGGATTTGCGTTTCCAGTTCAGGCTGGTTGTGATACGGGGAGTTAAGCTTGAGCCCGGCACCGTGTAAGACCCTTCGAAGGGGGTGTTGTCGGCCATTGAAGGATAATCGGATGTTGGAAACACGGGAGGTGGACAACCGGTAGTATCAACGTAATGCTGGTGGAGAAACAGTAGTGTCGCTCCTGTAGTGCAAATACGACGCTGGAGAAATGGTTTTAACATTCCAACGTGGCCTCAACGGTGTTGACGTTCTGTCGGTGGGGAAACGGCGCTGGAGAACCTGTGCTGGAGAAACGGTGCAGAAAAAACTTCGGTGGAAACGGTGGTGCCACAATGTTGGAGGTCGGGAAATGTAAGGGAGAAACAGCGGTGGAGCCTCACCGGTTGTAGAAAAGGTAGTGGAGAAACACCAGAGGTGGGAACGTTGTTCGCAGAAACGGTGGTGGTGGATTAAGTCGAAGAAACGGATGTAGAAGAAGAGGGGAAGAAGAATCATGAGGAAGACGAAGCGTTGAGGCCATTTAAGCACGAACCGTGCCACGCGGCACATCCCCGTTCGTCGGTCCAAGATTCGGCTAGTCTCCGAATTCGTTGATTCGACGACATGCTGAGTCTACGAAACTCTCGACATCGAATCTGCGCTTTTGCAGATTCGTTGTAGACCCGATTCTGCGACGCAGATTTAACGCGTTTTTTTGCTTCCATGTCGGATTCGACGCGTTTTTTCGCTGTCATGTCAGATTCAATGCGTTTTTAGCTTTCATGTCGGATTCGACGCCTCAAATATGCGTCGTTTCGATGCCATTGTGGATAGACTAAGAGCATGTGTAGCGGTCCAAAGTTAATAAATGTTTAACACTAAACTTGACAATTTCATTGTCATGTCAATCAACGTTACATATGCACACACAGTCGTGGAGTTTTAGCTTTTTGTTTAGTGCTGGAGTGTCGAACATAATCGTAGACCTCGACAACTCTACATAACACTAACACAATGCGGCGTTACGTCGGGTCGCGTCGAGCCTACACTCTTGATGGCGAAGCGTTGGATTTAGCGCAACTTTTTGGCCGGTTCATGGTCACGGGCACACCGCTTTTTCGAGGCAACAACAAAAAAGGTAAAATATTTGAAAAAATACCTTTTTATAAATACAACCACTTTGTTTCCCTCAACACCACACCAACTTCTCTTACTCTCCATCTAAAAATTCTCTCACATGTTTGTTTTGAGCATTCAATTTCACTTCCAATCATAATTCGGAACGAATTCATATACTCGGATGATTTTGGTCGTTGTTTGAGTCTGAACAACTCACCACCATAATCCGAAGACGATAGCTCATCTTGTGACAATGCATGGCCGCAACAATCCCAATATCCTAACAATCTCAATATTTTGAACTGCATGATGCTAACTTTTTGATATAGAGGTCATTTCCTCTCATACCCTCCAATTTCCGTACGTCGGTATCTCATATCAAAGGAATCCCTTTCGTTCTCGTAAGAGTATTGAGTTTTCGTTTTTAGACATATCATAGTTACAGGTGCCAGAGACTCTAACTCAGACGTAGTGGAGCAAGCCCTTCGGGATGGGCGAAACGGGGTCCTCCCGGGATGACACCTGACATAATTTATGGAGACCATTGCGACCCGAAAGGCAATGAGATCGTTCAAGGCCCACATGAATGACACAAGTAGCCATAAGGAGTAGTGCTCAATTTCTTGTGTGTTGGGTCAGCCCGCTCTACTCCCCTTTTGACTTGCTAGATCAGAAGTTTGTCTAATCGTGTTTAAGATTTATTATACCTGATGCAGTTTCATGTATTCGGAGAACTTTCGAATAAAAATCAGATTTATGTCGACATATGAAATATTTTATCATTGGAGCACTTGTATTTAAAAGTGTGAATTAAATTACAGGGACAAGGCTATGGTTGTTACCATAGCCTATGCCATGGTTGTGCTTCTATTTTTCATACATGTTCTCCCTTGCACCTCTCCTACGGGTTATGCGAAAGTTTTTCTTGTTAGAGTTACTTTCGAATCGCCTCTAACCACCGCAATCCCGATCTTGTTCGGTCCCCCTCTGCAATTCCGATGGTTGTCGTCTGGCTCACCTTGGCGTCAATATACCTCACCGCCTTCGAGGTCCGTGATCTCGTCGCATCTCTGAAGCCGATGTCGCCGTCTATGAGGCCGCAGTTTCCGTGTATGAAGCCACAACCACCGTCTCTGATGCCGTTGCCGCCGTCTTTGACGCCACCGGCGCGTCCTCCTCCTTGGCCTCCACCACCGTGTCCTCCTTGACCACTCTCGAGATTATGGATCTGGCTAATCGAGTGGGTCTTTTTTATTTTTTCTAATCTCGTCTTTACAGGGTCAATGACTCCCTTTGAAACTGATGACAATAGGTTCGGTCGCACTCTACAGAGTATCCAACAGTTACGCAATACCCTGACCAACATCATCGATTTCGTCGTAGTTTGGTTAGTAGTGGTCATTGGCTTCGACGTAGTTTAACTTTTATTTTAGTTAGCCTTTATGGCACCTCAAAAAACCGTATGTATCAGTTCACTTGTCTCAGAGTTATGTGTTAAAAGACATTCGGGACACGATACCGTATAATAACTTTTTAATTTTTTATTTAAATAATACATGAATACTTTTTAATCAAAAAAAAGTGTGAATTAAAATGTAAGGGGTGAAAATACATGTGTGTTATATTTTTGGTTGGTGTATGTATTGTATGTGGTAGCTACTCCGTCACGTCAGCTCGCCACCACACAAAACCACCATAGATATGATGATTAATATCAGTATAATAGCGTCACTTTTGGGGGCTTGCAGAGGAGACAATCGGGAAAATGAGAAATATATTTTTGGTACATCTGTCTTCTTCTTTACCTTCCTCCTCTCTAATCTCTATCTTCACTTCAATATTGTGTTTTGGGTAATTAATTAGTGTCTCTATCAGTTGCAAGGCACTGCCACTACCTTCATTTCTTGTCTTGTTTTGCGCCACCTTTTCTCCCGCCGGAAAGCTTCTGCTTTTCCATCAATTTAGCTCTCTTCCTCCAACAAATTAAGACACTGAAAGAGAGACATTGATAGTGAGAGCTTCTTGCGATCATCATCATTTAGTTTATACATACATATTATTAGGGTTTCTGTTTATTCTTCTTCCTTGTCTTTATTTAACCCTACTTGCTCTCCTTTCTTCTTCTTACAACAGCTGCTCCTTTTGGCTTCTTTCTCGGGATCTGATCCAAACATTCAAAACAACGTACGACAATAAGTTGAACAGCTCTGAGCTTCTATTCAATTCCCGAGGAAGAATACTTCTCCTAGTTTTAATTTCTTCATCGGCCGAGGAGAGAGAGGTTTGGCTCATCGTGTACGTAATAGATCTCATCCGATCCAACCGTAAGTCTCCTTCTCAAATTTGATGATCTTCATTTGTTTAATCTAAGTCTTAATCACATACTTCTTTCACTAATGCCAAATCAGTGTAAGTTAACCTACTTTTAGCTAGTTAAGATATGGTTATTTTGATGCTTTTATATTAGTTAAGATCCATCTCTACTCTCTAGTGAGTAGTGAGACGTGCAGGTTTGGATGTGGGCTTAGCTCTCACCTCCATCACCACAATCATATTTTACTCTCAAACCTTATCTTTTTCAGTCACGAGGAGTAAATTACAAGAATCAATACTTATCCTAGATATATATGTTTAAGTTAGGAGAAAAATGTAATTGGATCTTTCATGATTACACTTGGTTTTTTCTTTTATCTACCTACATAATTAAATCTTCATCCTCTTCCGTTTGCATGATTATATTTTTAAATTATTTTCTTAATCCTCTTATGAATCATATTTTTGGTTATCAGACCACATATTATAAATACAGTTATTTGTTTAAATTAAATTGAATTCAAAACTTTTCATATAAAAACTTAAGCCTTGATCATTGGGATGGTTTGTATTTATGTAGGTTCAACGTCTTGTTTTTGTTCAAATTATTGAACAAATTAGCCTCCACTTCACATACAAGAATACCTCTCTTTATTTATTCATTTATATTTTAAATGTAGGGTATATCAATGATAACACTTTCTATAATGAATATTTACATCGGCCCGACTTGTATTTTCATGCGTATAAGCTATTATTTCAGAATTTTTAAAAATTATATTATACATTTTTCTTTACCCCTATCCCCACTTGCTCCAACACGTACGCTAGGATTTGAATACCAGACGAGTGAAACATATTCATTTTTCTTAGAAATTAAATAATGTACTATATGATAGAACTCTAATATTTCATGTCTAATTTCTTTAAAAAGTGGGATATACTATTTTATCATAATTGTTACTTCCTTCCCTCAAGAAAGAAGAAACATAAAATCTAGAAATATTTGTTAAGGGTTGGACTTGAAGTTGAGAACAAATAAATTTAGTCTTGGGAATTGAGAATTGACCGAATTATTACACATTCCACTTAGTTTAAGTGGTCATGCAGAAAGTACTTCAGTACAGTTTGAACTGATGATAAAAGTGATCAAATGTCAACTCATATAATTATGAAAGTATATATATAAGAGATAAAAAAATTATATTAGATATTTGTTTTTACCGGAATGAATATGTATTTGTTTTATCTCATAAATTATGTGATATAGAAATCATATATATGATCATACAAAGTATTAACAGAGGAGAAATCTGGTGAGAACTATGTTTTAACGTAGGAACCGCGAGAACCAATCTAAGTCATTCATTTTAGGAATGGATGGATGAGATGCAATTGAGTAGTTGACTTGTTGACTGCAAAAAACAGCACTTTTTAGTAAGTCGTAAGGGTTTTTTAGTAAAACTATCATATTATTTTTTTTAACCAATTCACTAATTTAATTTTCCCGCTTCGTTTGAACTCCGATTGACTTCAAACTTGCGCCATTAGTTTTGTTTTTTTAAGGGTTTTCATTCAAGATCAGTCATGAATATATTTTGAAGCACGAAAAAAAAATTATTTCGGGGTTGTTTTTTTTTTGTAAAAAAAAATCTGGCTAATTTTTATCAACACGTTGCTCTGGATTTATCAACACTTTTACATTGGTTTTATCAACACTTTACACTGGTTTTATCACCTCATTTTCCAAAACTGATCATGATTTTATCACCTCATCGCGTGCTTTTTATGAACACTAGTTTTATCAACACTAAACACTAGGTTTATCATTCAAATTACGTGTGTTTTATCACCCCCATCACATGTTTTTTTGAAGCACGAATTTTTTTTTATTTCGAGGCTAGTTTTTAATGGAATTATATATGGGTAATTTTTATCAACATTTTGCTCTGGGTTTATCAACACTTTACCCTGTTTTTATCAACACTTTACACTGGTTTTATCACCCCATTCTCCAAAACTGGTCATGATTTTTATCATCTCATCACGTGCTTTTTATGAACACCAGTTTTATCAACACTGAACACTAGATTTATCATTGAATTACGTGTTTTTTTATCACCTCATCACAAGTTTTTTTATCAACGTTAAACTCTAGTGTATCACACTTATTATCAAAATTGAAAATGGTTTTTATCACCTCATTATTTGTTTCTTATCACCTCATTACATGTTTTTATCAACATTTAGCACTAGTTTGGTACTCCGATATAAAACATTTATTAGTGAAGATTTATCAACGCTCAACATTATTTTTATCACCTTGATATAAAATTTTTATTTTCATGCTTCTAAATATATTCATGACTGATCTTGATTTAAAACCCTTGAATAAAGAAAAATATTGGCGCAAGTTTGAAGTTAATCGGAGTTCAAACGAATCGGAAAATATTAAATTAGTGAATTGGTGGGAAAAAAATGTACAATTGTCCACGTGGCATCATGCTATTACAATTATGCCTTGCTTGTTTGAGAATAAATGAAATTGCCGTGGATGGGGGTTGGATTGGGGTGATGATGTGACATCATGGTGAATGTTGGATCTTAAATGTGTGTGGGTAGAATTGGTTCTCACAGTTCCTGTGTTAAGAGTGGTTCTCAATAGATTTCTCCTCAGTATTAACATGTATATAAACCTACGTCATAAAGAAGAAAAAATGTACATAAAAGTTAGGGTCTTCTAGTTGTGAATACACACCCCAAATACCCTATTTAAGACAAAATTTACTGATATATACTAACTTTAAAAGTACCCGAGAAAATCTTTTAGTGATCAGGAAGTCTTCTTAATACACTTTAATGTATCGATTCAAATGAAGTCTAATAAAATTTCGCAACTTTTAGTGAATAAAATACGAGAGAATTAATTATGAATAAAATAGATGAGTGATTAAATAAAATGCAGGATTATCGAAAACCTAAGTGGGAAGCAAATGAACACGTTTTCACATGTTCCTCCCGGTTTCCGGTTCCATCCAACAGACGAAGAGCTTGTTGATTACTACCTTCGGAGAAAAGTTGCTAGACGGATTGATCTTGATATTATTAAGGATATTGATCTCTACAAGATTGAGCCATGGGACCTCCAAGGTATGTACCATTCTAATTCCTTTATAGTGTAATCAATATTTCTACTCTTAAAAAATGTATCTCTCTTAATTTCTTAAATTTAGTAAGTGTATTGAAACCAATGTTTATTTATAATTAGTTAACTAATCTTACATGGATTATAACTAATTATATGGCATTGTGAGTCAGTGAAGGTATCTGATGAAAGCATATAGTGTGAAAAGTTATACCAAAATTATAAATAAAAAAATTAATTCTTGCTAATAACTGTTAGGATTGCTCAGAAATTGTATCGACTGGAAAATAAATTCGAACCGATCCATGTGGTCACCAAATTTCATTACTTCCATTTGTCAATCCAAATCTCAAAGGTGAAAACTGAATGAAGTCGGTATCGAGTCTGGTTATAAATAAAAAAATCGAACTGACACGACTTGCTTTGATGCGTTCATCTTTACAGATGAGGGATATTTGTCTTCGATTTATTCATTCGTCGATCAAAAGGGATCGACAATCTAGATAGAATTACAACTTAATCTCAATATATCAGTTGATCGGATAATTTACGGTGGGAAAATTGTAATTTACTCAAACAAAACAATTATTAATCTCAACTAGATTGACATTTAAATATTTTAGGGTAAACTACAAATACCTACCCCAAACTTGTAGCGTTTAACTGATACATACCTTAAAGTTTTTTTAACTGATACATACTCAAATGTTTAGTTCTTTAACAGATAGCCCAAGCAGACAGGTAAAATGACGAAAATGCCCTGAAGTGATTTTTTAAAAATAAAACTGAAGTAATTTTTTTAAATAAAACTGAAGTGATTTAATAAGTACATATATACCTAACAAAAGTGATTTTTTAAAGTAATTACTGAAATGTAGTTGAGGGTATATTTTCGTCATTTTACCTGTCTACTTGGGCTATCTGTTAAAAAACTAAACATCTGAGTAGGTATCAGTTAAAAAAAATTTAAGGTATGTATCAGTTAAACGCTACAAGTTTGGGGTAGGTATATGTAGTTTACCCAATATTTTATACCAACCCTAATATATGCCAGTGTTCATCAACTACAATGACTAGTTGTATCATATGGTTAACAAACTTTTTTTTTTGATCAACAAACCTCTTTTGAGGAGAAAGTGGGGGTACAATGTCCAATTTTAGGACCAAAAGAACTCCTGAAACCAATCATATGTTGGCTATAAGAGAGCAACTACAGAAAAAAAAACGAACTAAAACTAACTAACAAAACACTCCCAAGAAAAACAAAGAAGGATCTGAAATCCGAATGTAACCACCATGAAAAGCTATTTTTGAAAAACGGGTCTTGAGTACCCAAATATGACCACCATGAAACACTGAGGGGAGAAGTTCCAACTGCCAAAACCATCCGCTAAAACCAACCAGACAATAACAATCCCTAACCTTGAATGAATCAACCTACTCCCATCTCAATAGAGCTGTCAATCCTCCGAAAAGAAAAAGACAACAATTAAAATGCCGACGGTCAACCCCGCTAATGGCTGAGACAGACCCGGATTACCATACAAACCCTAACAGATGGCTTCTGGGGTTAACAAACTTTATTAACTTCATGAAATTTATTAATTGATTTTATTTATTCTATGAATAAATTTTATCAACTCGATCAACATAATATTACATATGTTATACTTTAGTAATGGTTTTTATCAACTCTAGCAACATGTATTACATATTTGTATCAACCCCAACAATTGTTTTATCGATTGTACCAAGATCTTTTATCAAAGTAATAAGAAAAAATTATCAATTAATACAACTAATATTATATATTTGCTTGATAAGTTATGTCAAAAGAAATTGTATGTTGGGTAAAATATAATTCTTTTATCTTATAAATTGACTGAAACTTCATATTCTTATAAGGGTTCAATATGTTATCATTTATCAACGGGATGTCCAAGTCTTATCAAAACAATTACACGTGAAATATCAATATATGTATACTTGTCTTAATGTATAATTTTCATCGCCTAAATGTACATTTTTACCACAAAACTGCACATATCATCAATATGTTGATGAAAATGTTTTTATCAGTATTTTATTAGTTTTATTGTAGAGAACTTTATTATTGAAAGATGAGTGATAACATGATTGATAATAAACGGGAAGAGTAAGACATAGTTCCAGACAAATTTGGAGCGTTGATCCTGTAATTAAAATTCTCGGCTAGTCCATGTGACTTTTAAGGGGTGGTTCCCTTTTCCAATTGAGGCGCAATACTATCGTTGTTTACACTTTTCTTGGCTTGACTCGGTAGACATGTTTTGTCTACAAACAAGTTGGTCCTTCGATGGAGACCCTTAGAGGAGGTGAGGATGATATCAGGCATGCAAGGAGGTACCTAAGAAAAGGAGGAGTCTTGAAATTAAGTTGTGCCATAGGATGTGCCTTCTCTACATCACCTTGCATGTCATCTAGGTGCTCATTGGCCCTAATGAGGCTGTTGTGTAGACCTCACTTCTCTCCATTCTAGGTTCTCCATCTCTATCCACTACTGCAAATAAGTACTTGGGAGACGGATTGGATTCGTCACCTAAGAGGACATATCCGTCACCCAAGTTCTTAGGTGACGGATGCATCCGTCGTTAGGGTAAAAACTTAGGTGACGGATCCAATCCGTCACCCAAGGTTCACTCTAGCCACGGATCCAATCCGTCAGCCAAGTGTATCTGTCTCTCAAGTGTAATAATAGATTAATAAAAAAATATCAATCTAACCAGCGTCCGCCACATCACCCGCCACGTCACCAAACGGACCCGCCCGACCCGCCACACCGCTCCGCCCAGCCCGCGCGCACACCATGGGGTTCGAACCCCTGACCTCATGGCACCAAAGGCTGTGCCTTTTACCAACTCAGCTAGGGATTTTGTGTTGTATGTATGATTAGAAAATATATATACACTTTTTAACTGATTATATATAGCTTTATATAATTAAATTCAATAGCTTTATATAATTAAATTAAATAGTTTTTGTTATCAACGTACTTAGTACCTATTGTCAACTAATTATTTATAGCAAGTTAATTTTTTCATGTGCGCTACATTGTTTATATTTATATAAGGATAAATTACAAATATGTACCCTTAACTTATCACGTTTATCTGATACCTATCCACAACTTTTTTTTAACTGATACCTACCCAGATGTTTAGTTATATGACAAATAGACCCTTTTTCTCTGTTAATTTTTTTCTAAAATGACGAAAACGCCCTTAGTGATTTTTTTAAATATTTTTTTATAAATAAAACTGAAGTATTAAGTAAGTATATATATATATATATATATATATATATAACAAAAGTGATTTTTTAAATAATTTTTTAAAAACAATTATTGAAGTGTGGTTGAGGGTATTTTCGTCATTTTAGAAAAAAGTTAACAGAAAAATGGGCTATTTGTCATATAACTACACATCAGGATATGTATCAGTTAAAAAAAGTTAGGGGTAGGTAATTTACCCTTTATATAATACTAAGACAAGGATAACACAAATTTTCTTGATCGTTTTCTCGATTCGAAGTACAAAATATTGTTTTTTTTGTGATCAAATACATTATATAACTTTTTTTTACAACAATATCAATCTAATGATTATAAACTTGTGAATTATGGACACCGGTCACTCAATGTCGGGTTTCAATTTGATGCCCAAGTTCAAAGATAAAATTAAAATAGTGGAAATAATTAAATATATATATATATATTGAATGATGGATATATGCATCCGTTGATGAAAAAGCTGGCCGATGGATATATGCATCCGTCGGCCAGCAGAAGTTGACTTACATTGACCAAAACCCCAAAACCCGTCATTTTTCCCGACTATCGTAGTATTGATAATTGAACGATATAAGTACTTAGCATGCCTCATATACAACATAAGATCGTATAGTACTCATACATATCACATACAAAAAATGAACGAGACAAC
The DNA here is from genome assembly GCA_963921825.1 of Erodium maritimum. NCBI lineage: Eukaryota > Viridiplantae > Streptophyta > Magnoliopsida > Geraniales > Geraniaceae > Erodium > Erodium maritimum. The sequence goes on from OY997590.1 coordinate 75,846,506, forward strand.
GTCATACGTTATACTACCGTAAGGCTAAATATGTTCATGCACATAGTGGAATTGGCGATTTCAATCAATATGCGTCGGTCTCTCGCATATTATATAATCAAGACCGCTCATCTCGTATAAACTATCCAAACTAGTATACGTATGTAAAAAAAACTATCATCGAACGGTTAATTCATCTTGAATATTGTGGTCAATTTTTTTTTTGTAAAATAGTCAACCCACTTGGGTGACGGATAGAGCCCACTTGGGTGACGGATAGAGCATGTGTGGCTAAAGTTTTCTCACTTGGGAGACGGATCCAGCATGCGTGGCTAAACTTTTCTCACTTGGGTGACAGATCCAGCTATGCGTCGGCCAGGTGGTCCACTTGGGTGACGGATGCAAGATCCGTGACCTTAGTTTCACCACTTGGCTGACGGATTGCCGTATCCGTCACCTAAGTGCCAAAACTTAGGTCACGGATCCATTTTATCCGTCTCCTAAGTCGATTTCTACAGTAGTGATCGAAGGGAAAGGTTATCTAAACCCTTGTACTTTCGGATCGGGAAAGCCTCTTAAGATCCATGCCGGTGGGGCGGGCCTTGATTTCACCCCGCTTTCCCATCCTCGGCCCTGGGATTTGAGCTCTCTCCGAAGAGGTTTGAAGGCTCCTGGAGACAAATAGGAAAATCTCCTAGTTAGACAGGAGATTCTATGCTACCCGGTTTTTTTCATTATTCTTCAGGCACAAGAATATCATACTGTCTTTGACACAAGTCTGTTGTATGTATGTGCTGTGTTTTTTGGTCGGTGATGTGACATCATTTACGTTGTTAGATGTTATGTGTCCGACGAATTCTTTAGATTGTACCAAAAAATAATGAGGTTCTTAAGTTATATACCAATGATGTCTGTTGATAATACACTATCCCCTTATTGAAATAAGAGTTGAGTCACGAAAGTCAATTAAAAGATACAAAACTCCTTATTTCTTGCTTGATTAATTACTGAACATGTTTGGTAGTACCCATGTTGTTAATATTTTTGTTGTTGTTGTGGATATAAACAGAATTATGCAGGCTAGGAACGGGAACGGGAACAGAAGATGAGAACGAATGGTACTTCTTTAGCCATAAAGATAAAAAGTATCCGACTGGAACCCGCACAAACAGAGCTACTACTGCGGGATTCTGGAAAGCAACGGGAAGGGACAAGGCCATTTACTCTAAGCATGATTTGATTGGCATGAGGAAGACCTTAGTCTTCTATAAAGGTCGAGCCCCCAACGGACAAAAGTCTGATTGGATTATGCATGAGTATCGACTTGAAACAGATGAAAATGCCACTCCCCAGGTAAGTAATTGCAATCCTTAATATATTATGAGATATTCATTTTTTATAAGTTGTACTCGTCTTCTTTGATAATTACAATAGCGACGTTATATATCATTGCATTGCAGGAAGAAGGTTGGGTTGTGTGCAGGGTGTTCAAGAAGAGAATGGCAGCAACGAGGAAGGTGAGTGAACATGACTCCCCGTGTTTTTACGACGATGGGGTCTCCTTCAATATGAACTCACCAACACAAAACCCTAACTCGAATTTGCATACTTATCACCAACAACTCCCATACGGTTGCAAGAAAGAGCTAGAACATCTCCAATCCCAAGCTCACCATCACCATAATTTCCTACAGCTCCCCCTTCTAGAGAGCTCTAGTTTCGGTGGGTCGTATGGCCTAGACATTCAACAATCTCAGCACGATCAAGTGACCGATTGGAGGGTTCTCGACAAGTTTGTTGCTTCTCAGCTGAGCCAAGAGGATGGTCTCAAGGAAAATAATGCATCAACCTCCAGTTGTCAGAGTCGTCTGTGGAAGTGAGATATGTTATTGGAGTATATACTACTATTCTTCAGTTGTTGAGTCAGAAACTTAATATGTATAATAAAACTATGGAAGGTTATGACTTTAATTACCAACTAACTGCCGTTCAATTTTTGGTTTAATACTCACAGGCTAGTTATAACTGACGTTGTTGCTATTGCCTTGTGTAATTTTGTTTTGATTTCACTGTTTTGTTTGTTCTTGAATGTGACTTGCATTTGGTTCATGCATCCTACTCCCTTTGAATAAATTATTGTTTTTATATTTGTTTACTAACTAGATGACAAAATATTAACACCATAGGACGAAATTCATAAGTGTGATTATTTGGAATGTATTAATGATGTTAAACGCGTTTATCTTAGAATTATTATTCATACCTTATTCATTCTAGTATCAAGAAATATATTTGAGCTATCCAGACAATATCTAAAAATGTCTATCTGAACTGATTTGTATAGTTAAGTTTATACGTAACTCTATATATATATTGTCTATACTACACAATCCTAGTGTAGGGATGGAGTTATTTAAGAATGATGAATATAGAAAAATGGTGATGAAATGATGAATGCTTTGCTGAGAAGTATAGCAAAGACACATGTACCTGTTTTTTTAAGTGTAAAAGGAAAGTAAAGTGATTCAGCGAAGAAGATGGTTCTATGTGTTTATGTTCTTATTGCTGTGGGTACCATCTATATATATGTTACAACTTACATGTAATGCTCAACACCAAGATGCATAATGCTGCAATTGACAAGGTTCTACAACAAATACTAATAAGGGGGAACCATGGTTTCAAAACTATTTTGAGCGTTGTTTTCGTGATCCTAACCTGGGTTTACCTTTCGTTGCATTTTCCAACTATGACCTTTACATTTTCTACACGGACTATCGTTTGTCATCAAAATTAACAGTAACGTTAGTTTTGGATGGGAAAAGCCCAAAATGCCCTCAGCAAAAAATGTTGTTCCGTGCAAAAAATGGAAAGGTCATAGTTGGGAAGTGCAAAAACAGGTCAAGCCCAACTTCAGGTTATTGACTTTTGTTGAGGGCATTTCTGTATTTTCTCATCCAAAACTAACGTCCCTGTTAATTTTAACGACACACGATAGTCCGTGTAAAAAATGTAAAGGTCATAGTTGAAAAATGCAACGAAAGGTAAACTCAGGTTAGGATCGCGAAAACAAAGCTTAAAATAGATTAGAATCCATGGTTTCTCCTACTAATAATAGATAATTAAAACTATACACTTCCACGACAATTCAATCAGGATCAAAATAATGAAAATCTTCGACGAACGTCTATGCCAATGACAGGTGAAACTGCATATTGGATAGTAGCATGAGGAATAGGGGGGGAAATACAAAAAGCTTATTAAAGATGAAGAACTCCACAAAATTAGACTAATTCGAAAGAATTGATCATGGTAGAGTGCAACTTGCTAATGTCTTAAGAACACATCTCCACTGTTAAATCAGAAATATGGAGATGTAGGATGAGGAAGGAGAAGAAAATTAAGAACATGTAATAGTAATACCGATATATACATACATGCATAGTTTGCCTGAATGAAGCTCTATATAAACTAAGAATCAGCTGAGAAAGAAAGGCTCAGTTTCCACACATTTCAGTGAAGATTCAGTACATATATGGATTATAATTATAAGCAATAAAACTGTTTGGCAGAATGAATGAGGAACATGCACTCATTGAGCGTGCCAAGTGCCAATCTTCATCACGATATAGTCATTGCTACTTTGTTTCTTAATTAACGACAAGTTCCAGGGAAAAGAAAGTCAGTCAAAGGGCATGTGGATTGGAGAATGAGTAGAATCATTAGGGTTTACAGATTATACTTAAGAAAGATGTTGCTTGTAGATGAAGTTAAGATCATGAAGCTCAGGACAAATGTACCCATGTCTACCTGAAACTGGAACAATTAGGTTCATGTCACTCCTGTTATATTATATGACCAATGTAGAACTCCACCCTAGCCACGCAGGCCTTCGTCACCCTAGTTGTTAACATCGAAGTCTCCGCACTGAAAAGATACACACCACGTCGTCTTAGTAGCGTCACCTAAGTTTCGAGTCTAATCACTTAGGTGGTGGAGCAAATAACCTTGTGTCTCCTAGTGACATTAATTTAGGAGACGAAGTAATACTGCGTCCTGTTAGAACATTAATTGTGTAGTGTAATTGTGTAAGTCGTTCCAGCTAGGCAACACACATTTGGAGCATGTACAGTGAGGGGATCATGTATAAGAATCATGATGTGCAAATCATGTAATGACTAGGATGATTTGTGATGCGAACCCTAAAAACTGAGCTGAGTTCCACAGTGAGGAGATCATATATGGAGATTATGGTTTATAAAAAAAACTGGGTAGATGCTGATTGGATAATTAGTTATTCTTTTGATGAATTTTGTTTAATTCATATTTAAAACAGTAAATATTATATAAAAATTTAAAAAATTTGATAAAATTAATTAATAACTTTTTTAACTAAAATTAAAATTAAACTTCAACTTGTAATTAATAAAAAACAAATAATACATAGATTAATTCGTCAAAGTATTACAGTTTTATTGGAGGGAGTCAATTTGTTTCTAGATCTTCTCACATTGTGAGAATTGTAAAGACAACATTTTCGCGTGATCGACCGCCTGCTCCTCGGTGAAGTCTGACACGTCCACGTTCTACAGTTCTTCAATATTTTCCATGTATTTGTTGAATTTGGCGTCTAGAGTGCATACAAGCTTGGCCTTCTCACACCTTGCGTTGTCGATTTGGGTAATGGAAACAATCTGGTCTGCGACACCAGTGTATCCTTCCCCTTCCTCTTTGCGACCTTGTTGCCAATTGGGCGCTCTTGTACATGTTGAGGGGAAATTGGGGCACTTGGGCCCTCGATCGGATCGGAGGATCCTCTACTAGGTTGGGAGTCACCATCGAGAGTTGTAACATTGTCATCATTGGTGGGAAGGGACGTAGGCGGGGTTGAGTTGTAACTATCGGCCTCTACCATAACTTCTCTTCGTTTTCCAACAGCTCGATCCATCCGCTATAATCAAGATCATTCTCCTTCTTCAAGAGGATGGTGTACCTCCAATCTCTAGATGCATGTATGTTCCAATAGATCTTGACGGCTTGCCACGTCCAATCTGATGGGTTGAATTTCCCACCTTTGATGAATCGTTTGGAAACTGGGCCCTAGAACGTGTTTCCATCTTGAGAGTTTCCCTTGATTGGGTCTTTGGTTGTGTGTAACCAGGCTTTTATTAGGAGCTTTCCCACCTTAGGGAACCATTTGGTTCACTTGTGTAAGACCGGCATGCTCCGTTGTCTCGGGCCAACAAAGGACGACGTAGATGACATCCGGGTGTCGTTGCTGCCACCGACGTGTTGTTGATGGTACTCACTATTATCGAGGTAGCCGTAATAACCGGGGCTGACAGATCTATTAGATATCCAATGGGTACTATGGAAGATTTTCAAGATAGGGGTTATATTTGAATCTTCCATTGATTTTATTTTGTTAGACATCGAGCATGATGTCAAAATTTCATTTAGTGTGGGAGATTCATTTTTAGATTATAGCAAATCGATTCTTTATGTTCAACCTATACCGTTGATTTATAAAGTTAATGTTGAGCATAAAGTTTTTGATATATTTGCTAGTCCTCATTCCCCGTTTGTGAACTATTATTATATTTTGATAAATGCTACTAACCCCTTTTGGCAAGTGCATTTTCCAATTGATGTCCTTTTTAAGTTGTGCCAAGATGAGCTCGATCATAATTATTCCATGAAGGCAAGCTCGAAGAGATTAGCCTTGAGTTTGGAGTTTCCACAAAACTCGAGGAAGAGGTTCTTTTGTTGCATTGTGTTACCTCTCCCGCCTTCACATCCACACTTGAAGAGGAGGAGGCAATGGAAGTATGAGATTTTTAGAAGGCCTCCTGATTGAGTCTCCTACCCGTCGAGCTAACAACGTTAAGCAAATGCGCTAGTTGGGAGGCACCCCAATAATAAAGTAAAGAAGCTCGATCGAGCGAGGAGCTTTCCATCCAACCATGTACGTCATAATTTCCACGTCAGCTTACAAGTCGATAGCGGGTCTTAGAGGGGCAGTATCTATTCCTTTCCTATTTTCCATTGTTTACCGCTATCATATCTCATATATGCTATATGATGGGTGTTAAGCACCTGAATTGTTGTGTTGATAACTATGCATATAGAATTTCTTGGCTTGTATATTGGACTCTAAGTGTGGGGTGTATTGTTATCATCTATCGGGTGCATGTGTAAATATATGTTTAGAGTCGCACTGGGGACAATGCTTAAGTTTAAAGTGTGGGGTGGGATGCTTTGCAATTTCTATGTTTACATTCTATGTTGCACTTCATGCTTTTTTGGTGGATTTTTTTATGGGTCTTTATTTTGTGTGTAAATCTTGGATGTGCAATTCACGCCAACATGAGTAATCCGAGAGTAGATCTTTCATCATTGAGTATTTTTAAGAATGCTTGGAGGATTTACCGTTGGTAGTATTAATGAGTTGTATTTTGTGTTTGTGCTACATTGCTTATTGGGTGCAAGTTGATGTAGTGATGCTAGATGCCTTAGACACGAAAAGGCGGCCACACCAAGTGTTAGGCGCTGTTAGGCTTCAATTCTTTTTATTGTGGCCGACCTGATTCTGTCTTGATTTCTGCCTATAATGGGCCTAGTTAAGAGATAGTTATTAAGGTATAATCAAATCAGAATAAACAAATTGATTTATTACGATTTGATTTGATAATAGCAATTAATTAATATATTCTGTAATATTTATTTTCTTTTAGGAACCTTGTAATCTCCTATAAATAGGAGGAGTGATTCTTCAATAAAATCATCCAACGCATTTTATTTACACTTTTTACATATTAGTCTTATTTTACTTGTTGCATGTAGAGGGGGTGGAGTCCACATGCTTGTTGTTTTGGGATCAAACTAGGTGTTTTGGTTGATTAAAAATCTAGTCGAGTTCAAGCGTTTAGTCTCATTGTGCGTTTGTGGTACCAATTTTTCAAAATCACACACATTGTACAAGGGGAATTGAGTATAGGCCCCGGGGAAAGGGGATCGAATAAAATATGTGTATTAGAAAAGGTTTGAGGGGCTGTAGCGGATCGATGTGCAGAGTGAGACCCTCATATCCCAAGTTAATCATAGCGTAATAAAAGGTGAACCCCCAGCCTATCTTAATAATTTAAAGTTTCTACACGTAATCGTAAAAAACAAGAAAAACTTTGATCTACCACTTACCTCGTAAAGGAACTAGATGGGTTCACCATTTGAGTAGTCCCAAGACAACGTAATTGCATGACAACATCCACTAATGAGATTTTTGAATGAGATTACGTTATGCTCTTGATTAGTATTGTAATACGTAGAACCGAGAGAGCAAATGGCTAAATGACAATAATTAGTCTTGAAATATTTCTAGTTATTTCGCTTCATCTTGTAGACCACTACACATACACTCTTACTCTACAACATACACCATTGATAGTCTAATGGTCAAATGTATGACAATGCATTAAAGATGTACAAGATGAAGGAAATATCAAAATGCTTCATCTAAAGGAATTTGTGGGACGCTGGTTGGATGGAGCTCAAATACATCTCAAGGTTAGATGATTCTAGTTTAAACAATTCGTCCTACTAATCAGAATCAACATAGCATGAGTTGGACCAACCTTAGAGCAAACCCAACAGAACGGCCCCGCTCCCCGCTCCGCGCGCGCACGGTCCGAGGACCGAGGACCGACCCGTTGTGGAGCTAGAAAAACGCGGTCCCGCTCCCCGATCACACGGCCCCGCTCCCCGTTCGCCGCTCCTCGCTCCCCGATCGCTGGCCGAGCGCGCTGGCCGCGCTCCTCGCTCCCTCGCTGCGTTGGACGCGTGTGGTGCCGCCACGTGTCCCCGACCGTTGGCAACGGTCAAAAAACGGCTACTTTTTTTTAATTAAAAAAACCCCTATAACATACAACTACGGCTACTTTTTTTTTCCACACCAATCTCTACTTTCACTATCCAACTTCACTCTCTCCTTCCCAAATTCTCCTCTCTCGTTTCAATTATTCTCGTGAAAAATGTCGGGCGACGCTGGGTCTCGTGCACAGTCAGCTGGTGACGAAGTCGGATTCAGCTCCGACGAACTGGCACGAGGTTTCGAAGACATTCTAATGGACAATCGGGACAACTCCGCTTTCTCCCCATACTCGCAACCGGGGTCGAGTTCAGGTAGGTAACGTAATTTTGTTAATTAATTTGTTGTATTAATGCATTCTATTAGTTTTTTTGTTATTAATTTACTATATTAATGCATTGTTAATTATTTTATTGTATTAATTTAATGTATTAATTATTTGTATTAGGGCAATACCGTCCACAATTTCAAATGGCACCAGGGTTCCAGGTGCCATCACAATTTGGCATGCACCCACAAGGGTTCCTGACGCCACCGTTCCAGGTGCCATCACAATTTGGGATGACCCCGCAAGGGTTCTCGCTGCCACCCCAATTCTACAACTACGAGGGGCACCCACTACCCGACGTACAAATCCCCCAACCATCCTCTGTCAGACCTTCCCAACGACGAGCCCGAGCCCCTGCCCGAGCACGAGGCCAACCCCGAGGCCAACCCCAAGAACCAGATCCGGAGGGCCGGACATTCAGCAAACAGGATGACCTCCACCTCATAAGTTGCTGGTTGAGTACTACAAAAGACCCCATCAAGGGCAACTCTCAAACCAACAACACATTCTGGTGCGAAGTTACGAGAAAATACAACTTGAAGGGAGGTTTCCCAGAGCGCCGCTGGGAAGCTATCAAGAAACGTTGGCTCAGAGGTTCTGGGCAGACAAGGAGGTTCCTCGGCTATTTGAAGAGGTCCAAGGCCGAGCATCCGAGCAGCGCCAACCCGGAAGAGCACATGAGACGTGCGAAGGAAATGTGGGAGGAGGCAAGGAAAGTGGGTGACCACCCACTAAGGTTCGAGCTGGATCATTGGGTGATGAGGCTCGAGGGCGTCGTGAAGTTCACTGCCGAGGAGGGCACAATGGGAAATGTCCGCCGTCAAGCATGCCAACAACGACAGCGGTTGGATGAGGTTGGGGCTTACAGCTCAACCCCACCCACAAGCACAGGGGAGGAGTGCACACATCTCAGTGGTGAGTCCCAACCACCAGAATGGGGAGCAAGCGACAACTACGAGGGGACTCAGGTCCCTCTCAGCGACACACCCCCATCCCCTGAGGCCGCCCCAAGTCCCCCTCTCCGACCGCAATGGAAGAATGCAGCGAAGGCCTCAAAGAAGGCGACCGTCCTCACGGCCCAAATGTATGCCTTCGTCGACCTGGAACGTTCACAACTGGATGCTGAACGTACATGTGCCGAACAACATGCAGAAAGGTCTCGCATGATACAGACATTAACCCAACAGTGAGAAGCAAACCTCGCCACCTACAGGTCCCTGTTGGGGAAGGATACATCTTCCTTCGACGAAGGGGATATGGCAGACCATAAGTTTTGCAAGTCCGAACTGCGACAACTCATGGCAACCCTTAAAGCCCAAATTGATGATCTTCGACGACAACCCCCACCACCGGATGTCGACCCAACAGAGAATGATTCTTGAACTTGTATTTTGTTTTGGGTTGTATTAAAAGGGGTTGAATAAAATTTAAATTTCAATTATATTCGTGTTAAATTTATTTATGAATTATTTATTGTCATTAATTATTTATTTCCAAAATTGTTTAAATTATAAATAATTTAAACGGTTTCTGATAACGAATTAAATAAAACAGCAAAAATCAATTAATAATCCAGTCAGCATCCAGTCAGCACTGTTCTGCACTCCCAGGACCTCAGAGGTCCTTTCTGTTGCAAAACACTCACTATTCTGCACTCCCATGACCTCACTTTTGTCCAGTCAGCACAAGTTCTGCACTCCCAGGACTTCACCAAGGTCCTTTATGTTGTTCATGCTCTTAGAGCACGTACAACGGAACGCACCCGCGTCCAGCTCCGCGTGCGCCCGGTCCGAGGACCGCGGGCCGTTCCGCTGTAGAGCCGGAAAAACGCGCTCCAACTCCCCAAAAACGCGCTCCCGCTCCCCGCGCCTCGCTCCTCGCTCCCCGATCGCTGGCCGCTGGCCGCTCCCGCGCTCCTCGCTCCCTCGCTATGCTGGCCGCCTGCGGTGCCGCCACGTGGCCACCCGACCGTTGGCAACGGTCAACTAACGGCTATATTTTTTTTAATTCAAAATCAGTAAAAAAAAAACCCTATAAATACCCATCTTCACTCCCATTTTTTCCACACCACTCTCTACTTTCACTCTCCAACTTCACTCTCTTCTTCCCAAATTCTCCTCTCTCGTTTCAATTATTCTCGTGAAAAATGTCGGGCGACGCTGGGTCTCGTGCACAGTCAGCTGGTGACGAAGTAGGATTCAGCGAGGATGAACTAGCACGAGGTTTCGAAGACATTCTAACGGGCAATCGCGACAACTCCCCATACTCGCAACCAGGGTCGAGTTCAGGTAAGTGCAAACTTATTATTTATGTAACGTAATTTTGTTAATTAATTTATTGTATTAATGCATTCTATTCATTTTTTTAGTAATGTATTATATTAATGCATTCTATTCATTTTTTAGTAATTTATTATATTAATGCATTGTTAATTAATTTATTGTATTAATTTATTGTAATAGGGCAATACTGTCCCCAACAATTTCAAGTGGCGCCAGGGTTCTAGGTGCGATCACAATTTGGTATGTACCCACAAGGGTTCCAGACGCCACCGTTTGGGATGCCCCCGCAAGGGTTCTCGCTGCCACCCCAATTCTACAACTACGAGGGGCACCCACTACCCGACGTACAAATCCCCCAACCATCCTCTGTCGGACCTTCCCAACGACGAGGCCGAGCCCCTGCCCGATCCCGAGCCCGAGCCCAACCCCGAGGTCAACCCCAAGAACCAGAGCCGGAGGGCCGGACATTCAGCAAGCAGGAGGACCTCCACCTCATAAGTTGCTGGTTGAGTACTACGAAAGACCCCATCAAGGGCAACTCTCAAACCGGCACCACGTTCTGGTGCGAAGTTACGAAGAAATACAACTCGAAGGGAGGTTTCCCAGAGCGCCACTGGGAAGCTATCAAAAAACGTTGGGGCAGAGGTTCCTCTCAGACAAGGAGGTTCCTCGGCTATTTGAAGAGGTCGAAGGACGAGAATCCGAGCGGCGCCAACCCGGAAGAGCACATGAGACGTGCGAAGGAAATGTGGGAGGAGGCAGGGAAAGTGGGTGACCACCCACTAAGGTTCGAGCTGAATCATTAGGTGAAGAGGCTCGAGGGCGTCGTGAAGTTCACTGCCCAGGAGGGCACAATGGGAAATGTCTGCCGTCAAGTACGCCAACAACGACGGCGGTTGGATGAGGCTGGGGCTTACAGCTCAACCCCACCCACAAGCACAGGGGAGGAGGGCACACATCTCAGTGGTGAGTCCCAACCACCAGAATGGGGAGGAAGCGACAACTACGAGGGGGCTAAGGTCCCACTCAGCGACACACCCCCATCCCTTGAGGCCGCCCCAAGTCCCCCTCGCTGACCGCAAGGGAAGAAGGCAGCGAAGGCCGCAAAGAAGGGGACCGTCCTCACGACCCAAATGTCTGCCTTCGCCGAGCTGGAACGTTCACGGCTGGAGGTTGAACGTACACGTGGCGAACAACATGCAGAAAGGTATCGCATGATACAGACATTAACTCAACAGTGGGAAGGAAACCTCGCCACCTACAAGTCCCTGTTGGGGAAGGATAAATCTTCCTTCGACGAAGAGGATATGGCAGACCATAAGTTTTTCAAGTCCGAACTGCGACAACTCAAAGCAACCCTTAAAGCCCAAATTGATGATCTTCGACGACAACCCCCACCACCAGATGTCGACCCAATCGAGAATGATTATTGAACTTGTATTTTGTTTTGGGTTGTATTAAAAGGGGTTGAATAAAATTAGAAGTTCATTTATATTCGTGTTAAATTTATTTATTAATTATTTATTGTCCGTAATTATTTATTTCCAAAATTGTTTAAATTATAAATAATTTAAACAGTTTCTGATAACGAATTAAATAAAATAGCAAAATATCAATTAATAATCCAGTCAACACTGTTCTGCTCCCAGGACCTCACCAAAGTTCTTTCTGTTGTACATGCTCTTATTGTCCGGGGTCCCTGATGATGAGCTTTATCCCTCATCCCCTAAAGTGCATCCAGAAGACGAAAGACCGACAAAAATGAGAGGATAATACAAAATGGCCAATGGCACTGAATGGATAGCACTCATGAGAAAGGTGGAAAAAAATCAAACGGGACAAATAACTCAAATAACGAGACAAGTTACTCAACATATTTTCCGAATTAGATAACAAGGACAACCAATCCCGAATGATGTCAACCAAGCAGATCCTCGTCTAAGAGACCCAAGTGGCACATACTTTTGATGTGTAGTTTCGGATATCTCACCAATACCACAATTTTCTTTCGTGGTTGATCTTTTGATACGTATTGCTCTAAGTAAATTGCAACAAAATTATGTTTTCAATTAATTAATTTGATGTATAATCACACCACGAGTGTATTCAATTAATTACATAAACACATTCTAATAATTGATCAAATTGTCACACAAGAATGCGAGAAGTTTGACCTTCTCCCTCCTCAATTATCAAACATCAGCACCTTGAAGTTTTACCAAGATGTTGAATAACATTACAAGCAGAACTGATTACTTACCACTGACCAAATATAAGGCATGATCCAGTAAAAACAAGCACATAAAAACACCCTGAGTAGAAAGTCAATTGGTACTGAAAACAGGTCAGTCAAATAGCACTATGCAACTTTAATCCACAAATGATACCAAACCAGATTCACCTTTCTGCCCACTGGTTTTTAATCCTTTACCCCAAAAACCACAATCAACCCCCAACCACCTAAATTACAAGTAAATGCGATATTTAAGATGTTGAAGACCACCGCAAAATTTTGTACCTAGATAAAATATGCATAGCCACAATAAGCTAACCAGTGCCACATAGCTACAAGAACAGGCTCCAGAGGAGTGCCGCCGTCAATGATAAGAGAAGACTCCATTTGCCTCCATCTGATGCCAAAGAACCATCTTGTCTGCGCAAACATCATGTACTCAGTAACCCTATCATGTGTAAATAAATTCAGAAAGAGAGCTCTGTACAAGGAATTATGTTAGAGTAATTACTTTTGCAAGTAACTAAGGGCACCACAGTATCGAACATTATCAGGTACACTCATCTCAGTTTCACCATTTTCCTCAGGGTTGACAATCCTCATGTACGTTTCTTGCCCCAGATACCATCTGTCCAGATTTTCTGCCCTAAGGTTCCACACTCCAGCATTGTCAAGAGATATAAGGATTGCTGTCCATGCCTCCGGGAATACCTATAATCATTTGAAAGAACAAACATACAAAAGTAAGGCTAAAAGGTTGCCCAAACAAAGATATTGAGAACGATAAATGATATAGAGCACATAATAACATACCTGTATTGTACAGCGGGAGATTCCATCCCATTTATTATACGTGCCTCTGCTGTTCTCCGTCCACTCACCATAGTCCATCCTGTAGTAACGGACCACTTCAACACAATGCCTCATGTTTCAGAGCAGATAAAGCAGAGGGGAATAAAACAAACTTACCCAACAACAAAGAACGAATAACCATCTGCGTGAAAGCTCAGCATGTTGGTGTCATTGTTCTGCACTATAACTTCAATGAAACCTTTATATGTAGCATTGATAAGAGACCTGTCAATACGGGGCGGACGGTTAAAAGGCTTGTTGGGGAAATCAAGCTTATAAGCTCCCTTCAGGTTATGTTGGTCAGCTAGTCTGAATGGTGTATCCGGATTTTGAAACGAGATCCCATTGATTGTGGCACGAGATTTCCCATTTATCATGACCGGGGGCAAAACCTTGAGCACATATAACTCTGTAACATTGATTTGGCCATAGTGAAAAGACCCCTGTGGATTAGGACGAGCTCCACTTGCTGATCCATTTTGCCTAATCAAACACGATAAACATAGACTTTAGTGACTGATCATGTAATACACATGAAAGCTTAGCATAAAACACGGTATTGAGAACATACCTGATAGACCTTGCCTGGTTCATTGAAACTGTCTTGTCCCACCTATCATCAATTGAGGGAGGAAGTGGACCGGTGGCAGGACCTTTAGAGTTAGAATATTGCAAGATGCCGACACCAGTAACATTCTGCCAAATTGTTTCATTTACAAATCTAGCACTGGCAACAACGTAGTAATCGGTACTTGCATCCTGATCCATGGTAACCAGGAAAGAGTAAGATTGCCCAACATGAATGTCGAAGCTGGAGTAGTTTTGTTGCATTGTGTAGTGCCCTTCAGTTTCCACTAGACGGAGCGTGTGGTTTTGAATTCTGAAATTCAAACTAGTTGAAATCCCCACATTATGCACACGAAGCCGGTAAGTTTTACCTGCACCAGATTGTTCCTCCAAAATAAGACACTGAACTATGTATCAAAAACCGATCAGTACAAAGGGAGTGAAAATCCTAAGAAACCTTTTTCCCCATCTTTTAGAGAAATATTGGACAATCTCAGCAACTATCAGAGACTTCTATAATGAATGGTAATTACATTGCCTCTAAACTGCATTATGGTTACAAGAAAATTCGGGCCCACAAGGTGATAAATGATATTTCAAAGTGTCACCACAAATGAAATTTTTTATGTAGATTTGCACCATTACAGCTATGATAAATATGATACTGAATTTAAAGCAGTTTCAAACAGAAAGTAAAGTGATCAGCAAACTATTATTTATCATGGCATTAAAGTACCTGGGTCAACTGAAATTTTTTCATACTCAATGCCATCAGGCACAAGGGTAGTATTGTATCTGTAAGGGCCCTTCCCATTGATCAAAACTCCATCGGGCATCCCAAGAGATGAACCAGAATCAAGGGCCGTACGCAGTTCCTAAGTTCAGTGAAGTGACATGCACTGTTAGAGTATAATCATAACACACTGCATGCAGTTACAATAAGAAATAAACAAACATGAGAGATAGACTAACCTTGTGACTGCGGATATACCAGTCACCAATCATGATGAATTTATCATCATCAGGCTTGTCAAACGGAATTGAAATAACGGCCCGATTATTAATGACAAGTGGGCCAAAGCCTCCAGAAGCTCTCTGAAAGTTGAGGGATGGGAAGTAGAAGAAACTACCAATCTGATCTTTAACTTGAAATTGGTAGGTCCAATTCCTTTTAGGAGGGATTGGGCAATTTGTGCCAAGAACCCCGTCTTGCCAGGAATTGCGCCTCATTTGGATCCCAGGCCTATGACAACACATAATCTATACATATCAGGGAGAACACAGAACAGAATGTTAAACTAGAAAAAAAGTTGGGGCAAAGACCTACCAAGTCATTAGGAGATCTTCATCCAAACCATTATGCACATTAACAACAACATTGTTGTTGGTGGTAGTGTTGATGAGAGGACCAGGAAAGCCTTTGTTTATTGCAATCACCTGCAATAAGGGTGGTATAAATAATTATAATAAGAATGTTTGAAACATTTATCCATCTGAACATCATTCGAAATCCAACAACATAAAAAAGCCCCCTGATGAGTCAACATTTATCCATCTGAACATCAAAAACCCAATCTGAAACAAATCTCAGTCACTACACGCCTTAATCTGCTTCACTAATACACAAACCCCAACAAGTGCTTCACCCACACTATGCCATAAAATACATCAACAACTTATCACTCAAAAGCTACCCTAATAAACACAAAATCAACACATAAAAATGACATTAGAGCAGATCCGAGCCAAAAAAGTATTAAAACTAGACAAAAAAATCCAAAAACACATTACACCACTACACGATGAAGCAGAGAAAACCCACATAGAAAGATCGAAACTTTAGCACTCGAGAGACTAAAATGATGTGAATGAGTAAGTAGAAGAAAAAACCTGCTGAGGAACACCGAGAGGAGAGGCGGTGGCGTAAGCGACATTCAAGGTGTAGGAAACGGTAGGGTCTCCGGCGGAACAGAGGCCAGAGAGCAGAGCAATGAGTAGCAGAGCAAAGAGGGGAAATCGGAAGAGAGCCATGAGTCGATCTCTGGTTGTGCAACGTCTTCACATCATCAGGAGAAAAAGACGATTCGAGAGAAGAAAGCTGATGTGTTTTTTTCAAGGAAGAAAAACGGCTCTTTGTTGTGCTTTGCTTTTATGTGTCTTTTTATTTTATTGTACAGAAATAGACACGCTGTCACCAGCGCGTGACCGTGTCTTTTTTTTCTGAAATAGGTACAAAATACTGTGTACAGTCACCTGTTACCGCTTGGACTGGTTTGGTCAATATATAAATCATTATTGCTATTTCGGATCAAATTAATTACCAAATCTAATATTGTGAAATTGTGGGTCGATTATTGGGAAGAAGGGCTATAGACGGTAACGATCGAGTCCGCTAAACAATGGAGGTGGAAAAGGCAAGAGTCAATATTAGGTGGAACCCACTATATTTCCTCTCTCTACATAACGTTCGAATTTTGAGGCACGTGCCTAGTAGGCCCCATTTCTACAACCGTTGTATTTCTTTAACCTCATTTCTCGCTTCTTTAAATTTAAATTATTAAGGTGGATATCTATCTAGTTGTTTCTCCATTTACATCGTATTTATTTTAAGGTAATTTGAATTTTGATTTCATTTTTTTGGAAGGTAATATTTAAGGATACAGAGTTTAATTGTGGTGTCTGACTGACTTGACTGATTACGAATGATAGTATGAATGTATATGGTACAGGGAATTGATGACTTGTTAGATGTTACTCTTAATGCTTATACTAATTTTTTTTTTCTAGCCATGAATCAATAGAGAAGAAATCAAATAGAAACCACTCCTTAACGTAAAAACCGTGTGAACCAATCCAAGTCATTAATTTTAAGAATGGATGGATGAGATGCAATTGATGTGTTGACTTGTTGACTGCAAAAAAACAGCACTTTTTATTAAGTAGTAAGGGCTTTTTAGTAAAACTATCATATTATTATTTTTTTACCAATTCACTAATTTAATTTTTCCCGCTTCGTTTGAACTCCGATTGGCTTCAAACTTGCGCCATTAGTTTTGTTTTTTCAAGGGCTTTCTATCAAGATCAGTCATGAATATATTTTGAAGCACGAAAAAAAAATTATTTTCGGGGTTGATTTTAAAAAAAAAAGTTAAGTCTGGGTAATTTTTATCAACACTATACACTGGGTTTATCAACACTATACACTGGATTTATCAACACTATACACTGAATTTATCACCTCATTTTCCAAAATCGAACATGATTTTTATCACATCATCACATGTTTTTTTATGAACACTAACACTAAACACTATGTTTATCATTAAATTACATGTGTTTTTATCATCTCATAACATTTTTTTTATCAACACTAAACTCTAGGTTATCACTCTTATTTCGGGGCTGATTTTAAAAAAAGTTAAGTCTGGGTAATTTTTATCAACACTATACATTGAGTTTATCAACACTATACACTAGTTTTATCACCTCATTTTTCAAAATCGAACATGATTTTTATCACATCATCACATGCTTTTTATGAACACTAAGCACTAGTTTTATCAACACTAAACACTATGTTTATCATTAAATTACATGTGTTTTTATCATCCCATCACATGTTTTTTTTAATCAACACTAAACTCTAGGTCATCACCCTTATTTCGGGGCTGATTTAAAAAAAAAGTTAAGTCTGGGTAATTTTTATCAACACTATACATTGGGTTTATCAACACTATACACTGGATTTATCAACACTGAACACTAGTTTTATCACCTCATTTTCCAAAATCGAACATGATTTTTATCACATCATCACATGTTTTTTTATGAACACTAAGCACTAGTTTTATCAACACTAAACACTACTTAGCACTAGTTTGATACCCCGATATAAAAAAATTATTAGTGAAGATTTATCAACACTAAACATTGTTTTTATCACCCCAATATAAATTTTTAATTTCGTGGCTCAAAATATATTCATGACTGATCTTGATTTAAAGCCCTTGGAAAAAGAAAAATATTGGCGCAAGTTTGAAGCTAATCGGAGTTGAAACGAAGCGGGAATGATTAAATTAATGAATTGTTGAACAAAAAAATGGACACTTGTCCACATGGCACCATGCTATTACAATTATGCCCTTGCTTGTGTGAGATAGGAAGAAATTGGCGTGAGTTATGGTGGAATTGGGGTGATGATGTGACATTATGGTGAATGTTGGATCTAAAGGGTGTGTGGCTAGGATTGGTTCACACATTTTTTAGGATAAGAGGGGTTTCTATTAGATTTCTCCTCTGAATCAATATTTGATGCTAATTTTTTTTAGAATAAGAAAGGGGTAACCCCATTTTAGTACAGTGGCCAAATCTCGTTTTTCAAGTAGGTACCGTCGAGTTTTCACGATATTATGTCAATACAGAAAGTCACTTTCCATTTTCAAAAAAAGACAAAAACTGTTAAACTTAACGGTTTTTTTGGATGAAAAATACATGTGCTGCTCACATGTCCAATTTTTTTTGGAAATACCAAGTCTACCATTCCTCTCTTATAGGAACTCTCTAACCCTCATCTAAACCATGTCATTTCTCTCTTCTTCTCCGTGAGCTCACCGGAGTTCTCCACATCGGGTGAGGACGTATGGAGCGGCGGTTCTGTCGTTCCCCGGAGCTGCTCCTCTTTGCTCCCTTCTCGTTCCCTCTGCCGCCACATCGGGTGAGGACGTATGAATCGCTGAGGTTGATTGATAATTAAAAAAGAAGAAGAAAATGTTCAATATATTTTTGTTTTATTTATTTGTTAATATGTTTTAATATAATTAAAGAAGCCGAAAAGAAAAGGTTTAAAAGGGAATGAGATTGGGATTAAAAATAAAAATGCTCTTTGTAAAAATGATTTTTAAAAATAAAATGAAATTATTTTTTTATAAATAAAAACTGATTTTTATAAACAAAATTGATTTAAATAAATAAAACTGATTTTTTTAAATAAAAAATATATGATTTTTTAAAATTAAGATTAATAAAGAATTATGAAAATAAATTAATATTTTCAAATAATTAAGGATAATTAAAAATAATATGATTTTTTTCATATTCATGTATCAAAAAATAAAAAATAAAGTCAAATTATTGGTAGGACGTGCAATAATAGTTAGGTGTAATTTAGACTTTTCTAATACTATCGTTAGCTCTGTTACAGACTTTTTCCTTATCTGATAATATCGAAAAGGTGGACTGTCAGGACATGAAAACAAAGGTGAGGACAGTCTTTACGTGCGAAAAAAGGTCAAATTATCGGTCTGATCCGAGGTTTCCCCAATAAGAAATAGGTTTCATTAATTGCGAGAGAAAGTCACTATAGTTGTCGGTACCTTTAGAGCATGTAAATCAAGAGAGCAAGAGGTAGAACCTTTTGTTGACTTGACTGAATTGTGCTCTTGCCCCTTTAAAATTGAGCGTGTTCCACATCAAAAAAAGACATATATGAGGATCATGCCCCTCTTGATATGTTGACTGGATAATTAATAATGCTTTTACTGAATTTGTTAAATATATATTAATTAACGAAATAATAAATAAAATATATAAAATTAATTAATAAATACATAAATTAAAAAAAATACAAAAATAATTAATAAACTCGAAATTTCATTAATAATCAAACATTACAATAATACATTCATTAAAAATAATACTAAATAAAATACATAAATTTATTTTATCATAACTTCAATTTGTCTCTGAATCTTCTCGATACAGACAACATTTTCGCTGATTCAGTTGTTGTTCCTCGGTCAACTCATTTGTGTCCACGCGTTGCAGCTCTTTAATTTCCTGCATATATTTATCGACTTTGGCGTCTAAAGTGACAAAAAGTTTCGCCTTCTCACACCTTGCATTGTGTATTTGGGCGATGGCCGCTGATGTACTTGCGAGACCCTTCCCCTTCCTTTTCGCGGTCTTATTGCCAATAGGGCGCTGTTGTTCACGTAGAGTGGCAAAAGGGGAACTTGGGCCAATTGTGGAACTTGGGCCTTCGGATGGTTGTTCGTCAGTATCGAGATGTGTAACATTTTCATCGTCTGTGGGAAATGACCTAGGTGGGGTTGTGTTGCAATTGACGGACTCGTTCAAGCGTCGTTGTACACACCCGTCATGGTCTTCCTCTGCCCAAAACTTCTCATCGCTTTTGAACGGCTCGATCCAATGGTGGAGCTTGAACATCTTCGGCTCGGATTTACCTACGGTGTGCGTCCGATAGAGTTCCATGACCCGCTCGCTGTACCTTTCTTCCTTCCAGCCGCTATGATCCAATGCCTTCTCCTTCTTGTAAAGTGTGATATATTGCCTCACTCTTGACACACATTTGTTAAAATGGATCTTGACAGCTCGTAGAGTAATATCTTCTTCTTTGAACTTCCTAGCTCTGACGAATCTTCTGGTCACAGTGGACCAGAACGTGTTCCCATCTTGGGAGGTCCCTTTGATGGGATCTTTTGTTGTTCGTTGCCAAGCAGTTATCAGGAGCATGTCCACTGGAGGGGCCCACTTGGTTCTCCTGTCCGGGATTGCGTTGGCCATCGGTCCAACAGATGATGAAATAGACGACAAGCGGGTTTCGGAGTTGCCGCCAACATGTTGTTGTTGGGCATAAAAGTTTCCTACAAAACCGTAAGAATCGAACATTAGTGATCAAAATAGTGGTGGGAAAGTGATACCAGAGTATCATTTTGAAATTAAGTATTTAGTAGGATGTTAAAATGAAATTTTCCCTATTAATTAAGGTAAAGTTGGGCTATAAGTTGCTCCAACTATGTAAAGCCCATGATAATTATAACAATAAACTATTACAGAAAGCCCATGGTAGCCGTAGTATCTTTCCTGTTCATTATTGACGCCCCAAATCTCTCTGGAGAGATAGATGGATAAAACCTATCCACTCCTTGTTTCTACTGCTGGTGATGTCCTCGCTCTCCACCAGTCCACTGTGTCGGTTCCTCTCTCTCTCCCCTTGAATTCAGTAACTTTCACTGACTCTTATGTGTATAATTTGCTATTGGTAGTTCATAATTTATGGGTCTCCTCTCTTTTGGGTCCATTCTGTTTTATCTTGTGATTTTAGGCTCAAAGCTTCAATCTTTTCTTCTCCTCCTAGACTTGTGAGACCTGGGGTTTTCTTGGTGCAGCTGCAGCTGGTGCCGCTCATTTTCCTGAGGTGAATTTCCTGTTTTGATTACTGTTTCTTTTGCTGCATGCTCTCTTCTTGCTTCCCTATCTGTATGATTACTGTTTCTTTTGCTGCATGCTCTCTTCTTGCTTCCCTATCTGTATATTCTGCAACTTCAGATTCTTTCCATGTTAATTTCTTCATGTAAGCATTTTGGTCTTGATAGTTGAGACAATGTCTGTGCGAAATTGTGAGAACAAACTGAATGTAATAAGCTCTTGATATTCCTGGAGGCCTTCAGTTTAATAAACCCAGAAAAAGACCCCTTCAAAAAACACAGCTCAGGAGTCTGAACCATTTCTGGCAAATATTGCTGAAGATGACTCATTTTGTTCTACGTGCAAACTAAATTGGAAATTTCTTGAAATCCCCATTTGTTAGGTCCGCTCAATATGTACTAATCGTGGCGGCATTTCGGATTTTCGCGCCGTGGTGGCCTCGGCCGACTTTTACAACCATGTCCGAGATTGAGTGTTCAATGTGATTTAAAAGCTTGGCTATTTTTTAATGTTTGTATAATTTAGTTTTTTTTTTTAAGTTCATATGATTTTCGTTTTGTGATATGATTTTTAGTTTGAATTTAGTTCGGTTTCTAAATTGTTAGATTTTTGAAGCTTGTCTGATTTTCATTTTTCAAGTTTGATGATTTTCAATTAGTGTTATGATTTAGTTTATTTTTCTAATGATTTCTAATTCTAAGTCCTATGATTTCAGTTTGAGTTTCAAAGCTTGTTGATGTTTTAGGTTTGAGTTTCAAAGCACAACCTTCTTCTTCTTCCTCCTAATCCCCATCCATCTTCTCTGTTTTGCAGACTGGTAATCCCCATCCATCTTCTTTGTTTTGCAGACTGGACTGTGCTTTCTTGGATTTTGATTTTGGATTTGCTTGTTGATTTTATCGTCCTCTTGGACACATACAAGTGAACAAAAGACAGTGCTTGTGGGCACTGAATGAGATAGGTTTGGATTTGGCTGGATGAGCTCCCATGTCTTTTTTGGGTACACCCTTTTCTCTTCCTCTGTTTTCCATTCCTGGGTTCTCTAGATGTCACTAAATTGCTCTTTTTGTAGGGGTGTGGAATTGTAATTGCCTGATTTTATCACCCCTTTTCTTTAATTTTGGGAATTCCAAAATGGAGAATTTGTATATTGGCCAATCACTTTTCTTTAATGTGGGGAGTTTTATTGCATTATGTGTGGGTTGTGACATCTAAGCATTTTTATTTTCACATTGCCCAAGAAACTGCGTGTGTTTTTTTTTGCAAACCCTTCACCATACACGGCCTCCTTGTTGTTTTGTTGGCTTAATTGGCTCCATTTTTTTGTTTAAAAAAGTTGGGCATTCTCTAAATTGAAGTCCAGGACTGTGGTAGATGACTAGATGTTGAGTTGAACTTGTTATGTAAATTATGTATTTGGACATAAACAAGTTAATTTCGTATGCGCTCGCTTGGATTGGTCTGATGGTGAAGAGAGTTGTCACCTCCTTGAGGTCATAAGTTCGAACCGCAATGGGTACATCTGCTTGAGAGTAGACATGGGTGGAGATTAGACTGGGATTGAGTAGGATTTTCCTGGTTCCTTTTCGATAAAGAACTTTTGTATTCAACTATGTTGCTTTTGCAATGTGTTGATGTGATGGAATTGCATTTGTTCATTTGGGTTGGCCTGATGGTGAAGAGAGCTCTCTCACCTCCTTGAGGTCACAAGTTCGAATCCTAGTGGGTACACCTTTTTGGGAGCAGATGTGGGTGGAGGTTGGACTTGGATAGAGTAGGATTTCCATGGTTTCTTTTCGATAAAGAACCTTTGTATTCAACTACGTGAGCTCTGTCACCTCCTTGAGGTCACATGTTCGAACCCCAGTGGGTACACCTGTCTAGACTGGGATAGAGTAGATTTTTCGGGTTTTGTTTTTGATAAAGAACTACTCGGGTTGGCCTGATGGTGAAGAGAGCTCTCTCACCTTCTTGAGGTCATAAGTTTGATGCCTAGTGGGTACACCCTCTTGGGAGGTTAGGCTGGGTTAGAACAAGATTTCCTTGTTTTCTTTCCAATAAAAAAAGAAGCTAATTTCTTATGCAATACCTTACCTGGGCCATTTACATTCTCTTGTTTATCTTGGTATCGTTTTAATAGATATCACTAGTTCACAACCTTCCTTGCAAATTCGTCTGGGCACTTCAAGGGACGGAAGCCTTGTGGATGGTAGAGCATTGTCAAGTTCATTCATTTCTAAGAACAAAACAAGATCGGTTATTTCTTGGAAGTCACTGAGCCTCCCCGTGAAACTCACCTCCAATGCGGGGCCATTTGAGATTCGAAGGGGTAGAGTAGTCATTAAGGTCGTTGCTACCTTTGAACCCAAGAACTTGGCTCCGGAGCATGATGAACAGAGGGGTAAGAGAGATTCGGACACGGAAATCGAGTTTACAAATGAGGAATTAGCAGAAGTGGATGAGAAAGAACGATTGAGGCGGAAGAGGATTTCTAAAGCAAATAAAGGAAAGATGCCTTGGAATATGGGAAGGAAGCACAGTCCCGGTAAGATTGTCTGTCTTGAAACTTTGCTTGTATTGTTGTAGTTATTGTGCATCTGTAGTTATAACCTATGTACATCGTGTGCAGAAACCCGTAGGCTGATCAGAGAGAGAACGAAGATTGCAATGCAGGATCCTAAGGTGATGTAATGTAAGAACAACTTTTAAGCGTTCTCGTGTGTATAGTGACCTTAGGTTTTTTTCATGGAGCTGCTCACACTAGGTGTTAGTCGGGGGATTAATCAGATTTATATTTTTCTATTTTTTAATTATTAATAATTTTATATTAAATAATATACTGATAATACATTTTCAGATTTTTATTTATAATTATTCATAATTAAACCATAAAATAATAATACACTATTAGTATTTTTTTTTTGCCTAAAAACATAACTATTATAATATTTATTAGTAATATTATTAATAAGTATTATATAAATACTAATGTGACTACAATAATAATTATTTTAGATATAAAGTAATCAAACAACACCTATTGATATTTAAACCAAAGACCACACAGGTTCAACACAAGTACCTTACTGTAAACAGTCCAATTTAATTAAAGGGGTTAAATACCTTTTGTACTTCTTTTGAATTGGTTACACACCTTTAGTACCCCAAAGTTTTATAACGTTCAATAAGAGTCCTTATGTTTTGATAACACACATTTAGTACCCCTTGTGTATTGGTCACAAATCATTTAATACCCCTTATGTATTGGTTACCGTAAACTGTCCGATTTAATTAAAGGGGTTAAATACCTTTTGTACTCCTTTTGAATTGGCTACACACCTTTAGTACTCCGAAGTTTTATAACGTTCAATAAGAGTCCTTATGTTTTGATAACACACTTTTAGTACCCTTTGTGTAATGGTCACAGATCATTTAATACCCCTTATGTATTGGTAACAGAACAATTACATGCTTTATGAATTGGTCACATATCATCAAAATGGCGTAAACTTGACCAAAATTTTGTCCAGTGCGTTACCAATACATAAGAGGTACTCACCGTGTTACCAATGTATAAGGGGTAGTAAAGGTAAGTTAAGCCTAATTAAAATCGTGTCGGTCTACGCACTGATTTTTACAACACTGCTTGCCATGTGACACGTGGCTATTTATCCGGTTTCATTGCTCTGCCCCGCAAGGACCTATTGAATTTTATGCATGTGTTGTCTTGTCTTGTTTACATAGAAATTGGTTATTCTCACTACAAGTTCGATTATGCAGATAAAAATGAAGCTAGTTAAATATGGACATGCTCAGAGGTGAGTATTACACCACTCCAATCTTGTTTTAAGGATTTGTTCTTTAAAAATTAGCACCTTCACTTTAATGCTAATATAGTGCATATCATGTATAACTCAATCTGGCTTATGGAGTAGGGTTAATTGCAAAAAAGTACCATGAGTTATTCACTTCTTGTAAGTTATAGCCCTCTTCTTTGATAATTGCATAAACGCGCCTTAAACTTTCCTTTTTGTTGCACTTTATGTAAATTTGTTTCAGAATGACAATTTTACCCTTTAAAAAGTACTAACTAAAAACAAAAAAAATCCAGTATTTTCATCTCCCTTAATTTTCTTCCTCTTTGTATGTCCAAAGAGAGAAAATTAAGAAAAGTGAAAATTATGTTTTTTTGTTTGTTTTTTACTTGTCACCTTTTGAAATTTAAGCTTTCAAGGGTAAAATTGTTTTTTGAGATGAATTTATACAAATTGCAACGAAAAGGCAAGTTCAGTGTATGTTTTTTTATCATAGATGAAGGGCTACAACTTGCAAAAAGCAAATACCTTAGCGTACTCTTTTGCGATTATCTCTATGGAGTAGCCATCAAGTTGAAAACAAATCTCAATGTCTCTTCCTTTGCTTCTTTTGCACACTAAGAAGGGGTAATTAAAAAATAGCCTTTTTTTCTTAACACATTTGCTACTAGCCTTCATTAAAACAAAATCTTTGCAAAATAGCCGTCTTTTTAATGAAAACTTGATTTTACCCCTAATGAAAACCCAGATCGGGACAAGCGTTTTGCAGATCTGGGCCTAAATTATGTCCCGATATGGGAAAAAGCAACTCAATCTGGATTTCATTATAAGGAAAAATCGTAACTTCGACCAAATGGTAAAAGACGGAGGCTATCCTGCAAAGACCCTTTAAAAATATGGCAGTTCCCCTAATTTCATTTCGCCCTTTCGTGATGGTTGTACAGTGACGAGACGAAGGAGAAAATCGGGGCTAGTGTTCGGAGGACATTTCTAAAGCGTCGCGAGAAGCGCGTTATACAGGAAATTTGCCATTATGAGTGGCAGAACTTGATTGCGGAAGCTTCTAGAACAGGCTGTGAGGGAGAGGAAGAACTGCAGTGGGATTCGTTCGAGATTCTAGACGAACAGCTTCATAAGGAGTGGTTGGAGAGTCTCGAGCAAAAGAAAATCCTCAAGGCTAAAAGATGCCAGAGAGCACCAAAATCCCCTGAGCAAAAAAGGAAAATAGCTGATGCTATTGCTGCCAAGTGGGCCGATCCTGTAAGTGCATAGTAATCAGTGGCACATCGAAGTCAGCTTTGTTATTATTATAGTTTTATATTCTAGGGATAATTACAAAAAAAAGTACCCTGAGTATTCATTTTTGGGTTGCAAAAATGTAGCCTGAATTTGTCTTTTTGTTGCCAATAGTATAAAAATGACGATTTTACCCTAACAACTTTGATTTAAAAAATGAGAAGTAAAAAAAAGCCCAAATTTTTAGATCCCCTAATTTTCTTCCTCTTTGTACCGTACAAAGAGTAGGAAATTTAAAGGATATGAAAATTTGAATTTTTTGTTTAATTATTATTTTTTAAAATTCAAATTTCCCAAGGATAAAAGTGTCATTTTGAAACAATTTATACAAAGTGCATCAAAAAGACAAGTTTAGTAATTACTAAAAAAGAGGGCTACAAGTTGCAAAACATGAATACCTCATGATACTTGTTTACAGTTATGGCTTTGTTGTTCATAATTTATGTTTTTGTCTCCCTCTAGGCATATCGTGAGCGAGTCCTCACTGGGCTTCATAAATATCATGGTGCATCAGAGAGAAAGCCAAAGAGAAAACCGAGAAGCAATACTAGTACACAGAGCCGTCCGAAGAAGAAGGCTTTTGAGACTCAAATCTCTTTTGTAAGAGAACCGAAACCCCAACCCGAAAAACCAAAGAGACGCGGGCCACAATATAAGGATCCTTTAGTAAGAACCAAGTTGGAGATGATAAAGAATATCCGAGCTCAAAGGGCGGCTTTAGAGTCCAGCCTAGCTGAAGCCATTGCACAAGTGAGGTTAGTTTGTTCATCCACACATATATGTAGAAAACAATAAATCTAGACTACGACAAGTTCAGGGTACTTTGAAGACTCAACAAGTTGCAAAAAGTGAATACCTCGGGGTTCTTTTGTGCAATTATCCTTATATTCTAAGGCGTTGACAGTTATGACTGTTGTTCATAAATGCAAAAAAGTAACCTCAGATATTGACTTTTTGCAAGTTGTAGCCCTCTTCTATGTTAATTGCAGAAAAAAAAGGTCATGAACTTGTCTTCTTGTTGTGCTTTGTGTAAGTTTGTTCTAGGGATAATCACGTTTAGCTACACCTAATTATCATCGATTATTACTTAGCTACACCAAACTTTTTTTTCGTCTGAGAGATACCCCAACTTTCAAATTTTTATACTTCACTACAATTCGTTAGTTTTTACACTTTTTCGTTTGAAAGATACCCTACTTTTCAAAAAAAGGTAGTAGAGTATAAATTTTTTAAAGTTAGGGTATTCATCAAACAAACAAAAAAGTGTAAAAACTAACGGATTGTAGTAAAGTGTAAAATTTTGAAAGTTAGGGTATCTCTCAAACGAAAAAAGAATTAGGTGTAGCTAAGTGATAATCGGTGATGGTTAGGTGTAACTAAACGTAATTACCCATTTGTTCTAAAATGACGATTTTACCATTGAAAATTTAAATTTAAAAAATCTAGAAATTTCATCTCCTTTAATTCTCTCTTTGAACCGTACGAAGAGGAAGAAAACTAAGGGAGATGAAATTTTTGTTTTCCTTATTATTTCTAGATTTCAAAAGGGTAAAATCGTCGTTTTAAACGAAGTGTAACAAAAAGACGAGTTGAAGGCACTTTATTGCAATTATCACAAAAGAGGGCTACAATTTCCAAAAAGTCAATACATACCTCAGGGTACTTTTTTGCAATTACCCCTGGATTAATTTTCTAGTCCTTGATGTCGGTGAAAAAGTCACAGTGTAAACGGTTCTGTCATCCGATATCGTGCAGGCTATCGATTGCTGAAGCTCAGAAGGCCTCGAAAGCCCTCGAGCTTGCAGCAGAGTCGAGTCCCATTGCACGGGAAGCTCTCTTGGAGACCAGAAAGCTAATAGCTAAAGCCATCCAGTCAGTCGAAGCCTTGGAGACAGGACAAAGTGAACCTCCAGATGCCTTGGGTAGCAAGTTTGAGGAAATTAAGGATGAGCTTGTGAACCATGAAGAGGAAAGAAACATAAACGGCGTCCCGAGCCAGGGCGAGAATCATGGTTATGGTAAGGTTTCTGTGCAGGACATCATTATGAACGACGACGAGGAGTTTGTGTCGACTGCGATGTCCCGTAGGCGCAATAATCTGCCCCAACTCAATGTGGAGGAGGTAGTGAAGCAATTAGGTGCAGCTCCGATGAAGGAACCGGGTGAGTTAGAATCGGATTGGAGTGTTGAGTTTGAGAAGGGTTCTTCATTGAATGGAGCGTTTGAAGAGGAGATTCGTCTTCCTCCTCGATCGGTTGGTAAAACGAAGAAATGGGTTCGCGGGAGGCTTGTTGAAGTCTCTGGAGAAGAAGAAGAAGATCAAAGTCATGATGAAGAACTAGAAGATTGGAGTCAGTCTGAAGAAGAAGAAGATGATGTGAAGAATGCAAGTTGAGTTCTTCAAAAGATTTTTGTTGGAAATGGTTGAAGATACAAATGGTAGCTGCTGCTGCTATTAGGAGTTGTATCTGTTGCTTCAGTAGAGAGGTTGAGTGATTTGTTAGTATCAGTTTTAGGGATGGATATGAGCTTCTTCTTTGATGTGTAGTTGGAGCT
The DNA here is from genome assembly GCA_963921825.1 of Erodium maritimum. NCBI lineage: Eukaryota > Viridiplantae > Streptophyta > Magnoliopsida > Geraniales > Geraniaceae > Erodium > Erodium maritimum. Next base: position 75,875,505 of record OY997590.1, read on the forward strand.
CTGTTGTTGAACTTCACATATACACCACACAAAAGCAAAAACTATAAAAATGTAATGTTTGTTGTGAATTATTATAGTGGCCCCCCACCACTTTTACAACAACTGTAAAAGGGCACGAGCTCCTCCCCTTAAGACACCAAAAAATCAGAGCTCATCCCCTTAAAACACACCAAAAAATCATATATCTCTCTGTTCTTTCACTCCCTATCATAGTTTTAGCTCTTGATTTTAGTTCTTTTAGTATATGATTACTTAGATATTGTAAATATTTAAGTATATATATTTTTTTTAATTCATGTTATTAATATTTATTGTATATATTCCATGGGTATGTATGCGATCCTTAATAATATATTAGATTTTTAATATAAAAAAATATGTCGGTTATCACATATATTTGTATTTAATTATTTATTTTACATATAATACTCGTAAAATTGAGGTTTATTGAAATCGAAACATTTTGAACCTGAAGTTCAAATATCAACGAGAATTTTTTTATGGAACCTGTAGTTCTGATTTAAGATCGTGAGTCTTACAATAACTTAATTTAATGTGACCGAAAATTCATATGGACCGAACGTTGACAAAACTTGAAGTTTCGCTTCTAAGTTAAACTTGAAACTTACATTTAATGTCACAAGACAAACCACAAACCCGAAGCTTGTAACTTATGTACATGGTCTGAAACCTAAAATTTTCTATATAGATATTTATATTTATTACGAATACTCACGAGCTTTTTAGGTGTGTGGTTATATACATATTTAATTCCTATATTTATACACCCCACGAGTTCGCTCGTTGTGTGGTTATATAAATATGTAATTCATACTTTATTATGTATATCCCGCGAGTTCGCTCGTTGCGCAGTTATTTATTTATTGGTTACCCCTCGGGTACGCTCGGTGTGGTCATGTGTATATCAGTATATCTAATTCTTATCTTTACCCTATGAGTTCAATCGGTGTGTGATTATGTTTATTCCCTGCATTATAATGTTTGCCACATGAGTTCGTTCATTGTGTGATCATAATATATACTTATTCATAATTGTATGTACATTATGTATATTTGATATGTGTAGCCTGAAGTTTACAGAAGTCATGATATTTGGAACATGAAGTTTTACAATCGTCAAGAAACGAGTTGCTTGAACTCGTCGTTCAAGATTTGTGAAATTAATGAAAATTGTGACCTGAAACTCACATAAAGACCCGAAAATCCAAATAGATGATCCTTGCAGGATAAATCAAATAAACTATTTTCACGCGTTATCATATTATTTATAATTGATGAAAAATATTTTCGTCTACATTTCTTCCATTTGATATGCTCTTGAAGTAGCAATATCGAGAATATGAAAAGAATTAGACTAAATATATTCATTGCTGAAATAATGAATTATTGTTGAAAACCATCGAGCTCGTCCTGTTGGCAACACTCCATTCCCTGAAGTAAATGTGACATGATATATATGATTGTAGATCCAAACCCAAGCAAAGTCGAGGCCCCAGACGTGGTCATGATTATGAGCATGATAATTTCCAGTTCCATGGGAAAATGATATGTACAACCAGAAGTGGAACGAGTATGAAAGGCATAAAAAGAAAATATGGTCCATCAAATAAAAACTCATGAACATGGTGGAAGTTATATTGTAAATGTAGTTAGTTGCGTACCTGAAGTACGATCAAAGATGTGATTGAAGACAAATAAAGAATGTAGTTGGTTGCGTACCTGAAGTACGATCAAAGATTTGGTTGTGTGGCTAGGGGTGGGCAAAAAAAACCGAGACTGCTTAAACCGACCGCCACCAATCGTTTCCGACATCAGAGAACCCGGAACCAAAATTATCGGTGTTGTTTCCGGTGTCAAGACGTACGAACCGACCGTTAATTGGGTGACTACCGGTTCTTAAGAAGCCAAACCACTGGTGAACCGACCAAACCGATACTATTCACCATTCACCACGGCACAATATTGACCAAAGATATGTTATAAATGGAGGGCTCTAGAATAAGATATGGATGTATACGGATCGCCATCGTGGTGACGATTTATCTATTGATTGGTCTCAGCATCTACGACTCATATGTGATTGTTCTTGATTAATCGTGATAGTCTATATAGTATATCGAAGATTAAGGAACTTGCACGTGGTGTTACCGAGACCATAAAAACCTTATCATCATTATGTATATTTTCTCAAAGATTCAATCTCAGACTTCTCTTCCTCTTTTCTGTCTCACCAAAATCAAAACCCTAGCCGAATTTTTCTTACTCCGACCCTAATCTCTAATATCTAAATTCGAGTCTCGATCTTTGCCGTCACTGTGAGACCCACTCGAATAGTTGGATATGTCGACGTGGATGAAAAAAAACACGAGTTATAAACCTTATTTCCAGTCAAATGCTAATTTTTTATATTTGGTTTCTGTTTGCATGTTAGATTAATCTAAGATTGAGTGTTCTATATTTGTTTACATGCTTGATTTATTTTGGTTTTCATGTTTTAGGCTATTCTGAAAAGAAAATTTCTGTTTATTGGGATGCTTTAGCTTGCATGTTCGGTCTTGATTATGTTTGAACTTTGAGTTTGGAGTTTAATAGTGCAATGATTTAGTTTAGTTTTCGAAGTTAAAATGTAATTTGAAAGATGGACTCATTTTCTTATATTTGTATAATTTAGTTTAGTTTATTTATTTTTTAAGCTTGTATGATTTTCGTTTTGTGATATGATTTTCCGTTTGTATTTAGTTCGGTTTTCTAAATTGTTATACTTTTTAAGCTTGTCTAATTTTCATTTTTCAAGTTTGATGATTTTCATTTTGTGTTATGATTTAGTTTAGTTTTCTAATGATTTCTAATTATAAGTCCTATGATTCTAGTTTGAGTTTCAAAGCTTGTCGATTTTCAAAGTTCATTAGTTCATTTTGAGTTTCAAATTCATATGAGTTTCAAAGATTTGTTATTTGTATGATTCCATCATGAAGCTTCATTAGTTGTATCTTACTTTCATATAATATATATCATCCAAATTTGTAATTTGAGCAATGTTTATGCTCCTAGTTTTATTGTAGATAGGAAATTGTTGTGGGAGGAGGTAGTAGAAACTTCGGATCGTTTCTCGGATATTATGCTATTTTAATTTTAATGTAATATTGGAGCCTCATGAACATCGAAACTGTAGCTTAAATCGTACCGATACTTGAGCTTTCCATTCTTTTGTATCTTCGACGGGGATGATTGATTTACCACTCATTGGTTCCTCTTATATGCGGTATGGTCATTCAGGTAAGGCTTCTCGTATTGATTGTATATTGGTTTCTGTAGATTTTCTGGCCTGTTTTAACCATGTATCACAGCGTAGTCTTCCTCAAATGCTCTCGGATCATAGACATCTTTCTCTTTCAATTGATGAGTTGGATTGGGGGCCGAGGCCAGTAAAGTTTATTAATACGTGGATTGAGCATGCCAGTTTTCTTGAGGTTGTTTGGTCTTTCTGGTCTTTTTATCAATATCACGCCTCATCTAGTTTTTCGTTATGGTTTAAGTTAAGGTCGCTTGGGCATGATTTGCAAGGATGGAATTGTGAGGTCTTTGTTAATGCAGAGCTCAAGGTGAGTCAGTTGGTTGCTGGCATTGATGCTCTAGGTAAATGTCCGGAGACTCGGGAGTTGTCCGACTCGGAGATTGCTCATAGGTCTTGGTTGCGGGCTATGCTTATTCTACAATAGAATATTGTGGCCCGTATTTGGAGACAAAAGGCGAGAGTGTCTTGGTTCCATTCAGGTGATAGGTGCACATGTTTCTTTCATCGTATTGCGAATTTTCGTGCCCTTAAGAATATAATTTTTGTTATTCATAATGATACATGTTTGATTTCTAATCCTAATGGGATAAAGGAGTGTGCAGTATCCCATTTCGAGAATCGGTTCAGGGTACAAGATTTTGACAAATTATTGTTGCCTCCTTTCCCCTTTTATACCCTATCTTAGGACCAGAGATTGGATAATGAGAAACCTTTTTTTCTGAAGAGGAAGTGCTTCTTTCCATTTTGTTGTGTGGTAATGAAAAAGCTCTTGGTCCTGATGGGTTTACCATCAAATTTTTTTAGGTTGCTTGGGATATTATTAAACCCAATGTAATGAGATTTTTTGCTGAATTTTTCCAGGCAGGTTTGTTGGGTAAAGGTCTGAACTCCACATTCTTGACTATGATCCCTAAGCATTTCCAAGCTGAAGTTATAAGTGATTTTTGTCCTATCAGTTTAATTTTCATTATGTACAAGATTGTGGCCAAGGTTCTTGCGAACAAGTTGAAAAGGGTTATTACTCATTTGATTAACGATAATCAAAATGACTTTATTACAAGTCGCTAGTTGATTGATGGGGTTCTGGTGGCGTCGGAAGTCATTCATTATATCAAGAGGTCAAAGCGAGAGGTTGTGCTGTTGAAATTAGATTTTGAGAAGGCATATGACTTGTTACAGTGGGAGTATATGGAGGAAGTCTTGATTCAAATGAATTTCATAAGAAGGTGGAGACATTGGATGATAAGCTGCTTCCGGGCTTTCTTGTCAGTTTTGATAAATGGGGCTTAGTAGAGATTTTGAGATGCAAAATGGGATCAAGCAGAGGTGCCCTATGTTGCCTTTTCTATTCTTGATTGCAACTGAAGGCCTTCACTAGTATTTGGAAGAAGGGAAGGTGGCGGGGCATTTCAAAGGCATAGAAATAGGTCGTTCAGGTTTTGGCTTTTCTCATTTACAATTCGCCGACGACACTATTTTGTTTTTGCAAGGTTCTCTGGATGCCCTGGTTAATGTTAAAAGAACACTCTTGGATTTTCAGAGGTTCTAAGCTAATTTTGTTAAGTCCAAAGCGGTGTTGGTGAATGTCAATTCTTTTTCTCCCTGGAGGTCTAGGATATCCTTCATTGGGGTGTTGAGGTTTCGCATATGCAGTATCTAGGCTTCACTTTGGGGGCTTCAGCATTATCTTTGTGGCATGCTAAGTATTTATCCATGGCAGGTAGAGTTAGTTTGATCAATTCGAATTTGTCTGGCTTACCACTTTTTTTATGTCTTTGTTAAAGGCGCCTAAAGGAGTTGTTCGTCGTTTAAAGGCCATTCAGAGAAAGTTTTTATGTTGGAATGGTAGGGGTGGGAGAGTTCTGAATTGTTTCAAATGGTCGGTTGTGTGTATATCAAAGTCTTTGGGTGGTTTGGGGTTAAGAAGACTGGAGGAGATGAACTTAGCTTTGTTGGCTAAGTGGTGGTGGCGTTTTGCCACAAGTACTGATTCTCTTTGGAAGACTCTGATTTGTCTTCGTATGGTATGGGGCCTAGATGAATGGGATCTATCTCGGGTTGATAATAGTGGTAATTGTTATGTATTTAACCACATTGTTGATTTAGGTATTGATCCTGTTTTTTCGAGTTTGTTTGGCAACCAAGGACTTTTATGGAAACCTGCCAATGGCAAATCAATCAGGTTTTGGGATGATGTGTGGCTCGATGACTCTCCACTTCGTTCTTGTTTTCCGATTGCTTATTCTCTTGTTGTTAACAGTAACGGGAATGAAAACCAGCCAATGGCCAATCAATCAGGTTTGGGATGATGTGTGGCTCGGTGACTCTCCAGTTCGTTCTTGTTCTCCGATTTCTTATTCAAGAATACGTAGTTGTACTCTAGTGATAACTCCTTGGAAGAGTCTGATAAAGTCTTTTACCTGCTTTAGTAACGCTTCCACCTTCACGTCCCTCAATGTCAGTCGTTCCCGCTCTTCCCTCATCTGGTTCTCCAACTCCTCTTTGGCCTTTGCCAGTTGTTCCTTCTCTTCCCTGATTTGGTTCGCCACCTCCTCCTTCACTCTCTCTTCGAGTCGCGCCTACTCTGTTCTCTATTTCTTGAGAGATTTTGAAGGAAGGGGCGGGGTCGAGGAAGTCGTCATCGACTTCCGTGTTGGGAGGACGACTATTTTGTCACATCCTGGTTGTTGGCTGCCCTTCCTCTCTTTTTTCAGCTAGGTAACTAGTGCCTCAACATGATACAGGTCCGAGACGAGAGTAGAGACTTCAGCCGATCGTTAAACTTCCCGGATCACAGCATCGATATTTTTCTGAGCAGAAACAAATCAGGATTTAGACAAATCATGGAAAATTAGAATCCTAATAAATAATAAACAAACATCAAGTTCAAAAAAATTGTTTCATTTACCCCTATTTGGTGGTTGGCCTTCTTCATGTCGTTTGGCGTGAAGACTTGCTTGCAAGCTTTCAGAAGCGGCGTCGGGTTGGAGGGGTCTTTTTTCGTGATGTTCTGGGTGTGGACTTCTATCGAGCAGGACTCGCCTCAGTGCGTGGTCGCCACGTTCTTCTTGGCGTCTGATGCCTTCTTCGACTTGGCTTATCATTTTTGCAAAAAACATACTAATTAATTGAATAACTAGAAAAATTAAAATTAAAATTGATTTATGAACATTATTATTTACCTTGAACTCTTCGAAATCAAAGTTCTGGCAAAGGAACTCCCACTCATCCGGGCAGTGTTGAAACTCGTGCGGAGGGGTGATATGCGGGGTCCCCTTCCTCTGTCCCTCATAGTGTTGTGGAGTCGATCTCATGGGTGTGGCCCCCTTTCCATCTCCCTTCCTTAGCCCTGGTCTCCGTGACCGTCGGTTCAGACAGATCTTTCCCTTCCTGACTCCAGATCTCGCTTCTTCCTCAAAAGTCGTTGTTTCGTCACCGGATCTTCCTCTCTCACGAATATGGAGTTCGTTCCGATTTCTAACCACTCGTAGTGTGTAACGCGTAAACTGGAGGTTCGTCAGTGGCATTGACCGCACAAACTGGTTCAGGCCGTTCATCCTTGTTTCGACGATCGTGAGTTTGGGTTGCTTTTGATTGAGGTGAGCTTCTCCCCCTTCCTCAATTGGTTCCTCTGGATTTCATATGCCCCTAGTCTTTGCTCTAACTATTCCTTTGTCCTCATCCATTTTTGGGGTTGGGGCCTCACCATGTCTTTAGGTGCTGACCTACGACGACGTGTTTAGACTCTAGGGCCAAACGTCGAAGTGTTTGGAGCGCTGGTTCTTGGGGTGAACATTTTCCGGTGAAGATTTTGTCCTCACCAGATCTTGATTTGTTTGGTTGTAAGTTTCTGGTTGGGGTGGTGGTAAGCTGTTACGACTTTCATGCTTTTATTTCCTTTTCCAAAATTCAAGTTCATTACTAAATTTTGCTGGTAAAAAAATGTTTATGGTGTAGAGTATAAAATAGATTCCATTATGTATTTTATTCAAATCCCAATTTGCCACAAATTGGGCCGGAGTCATAGAAATTAGGCCGCATTCCTAAATCATAGAAATGGAAATAGAACCGATGGCTTCCTTACAAATGGGCCGCATACAAAAATCATGATCATAGCCTACAAAAAATGAAATAACATAACAAATGTATATAATTATAAGCCATAAATGTGCTTATAAATAAATCACATTTGGTCAAGGGGGAAAGGATGAATGAAAGCAGAGTTCATTTCCCAAATCTTGAGGGATGCCTTGACGGTCACTCCGGTGGCGTTGTTGAACAAGAACACTTTGGCTGCTCCGTATATTGCTTCCGTCGGATAAACTCGCGACGTGATCACTCTCCTCCCTCCCTGTCCGAAGCTCTCTATGATCGAATGATCAACCTGCACATAACATAATACGTTGTCGTAACATTAACAAATCCACATCCTACCACACCTCATGTCACAAACTTATGATACATCATTCTAACTTACCAGTAACCTCATCGACATCTTCTCACCGTCAAGCACCGGAACACTGCTTCCGTAAACAAACTTTTGCACGTCCTGTGCAATGGACGACCTGCAAATCAAGAAATAATTCAATTAACGAATGTTAGAATATAATTATAATTGAGCTTTTAACTATGAGCTTAATCTTTTAGTTGAGTTGGTTTTCTAACATAATGGAATATGATTAATTTTAACTTGGGACGAGAAACAAACCTTGTTTCGTCCGCACAAAAATGGGGTACGATGGTATCGTCAACATCCGTTGAATTGGCGATGTTGAAGTAGACGGGGGTGAGCTCCGAGAGCGATTCGTCCGCCAGAACCAGAATGCCGAACGGACCAAACGTGCTCCTGTCGACCGCACCGTAGCCGCAGCCTACTGAAGTGACCTGGGTTTCGTTGGATTCGATGACTTGGTATTCGAATTCGGCTAATATGTCAAGCTGGTTCGCACTTCCTATGTCGAGAGCCACCACCGAGCCTGGCGCCACCTCCACCTCCGTGAACTCGGTGCTGTTCAATCTCAGGCTCTCCACCTCTTCAACGGGCCATTCTAGTATGTTGGCTCCTGTTTTGTCGTCAAAGGTCACGACCCTCGGAATTGTCTGAACAGAGGCCCAACCCTTGTCCAAGTCATCGCCTTCGGTGTCGGTCTCGTTGATCCAACCCCACAAGATCCTCCGCTCCTTGTTCTGATCATAAAACGTCTTGGACGCGTAGTACCGCCCGTAGTCCACCTCCAACCCGATACCCACGTCCAATTCCGGGTTATCGGGCGTCCACGTGTTGTTCTCGGGGTAGTAGGTCCCAAGCGCGTACACGTCACGCTTGGTGTTATCCAGGCTTGCTTTGAGCACGTGTTTAGTCCCGGGCCCATAAACCGACGTGTCCAGGCCGTTCGACCCGTTTGTGCTAACCGGGTAAAAGTCCACGCACTCCCACTCGCCCGTACCCGGAACCGCGTGCAGGATGTTGTCGAGCAGCTCGAACGTGGTGAAGTTGGTGGTCTTGTAGTTGAGCGAAATGCCGGTTCCGTTGACGGTGGATCCAATGGTGAGGCGCCAGGTGCCGTCGGGGGCGAGCCAGGCGGTGGAGGGGTCGCGGAACTCGTCGGCGGCGATGCCGGGTGGGGGGAGCATGACCGGGTTTCCCGGGTACTTGACCCAGTCGAGTAGCAGGGGATCCGAGAGGTTGGCCGGGTAGGCGAGGTTCTGGACCTGGACGCTGGCGTTGGTGTCGCCGGTGTAGAGCATGGCGATGTTGCCGTCTGGGAGGAGGGTGGCGGAGCCGGTCCAGACGCCGTTGATGTCGTACCATTGGTCGGGGACCATGGCGAGGGGGAGGTAGAGCCAGTGGATGAGGTCACGTGACACGGCGTGGCCCCACGTGATGTTGCCCCAAATCGCGGAATCGGGGTTGTATTGGTAGAAGAGATGGTACCATCCCATGTAAAACAATGGACCTACACACAACAAAACACATATAAATATAATTAAATAATACCGTTGCTTCTTTCTTGAATGTTGGATACGAAATAATTGGAGGGTTGGAGATGTCTGAAACTGGACTCCATTCCAACTTGTCACTTCCGATTAGTTGGCATTGAACAAGTTATGTCATGACTCATCACACATGACACATGTGTGGTATTCAATATCAATATTCATGATTTTCAAGCATCCACGCACTCCCAACTTATCTACCACTGATGGCTTTATTATAATCTCAATTATTCCGTAATCATCTTCTAAATGCTAGGTTTTTATACTTAAAGTCGTATATTCAAACCTACTTCATTTGGATACTCGATCGAGTGGTTAGGTAATAAGATTTTCTTAAATAAGATCAACAACCCATATACTTGTTTAGAACTTGAGTATTGGTTTGGTTAATAAAAGCAAACTGTGCAATTTAGAAAGTGAAAAAATATGAGAGCTAAATAATTAAAGAGAAAAATGACATAAGAATAAGTGACGTACCATCAGGATCTGAAGCAGAGGAAGCCAAGTCAAGATTTTCCACCAAACAATACATAAATGAAATAAATAAATTAGAATGAAGTCATAAAAAAATTACACAATATTACAATGATATAAGAGAAAATAGCATTTTTTTTATCATTTTAATTGAGAGCAAATAATAGCAATATATAGTTATGTTTTAGGTAGGAAATAACAGAAACGTATTAAAAAAGAGTACCTAAATTAGAAGGCTAATTAATCAGATAGAAAAGTCAAAGTCAAAGGAAAAAAAGGTGACCGGTAAATAGAAGCTACCATTCATCCAATTCTTCTCCGGCTGAAAGTGGAAGGAGGTTCTCTGCCAGGCGAACATAGCATTAGTCCAGTTGAACTGTCCGTACTCGTCGGAAAACGCCGGGTTGGACTTGGCTGAGACGCCCTCGGAGACCCCTCTCGGCGAGGCCGGCATTGGCTCGGGGTCCACACCAATACTAATATCGTCATTGTTTACATCGGAGGAGACCGGGCCTTGGTTCTTAAGGATGACTCCTACCAATGAGAAGACAAACAAGACGGCGACGAAGATGGCTGCGAACCCCTTCAAAGATCTCCGCCGTGATCTCGCCGGAGCCGAGGAGTGCTCCGGCAAGGGAGCGTAGTAGTGGTCGAGATCGGAAGTGGTAGCATGAGCCATTGCAATGTGGGATGGGAGAGTAGGACACGAAAGTAGCTTCGAGGAGGACTTTTAAATAGGTAATAGGGATCAAAACGTGTACGTGGCAGAAGCCCATTTGATGGGGGTTGTGGATTGGTGGTTGTAATAAAATTGTGTACGTATGTATATACGTATATATCTGGAAATTGAGGGGAGAGTGATTACCGGCAGTTAAAGTTTAAGAACAAGGTTCACCATATGTATTTTTGTTAAGAAAATGTTGGTTTATTCAATAATATAATGTAGATGTAAATTTAGTGCTTTGATTCATAGCAATAAAATTTGGTTGTCATGTGTTGAGTTGTGCCGATATCTACTGGTCAAACTATATCCAAACCAACTCTATTTGAAACCTCAAAGTTTATACTTAAGCAATGTATGTTGGTGAGATTGGTTCTCTTAAACCAGGTCAAGATTGGATCTTACAATGAAGCAGACAAGATTGGAGGAGTTGTGTGATGTACATGGCCACATGTGCTCTGTTTTGTGCTTTGCTTTTGGTTCAGCTACTTCCATTCCAAATCCGAGTTTCTTCTGCAATGGAGTTGAATGGTTGTTGCAGACACCACGACATAATTGACCGTTAGGAATGTTCAGACACAAAAACAGGTCTTGTTGCTCTCTTAAATCTTACCATGTGATGTGATTGTCATATGTTTATGTCGGGATCATAGATCTCCTTTGTAGAGCTGAATCCATTTAAGTGACTTGGGAAACAAGTTAAGAGCAAGATTCTGGCTGTATGAGATTTAAATTAGGACACTACATTAAAGGCCGATGCTATACATTTTCATGCAAGTCTCAGACACCAATCAATCAAGAGAAACATGGATGGGAAATGGTATTAATAGATCTTTGCTGAGTACAAATTCAGTAAAACAAAAATAAAATTAATAAACAAATGATGAAAATCTCTCCTCTGTATACATATACCCCATGATTAAGGAGAGGAAATGAAGAAAAAAGATTGCAAGTCATAAAAGCTTCAGCCAAAAAAATTGCTGACAAGGAATATACAACTTCCACATCTTTTCCTAAAACATATGTGTATTATTTTCCAAGGGAAACTCTTCTTTATCCTATTAGTATTTTATATGTAAATCTTCTTCATGTAGCATTTGATTCACTCCATTTCACCAGACACTTGAGAAACTCCATCACCTAAAAACAATAACAATAAGAATAATAATGTCACCCAACCATACATATTATGATTATAATCGAAACCTGAAATTGACAAGTGAAGTTATACCTCGGACGGGTCTCTGAGAGAATAGTAAGCATTGGTGTCCTTAGGTGCAGCTGATACTAAAATGCCAAAGCCTTGATTTCCCTCTCTCAAAACCTGTATTTCATTATTTCAATTCAATTATTAGAGATCTCACAAATTTGCAAACACATGACATTACTATTAGTATTACCGCAACTTTGAGATATTAGCATTACCTTGAATGCATCTTCATCTGTCCGGTCATCTCCAACGTAGATTGGGAGCACATCATCACTATTATTAAGCCCTGTTTCATGTGATTTTTGGATGATTAGTGCATGAAAATATGTATAGACGAGTACTAAAGCATGACCAAAACTCACCTAATGATTCAAGCAAAAATGTAAGAGCTTTCCCCTTATCCCAGTCAATCACAGGCCGAACCTCCAACACCTTGCGACCATGAGTCAACCGCAAACGTGGGTAGTCTTTCAGAATATTGTCAACCCGTTTTGCAACTGTTGTCCAGCTCTGAGAAATGAAGCCAACAACGGTCAAGATCGATCAAGATGCATGGAAAAATAAACTAAGGTTGTTGTTCGCCAAGATCCCTACCTGCTCATCTACATTACGATAATGTACAGAGACGCAAAACTTATTGTTCTCTACTTTTGCTCCCTCAATGTCTTGAGTATTATCGACAAGGGATCTAAATACCTAATTAATGAACAAATTCATCACAATTAGAAAACCAAATATCATAACACATGTTGTGTTGATGTATCTCATGTATTCTTAGGGAGAAAGATCCACACCTCATTGATCATAGGTAAGAACTCACTAGCGGGTTGGAATAAATTAACTTCGTTTCCCTACACATATACAAGTATCCAGTGAAGATCAAGCTAAGAGTATATTTATAACACAAAGAAGTAGCAAAAGTCTGTGGTCAATTACCATCGTGTCAGTAGACTTAATGCAGTTGGAGTGATCGTCAGAAACGACTTGCCTAACAGGACCAACAATGTCCATACCATGACTACCGGCATAGTAGAGTTCATTTAGCTCCACAAACCCATAAACCTGAAGGAATCAAAATGGTCCTAAAAATATCAGCAATCAAGGGTCAATTTATTACAAGAGTAAGATTATGTATAAAAGAAAATAACCTTATCCCGGCTTCTTCCACTGATTATTGCTGTTGGGAAATGGTTTGCCACGTTCCTTACAGCAGCACGCATCTGAAAAGGGTTTCATTGATTGTATGATGAGAAACAAAAACATTACTTATTGTTTCATAAATTCTTCGTATGCAAGATGATAGGTGTTACTTACAGCATTAGACATGAAGGCAGAGTCAGGGTTGTCGACAATTGGAGAAAGAGTGCCATCATAGTCAAGAAACAAGGCTATCCTCTTTCCCTTTGCAAGATTAGCAATCTTCTCGAAGGATGCAAGGGCAGATGGATACTTAAGCTGCACAAATACAAAAAGAGCATATACAGACATTTATTAATAACTTGTACGTTGATACAGAAAGATATGGCAGTAAGATGAAATGAAATTACCATCCAGTTGAGGTAAGAAACGTCGGGAATATCAGTGTTGAAATCTATGGGTATCTTGTTAGGGGGAGGGGACGAAGCTCTCATGGCATCCAGCCAACAGCTTGAAAGAACATCATCGAACCTTGCCGACTTTTTCCTAGGAATAGTCAGCAACATACCAGCCGAATAAAGAGCTCCAGCTCCTAGGGGAGAGTATGGCAACAAGCCCAACCTAGACTTGGTTATTGCAGTAGGATCAGCAAGAACGGGAGAGCTGGGACTACATTTCAAGTCCATTGAATCCAGATTTACTTATCCAAACAAATGCGGTCAGCAAGATTTATGTCCACCTTATGAATCTGTGATCAGAGCATAATTAACAACTAATCAATAATCTTTTAAAAACAAGTTTCTTCAATCATAGGCATATAATTTCCAATAGGGAATAACCTGTTTTGAAGTCAAATTATTGATACGGACGTTTTATGAAGACACTAGAGGATTTTATGAATAGTTATGAAACAAGTGATACAGTACAGCTCAAAACACAAGAATTAACATTGGAATCAGCATGTAAAGGTTGATATATAACGGTTCCAATTATATCTAATTTGGAGGAGTAGTAAGAAATTAAATCAACATACATTTATATATCTACATGAGCAGCCAATACAGAATATAAAAAAGGGGGGACTTGGACCCTTGACCAATATATATATATATAAGCATATATATTGAAAAGAAAAGGAAATGCACAGTAATATAAACATGAATAGCATATCAACTAAGAAGAGCAGAGAATAGAAGAAATGTTGAGATTTGAAAAGTGGGGCAGAAAAGGTAAAACTGGGAGGAAGCTCACGTGCAATAAATTTCCCCAAAATGATTAAACAATAGAAAGTTAGAAAGAAGACATTACTATTTTGGGGGCATCAAAATCAAAGTCAACAAACACAGGCTTTTGTTACAGAGACACACATTCCGGCATTCACCTACCTCCCATTTCATTTCATGGAGAAAAGCAAAGATACATTGGTAATCGTCTATAGTTTCTTAGGATTTGTTAAAGCTCAATTCAATCCAAAAGCTCGTACTGATGGGTGGAAACATATGGACAGAAAATCATAGGGTAGAGGTGTGACAAATGGACCATAGGCCAAACCAGGCAAATATATCTGGGGTTAATTAGTCTTCACACGTTCGATGTGAGACACATACCTCAACATAATCGAATACATAAATCCAATTCCTCAAAAACAAAACTTGTCTTAAATTGGTTCATCGATACATAACAAACGAAGAAGGAAAGCTATTTAAAGGAATGCGCATTCACGTACCTGGAAATGCAGATGAAAATGAGAAAACCCCTAAAAGGAGTAGCAAATCAGAAAGCAGAGAAATACAAGGGAAAGGAAGGAGGAGGAGCCCTTGTATTGCATCATATATATATATATATATATATATATATATACTGCGTGAGATACGTGTCTCATAAGGCAACTCCCCGACTCGGTCCATGTATCCTTTCCCCACCGCATCTCATCGCGCGTGCCTCACACTACAACCCTCTACGCCCAGCGTCTCGCGATACAACCACCTTGCGGCGCGTGCCCCGGTCGTTTTTCGTTATTCATTTGTTAATAACTGAAGAATCAGAATATAAATAATTTTACCAGGAACGGGTGTGTAGTCCAGTTGGAACCGACGTGGCCACGTTCGCGCGAAACGTGTCGTCACTTTCACGAATAGCTGGGTGGTCGTCGCCGTCGGTGATGGTAGTTGGCTCCTTGTAATACTCACGCCCTATAGGACGCAGCCACGTGGAAAGATCATACAAAGGTAGGTAGGGTCGACACTTTGAGTTCAGATCCTCATCTTACGTCAATGCAGTGGTAACAGTAATAAAATTTACGCGTCTCTCTAGTGTTCTAATGTCAACGACACTGTGTAACGGAACGGTCATTGATTCTTAAAACACAGTCACACTCGCGTAGGAAAGTGGCAACACACTTTCTCCTATACAATTAAGATTCGTGACATTGTGAATATTCTATGTCCTAGATTTATAAATATGTTTACACCATAAGGATTAAGATCATCACTATTTCAATTGAGAATGTTAAACTTACTCTAATTGATCTCTATAATATTTTGACCAAGTAAAGTCGAATGAAGCTTCCACGTGATTCGTATATTTATAAAATAGTTGGATAAATTAATTTGAAAAGTTAATTGGAGTGGGTGGCGGGTATGGGCCATAGGAGTGTGAAACTCAACATTCTAGATGTGACTATAATTCTACTTGTTAATCAGATGCTACGCCACCACTCTGACATCCACGTTGAACATAACTAAAACTTGTTACCATCAAACTAGTATTAATTTATGGGAAAGTTACAAAAACATATCTTTAAGTTGATCAATTAATTGATATTTATTCTTAAAATTTTTTTAACTGATATATACGCTAAAGTTACAACTTGTAATCAAAACCTCCTTCCGTCTAACTCTGTCAGCTTTCCTAAATCAGTTAGAACTGTAACCATAGAGAGCGGCAGGAAAAGCAAACCTTAGCCGCCGCGAAGTTTTTAGACGATTGACCATCATGGCTATTCTAAGTGATCAATCCATGGTGTGGTTCGTACGGAATGAGTGTATTTTGTCTTCTCTGTAGGTTTTGATCGGCGACAAAAAGCTCTTTCCCTTCCCCGATGCACGAACTCACTTTCTTCTAGAGTTGGTCGTGATTCATGAGTTCCCCATGGCGGAGGCTGCAGTTGGGAGTGGCGTGTCCGGTTGTTCGACCGAAACGTCGGGTGACCCTCTTCCGGTACCTAATCCTATTAGGTGAGCGTTGGCGGTGGAAGTGGGTCGGCTGCTCTCTACACTAGCAAGAGCAGATGATCCGGGTGTGGCAGGGCTTGGCGATCGGGAGTTCTGGCTCGGGTCTGTTAGGACCTCGGTGGAGATCGGTCGACGATGAGGGTGGTCTGGAGGCTGTGTAAACGGCGTCGTTCTCATCGGACTCAAGGACGAGACGACAAGAGCAAGGGGAGCCACACACATGGAGGCGACGACCATGGAAGAAACCCTCTAGGGTTTCACAAGAGGCAAACCAAGGCCTGATGACTGGGCCGTGAAGGGCCGAGACCCAAATAGTACTGGGTCGGGGTTTGATGATTGATTCAAGCTGGGTGAGGTAGAGGCCTGGGTCGTGTGTCTGTCTTCTCAGGATGCATGCAAGATAGGCATGAGCTTCCACCCAAAGTCTGGACCGGGTCGAGATGCACGGGATGGCGGTCTAGTGGGCTGGGATCAGTTGACGGATGAGGCATTTTGATGAAGGGCTCGGGTTCTTGGGCGGGTCCGGTGATGAGGTCGGGCCCCACATCGGGTCAGGAGCTTGGGCCGGATATCACACTAATGAACGGTGGGTTGGGTCCACCAATGGACGGGGCGTTTTGATGAAGGGCTCAACGCACCCTCGCCTTGCGGAATGAGTCCGCCGTGGTCCAGAGGGGGGTCGGCCGGTTGTACTGCTCCTCTGGACGTAAGGTGTCACGCCCCAAATTCAGTAAAACCAAACCCGGAACGCGAACGTTTAATTTAATAAAACCTTTTCAAACCTTTTGAATAAATCGCTTTAAAACCATCAATTTGTTTAACAAAATAATAATTTACAACTCAAAGTACGTCCCAACAAGCGGACAAAAAGCAAGGTATACGTCGCTAGACTCAAAATAAACCCAGAATCCCGCTCCTAGCTCTTCAAGCTTCAGAAGCTCACCTAGTCCAACCTGCGACCGGTACCTGTAGGAAAAGCAGCTAGGGGTGAACGTTCGCTCACCACCACGGATAACAGACTGACTACGGCATACTTAGCAGACAATGTCGGTAACACCAACAACCAACTCAACACCGGGGACTACTATCCCCAAACTCCAGTAACCCGACTGACATACACACACATTGGTGCTTTCCTCAACCGACTCAGCACTCGGACACGTAATGTAGACCCGACACAACGATTGACGACCTCCTCCAAAGACACGACAGACAACCACGCAACACCCAAGATCACAAAGGATCGCACACCAAACAAGATCACAAAGGATCGCACACCAAACCAAATCACAAAGGATCGCATTCCTGTCAGCTGCTCAGTGCCGGTTGCTAACCGGCTGGGCTCGAGCCTGCCCCACGCGCTTTGACGATCCATGTCAGGCTCCAGGCGGTCGACCTGTTGGTGATAAACCGAGCTACTTTTCCGACAGCTAGTCGAAAGGGGAGCTGCCCTCTCACCGCCTAAAACGCTCACAACCTGCCGAGACTTGAACTCGGGTCAGGCTAGCCAAAGAACGCTCGCAACTTACCGATCCCTATCAGGTAAGCCAGCCAAATTCCACACCACTTCCCGACACGCATTCGGGTCACTAACCTCGGGCAAACACAATCACAATCACAAGCAAAGTTCAACAAACAGCAACAACACAGGTTCAACACTCCACATGCACTCATGGCCACCCCAGACACCAACAGTAAAACACGGACTCAACCACCCCACGGGCACTCACGGCCTCCCAAGACACACCAACAGTAACTCACGGGCTCAACAACCCCACGGGCACTCACGGCCTCCCAAGACACACCAACAGTAACTCACGGGCTCAACAACCCCACGGGCACTCACGGCCTCCCAAGACACACCAATAGTAACTCACGGGCTCAACAACCCCACGGGCACTCACAGCTTCCCAAGACACACCAACAATGACTCACGGGCTCAACAACCCCACGGGCACTCACGGCCACCCAAGACACACCAACAGTGACTCACGGGCTCAACAACCCCACGGGCACTCATGGCCACCCAAGACACCAACAGTAAAACACGGACTCAACCACCCTACGGGCACTCACGGCCTCCCAAGACACACCAACCGTAACTCACGGGCTCAACAACCCCACGGGCACTCACGGCCTCCCAAGACACACCAACAGTGACTCACGGGCTCAACAACCACACGTGCACTCATGGCCACCCTGTTAGTCTTAGTGCCCGTAGTTCAATCCTAAATGTCCAAATGTATATATCATCGTTAGCAATAAAATTAAAGCGGCTTTATATTACTTATGTGTTGGAGTAATATATCGATGTGTGCTCTGATCTATGCCCACCATGCGAATAGAACCATAGATCGAGATAGATCACACTCGATGGGTCCCTAGTCAACAAAGCTTCACTAGAAGCGACTAGTATGAAAGATGGCTCTTTATGGCTTACGTTCTGTTAGTCATTGGAATGAGATTCCGGAGTCTGATCATAGATATCATGTGGGACATGATATTGGACGACCCGCCCTGAATATGTGCCATAGATTAAGTCATGAACATATTCAGTGTTGTAGATTAAGTCATGAACATATGAACATATTCAGTGTTGTATCCTTAGACCAAGGAGTCTTTGTGATCGCTATGTAGTCAACAACTGAGTTTGACCTGAGCCTAACGTTGTCCGTAACAGGGCTTCCATAACGGCCAGGATTGGCTTGGGGATGGGCTACATGAGTGACACGAAAGACGGCTAAGGGATTTATCCCTCATACTAAGGTATGGGAAAGATATCGGTTCTCGGCCGCTTGATCGAGAGTGACTGAAAGAATAGCATGGCCATGCACATGATACTGGGTATCATATCTTCAGTCATCTCACATATCAAGGAACGGTGATTGAGAATAATAAGGATGACGGCTCTATGCCTTATCTCAATCAGGATATCGGAGATAAAAGGATAATGACAGGGACGACGGAAAGGTTAGAATCGACAGGGTCAATTCGTTATGTAGTGTCAGGCAATACTAAAGTCTCGTTAGTTGCCACTTAAATAGGATCAAGTAAAATGGGATTTTACGTTGATCTATTGACATGCATAAACCTAAGGGTCACACCGGAGGATGAAACTCATTGACACATTTATGGAGAATGGCCAAAAGGGAGTTGTCTCGGGACATGACCAAAACTGGGTTTTGGGTCATGTGCCCGTAAGTGAATAGGACTTTACGGATCGAGACAAGGCTTGGAGTCTTGGGATTGATCGCGTCGGATAATGTTGGACATTTCCGGTATGGAAGGCATGGAGGCGATGAGCGAATCACGGGACCTCGTTGGAAATGGCCACGGGCCAAGTTCCAAGAGGCCCATGAAAGGCCCATGCAACCAAGGCCCATGGAACTAATTAATCAAGTCTTGATTAATTAGTACTAAGTAAGCAAGACAAGGATTAAGGTGTTGGTGATTCACCACCTAACCCAATCTTGTCTTGCCATACTTTGTCCTATTTACACCTTACTTGACACCATACTTGTCCCATGCCTTTAGTTGGACAAGTATGGGTTTTGTTATGTTTAAGTCATCTTTTTTCAACATAACAAAGACAAGACAAGAATAGGAAACACATTTTCTCTCCCTCTTCCATGGCCATTTCGGGTTTGGCTAGTTTCCTCCTCCATTTTTGTGTTCTTGAGTCCTCAAAGAGAAGAACTACGTGGCTTTGATTCCCATGTGGATACGTAGGCGTCTTGGAGACTCAAGCCAATCATTCGTTAACCGGTGTTCTTGTTTTGGTAAGAACTAGTGCTGAATTTTTCTCTTGTGAATCCATTCTTTGTTAGTTGTTTCATGGTTTTAATCGTCTCTTGGTTTTCATTGATTTTCCGCTGCGAGTTGGTTCATCTCCAACCCTACCTCGAGACCCAACAGTGGTATCAGAGCCGTGCTACCTTCGGGATTCACAAGACAGTGTTCAAAGTTTCGGTTTTGATTGAAAGTTTCGTTTTTGGCATGTTGTTTTGCTAAATTGTTTGATAACATGTTTTAAATTATTGTTTATGGATTTAATACATGTAAAATGATTTTTTGAAAATTATTTCAAATCTGGAAATTTTGAAAAAAATTTGATTTTTCGGGTCTCGGGAGCGGGACTCTCGGGGAGCCGAAACCGGGACCGAACGGGGCTCCGTTGGACGGAGCTAGGCCAAGCATGACCATTGGATGGTTGATATGCCAAGGCTAAACCGTTTTGTTAGTTATGACGAGTTTGGAACCGTCATGACGAACTCGAAGATCAAATGTTCAAAAGTTTCATTTTTGAACGGTTTCGATAAACCGAGCATCAAAAAATTTCGAAACTTGGCTATTAATTAAAACCGGAAAATCACATGATGTTTGATAACATGCTTGTTTGATAACACGATGTGTGATGTGATGTTGGCATGGTGTACATAATAGCCCCGAGCTCAATGTAATTATTTATCGCTTTTCACGGCCTGCGAGCCGTTAGAGTTAGCGTGTAATTATTCTTTCAAGGTGTGGTCGTCGAACCACTTGTTTGTAATATTTATTTATTCCCGACCTGCGAGTCGTGTATTAAATTGTAATATTTTACTCAAGATGAAGAAAGGGCGAAAAGGTCATTTGGTGGCTTTTCGGGTGTTGGCATCGGCTTGGAGTCGGTGGAGCTCAAGAAGCTAGTGGGAGTTAGTTTAGGGGGCTATTATGTGCATATTTATCGCTTTATGCTTGGTTTAGTTTATGCATGATTAATTCTATGTGTTTTAGAATTGCATGCTTAACTTTATTTACCGAGCATATCACCTCACATGCAAAGATAAAATTGGAATTTTAATCCTTGTGTGTGAGCCCTTAGAATCGTCATTACATTGGATGTAGTTGACGGGTTCGAAGGAAGAATTACATTGGATGTAATTTGAGGCATCATTGCATTTGGAATGTAGTTGATGTGCTCATCGCATCTAGGATGTGTCAAAGTTTTAAACACAACCGGACAAGTAAAAACGGGTCATGTCCGATACCTCCCAATTATCAACACCTTACTACCTCCCCGTCCTATGGGTGTCGTGCGCATTAGCGGAGCATCCATGGGAAAGCGGGGTAGTAGGTTTGGACGACATATGTGGGTGTCGTGCGCATTAGCGGAGCACCTACATAGTGACAGGCCATAGTTGAAAATTGGTGGACCCGACTACGATTCTCAGCCTGAGGTTGAGCTAGGGTAACAGATAAGGTAAGCCGTGTACATAAGTGCATACCTTAGCCAAGAGTCACATTGGATGGAGTCCTACCTACATAGCTCGATTAAGTGGTGAGCATTAGTTCAGCTTAATCGAGTGAATCAAGGATCTTGGTTTCAGATTCTAAAGGTTTAGAATTGATTGTTGGTGTTTAAGCTTGATCTTCATAAAATTTATTCAGTTTACTGATTGAATTTTATCTGTTGTAGATCAAATGGCAAATTCAGCGAACATTAATAGTTTGTCATTAAAAACCATTCTTGACAGGGTCAAGCTAAATGGGACAAACTATTTGGACTAGTACAGATTTTTGAGGATAGTCCTCAAGTCTGAACGCAAAGAATATGTCCATGACAAGGCTGTCTCTAAGACCATATCAGAGTTACATGAAGTGTCATTAATTGTTGAGAAGAATATATCAGGGATCTGGGATCCAAGGATATTCTGATGGTCAACAAGGGAATTGGAAGTGGCAAGGGCGGGGCCCATGCGCACTTGGCAGGAAAGATGAGACACATGAGAATGTCTGCTTCTACTGCCAATAGCCTGGTCATTGGAACCGGGATTACAGGAAGTTCACGGCTGATCTGAAGAAGGGCAGTGGGACTGCGCCTTCATCAAATAGCGTGGATGATCTGAAGAAGGGCAGTAGGACTGCGCCTTCATCAGGAAACCTGGATGATCTAAGGAAGGGCGGTGGGACCGTGCCTTCATCCGGTATTAACTCTATAGAGCTACATCTCTCTACTTCCAAAGATTCATGGGTATTAGATACTAGGATTGAATCTCACACATGCACTTAAAAATGGTGGCTGAAAGTAGGAGAGGTTTGGAAAGCACGAAGTGGACCTCAGAGTTGTGGCAACTATTGTAGGATCCATGAGTCTTGCTTTGCCAAGAGGCCTTGTCTTAGTACTGTATAATGTATATTGCATACCTACTTCTAGTAGGAATATTATATCTGTATCCGTGTTTGACAAGGAAGGATATAATGTTAATATTGGAAATGGAGTTTTCAATGTTCTATGCAATGATATGTTTTATACCAGTACTGACTTGGTTGGAGGATTGTACATATTAGATATGGGTAACAATGCCTCAAGTTCTATATATTCCGTTAATACCAAGAGGTCTAAATCCAACGATTTAAACCTAACTCTGTTATGGCACTGTCATTTGGGTCGCATAAACAAGAAGCGCCTATCAGCACTTAAGAAGTGCGGGCTTTCAGGTTCATTCGAATTCCATTCGATCGATAGGTGCAAGGTTTGTTTGATGGGAAAAATGACTAAAGTGCCCTTTATCGATCGCGATGAAAGGGCGAGTGAATTATTGGGGCTTATACACTCGAATGTGTTTAGACCAATAAGTTCACTTGCCAGGAGGGGTTTTAGCTACTTTATCACATTTACTGATGATTACAGTAAATATGGTTATGTCTATTCGGTGAGACATAAGTCTGAAGCTTTTGATAAATTCAAAGAGTTTAAGACTATAGTAGATAACCAGCTCGACAAAGGTATTAAGGCACTTCGATTGGATCGAGGTGGAAAATACTTGACCACAGAGTTATTAGATCATCTAAAAGAGAATGGGATCCTTTTGGAATGGACTCCTCCTAGGTCACTGTAGTTGAAAGGCGTAGCCAAACGGAGAAATCGGACATTGTTAGACAATGGTCTGTTCCATGATTAGTTGGACTGATCTCCCAATCTCTTTTAGGGGTTTTGCTCTAGAGACGACCGCATTCATAGTGAATCGGGCTTCGACGAATGGTGTGGAAGGGACACCATTTTAAAAAATGGTACGGGATGATGCCCGCTTTGTCCTTCCTAAAGATTTGTGGTTGCGAGGCTTATGTGAAACATTTGGTTTCGACTAAGCTCGAACCAAGATCTGAGATATGCACCTTCGTGTGGTATCCCAAAGCAACAAGGGGATACTATTTCTACAATCCCAGTGAGAACATGGTGTTCATCGCTTGGGGTGGGGTCTTTATGGAAAAGAAGTTTTGTTTCCAAAGACGTCATTAGGAGGACTGTGCATCTCGAAGAAATTCAGGATGGTACAGATATGTCGAAACCAATTGACAACCCAGTAGAAAGGAGCCAGAGATTGTCGTAGAGTGAGAACCAATTCCTGTTACAATTCCGGAAGGTCCAAGGCGATTTGAAAGGTTCAATCTTCCACCTCCAAGATATGGTATCCGGAGGTGACAATGAAGTCATGGTGGATCACGATGATCCAGCCACCTTTCAAGAAGTCGTGGATGGGCCCGACTCCGAGTTATGGCTGGGAGCCATGAGGGAGGAAATGCAATCCATGTCGAACAACCGAGTCTGGGAACCGGTTGATCCCATCAATGGTGTGAGGACCATAGGATGCAAATGGATCTTCAAGGTGAAGATGGACATGGACGGCAACCCTCTGACCTACAAAGCTCAACCGGTGGCGAAAGGTTATAGGCAGATCCAATGGATTGACTATGAGGAAACCTTCTCCTTAGTGGCTATGGTCAAAATCGATCCAAATTCTTCTTGACATAACTGCGTATCATAATTACGAGATATGGCAAGTGGATGTCAAAACCGCTTTCCTAAATGGAAATTTGACTGAGTACGTTTGTATGTCTCGGCCCAAAGGTTTTGACGATCCGAAGAATAAAGGAAAGATTTATAAGTTGTTGAAATCCATTTATGGATTGAAACGAACTTCTCGGAGTTGGATCCTTCGTTTTGATGAAGCTGTAATTGGATTTGGCTTAATCAAGAACGAGGATGAATCTTGCGTTTATAAGAAGGCTAGTGGGAGCAATATTACCTTTCTGGTTCTCATTGAAAACG
The DNA here is from genome assembly GCA_963921825.1 of Erodium maritimum. Lineage (NCBI taxonomy): Eukaryota > Viridiplantae > Streptophyta > Magnoliopsida > Geraniales > Geraniaceae > Erodium > Erodium maritimum. The sequence goes on from OY997590.1 coordinate 75,899,682, forward strand.
ACATCCCAACCTTGCACGAGACTAAAGCTTGGTTGAGGAAGTGTTTTTCAATAAAGGACTTAGGCGATGCTTCTCATATCTTAAGGATTAAGATATGTAGAGATCGCACCAAGAGGGTCTTGGATTTAAGTCAGGGAACCTATGTGAACAAGGCATTGAGTAGGTTCTTAATGCTCGATTCAAAGAAAGGACTCTTACCCACTAGTCATGGCATTCATCTCAGCAAGACTTAGTGTCCTAAGACACCTGATGAGCTGAAAAGGATGATGAGAATCCTATGCGCCTGGGGGCAGGATCGATCATATATGCCATGACATGTATGAGACCAGACGTCTCGTAAGCCTTATGTTGTACCAGTAGACATCATTCTAACCCGGGGGAAAGATGATGTTGAACTAGTCGTCGAAGGATGAGTAGACGCTAGTTTTCCAAGACAAATCCAGATGACTTTAGAAGTCAATCAGGATATGTGTTTACGCTGAATGGCAGAGCTTTAGCTGGGAAAGCGTAAAGCAAGATACCATTGCCAAATCTACGACAGAGGCCAAGTACATGGATGCTGCAGAGGCAGCTAAGGAGGCTATGTGGATTTGGAAATTCTGTTAGTCTTAGTGCCCGTAGTTCAATCATAAATGTCCAAATGTATATATCATCATTAGCAATAAGATTAAAGCGGCTTTCTATTACTTATGTGTTGGAGTAATATATCGATGTGATTTCTGATCTATGCCCACCATGCGAATAGAACCATAGATCGAGATGGATCACACTCGATGGGTCCCTAGTCAATAAAGCTTCACTAGAAGCGACTAGTATGAAAGATGGCTCTTCATGGCTTACGTTCTGTTAGTCATTGGAATGGGATTCCGGAGTCTGATCATAGATATCATGTGGGACATGATATTGGACGACCCGCCCTGAATATGTGCCATAGATTGAGTCATTAACATATTCAGTGTCGTAGCTTGTCATGTATCCTTAGACCAAGGAGTCTTTGTGATCACTATGCAGTCAACAACTAAGTTTGACCTGAGCCTAACGTTGTCCGTAACAGGGCTTCCATAACGGCCAGGATTGGCTTGGGGACGGGTTGCATGAGTGACACGAAAGACGGCTAAGGGATTTATCCCTCATACTGAGGTATGGGAAAGATATCGGTTCTCGGCCGCTTGATCGAGAGTGACTGAAAGAATAGCATGGCCATGCACATGATACTAGGTATCATATATTCAGTCATCTCACATATCAAGGAACAGTGATTGAGAATAATAAGGATGACGGCTCTATGCCTTATCTCAATCAGGATATCGGAGATAAAAGGATAATGACAGGGAGGACGGAAAGGTTAGAATCGATTGGTTCGATTCGCTATGTAGTGTCAGGCAATACTAAAGTCTCGTTAGTTGCCACTTATATAGGATCAAGTAAAATGGGATTTTACGTTGATCTATCGACATGCATAGACCTAAGGGTCACACCGAAGGATGAAACTCATTGACACATTTATGGAGAATGGCCAAAAGAGAGTTGTCTCGGGACATGACCAAAACTGGGTTTTGGGTCATGTGCCCGTAAGTGAATAGGACATTACGGATCAAGACAAGGCTTGGAGTCTTGGGATTGATCGCGTCGGATAATGTTGGACATTTCCGGTATGGAAGGCTTGGAGGCGATGAGCACGTCACGGGACCTCGTTGGGAATGGCCATGGGCCATGTTCCAAGAGGCCCATGAAAGGCCCATGCAACCAAGGCCCATGGAACTAATTAATCAAGTCTTGATTAATTAGTACTAAGTAAGCAAGACAAGGATTAAGGTGTTGGTGATTCACCACCTAACCCATCTTGTCTTGCCATACTTAGCACCATGCTTGTCTTACTTCACACCATGCTTCACACCTTACTTGTCCTTGATGGTTGTTGATGGTTTAAGTCATCTTTTTCCTACAACAAATCATAAGACAAGAATAGAAACACAACTTCTCTCCCTCTCACACTACAATTTCGAGTTTGGCACTTTTCCCCCCTCTTGTTGTGTTCTTGAGTCATCTAAAGAAGAACTACGTGGCTTTGATTCCATTTGGATACGTAGGCGTCTTGGAGACTCAAGCCGATCATCGTTTCTTTGGTGTTCTCTTCCTTTTCTTGAACTAGTTGGTAAGGAAACATCCATATTGTTTATTCTCTTGTGTATCTAATATTTGGTAGTGTTCTATGACATGGTCTCGAGTTATTTCCGCTGCAAGTATGTGTTCATACCCTCCATCGAGACCCAACAGTGGTATCAGAGCCGTGCTACCTTCGGGATTCACAAGAGAACTTTCGGTTTTGCTTGCTAGTTTCGGTTTTGCATGTTAATTTGCTAAATTGTTTGATAACATGTTTTAAATTCTTGTTTATGGGTTTAATGCATGAAAAATGAATTTTTGAAAAGTTTATCAAATCTGGAATTTTTGAAAAAAATTTGATTTTTCGGGTCTCGGGAGCGGGACTCTCGGGGAGCCGAAACCGGGACCGAACGGGGCTCCGTTGGACGGAGCTAGGCCAAGCATGACCATTGGATGGTCAATATGCCGAGCTAAACCGTTTTGTTAGTCATGACGAGTTTGGAACCGTCTTGATGAACTCAAAAATCAAATGTTCAAAAGTTTCAATTTTGAACGGTTTCGATAAACCGAGTATCAAAAATTTTCGAAACTTGGCAATTAATTAAAACCGGAAAATCACATGATGTTTGATAACATGCTTGTTTGATAACACGATGTGTGATGTGATGTTGGCATGGTGTACATAATAGCCCCGAGTTTGATTTAATTATTTATCGCTTTTCACGGCCTGCGAGCCGTTAGAGTTAGCGTGTAATTATTTTTTCGAGGTGTGGTCGTCGTACCACTTATTTGTAATATTTATTAATTCCCGACCTGCGAGTCGTGTATTAAATTGTAATATTTTACTCAAGACGAAGAAAGGGCGAAAAGGTCATTTGGTGGCTTCTCGGGTTTTGACATCGGCTTGGAGTCGGTGGAGCTCAAGAAGCTAGTGGGAGTTAGTTTAGTGGGCTATTATGTACATATTTAACGCTTTATGCTTGGTTTAGTTTTTGCATGATCTTTTCTATGTGTTTTAGAATTGCATGCTTAACTTAATTTACCGAGCATATCACCTCACATGCAAAGATAAAATTGGTTTTAATCATTGTCTGTGAGCCCTTAGAATCGTCATTACATTGGATGTAGTTGACGGGTTCGAAGGAAGAATTACATTGGATGTAATTGGAGGCATCATTACATTTGGAATGTAGTTGATGTGCTCATCGCATCTAGGATGTGCCAAAAGTTTAAAACACAACCGGACAAGTAAAAACGGGTCATGTCCGATACCTCCCAATTATCAACACCTTACTACCTCCCCGTCCTATGGGTGTCGTGCGCATTAGCGGAGCATCCATGGGAAAGCGGGGTAGTAGGTTTGGACGACATGTGTAGGTGTCGTGCGCATTAGCGGAGCACCCACATAGTGACGGGCCATAGTTGAAAATTGGTGGACCCGACTACGATTCTCAGCCTGAGGTTGAGCTAGGGTATCAGATAGGGTAAGCCGTGTACATGAGTACATACCCTAGCCAAGAGTCACATTGGATGTGATTGGATGGAGTCCTACCTACATAGCTCGATTAAGTAGTGAGCATTAGTTCAGCTTAATCGGGTGAATCAAGGATCTTGGTTTTAGGTTCTAAAGGTTTAGAATCAATTGGTTGGTGTTTGAACTTGATCTTCATAAAATTTATTCAGTTTACTGATTATATTTTGTTTGTCGTGTAGATCAAATGGCAAGTACTTCAGCGAACAATAGTAGTTTGTCACTAAAAACCATTCTTGATAGGATCAAGCTAAGTGGGACAAACTACTTGGACTGGGACAGAAACTTGAGGATAGTCCTCAAATTCGAGCGCAAAGAATATGTCCTAGACCAGGCTATCCCTGAGGAGCCAGCTAATAATGCCATTAGGGCCGTTAAGGATGCATACCAAAAGCACCTTAGCGATTCTATAGATGTGGCATGTATTATGCTGGGCTGCATGGAGTCTGATCTCCAAGACCAGTTCATGGAGTACTCTGATGACCCCTATACTATGATGGGGATCATAAAGGGTATGTTCAAGGAAAGGGCACGTATCGTGAGATACAATGTCCTTAATGAACTTCTCTCCTGCAAAATGTCAGCAGGAGTCTCCGTGGGTCCTCATGTCCTAAAGATGAAGGGGCATCTCGAACATCTTAATCGACTGGGTCTTAAGATAGAGAACGAGATGGCAGCGGATGTGGTTCTGCGTTCCCTTCCTCGTTCATATGCTACGTTCGTCATGAACTATCATATGCACGATATGGACAAGACCATTTCAGAGTTGCATGGAATGTTGGTAACTGCTGAAAAGAACGTCAAGGATCAGGGATCCAAGGATGTTCTGATGGTCAGACAGGGAAACAGTTTCAAGAATAAGGGAACTGTTAGTGGTAAGGGCAAGGCCCCTATGCACTTGGCAGGAAAGATGAGGCATCCGAAGCGTCCTAACCCTCCTAGGACCGGGGAGTCCTCAAGGAAGGGGAAGGATGTCGAGAATGTCTGCTTCTACTGTCAACAACCTGGTCACTGGAAGAAAGATTGCAGGAAGTTTCTGGATGATCTGAAGAAGGGCGGTGGGACTGTGCCTTCATCAGGTATTTTCTTTATAGAGCTAAATCTCACTACTTCCAAAGATTCATGGGTATTGGATACCGGGGCTGAATCTCACATTTGTACTAATGTGCAGTGGCTGGAAGGTAGGAGAAGCTTGAAGAAGGACGAGGTGGACCTCAGAGTGGGCAACAAGACTAGAGTTGTGGCGACTGCTGTAGGATCCATAAGTCTTCTTTTGCCAAGTGGGCTAGTTTTTGTTTTGAACAATGTATATTGTGTACCTACTTTCAGTAGGAATATTGTATCTATTTCTTTGTTGGACAAGGAAGGATACAATTTTGATGTTGGAAATGGGATTTTCAATATTTTATGCAATGATATATTTTATGCTAGCGCCAAAATGGTTGGAGGATTGTACATATTGGATATGGATAACAATGCCTCAAGCTCTATATATAATGTAAATACCAAGAGGTCTAAGTCCAATGATTTAGACCAAACTCTTTTATGGCATTGTCGTTTAGGCCACATAAACGAGAAACGCATATCAACACTTCACAAGTGTGGACTTCTTAGTCCATTCGAATTTCATTCGATTGATAGATGCGAATCTTGTTTGATGGGAAAACTGACTAAAGCGCCCTTCATCGGTCGCGGTGAAAGGGCGGGTGACTTATTGGGGCTAATACACTCGGATGTGTGTGGACCAATGAGCACACTTGCCAGGAGGGGTTTTAGCTACTTTATCACATTTACTGACGACTTCAGTAGATATGGTTATGTCTATTTGATGAGACATAAGTCTGAAGCTTTTGATAAATTCAAAGAGTTTAAGACGGAAGTAGAAAACCAGCTCGGGAAAAGTATTAAAGCACTTCGATCAGATCGAGGTGGAGAATACTTGACCACAGAGTTTTTAGATCATCTAGCAGAAAGTGGGATCCTTTCGGAATGGACTCCTCCCGGAACACCACAATTGAATGGTGTGTCCGAACGGAGAAATCGGACTTTATTGGATATGGTCCGGTCCATGATTAGTGGGACTGATCTCCCAATCTCTTTCTGGGGTTATGCTCTGGAGACGGCCGCATTCATTTTGAATCGGGCTCCGACGAAGGCTGTGGAAGGGACACCATTTGAGAAATGGCGCGGGAGAAAGCCCGTTTTGTCCTTCCTAAAGATTTGGGGTTGCGAGGCTTATGTGAAACGTTTAGTTCCGACTAAGCTCGAACCAAGATCTGATAAATGCACCTTCGTTGGGTATCCCAAAGAAACAATGGGGTACTACTTCTACAAACCCAGCGAGAACACGGTGTTCGTCGCTCGGGGTGGGGTCTTTATGGAAAGGGAGTTTATTTCCAAAGACGTCAGTGGGAGGGTTGTACATCTAGAAGAAATTCAGGGTGGTACAGATCCAACTGATCCACTGGACAACCCTGTAGAAGAGCCTGAGATGGTCGTAGAGCAAGAACCAGTTCCTGCAACAATTCCAGAAGGTCCAAGGCGATCTGAAAGGGTTAGTCGTCCACCTCCGAGATATGGTTACTTTGTGTCTGGAGGTGACGGTGAGCTTGTGGTGGATCACGATGATCCAGCTACATTTCAGGAAGCTGTGGACGGACCCGACTCTGAGTTATGGCTGGGAGCCATGAGGGAGGAAATGCAATCCATGTCGGACAACCAAGTCTGGGAACTGGTTGATCCCATCGGTGGTGTAAGAACCATCGGATGCAAATGGATCTTCAAGGTGAAGATGGACATGGAAGGCAACCCTCAGACCTACAAAGCCCGACTGGTGGCGAAAGGTTATAGGCAGATCCAAGGGATTGACTATGAGGAAACCTTTTCCCCAGTGGCTATGGTCAAATCTATCCGAATTCTTCTTGCCATAGCTGCATATCACGATTATGAGATATGGCAAATGGATGTCAAAACCGCTTTCCTAAACGGAAATTTGTCGGAGGACGTTTATATGTCTCAACCCGAAGGTTTTGTCGATCCGAAGAATAAGGGAAAGATTTGTAAGTTGTTGAAATCCATTTATGGATTGAAACAAGCTTCTCGGAGTTGGAACCTTCGTTTTGATGAAGCTGTAATTGGATTTGGCTTTATCAAGAATGAAGATGAACCTTGCGTTTACAAGAAGGCAAATGGGGGTATGATTACCTTTCTGGTGTTGTATGTCGATGACATACTACTCATTGGAAACGACATCCCAACCTTGCACGAGACTAAAGCTTGGTTAGGGAAGTGTTTCTCAATGAAGGACTTAGGCGATGCTGCTTATATCTTAGGGATTAAGATATATAGAGATCGCACCAAGAGGGTCTTGGGTTTAAGTCAAAGCACCTATGTGAACAAGGTATTGAGTAGGTTCTCAATGCTTGATTCCAAGAAAGGACTCTTACCCGCACGTCATGGCGTTCATCTCAGCAAGACTCAGTGTCCTAAGACACCTGATGAGCTGAAAAGAATGATGCGAATCCCATACGCTTCGGCGGTAGGATCGATCATGTATTCCATGATATGCACGAGACCGGATGTCTCATATGCCTTGAGTTGTACCAGCAGACATCAGTCTAACCCTGGTGAGGAACACTGGATAGCGGTCAAAGCGATTCTCAAATATTTGAGAAGAACTAAGGACGCGTTTCTAGTGTACGGGGGAAAAGATGATTCTGAACTAGTTGTTAATGGATATGTAGACGCTAGTTTCCAGACAGATCCAGATGACTTTAGAAGTCAGTCAGGATATGTGTTCACGCTGAATGGCGGAGCTTTCAGCTGGAAGAGCGTGAAGCAAGACACCGTCGCTGACTCCACGACAGAGGCCGAGTACATAGCGGCTGCAGAGGCGGCCAAGGAGGCTGTGTGGATTAGGAAGTTCACGGTAGGGTTGGGTGTAATCAAAAACCCATCCAGCCCGGTGAACCTATTTTGCGACAACACAGGGGCTATTGCGCAAGCTAAAGAGCCCAGATCGCATAACAAATCCAAACATGTACTGCGGCGATATCACCTCATCAGAGAGATACTGAACCGAGGCGATGTGAAGATCACCTATATTGCAACTGATGATAACATAGCCGACCCGTTGACTAAGGCACTATCGTTGCCTAAACATGAGAGGCATGTAAGGTCAATGGGAATAGATTGGAGTTTAGATTGGAACTAGGGCAAGTGGGAGATTGTTAGTCTTAGTGCCCGTAGTTCAATCATAAATGTCCAAATGTATATATCATCATTAGCAATAAGATTAAAGCGGCTTTCTATTACTTATGTGTTGGAGTAATATATCGATGTGATTTCTGATCTATGCCCACCATGCGAATAGAACCATAGATCGAGATGGATCACACTCGATGGGTCCCTAGTCAATAAAGCTTCACTAGAAGCGACTAGTATGAAAGATGGCTCTTCATGGCTTACGTTCTGTTAGTCATTGGAATGGGATTCCGGAGTCTGATCATAGATATCATGTGGGACATGATATTGGACGACCCGCCCTGAATATGTGCCATAGATTGAGTCATTAACATATTCAGTGTCGTAGCTTGTCATGTATCCTTAGACCAAGGAGTCTTTGTGATCACTATGCAGTCAACAACTAAGTTTGACCTGAGCCTAACGTTGTCCGTAACAGGGCTTCCATAACGGCCAGGATTGGCTTGGGGACGGGTTGCATGAGTGACACGAAAGACGGCTAAGGGATTTATCCCTCATACTGAGGTATGGGAAATATATCGGTTCTCGGCCGCTTGATCGAGAGTGACTGAAAGAATAGCATGGCCATGCACATGATACTAGGTATCATATATTCAGTCATCTCACATATCAAGGAACAGTGATTGAGAATAATAAGGATGACGGCTCTATGCCTTATCTCAATCAGGATATCGGAGATAAAAGGATAATGACAGGGAGGACGGAAAGGTTAGAATCGATTGGTTCGATTCGCTATGTAGTGTCAGGCAATACTAAAGTCTCGTTAGTTGCCACTTATATAGGATCAAGTAAAATGGGATTTTACGTTGATCTATCGACATGCATAGACCTAAGGGTCACACCGAAGGATGAAACTCATTGACACATTTATGGAGAATGGCCAAAAGAGAGTTGTCTCGGGACATGACCAAAACTGGGTTTTGGGTCATGTGCCCGTAAGTGAATAGGACATTACGGATCAAGACAAGGCTTGGAGTCTTGGGATTGATCGCGTCGGATAATGTTGGACATTTCCGGTATGGAAGGCTTGGAGGCGATGAGCACGTCACGGGACCTCGTTGGGAATGGCCATGGGCCATGTTCCAAGAGGCCCATGAAAGGCCCATGCAACCAAGGCCCATGGAACTAATTAATCAAGTCTTGATTAATTAGTACTAAGTAAGCAAGACAAGGATTAAGGTGTTGGTGATTCACCACCTAACCCATCTTGTCTTGCCATACTTAGCACCATGCTTGTCTTACTTCACACCATGCTTCACACCTTACTTGTCCTTGATGGTTGTTGATGGTTTAAGTCATCTTTTTCCTACAACAAATCATAAGACAAGAATAGAAACACAACTTCTCTCCCTCTCACACTACAATTTCGAGTTTGGCACTTTTCCCCCCTCTTGTTGTGTTCTTGAGTCATCTAAAGAAGAACTACGTGGCTTTGATTCCATTTGGATACGTTGGCGTCTTGGAGACTCAAGCCGATCATCGTTTCTTTGGTGTTCTCTTCCTTTTCTTGAACTAGTTGGTAAGGAAACATCCATATTGTTTATTCTCTTGTGTATCTAATATTTGGTAGTGTTCTATGACATGGTCTCGAGTTATTTCCGCTGCAAGTATGTGTTCATACCCTCCATCGAGACCCAACAAATTCATGGCAGGGCTGGGTGTAATTAAAAACCCATCCAGTCCGGTGAATCCATTTTGCGACAACACAAGGGCCATTGCGCAAGCTAAAAGCCTAGATCGCATAACAAATCCAAACATGTACTGCGGCGTATCCACCTCATCAGATAAATACTGAACTGAGGTGAAGTGAAGATAACCGATATTGCAATAGATGATAACATAGCCAACCCTTTGACTAAGGCAGTGTCACTGCCTGAACATGTTAGACATGTAAAGTCGATGGGGACATATTGGAGTTTAGATTGGAACTAGGGCAAGTGGGAGATTGTTAGTCTTAGTGCCCGTAGTTCAATCCTAAATGTCCAAATGTATATATCATCGTTAGCAATAAAATTAAAGCGGCTTTATATTACTTATGTGTTGGAGTAATATATCGATGTGTGCTATGATCTATGCCCACCATGCGAATAGAACCATAGATCGAGATAGATCACACTCGATGGGTCCCTAGTCAACAAAGCTTCACTAGAAGCGACTAGTATGAAAGATGGCTCTTTATGGCTTACGTTCTGTTAGTCATTGGAATGGGATTCCGGAGTCTGATCATAGATATCATGTGGGACATGATATTGGACGACCCGCCCTGAATATGTGCCATAGATTAAGTCATGAACATATTCAGTGTTGTAGCTTGTCATGTATCCTTAGACCAAGGAGTCTTTGTGATCGCTATGTAGTCAACAACTGAGTTTGACCTGAGCCTAACGTTGTCCGTAACAGGGCTTCCATAACGGCCAGGATTGGCTTGGGGATGGGCTACATGAGTGACACGAAAGACGGCTAAGGGATTTATCCCTCATACTAAGGTATGGGAAAGATATCGGTTCTCGGCCGCTTGATCGAGAGTGACTGAAAGAATAGCATGGCCATGCACATGATACTGGGTATCATATCTTCAGTCATCTCACATATCAAGGAACGGTGATTGAGAATAATAAGGATGACGGCTCTATGCCTTATCTCAATCAGGATATCGGAGATAAAAGGATAATGACAGGGACGACGGAAAGGTTAGAATCGACAGGGTCAATTCGTTATGTAGTGTCAGGCAATACTAAAGTCTCGTTAGTTGCCACTTAAATAGGATCAAGTAAAATGGGATTTTACGTTGATCTATTGACATGCATAAACCTAAGGGTCACACCGGAGGATGAAACTCATTGACACATTTATGGAGAATGGCCAAAAGGGAGTTGTCTCGGGACATGACCAAAACTGGGTTTTGGGTCATGTGCCCGTAAGTGAATAGGACTTTACGGATCGAGACAAGGCTTGGAGTCTTGGGATTGATCGCGTCGGATAATGTTGGACATTTCCGGTATGGAAGGCATGGAGGCGATGAGCGAATCACGGGACCTCGTTGGAAATGGCCACGGGCCAAGTTCCAAGAGGCCCATGAAAGGCCCATGCAACCAAGGCCCATGGAACTAATTAATCAAGTCTTGATTAATTAGTACTAAGTAAGCAAGACAAGGATTAAGGTGTTGGTGATTCACCACCTAACCCAATCTTGTCTTGCCATACTTTGTCCTATTTACACCTTACTTGACACCATACTTGTCCCATGCCTTTAGTTGGACAAGTATGGGTTTTGTTATGTTTAAGTCATCTTTTTTCAACATAACAAAGACAAGACAAGAATAGGAAACACATTTTCTCTCCCTCTTCCATGGCCATTTCGGGTTTGGCTAGTTTCCTCCTCCATTTTTGTGTTCTTGAGTCCTCAAAGAGAAGAACTACGTGGCTTTGATTCCCATGTGGATACGTAGGCGTCTTGGAGACTCAAGCCAATCATTCGTTAACCGGTGTTCTTGTTTTGGTAAGAACTAGTGCTGAATTTTTCTCTTGTGAATCCATTCTTTGTTAGTTGTTTCATGGTTTTAATCGTCTCTTGGTTTTCATTGATTTTCCGCTGCGAGTTGGTTCATCTCCAACCCTACCTCGAGACCGAACACACCCAAGACACCAACAGTAAAACACGGGCTCTCATGGCCACCCAAGACACAACAGTAAAGCACGGGCTCTCATGGCCACCCAAGACACAACAGTAAAACACGGGCTCTCATGGCCACCCAAGACACAAAATACACAATCAACCTCCGGCATAACCAATGCCTCCAACAGTTCTAATATCAACAGTTTCACAATCAACCTCCGGGCATGGTCATATGCCTCCAGTACTTCTAATATCGATAAGTTCGCAATCAACCTCCGGGCATGGTCATATGCCTCCAATAATTCTAATATCGATAAGTTTACTGCTCCTACGACACTACTAAGTGTCACATGCATTTCTAAATTTCACTATGTTCCCGTATCATGCCTTTCTAATATTCGATAAACCTGCTTAACCCACGACACCCCGGTGTCACATGCAGTTCTACTGTTAACTTTCCCTAGTCAGGGCCGAGATCCGGCTACTTTTCCCTACCTCTTGAAGCGTGTCAAACCTGGTACTCTTACTCCGGCACAGCTCCATAATTCCCGCTTAGCCTCCTATTTCCATGGTAGGCGACACAGTCTACAATCATTACAATTAACACACTTTTTAAGTAAGCATGCGAAACCCGAATTTAAAGAATTAAACGCCCAAATGCAACCCCGACAATGTCGATCACTCCCAAACTTCCCAATTACTCGACATTGTCGATAATGGACCCGGAAAAGCCCGATTCGCCCGACACGGCGAATCTGCCCGGGTTTTGGAAACGCCCTTCCGGGACTCCGAAAATTCCCGTTTTCGTTTCTACGGTCTTAGAAGAATTCAAGGGTTCCTATGCACTCGACGGAATTGAATTCCGACTTCTGAGTAATTTAATTTGCGTTTAAAGTTTCTAAACCCGTCAATTACAACTTTCACAATTTAAATCCAAATTTCGATCCGGGTGTGGATTAATTACTTGGGGAACGTTCTAAACCACCCGAACATGAAACCCGAACACCCGAACATGTGGGCCCCACCCGACCCCCTTTGGCCGTGGGTGGCTAGGTCCGGTTTGGGGGCGGTCCACCAAGGTGGTGGCTAGTCCTAAATCCGGCCAGCCACCCTATAAAACCGGCCAGCCAACATACACGGTGGCCGAAACTCCACCGAGCCCCCGGTCACCGGAAAACGTTCATCTCTTCGCCCCAAAACACCTCCAACAAACCCCACACCTCAACTCATCCATATTCAACCCATTTCAATCCAAACCCTAACTTTTAAATTTAACAAAACGAGAATCGGTTAGGTGCTCACCGTAGAGAACGTCGATGTGAGCTCGATTCTTTTATCGTTGAGACGATTCACCGGTTTGATCGACGGGAAAAGCCAAAACATCCAACACCTCCTTCTCTTTTCTCTTCTTCTTCTAACTCCTTTTTCTCTCTCTAAAAACTCTTATTTTCTCCATTTTTGAATGTGTGGCCGAACACCTCTATTTGATCTTCTTTTTGTTTTGTTTTAAAACAACAAATAATACTTAAATTGCAAAACTAACCATCAAGTAGTCTTGTCTTGTTTTGTCCAATAAACCTAACACCGCCACATTTGTGACATGTGGCAAGTGGGTCCCAACCCTTTTTAGAAAATATCTTCTAGATATTTTCCAATCAGATTCGCGAAATTCGACCGTCTCAGGCCCTGAACGGGCACTTTTTTCCAAGAAATTATGAAACTTCACGGGCTACAAGGAAACGGCTCAACTAAGACCGTTGCGACGACAGCTAAGCTTTTCGGATTCAAAACAGACCTCGAACGGACCAAAACGTCGCTCGGTTCACTTTTCCAGCGAAAAGTCAACATTTTCCAAATTGGTCAGAAAGTTGCCTTGAGTCCCCCGGAACTCACTTTGGTCGATATCGGGGTCACCTTAAGTCCAGTATGACCCTCGGGGTAAAATTCATGTTCATTTAAGTGTCTGTCGAAATTTTTTAAATTTTCCTGTTTTTCGCAGATTTGACTGGCGTTTACCGGGAGTGGTTATTACATAAGGTGACATCAATTTTACCAAGTACCGGCGCGACATTCTTCAATTAGATCGGGAATCAGCAATTTTACGTTTTTAAACGCCCTCATTATCATCAGAGGGGGGACAACGTCTGTTAGTTCCTCGGGAGGATGCAAAGTCCAATTGAGTCATTTCAGCCCCTGCAGGGCTGCCCGGGGCGTCATTATGGGGTTTCAGTATTCTACTAGAGCACAACTCAAAGTCGACTTATGCCTAATCGAACCATAGGGTTTACTCGGCCCTACCCCACAGTCTTCAACCGATGTACCGGTTGCCTTGGCGGCTATCCCAGCATCCCTCTTTTGACATCCTTGAATCACTTCAGTGAAAGAGTATTTTTCAAGTCGTCCACATAAAATTCATTAAAAAAAACGCTTGACATAACCTTTGATTATGATCCAAGCTACCTTAAAAATTTTCAAGGTGAAACCGTTCGGGGCCGGGGACTTCTCGCTTCCACAAGCATCTAAAGGCAACTCAATTTCAACCCACGAAAAAGGCTTTATTTTATAAAACAAACTTGATTATTTAAAAATAAGAATGCCTTTTTTCAAAATAAAAACTGATTTTAAGTATTATTGAAAACAATATTAAAAAATTGTATATATAAAATTGAAATTTAATTTTTAAATGAAATTGATTTTTTATAAATAAAACTACATTTTTAAAATAAAATTTGGATTTTTAAATAAAACTATATTGTGAAATTGATTGTTTCTTTTTTATAAATAAAAACTAAATTTTGTAATTTTTTAAATATTATAATATGATTAATATATATATTTTTATAAATAAATCTATACTTTAAAATAAAATTTATACTGATTTTTACAAATAATATTAATTTTTTATAAGTAAAAAATGATTTTTCAGAATAATTGTTTTTAAAAATTATTTTATTAATTATAGTTTTCAATTAAAAACTATAAAAAAAAATAAGATGGATTTTAGGTTTAAAAAGAAATTTAGGGTTTGACTTAGGGTTGGAGAAAGATTTGGGGCTAGAGATGGATTAGGGTTGGATAATTAAGGGTATTTTTGGTATTTAAAAAAATATTAATAGAATATGGATGAAAAATTTGATGAAAGAGATTTTTAATTACGAGTTGTAACTTCAAGATATATATCAGTTAAAAAATATAAAGGATAAACATTAATTATTATTGTTTTGAGTAAATATAGACTTTTATTTAAATGTTAGCAATAATGATGCGTTGAAGAGGCTCCAGGATATGACCCCCTTGCCGATTCCAGACAGGGGAAGAAGAAGCCTCCCTGACAAGCCAATGAGCTGCTTTGTTCCCTGTCCGTTTTACAAAATCGAGCTGCACGCACTCTAGTCTAACTAATAGGTAAATACAATCGGTGACGACTATCCCAAAAGGAGAAGACGATTTTCCTCCTTTTTTGATCATATCCAATATGACCTTACAATCACTTCTGACGCTGGTCCGTTGTCTTGGTTGTTGTAGCATCCATGTCAAAGCGTCTCTAATAGCATATGCCTCCACCAACCCCGGATTTTGTGGTCCATGGAACGAGGATGATCGAGCCCGTGTGAGTCGTCCCATATCATCCCAGCTTACCCATCTCGTCCCCATCTGGTCAGATCCCGCAAATAACGCTCCATCCGTGTTTATGGCCTATGCTCCTTTGTATGGATACGTCCATGCCGCGTCTGCTTCTATGTGTTTGTCGAGGGACTCACCTTGCTTGCGCTTTCCTATTTCTGGCTTCCAACCATCCCGTTTGCAGGAAGAATGTCGTTTGATAGATGGCGGCGACCGTCTGTGGGGTGTTCTCCCAAACTACTTTGTTTCTGGCTTTCCAGATTTCCCATAGTATACATCCCACCATTCCCCCAGCACCACCACATGCTGGGGGGTTGAGTTGTAGGGTAACTTTCAGTCATCCTGTGATGTCCGTAGACTCCTGAGGAAACTTCAGGCCAGATTTTGCCCAACATTTTGCTTCCACGGGGCACTAGACTAGTAGATTAAGCTCTGATTCTTCCTCTCCTTTGCAGACAGGGAAATATGCTTCCACTTCCACATACTACTGCTGAAGATTTGGCGCTACCTGTAGACATCTCGAACATGCTCTCCATAGAAAAGAATGCACCTTTGGCATCGCTTCCAATGTCCAAATGGAGGTCCATATATCCGTCTGACTGTTAAAAACTGCTTGTCCTTGTTGGCTCAGAACATATGCGGACTTGACGGAATAGTGCCCCGGATGCTCCCCCGCCCAATACCACGAGTCCGTGGTGGCGGTCCTACTCATAGGTATTGTAAGATTGACTCGGTAATCATCCTCATTGAATAGATCATGAATCACGTTTGTGTTTCATTGTCTCGTGTTAGGCTAATTGTGTTAACTTAAGAATATGTATTTGTATTTTTCTCTTTTTAACTTATTTTCAATATAATATGTGAAACTAAAGCTGCAAGTTGGCAAAAAATGGACCACACTAGTTTCAACAGGCTGCTAATAAAATTACAGTATTTTTTTTATTTACTTCCAAGATATTAATTTATATGAATTCATGCCTAACACGCTAACTAGAAGATTCTTAAACATGGTTTGAAAGATTTACTTTATTTTTTTATAATGTTTAGCCTAAAATCATGACCCATGCCATAACCCCCTAAATTAACGTGTTTAACGAGAGTATTGTTAATTGGTCTCCCTAGTTGCAAAAGTCAAAGGCATCAAATTAATTAGTACTTAAGAAACCATCTTTACACCTAACAACACATTGGGATGAAATCAAATTAACTAGATCAAGAGTTGGTGTCCAATTCTCTATATCAACATCTTAAAATGATTGACATACTGTAATAACATAAAGACGTTCATGCTATTGAACTTCCCGGACCCGAGATTGTAATTATTGCCTTGGGTTTGTTGTTTATTGTGTAAAAGAAAAGAGTAATTATTTTGAAATATAACATGTAGAGAGAATATAAGTTGAACGTGATGATCGACTTCTGGTGATGAATCCATTGTTTTCAAATCAGTGTGCCATGATGACTGGGATATTGTCAAATGGACCGCAACATGAAAGGTCCAAATTCAATGGACTTGTCACTTGTTGTGGGCTCACTTCTTGAGCCGACAATTGAATGTGTAATAACAACGTCAGTAGGGTGATACGAGACTTTTTTAAGAGCGGTTTGGTTGGAAAAAGTGACACGATTTGGTTTGAACAAGGCTATTCGGGGGCATATTGTTCGGATTATCGCATTGAGTTGACCAAGACTAATTACCATTCATTGTCAAATCATGACGCGCCCGGCTTTGTAAAGTTCATCAAAATTTACTGCAAATACCACTTGCACCTTCTATTCAGAACCATCTATATTCTCCATATATTTTTTGTCCCTACTCTAGTATTCTCATTACTCCCCCATGACATATAATAATAGTGATCTCGGATTTGTCATCTTCGGACACAAAAAAATAAAATAGTCTTAACATGAATTACAAACGTATCAGCGTTGTCTTAGTTGCTTCCCGGCAACGGCGCCATTAACTTGACACTCTGAGAATTAACTCTAAGAATGGCACGGCAAGTGTATCGGTCGTCAAGTAGTATTCGGGGTTTAAGTCCGAAATATCGTACCCAAGGGAGCAATTAAGCAAACACTTTAGTTAATTAATTCGATGGTCAAGCTATTCCTATAATGGTGATTTGTTTTAGAAAATAATAAATTCATAAAAGTAAGAAGTAATGTAAATGATCCGAGAATAAAATACAAAGTCACAAGTAATTTGTATAACAAAGATAAAAGGCGATCTAGGACATTAACGGGGTTCGAATGTGATGAATTATTTAACGGGATTCGGTATACATTTGCAACTAATATTATTCTAAGGGCAACGGGAATTCTCTAAGTATAGTCCTAACCATCTCTCGATCGTATTAGGACCCTAACATACTCGGTCCACCTAATTATCTCTAATCTAGGTGTAGAGCGGTATATAGAATTATGTTCTATGAATTCCTTTAACTTTCGGGTTTTACTCTTATAGTTATTACACTCGTGTCAGTCTAATCATATTCTGGCTTAAATTAAAACCCGAGCTATCTAATTCCTTTTTCTCCTACTAACCTCATTTCTCAATTGTTGGTTAACAAGATTTAATCAATTATCATGTGATCAAGGCGAAAAAGCAATACGAACAAAATTCGATAGTCAAAATCCTAATACTAGTTTAACAAACGTATAACCGAACCAAGCTAACTCAATTCAGCACATCGTTCCCCTAGCCCTAAATCAATAGGTTCTTAGTTCATATCAATAGAATGAGAACACAAAATATGGATTGAAACAATGATAATCATACTAACTTTAAAAGCAATACAAATATCCAATGTTAATCCAAACTACAAAGAACCTTCGATGTAGTTATCGTGTCTCTCCTTTGATCTTCTCTAAAATCCTTCTCCAAGTCTCCAAGTGTGCTCCCTTCTCTCCCAAAAATGTGTTCCCCTTTTAATTTCGTGATCCCACTTCTAAACCTAACTTTTGATTTAAATAGGGTTGAAAAAACGAGTCTGAAACGAAGTGGAAAAAGGCCCAGTCGCGCGGCGAGGGCCTGGCCCGCAGTCTGCGGGCGAGGCTTTAGCAGAACAGAGAAGCAGGAGGGCCTGGCTCGCGGTCTGGTGGGCGAGACCGCCGGGGACTGGAGGGTGGTCTGGTGGGCGAGACCGCCGCGGCCTGGAGGGTGGTTTGGTGGGCGAGGCTTTATCATTTTGACTTTTGGTATTTTTGCTCCAATTCGCTCCAATTCCGTCCCGAATGTCCCAATTCCTCTGGAGATTGATCAATTGCACAAACCAAGAGAAATAATCATCAAAGTTCTCCATCCCGGGACTGAAAAGCTCAAGAATGTGGACTAAAAACATCTCAAATAGATGTATTTTACGTTCACATCAACACCCCACACTTAAGCTTTTCTCGGCCTGAGAAAATTAAACTAAATAAAGCAGTAAGATATGTCCCGATTAAACCCCGAGGTTCACCTCGATAGGAGTAGTCCGGGCCTCCTTTATTCAGACAATGAAAATAAAGATGCACGTGCAATGCATGTTCCTATAACTAATGCAACCTATGACTCAACTACATGATGCATGCAAAAGTTCACGAAAAGTTGGTAATTTACGAGCTTAAGCACACATTGATCAAAATGGATTTCTCATAGTTATCACATTCTTACACAGCTCTAAAGAATGCATAAACCGATGAACATACTGCATGTGAAGCTACTTGCACTAAAGGCT
Organism: Erodium maritimum; assembly: GCA_963921825.1. Classification (NCBI taxonomy): domain Eukaryota; kingdom Viridiplantae; phylum Streptophyta; class Magnoliopsida; order Geraniales; family Geraniaceae; genus Erodium; species Erodium maritimum. The sequence continues at coordinate 75,918,538 of OY997590.1, forward strand.
ACTCAATTTAACTTACAAACCTTCTGTTAACTTTGCAATGCATTCCTCTTTTTCCTATACACGGTTCTTAGATATTCATACGCAAGCATTTTCAATCCCCTCTCCACTAATTATAAGGAATTTAGGCAATCATGAATCACATAGGGCTTTATTAGACTTATAATGTTAGTCTAGGCATCGAGTGTAGTAAGGTATATGAAAAGAATCTCAATAAATACATCTTGGCAAACACGCTTCGACTCACAACCCCGAAAGTGTATCTTACAACCGATAACCCTCATTTGTGCACGACTACTTCTCTTTACCCTTTTTGTTTTCTTGTGAGCACAAAAAAAATTATTATTATTCCTTTATTTCTACATGCTCTAATTGTTTAGCCTTACCCCACACTTTTCTTTTTGCATAGAAGATATTTTTTTTCCTCATTTTTTTTGGGAGAATGCTGGAAGCAGCACTAATTATCATAGACCCGACACAATAATAAATACATATTTCTTCCTCATTCCATACCCCATTTCCAACCACCAACCACAATAATCACACTCAAGAAGCACCTAAGCCAAGAAGTATGGGTTCAATTAAAACAAAGGGTATTTAAATGAAATGAAGGGAACATAGGTTTATAATATAAAGGTTAGAAATGAAAGGCCAGAGCTCAACAAGGGTGACTAGTGGATAATCATAAACATATAGGTAGGTAATTGAGCACAAACGGTCCAAAATATGGCCTATGATCATTTTCCTAATCACCTAATTCCTTATTTTTATTTCGCCTCGAGGGAATATCTGTGAAGTTCTAGACTCAGGTTTCCATGCATAAGAATTAGAGGACACAGGGACTGTCTGCCGAAGACACGAAACATTGTTGCAAAACTCTCGGGTGTATTGTACACGCGCAGCGGACATGTTTCCGGACACCTTCGATGTGGCTCATACGGGCGTGTTTTCTTGCACCATAATATATTATATAAAAATATACACGCTTCTTTTTTGGATGCGTTCCATTGTTTTTTATCCCTATTTTTGATTTATTGATCATTCATAAATGGAACTTGCATGTTTTTTTCGTTAACGATAGTTTTTCACTGGGAAATAAACATCCATAGAGTTTTTTAGAATGTTCAACATCAATAAAAATTGTCTTTCATTTGGAAGAAAATTGCTTTTATGATTTTTTTTTTGAAAAGAGATCAAAATTAGGCATAACTAGTATTAAATTTTAATTTCAAGATTAGAAGTCTAACATTTTCACTTGATTAAGTTTGATCAAATAATAACAGATCTTTAATTCTATGAGATATTTTTCACCTGATGCCTTAAACAGCTTCTTATTTATTTTACGGGGCCTTTTCTGATCGGTGGCCTTAAGCTATTGCTTAACTCGCTTAAAGCTTAAGCCGGCCCTGAGAGGACTCAAGCACACATCAAAGTGATTATCCAGAATGCAAACAAACAAGCATACCTCACTACATGTGCTTACACAAGTCAATTCATTCATAACAAATCGATGCACTCCTTTGAATTATGCAAGAAAGAAAAACATGTTCAACATTCCAATCATCGAAACCTTAAGATCATGCACAATAAGCTTCATAAACTACCAGAAAATATTTTTTTGATTTTTGAATTATTTTGTTTTACAAAAACAATATGATGCATGAACTTAATGCAAATAAAGCGTAGAGCATAATGCAAAGCATCACACCCCACACTTTAAACCTAAGCACTGTCCCCAGTACGACTATAACACATATGTACACATGAACCCCTCAATAATATACATGATAATAACACCCCACACTTGTCAAATAGCATATATAAAAACCACCATACAATCCTACATACATACACTATCAGCACGACAATTCGGGTGCTCAGCACCCACCACATAGTATCTAAGAGTAAGACATCGACAATATCAATATAAAGTAGGAGGGTAAGGGATACTTCCCCTCGAAGAATCGCTATGTGGCATGCATCTGACTCGGGGTATGACGATGCATGAATGAATGGAAAGCTCCTCGCCCGATCGAGCTCATGTGAGCCCGACATCTCGCATGTGATCAACGTCCATACGCTCCCCAATCCATAGTTGGGGTGCCTCCCAACAAGCGGATTTGTTTAACGTCGTTAGCTCGACGAGTAGAAGACTCAATCAGGGGGGCTCCCACAAATCTCATACTTCCATTGCGCCCTTCTCTTTAAATGTGAGTGAAAACTAGGAGAAGACACACAATGTAGTACAAAATACATTTTCTTGAGTTTTGCACAAGTTCCAAACTCAAGGCTAATCTCATCAAGCTCGCCTGAACAGAATAATTATGATTTGACTCATCCTGGCAAAACTCGATAGGGATATGAATCCCATGAGGTGGAAAAGTCTCACAACCACAAGGGTCGAGAGCATTTACCACAATTGAGTAACAATTCACAAACGGGTGATAGGGACTAGCAGATGTATCAGCAAATTCGTGCTTAATATTACCAACTCTATGCTCAACATTTAATTTAAAAATCAATGGGACGGGTTGAACATATAGAGTTGATTTGCTAGAATCCAAAAATGAATCTCCCATACTAAAGGGAATTTCGACATCATGCTCGATGTCTACCAAAATAAAATCAATGAAAGATTCAAATACAACCCTTCTCTTGAGAGCATCTTCCATAGTACCCCTTGGATATCTTATTGATTTGTCAGCCAACTCTATGGATACTATGGAAGGATTCAACTCAAAAAGAGTTTGTGAACTATTTTCTACAATTATACAATTATTATTTACATCTACAGAATTCAAAGCATCAAAACTATATGGAGATGGAATAAATATTGTACAAGACGAGTAAGAACATGATACCTCAAATTCTGCACTTACCTCTAAACTCATGGTTGGATAATGAGTTTCTTGTTTTGCTGTATCACCTAAGTGCTCGGAATGATCTTCCTCAATGTGAATTGCTTGATCGTGTAGAGCTCTCTCATTCACCACTTGTATAAGAGGATTTATTTGATTCGTTGTATTTGTCACGCCCCAAATCCGGTTTGGACCGGACTCGAGACGTGAACTAAAACATTAATAATTTTAAACGAAAATAAAGCCAATAAGTCTTAAATCTCATAATTTTAAAAACTTTAAACACCACACGAGTCACAGCTCGGTAAAAACCAACGGTAAAACAGTTCAAATAAAACGGTACGTCTCTAGACTATCTAGCCTAGGACCCACGTAGCTCCCAAGCGTCGAGCATCCGGCTAGTACACTTCCCGCTTAGAACCTGAAAAACAACAAAGTAAGGGGTGAGCTTTCGCTCAGTAGGAAAAGTAGTTAAGGTTATAAGCAAGCGCTCACCACCACGGGTAACCGTCCAATTAGGGCATACTAGTACAGCACACAACTACTTTCTAATGAAACTCGTAACCACCACCCTCAACTCAAGACCAACCCATGCTCACAACCACCTAAACAGCACAACTATTAACAGTAAAATTAACCACGGGACGCTCTCAAATAGTCAAACCAGAATCTCTAATAGCCTAAATCTCTTTCCTAGAACTCCTTCGGGCAAAGGATAGATAAAGCAGCCTTCCCGGAACTCCTTCGGGCAAGGCAAATGATAGATGAAACAAGGTGAGACAGCTTCCCCGGAACTCCTTCGGGCGAAGCAAAGGATAGAAGAAAACGACTTTCCCGGAACTCCTTCGGGCAAAGCAAAGGTGAAACAACCTCTAGCGCGCTGGAAGTCACGAACGGTCTCACGATCGGAGTCCTGTTTCTCTGCCCGTGAATCGAAGACAACATACACTCGACCCTGTCGTAACGGAGGTCCGCCTCTCGGAGGTGGTGGAAGTGCCACCTGCTGCGCAGCTCGCTGCCTCGGCGCGGGCGCGCTCGCTGCCTGCCACGGAGCTCTCTGCGTCTGCGCCTGACGCTGCTGAAACTGAGGTGACTTCACAGTCTGCGACTGTTGGTGTCGCGGGACTGACATCTCTCCAACTCGATCGGGACATCTGGCCGCGAAATGTCCAGGTCGTCCGCACTGGTGGCATAGCAGTGGCCAAGCACTCTATCTCCTCTCAGATCTGATCAAAAGGCGATCCCCTGGTCCGTTCTCCGGACACTCTCGAGCTGCGTGGTCCTGCTGTCCACATCGAAAACACGCCCGTTCAGACGGGGCAGGTGCAACGGAGGCCATCGATCCGGTCCGCTGTGTACCTCTCAGTTGAGTCTGAGACTGGAACGATCCCGTGAATCTCGACCTCCTCGGATCACGAGAATCGGATGGCCTCAGGAAACCACTCGGCCTCGGCCTGACCTCTCGAACCATGTCTGTCTCCCGGAGGCGTCGCTCCACGGCCAAGGCCCGGTCCACCAGCTTTGAATAAACCTGAGTCCTCATAGCAGCGAGTCGGTCTGCTATAGCGGGATGCAGGCCGTCCTCAAACCGTCGACAACGCAAAGTCTCCGTCTGCACCATCTCAGAGGCAAAACGTGACAGGGATGTGAACCTCGTCTCGTACTCAGCGACGGTCAAACCCTCTTGTCGCAACTTCAGGAACTGCTGGTGTCGATCATCCAACACCGACTGAGGAAAATACTGCTCCAAGAAACGCTGCTCAAACAGCGAGTAGTCATCTCCCACGCGCGCCTGCTCGCGCTGCCACCAACGGTAGGCATCACCCTTCAGCTGAAAAGTCGCAAATGACACTCTTCTGCGTCCATCAAGTATACCTGAGGTATCCAGGTTGCGAGTCATCCGCTCCAGCCATCCTTCGGCTGCCTCGGAGTCTGGCTCCCCAGAAAACACTGGTGTGCCCAGCCCGCGGAAGTCTCGCAGCATCTGAGCGGTGCTGATGACGACCTGATCGAGTCTCGAGGTCGCGGCTGCAGGTGCAGCAGGTACGGTCTCCGGTGCTGGAGTCGTAGTCTCTCTCTCTGCCTCCCTACGGGTGAGGGTCTCCACCAAACTCTGGACAGTGCGGGTCAACTCCTCCAGAGCTACCGTCTGAGCAGGTTCGGTGACTGGTGGAACCCTAGAGGGAAGTCCTGATGACCCAGTATCGGTCCTCTCGTACTCCTCGGCACGTACACCCTGGGCGCTAGACTGCCCTCGGTCCCTAGCCGGTCGGCCTCTGGTGCCTCGAGGTACGTAGGTCGGCGCCATGTCGTATGTCCTCTGCACGGACAACGCACAAGATCAGTTCCTTAACTTCGAAAAAGACGCGCCTAAGTAACTAGCGTTCACACACGGACAGACAGACACAGCAACGGCAGACTACAACACCAAAACGGGGAAATCCCCACATAACAGCCAAGTAACACAGCAGAAATACACAAGTCACACCAATCACCAACTTACCACACACGAACAAATCACATTAGATAACGACCACTTGGAATTAAGTTCTCAGTACGACCAAATTTGCACCAAAACATTCATGTCGATATCGTGTCGTTACAACCCGATTCAGGCGTCCCCGAACTACGTTGTAACCACCTGACATCCCCCCATTCACGTCCGGCTATAGTGGCCCCTATAGCCAAACCGTGATGGTACATACACTTCAGTTTCTGCAGAAAATCGGGCATGACCAGTTCGTAAATTACTCTAGGCATCCGCTTAAGCGGGCACACAAAACACAACTTGCACAGATAAACAAGGACCACAATACCCAACAGTTCAACCAACAACCAACCGAGACTCTCTTCGTCTCATTTATACGCTTAGGTCATCTCTGAATTGCGAAACCGACGCACCGAAACTCAAACACCTAACTCTACCCACCTAGTTGACGTACGGTCCGAGGTTTGAAAACATTTTCAAATGAAACCAGGCTCTGATACCAAATTGTCACGCCCCAAATCCGGTTTGGACCGGACTCGAGACGTGAACTAAAACATTAATAATTTTAAACGAAAATAAAGCCAATAAGTCTTAAATCTCATAATTTTAAAAACTTTAAACACCACACGAGTCACAGCTCGGTAAAAACCAATGGTAAAACAGTTCAAATAAAACGGTACGTCTCTAGACTATCTAGCCTAGGACCCTCGTAGCTCCCAAGCGTCGAGCATCCGGCTAGTACACTTCCCGCTTAGAACCTGAAAAACAACAAAGTAAGGGGTGAGCTTTCGCTCAGTAGGAAAAGTAGTTAAGGTTATAAGCAAGCGCTCACCACCACGGGTAACCGTCCAATTAGGGCATACTAGTACAGCAAACAACTACTTTCTAATGAAACTCGTAACCACCACCCTCAACTCAAGACCAACCCATGCTCACAACCACCTAAACAACACAACTATTAACAGTAAAATTAACCACGGGACACTCTCAAATAGTCAAACCAGAATCTCTAACAGCCTAAATCTCTTTCCTAGAACTCCTTCGGGCAAAGGATAGATAAAGCAGCCTTCCCGGAACTCCTTCGGGCAAGGCAAAGGATAGATGAAACAAGGTGAGACAGCTTCCCCGGAACTCCTTCGGGCGAAGAAAAGGATAGAAGATAACGGCTTTCCCGGAACTCCTTCGGGCAAAGCAAAGGTGAAACAACCTTCTCGGAACTCCTTCGGGCAAGGCAAAGGTGAGACTACTTCCCCGGAACTCCTTCGGGCGAAGCAAAGGTGAGACAACTTTCCCGGAACTCCTTCGAGCAAAGCGTCAAGAATAATAAAACGAATGTCCTAATTAAACACGACTTACCCAACCCTATAACCTTACCACAACCAGTCACGTCGATCTATCACTCACCCGACCATCACAAAACCAAGGGTTTCACATCAACACAACCACGGCACACTCGCCCACACATATCAACAACAAGCTCAACGGTTATACTAATCTTGTCTATTAATCCTAACGACACCGACTCACACAGAAGGCACCTCAAACAACAACGGCAATTCAATCAACAACACACAACCTACGGCTCGACACGGCCGATCTACCAACACAGCAATTCCCAAGACAGAAATGTAAAAGTTCGCAGTTCAATCGACTACTCTAGTTGTTCGCATCCTACATGTTACTAGGACTTATCCGGTTATTATCTGATATAAACGTCTTTCCAGTTTTATTAATCCTAGCATGCATACTAGTAACTTTCCACAATTAAACCGGTATCCGCTACTTCCCTACCTCAACCGAAGAATAACCGCTACGTCTCCTGGCTGCTGACGTCCTGGCTCGCTACTTCCGGTCTTCTCTTCGATCGAAGCCGGACGCTAAAGATAACACGAAAGCAATAATTAAAGGCGGTTCCCAGGTTAATTTAAAGGTCACGACGGTTTCGAATTAACTTCAAAAGTTGTCTTTTAGACTCGAGCGGGCTAAAAGCAGTATCACGGCGAATTGGGTTCGAGCACCCGAGCACAGAACCCGGTGTACGTTTCCCGAGACACGGGTCCCAATGCACAGATCCCAAGGCACGAGTTTTGAGGCACGATTCCCGAGGTACGTGATTCGCGCCGCAAATCCCGAGGTCCGATTCTACGTTCCGTTTTGTCCCGTTCCAAGACCGATTAACAGCCCAGTTTAGTCGTTCAGGTTTCAAATCCGTTCCACAGTCCAAAAAAACGTCTTTAAGTCCCTTCTGATTTTAATTTAAAACCTTTTTCCATTCAAAACCTTTTTTTTTACTTAAAACTGACTTTTCGTTTTACAGATCTATTCGATTCCAACCTGACCAGATCTGGCTCCAACCCAAAAACGATTTCAAAAGCTCAGATCCACAGAAGTTCGAACAGAAAACAAAAAGGGAGAAGAGGAGATTTTTGGTTTAGAAACGGGCCGACCATCGGCGGTGACTAAACCCGCCGAGGTCTCACGGCGGAGCTCACCGTGGGGAAAACGACGGTGGGGCGGCGTGGAGAGAGGGAGCTCGGAGATGTGTTGCGCGGCGGCGGTGGTCGGAGACTTGGGTGAGAGGGCGGCCTAGAACTCGGGACGAAGGAGAGGGCGTCGAGTGTGAGATCCGAGAGGGAGCTCGGGTTTGAGACGGCCGGCGACCGGCTTTGGGTTGAACGGAGACGGGGAGAGAGGAGGAGAGGGCTGGAGAACGCCGGCGACGATCTGGTTTCGAGGGAGAAGAAGGTCGGGAGATGAAGGAGAGGAGGCCGGAGACAGGGACAGAGACAGAAGGGGCGGAGATCGGGAACGGCTGCGGCGGCGTGAAGTTCGGGAACGAGAGGGAGAGAGACGGGTGCTCGGGAGAGGCTGCGCGAAGGGAAGGGGAGAAGGTAGGTTCTGAGGGTTTGAAACCCTAGAGGACGCATTTATAATGCGGGCCATGCCACGCTTGGGCCTCAGACGGGCCTGGGCACTACGGCCCAACAAGAGAATTAAGGCCGGGTCTGGCCTGGCCTGGCCGGGTCTGCTGGTCGGGTCCGGTCCGACCCGGTCCGACCCTCTTTCTTTTCTTTTTTTTTCTTTTTTTTTGTTTAAAAAAAGTATTTATTTATTATTCTTTTTAAAACGAATTAAGAATTAAATCGAATTTTAACCACGTCGTTACCAAAGACCGACCCGTTTTTCCCCCTCGACGTTCCGATCGAACAAAATTAAATAAATTTAATCTTTTTATTGAGGCGGCCTTCACAGTATTGGCTATTTGACCCAGTTGAATTTCGAACTTTTGGAACTGGGAATCAATGTTCTGGTTCACTGTCTTCTGCTTCTGCACAGATGCCTTGTGCAGCTCAATCAACTCCTTTTTATCCTCCTTCATCTGTGCCATCATGGTTAGCATCATCTACTCCAGTTTGGAGGAAGACTCTTGTGGTTCCACTTGATAACCTTGATCAAAAGTGAAAGGGTCCTCATAATATTGATTCTGCTTCTCACATGACTCTTGTGGTTCACATCAGAGACTTTTGGAATGTCGTTGTTAATGAGGTCACAAGCTGAAGAACTAGTCAGGACAACTTGTGTGGTTAGAAGAACGGTTAGGATCGTTGAAGGATCTATAACAAAAAAGGTATGCCAGGAGTGTCTCATCTCTCCCTTTTTGTTTCTCATTGTCGCCAAGAGGCTTCATCAATTATTTGACCACAGTACTGGATTGAGCTTATACCATTGTTCTCCTTTGAACTCCCTCTTCAATGGTTTTTTTAGTCATGTTTAGTTAAGATAAAGTGTGTCATTCTATATTCATAGGGGGTATTGTTGTTCACAACTCAGAGTCGGTCAATAAGAGTTTGCTCTTGAAGTGGTGATGATATTTTGTTACGGAGCATACTTCCTTATGGTGTAGGGTGTTGTGCGCTCGTAATGGGTTGGTCGGATCTAAGTGGAATCTCTCGCTTATCGCTCCTTATCTTTGGTTCCTCGACATATTTCTTAGTTGGCTCAAGACCCTCAGCTTCTTGAGACTTTTTGTCTAACCAAAGTTCAATATGTGTTAGGGTCTGGATGCTTCATCCATTTTTGGATGCATCTTTGGGCCACGGATGTTCCTCTTTCAAACTTGTTTCCTCGCTTTTATAGATGACTAATGGAGCAAGGACAACCAATCATTCATCTTAAGGCGGGTATTGGTTGGAACTTCTTTTTTTCAGCGTCATCTGCTGGATAGAAAGTTGTTATCCGCACCTTTCCCTTGGACGTTCTTCTCGACTTATCCCACCCAAACAAGTTGTCATGGTTTATTGATTCTCATGGTTTCTCGACTTTGAGAACTTTTAACGTCTTTTTTGGTGTTCACGGGTTGGACTCATTTTTCTGCCATTCTGTAGTTTGGAAGAGTATTGTTATATCAAAGGTTCAATCTATTGCTTGACTTTTTGCTCTCGAGACCAGTCCTACTAGATTTTTTTTGATGGAAAGAGCTTCCCTGGTCCCGATAGGTCTTTGGATGTTCCCTATATGTTGTAAACACATCAAGGACACATCTCACCTCATTATCTCTGGATGGGCCTGACATGTGTAGTCCTTGGTTCTTCAGTGATTGGGGTTTACACAACTCTCATTTCGTCTCCCACTATATTAATATCTTTTTGGCCTTCTATATGTGGGGTTTTCCGGTTGCCCTAATCTTGGTCTCGTCTCAGTCTTTTGAGTTTATGGTTTTTTTTATAGCTCAAAACGTCAGGATTTTCTAGGGAGCTCCGATCTCCAACCTGACTATCATTTTGCCGAGAATCTATTGTGGGCGCTTACATTGATTCAGACAGTATAGCACGCTCTGTCTCCTAGCTCTTGGATGGTGTCGTCGACTGATGCTCTTTTTCAGCCTTCTTGATCTCTCCCTTTATTTTTTTTCTTCTTGTTTTTCCCTCATCTCAAAATGTTGTCTCTTGCTATGCATTTTTCCTTCTTTGTGCCGAGTCATGTGAGTGCTTGTTTAGAAGTGTCTTTTATGGTAATTCAATAATCTTCGGATAGTGGTGAGACGTGTTCTACTCAACCTCCTTAAGGCAGGGGGATTCACCTTGTGAGGCTATTGTGATACTGTTCACTAATTCACCGTTTGGAGTTTAGGGCGAGTTGTTTCTCCCCTTCTAAACAATGTGGTTGATTCTCTGTTTATTCGGTCTTTTGGACCTTTGTTGGTTTGGTGGTTAGTGGTTTTTTTAGTAAACGTGCAATATATTCCTTTAAGAGAGTTAGTACATGCTTGAAAGCTCTGACGAGACAAACATAATAACCCTATCTACTGAAAAACGTCTGAAACGTTTTATTGACATGCCATAAAGGTGACCTACAACTGACAGCCGAATCAAACGACCTAGGACAATATTGAAATAACTAAGATAAATCAAACTAAAACAGTATTGAACTAACAACCAAATCCTAAGAACAATAAAAGTAAAGGCGACTGACGAAACACAGCTCAAAGTGGGGCCTGAATACCTCTGTGTCGCCCGAGGGCGACGCTCTGCTTTTGTTGTAAAATCGAACCTGTGTCCATCAGCTGCGAAGGGTTGACAGGGTATCCTCAGGGACTCCTTCCTGTCCCTGAGCCCTGCCAGTGTACTCATTAGCCCCGGCGAGGCTGGATCCCAGCCCTCGCCTGAACTGTGACTCGCTGACCACTCTTCTCCTCTGGTGCTGCCGACGCCAAGACTCCCGCCCTTCCGCCTCCCCTTGCAGAGGGTGATGGCATTCCAATAGGCCAGGATCCGAAAGACTCCCGACCTCTTCCACCAAACCCACCCAGACCGTTTCCCGAGGTCCCAGCAATCGAATCAGCAGAGGACATCCCCCGGGGGCGTATCCCCCATCCAGGGCCAGATCCCGGGCTAGGTAACGGATCCAAGGACAGTGGGTCCCTTCCATGCTCACGAGCCACCCTTGGGTCCCCATGAAAGGCTCGAGGAGCCTTTACTGGAGACCGCCACAGCAAACCCTTGCGAGCCAGCGGGTAGTCTTTAAACGGGAAGTGGTCCCCAGCCCCGTAATCCGCCATGCCATCGCGCGATGTTGCATGGATTCCACCGGGCTCGTCCGCTGACCTCGCATCCCTAGCGACCCAGATCCCCAGGTGCGCCGGCTAGTCCTGGTAGCCGAGCTTACCGCCGGAGACCACGGGAACCGCCGTTGCACCTGTACAATTGTCGAGACCCAGTCCGTCAGCCCCAAACCGGTTGACTGGCCCCCCGACACTCGAGGCCAATCCAGACCCAGGCCTTGAGCCTCACCCTAGGGTTGGGAACTCGGAAGAGACGACCAAGTGAGAGACCCATCTCCCCCATACGGTATCGGTCTCAGAGCGAGGTCATGATTTAGCCGTTGTGGACGCCGAGAAAAAGGACCCATAGCAGGTCATGGATCAGGCGCCGAGAGGAGGAACCTAGAGCCAAGTCTTGGGACAGTGGTCGGGGTGCCGGAAGAAGATATCAGGGCGTGGAGCCCAAAAACGCCCCGTGCAAATCTCCGACGTGGAAGAGCAAACGACCCAGTTGATATCCCGATGCCCACCCCGCCCAACGAGGAATCATGGAGGGAGGGATTGAAGAAACCGCACGAGAGGAGAACGACTTCAGCGTCCTTCGGCGAGGGTTTTGAAGCCACACCTCCAGCACACATCTAGAGGACGCGTGCATGGCCACAAGGACGGATGGGACATGCCACTGCGACAACGACCACCCGCCGCCGACAGACTCAGAAGTAGGGGATATCTCCCTAAGGTTAGGGTTTAAACTTGATATAGCGAGTAGGAGGGTGTCGACAGAGCGAGTAGCTTGTTTTTTTTTTAGTGGTTTTCTTTGTTAATCCACCGATTTTAATGCATTATTTGTTTTCTGATTAAAAAAAGTTCCATGAGTTGGACACATGACCGTCATATTTGTTCGGAAACATTGGTGGAGGCTCATCAAGCCTCAGCCTGTATGAGTCAACAAGTACCATCATGTGTGTACGATTTGGAACAAACACCGACCGATAATTCCCCCTCGATAACTGTAAAACCCGGCCCGAACGTCAAGATGACCAGGTATATTTTCAAACGAAACACAAAATGGAAGCTCCTAATCCAATTGATTTGTCACTTTTGGTCTAGTCACTTGTCGTGGGCTCTCATCTTGAGCCGACAATTGAATGCGTGATAAGGGCGATAGTGGCCGGGATCACTGATCATAAGCCTAGCCTAGTATGTTTACGACTTATTCATTTTCTCTATTAACCAACAATGTCATGATCTTTCTCTATTAACCAACAATCAATATATTATTGACAGACAAGTGATTGAGAGAAACTTCATCAAACAGGCAAGTAGATTAATACCCGGAAACAGTGCACATTGCAGGTTATTACATAAGTCTTAACTCTTGAGTAGTTCAAACAACACATACCTCTCACAGACTAGAAAAGCCAGAAACAAGAGTCCTAAAACAACCTCAAGGGACATCTCACAGCAACATGAACATGGTACAGTATTCCCCTCTTCCAAGAAAGAGATACACTCTACCAGAGGCTCATGAACTTACAAGCAAGCCTCGAAGGTGGAGCTGCTGTCTTCATTGTTTATCATCTGGACAACTTGTGACACTCCCGCTTCAATTTCTTTCCGAATGACACCATCGGGCATGTTGAAGGTCCTTCTTTTCATGGAAAGTGATCTCCCGCCAGCAGGCTGAGGCTGGGGGTCTACAACATCAAGCATGGCTTCCAGCTCATCCACCATCGACCTCTTTGCAGCTCGCACCATCAAGTCACCTCCCTAATAATCAGTATCATCACAACCCATTCATGACAATTAGCTACCACTTGTTTCTTAACATACAAGACTGATGTAAAATAAAAGAATCGTATGTAGTTAATAACTTTCACTATCGAATTGATCCACATTCTGTTGCTACAGACAGGTGGATAAAAAGTGAGTTTAATTACCAAAGCATACCAAGATTGATTAGTTTGTGAGTAGATATCAATGACATTCAATAGCACTTTCTTCTTATCTTTCTGACAAGGTACGGATACTACAATGGCATTAATCATGACCAACTTGAAGGCAAAATTGCATTCTTCTTTTAAATTGATCTATTCTAAGCACTGCAGGTCCGCACCAATTCATTACTCTACCAAGTTGCAACACTAGTTGGGTCAAGTTGCACACATATTGCTTTCTTTCAGTGTCTAAATATGATGAATAGATTTCTGGACCACTATTTTGCAATTGTACCTGAGCTAGAAGTTATGTACTACTCAAGCAAGCAAACAATGAACTTAAACAGTAAGAAGTGTATTAAATGAAACCTCAAGAAGAAAAAAAGCATTTAAGCTTGAAAGATGCACAAGTAATTTCATATGAATATGAAAAACATCATTACACAAGGATATCTGTGATTATGTTACCTCGATTGCATCGACAGTAAGGAGCAGGACAATAATTTTCTCAGTGAATCTCTGGCACTCCTCTGGATTACCGGCAATATGTCGCCGGTAGGAGAAGTTGTTGAAAAGGGATCTAATCTCTTTCAACTTGGACTTGGCAACCGCCAAATCTCTAAGAGCACGAAGTGTCTGTGATCTACGGATCAGATAAGCCCTGAAGGTCATCTGGATAATCATGGCTGCATCTTGAGGAGATAAATCCTTCTTCTTTCCCTTGGATTTTACAGCGCTGATTCTCTTTGCAAAAGCCTACTCCCATGACAAAATAACACTCTAATATCAGCTCATCACAGTGATAACAAGTGAAGCATAAGAAGGAATAATAGAAATACTGATCTGCTTATTGTCAGCTAAACAAAACTAAACATAGGAATCTAGAGGAGGAAGATAAAAACATAAGGAAAAAAATAGAAACTGATACCATCCTTCACTCCTATTTACTGAATTGACCATTCAAATAACTGATCCTGAATGAAGGAACGGAGCGCCATCAGACACCTTTTCTTAAACTCAAAATTTATTTAAATAGTTCAGAATATGTTGGGAAACTATAGGAAAAAAAGAAGTTAATACTCAACAAATGAGGGAATGGCAGGAGGTCGAAAGTTCTATTTTTTTTTTGTTCTCTTGTGTCTCCTCCGTGAACTATCATTTACATGGCTGATCAGCCATAAACATGAGGCAATTACTTTTAAGGAACAATCTCCAATCCATTAAAACATGCATCCTCTCAAACATATATTATTCACCTAGGGCCATCAGAACTACAGGGAGCCCCTTGTCCATATGCTATGTAGAACTAATTCAGAGATGGGTAGCACTACAAATAATTAGTGATGCAAGTTTAAATAAAAAAAGAGTAACATTAACCACGAATGATACAATTATAATTTGAGAGTGAGTATCTAATACCAAAATCCTACATGACCTATTACTACAATTAGTCAATGTGTGGTTCATAGCCATCACATAGACACATTTGATTAACACACCCCAGTGGCATGAACAACCAAGGTTCTAAAAGTCGCTAGGCACTAGTTGGGCAGCTAGGGCGTTTTGGGGATTAATCGGAGATTAATGGAATTAATCGGCGATTAATCGGGTCGGCCAACAAAAAAAGGGGCCTAGTCGGGATTTTTAGAACACTGTGAACAACTACCAAATAAATTGGTATTACCACACAAATTCAACTTGAATTGATGACTTCTCTACTTATGTAACTTTAGTACCTTGTCGAAATCAAATACAAGCCAATATATTAAATACCTGAAGCACCCACTCATGAGATTTTCAAACACTAAACACAGGTATACTATACAGCTCAAGTAAGAACCATTGTTTATGAAGAACAAATGATTAATTTTTGTGAACAGGTATGGTTGATACATTCCAGTTATTGACAGTGCAGTAACATAAATCAAAGCATTAAGACTGTATATACACAAAGTTGATTTCTTTTTAGCTTTTGAGCAAAGATCTTTCGTGCATAGCAGATCATACACAAACCAGTGCCACGCCATGATTTCCTGTAAATATTAAATATGCTGCTGGGCTATAACTCTCAGAAATGTGGGTCTGAATTAATTAATTTCCATTCTGACAGTTCGTTCATGGAGATTGATCAAGCAATAAACTAGGAACCACCAACAAAACTAAACACAACCACATTGTATAATTAACTAATTAAATCGGAGGAGATTAGGTTAGGGAGTACCTGTCGTAACACGACATCCCCATGATCGCGAGGCTCTTCAATCTCCACCACACGCATGGCACTCTCTTCCTTCTTCCCCTTGTGCTTCTTCTTATCCTTCTTCTTCCCCGATTTGCTGCAGTCATCATCCTCGCCGCCGGTGACAGCTTCCACCGAGTACTTCCGCGAGATCGCGCTCTCTCCCTTTCCCCTAAGCTCGGCGGTCCACCTGTACTCCTTCTTCCCCCCAGCCTTGATATCCGCCGTCAATTTGTATTTCCGGTCGACGCCGTTCTTCTCAGGGCTTTCGATCTCCGCCGTCCATTTGTACCGCCGATCCTCCTTCTTAGGAGCCACGAGGCGGTCAAATTTGGACTCGAGCGCGCTGACCCGGTCGCACAGGCTCTGCAGATAGAGCTCCGGCTTGACCTGGCGGTGAACCCTCTTGTAGGAGATAACCGGCTTCGCCGTGGTCTCAACCTGAATCAAGTCGGTAACAGAGTCGAAGAGGTCGAAGCTGGGCTTAGATGTTATGAGATCGAGAGCCAGAGAGGGCTCGTCGAAGAAGTAGGGCAGGGGCAGGGGTTTGGGGGGAGCGAAAATGCTGGTCTCGGAGAAGCTGAAGAAGGGGTCGGACTCGAAGATCTGGACTCGCCTGAAACGGCTCATGGTTGGTGAGTTAGAGAAGGAACGAGTTGCGAATCAGGTGAAGATGGAGATGGAGATGAGGATGAACTAGGGCGTGAAGAGTGGGTTAAAGCTAAATGGGGGAGGGATGGCGGAGGGAGACGACAAGCGAATGAGGGATACGAGGAGGGTCAAAAGGTGGCAGCAAGGGTAAAATCGGAAACCCAGTGATGGATAAAGCAGTCGCCGCGTTTTCTGTAGGTAGGAAACTTTGATTGGAGACAAATATAACCCTGGACATCTTGGGAATTACGGGGACATGAGAATCTGCGTAGTGCGATTACAAACATGATTAGGTTGCTGAAATTGGTAGGGTCACGTGGGCTCTGAATTTGCCCTACCATATCTTTTGTTTTACAGGTCTAGCCCATTTGAATCATGCCTGATCCAGCACCGTACCCTTTCAAACTATGGGTCCTATTTGTTTTGCCACTCGTAGGCCCAGGCCCAATTTAATTCGACTACGACAGTGACAATTCTAAGTTCAGAAATTTTGTGGCAGAGATGGTAGTGTAATGTAATTCAAAACTATTTTAATATCTGAAAGTCAGACAACCTTTTACAAACAAAGTTAACATATACAAAGAAACCAGATAAAAGCCTTTCAATTGCTTCTCTTCTATGAAAGTTGTACTTTCTAAGGATGTGTCCTTATTTTCGGTCTAATTCTTCTTCTGAAGATCGATTCAACCTCTGATTCAACAATTCATCCGAGCCCTTTGACTCAACAATTCATCCTGAGCTTTTCTTCCATCTCTCCAATCCTCGATCAAACTTCCCTTTCTCAGACGCTATGGGTGCAGAAATCTTTCTCATTATTATAATGGATCTTCAAAAAAAAGTTTGTATCGACTAAAATATATACTTTTGACTTTTTTGTATTGAAACTTCAGCCGATGGTGATCATGAGATCAAGTAGGGGTGGGAAAAGATGGAAATGGATGGTCGTGATTAAAACAAGAATGAAAGTGAAGCATCCCCAAGGCCAAGGCCGTAAAAACAGCACCGACCACCACACCACAACCCATTCCCACCAGATACCGACCACCCGATTCAGCCTTTCTCTCTCGATCCATTTCTTCTTCAACGGAACTACTTAACTGCTCTGCCTCCCCTTGATCATCAGAATAATCACCGTCGTCCTCCAAGGGCGTAAGGTGATCGTCAAGCGGGAGGGAGCGGAACGACGTCGTCTTCATGAGCCTGATCCCGTCCCATGCCCGGAAAGCGGCCTCCAGTTGGGATAGCCTGCGGTCGATGCGGTGCAAGCCGGAGGGGTTGGACGTGGAATCGGCGGCGAGGAGGTTCTTCAGGAACAACAGCCTCTGCTCCACGTCGTCGGCGTGGAGTGGGTGGCACGGCGACTCCGCCGGAGGGGACGTGAAGAGGTTCCCGAGTAGGGTCTCCAGTTCTTCGATCTTACTCTGCAACATTGTGTATCTTTTTGTCATGTGCTGCGATACTGTGATTAGTTATTAGACAAGGATGATGATCAAGGGTCATGTATAAAAACATATCCTATGATTGCGTCCATTGACGGTTACAACTTTCTTCATCTAACTTCTTTCATAAACTGTTTTATACTTTTTTTTAAACCACTTTTCAGAATTTATTTCCTCTAATAGTAATCATATAAACTTGTGAAATTACTTAACAATGATAACAGGGTGGATAGTGCTTCTGGCGGAGGAACCTCCTTGCCGTTGCCGGAGCTTAATTAGTTAATCATATCTTTTTAAATATCCCACCCTTTTCAAGTGCAAAATTGTAAATAAGTCCAATTTTCAAAAGCCCTAATTAAGCATCAAAAGGTCAAGTTTGAACATTCAAAATCTAAACCTTATACTTGAGTATAAATGTTATCTTATCATGTTAATCCAATCCATTTTCCATAACAGTATCTGTGTTACAAAATTCAAAACAACTGATTTTGAACTATCAAACTTAATAAATCTCTTTCTTTTTAAATATAAATGGACTGGTTTCGTACAAATAATTTTAGTTTTTCTTTTTTTTGAGATGAACTGATAATATTGTTACTGGGAATTAATATAAAGCAATGAGCACGTTTCTATGCCCATCTTACAATCACTAAACCAAGTAACTATCTTAATGCAAAAACATGAAAGTAAACGTTACTCTAGGACTAGGGGCGGTCGAAGGGGAAATCTGCGCTAGCATCCTAATAAGACACTGATACAGCATACTCCAACCAAATGGCACTGGTCGAGCCAACCAAGTGAAGGGTGAATACTGGTGGACTGACAAGTCCCCCGGTAAGTCAGCGTGTGTCGTCCTCCCTTGACTGATACTTGTAGGGCTCCTGAACGCGGGATTGTTGACCCCCGACTGGTAGGGGAGCATATTGTCGGCTGTGGGCGGTACCAATGCCACCAATCTGCCAGGGGGTAATACAGACGACCAATCACCCCTGGACCCTCAGGCACTCATTTCTGGAGGTGGGGGTGCTTGGAGCCCCTCGTCGCTACATGTGATGCCCATCAGATGTCGATGGTCCCTCCTCTTCCTCAGGGTCCTCTTCCCTCACCGTCATTTTCTTCCCTAACAACGACGACGAGTGATCTCTTGGAAGCCAACCTGTAGGAGCCTTGGTTCCCATCTCTGCCTGCCCCCCATACATCTCTTTTTTCTGATGTCGTGCTGGCGTCCTTGGTCCAGCCGGATTGACCACCCCTTTTCCCATACCTCCCATGTATGTCCAATTCATTCTCGAGGTTTCTTTCCCATGTTTCGCCTTCTCCAAACCTGATCTCGGGTCCGCCGGCGCTTTCAGGGATGGTCCCCGTACCCCACCCACTACCGGGCAGACCGGAAACAGATGTCCCGCACAACAGCACCCAAAACAATGCTCGGGAAGGTGTTCATAAGAAATAAATAACCGAGTCCGTACCTGAGATACCGATAGCCGGAACCATAGTTGACTCTGCAAAGGAACTCTGATATCCGCTCTGATCCGGACCTTCATGAAATCTCCCCAGCATAACCCCTCCTTATCCAGATCCACCCCCTAACAGACCCCCAGCGTGTTTCCCACTCGAAACCCCACGTCTCTCGTCCATGCACCCACTGGCAAGTTCGACACCCTCGCCCAAACCAAGAAATGATGGAACTCTAGATCTCGTACCTGCATGTGCGCCCGCAGGTTTGTGAACAAGACAAGGGAGACCCAGAAAAACCAAGGTTCCCCCAGCAGGACTCGCTCCCTCTCCTTAGCTGTCCGAAAGAAGAAATCGACTAGACCCCCTCCAGCGGCTTAGCATCACGGGTGCCGGAATATTGGGAACACAGGTTAGGCACCTCGGTAACCATGCCTCTGGATCCTTGCATGAGGATCCGTGCCTCGGGGCCGTGCATGGGGACCCGTGCCTCAGGGCCGTGCACCGGGAACCGTGCACTCGGGGCTCGGGTGTTCGAAGCTCGGTTGTTCGTGAATTTAGTGCTTAAAACTGTTTAATTTGGAAAAGGGCGAATTGTTGGACTCCTTATTAATTTATCGTGTTCCTTGTTAATTTAGAGTCCGGCTTCGTCCGCAGAAGAGGAGGAAGCTAGCCAGGACGTCAGTTGCTAGGAGTATTTAAGCGTTGGAGAATTCAAGGTAGGGAAGAGTAGTAAACTCCACTTTTAATTTAAAGAATTCTAATAGTATGCCTATAGGATACTAATAACCGGAAAGGTCCTAGTTTGCATATAGGATGTGATTCACTAGAATAACCGTTTTAAATTATGTTAATAATCGGAAGAGTCTTAGTATGCATATAGGATGTGATTCACTAGTTTAACCGCTTTCAATTCTTGGGAAATTGTCGTGCTGGTAGAATGGCCATGACGAGCCTTAGGATTGATTGTGATTGTGTTCAATTGTCTCAAATGCCGATGCATGTTTCATTCTTTGGATAATACAAGATTCATACTAAACTAGATGAATTGTAATGATTGTAATGTGAATGGTTGATCCGTGTTATGATTGATTGAGTGAATGCTTGAATGTGATTATGTGATTGTGCCTTGTGGCATGATCGGGTGAGTGATAGACCGATGAGACGTGTTTGGTAAGTCATGTCGGTAAGCTTGGTTGATAATGTGAGTTCTATGTGGTGTGTTGTGGTACGATTGTTGGGCTTGGTAAGCCGTGGTTGAACTATGACATTATGATACATGTTATTCTCTTGATGTGCGTTCCAAGAGGAGTTGTATTCCGATATGGTACCTACACCGAGGGGGTATGCCGGTGTCGGGTAGTACCTAGGCCGACGGTTTGTGTTTTGGCACGAGGTGTCGTACTTATGCCCCGAGGAATTTCCAGGAAGACTGATGCGCATTCCGGTATAGTGTTTACCTCGATGTGTGTTCCGAGAAGACCGATGAGCATTCCGGTATATTGTAATATTTGTTTGCCCCGATGTGTGTGTTCCGGGAAGACCTAGGTCGAGGGATATTCCGGCATGGTATATTGTTGTCTCACTCCGATGCTACGTGTTCTAGAGAGACTTGTTTGACCCCGATGATATGTGTCCCTTCGGGGGATGTTTCCGGGAGGATATCTTGTTTCACCCCGATGATCTGTGTCCCTTTGGAGACATTTCCGGGAGCCCCGATGATATGTGTTCCTTGTGGGAACATTTCCAGGAGTCCCGATGATATGTGTCCCACCGTGACCGAGGGGCATTCCGGTACGATGTGTTGGTTTGTGTGTGGATCGAAGTCTTGTGGTTTAAATTATCTATATTTCCGTACTTGTGGGTTCTTTAGTTGTTATATTGATCACTAAGTTGTTTCCCCGAGTTACTATGTTATTAAGTGTTGTAGTTCTTGTTGATCTCTAATTATGGTGTCTTTTGGATAATCATACTCGTCGGTAATTTTGTAGTCAAAGCGGAGGTTCTTTTTACTTTACTACTTTTTCCTACTGAGCGTAAGCTCACCCCCTTCGTGTTTACTGTTTTTACAGGTTTCTTTGATGAGTAGACCTAGAGGTGATCTCAGGGCTCGGGAGCTCCTTGAGGATTCGGGTGATTTTATGTTTTAGAGACGTACTGTCTTTTGTATCAAACTATATTTTCTGTTATTCTGTTGGAACGAGCAGTTGACTCTTAACTTTGGATTTGAATTAAGTTTTTCGCGGAGAGTGCATTATTAAATTTCTTTTTATTTATTATTTAATTATTATTCCTAGTTCACGTCTCGAGTCCGGTCAAAACCGGATTTGGGGCATGACAACATATACCTTCATGCCCCAGACATCCTCCATCCTAGCTACCACTGACTTCCAGAAAATCTTTCTGGTTGTCAAGACCTTAGCTGCTAGCGCGAACCGGTATTGATTCCCCTGGCCTGTAACCTCCTGAACCGGTATCACGACCTCTTTGATCCTCATTGAGCCCATTTGAGAACCCAACTCTCCTACTTGTTCCCCCGGGGTACGCCAATCGCACCCCCGTCTCCCAAACGGATTGAAACCATGCCCAGGATCCGACTGACCCGCTTGAATCGGGTCACAAACCGGTCCAGACCCCTGCCTGACTGCCGGCCGCAGGTCCTGTCTTGACTCGGCCCCGTATTTAGCCGCCCAACGGGCCATGTCCGAGTCTCCCCGAGTCCAGCCCACTTTGGGTTCCGTTCACGGTCTCCCGGGCCTGTACCCGCTCAAGGTTGCCCGCCCAGATCCTGAGGCCCACCCGACCCGGGTCTCCACCCCCTTCGTGCATCAGCGAGCAGGCCCGGGCCCACCACCCGAGCCCCCGTTTCCTCTCCTGGACTACCAAGAGAAACCCTAGCATCATCCACCATCGACTCCTTCCCCTTCCTTCGTCGCCACGCCACGTCCTCCGGCGTCTTCGGCACCCCATTCCTTGGATCAGATGCCTAACTTCCCGTATCCGACGAGACGACAATCGGATTAGCCCCATCCCCTCCCTCAACGACCCCATCGACTTCTCCAACGATTCAGTCGCTGCGTTCCCAGACCCTACACCGACCACCCTCGCCGGACCTCCTCTCCCCTTCCTCGGTCGTGGTCCCACCGCCTGGACACGCCTAGCGTTGGTCCTCGCCGTCCCCTACAGTCTCGGACCCCTTGGTGTGTACTCCTCTCACCCCTCGGCCTGCGCCGAGAACACCATCTGGTGAGACTCCTCTCCCCTTGTCTCCGTTTCCTCCTTCACGGACACCGGATCCCCACCGAGACTTCCCGTCATGTCTGAAAAATCGGAGGCGGCTGCTGCAGAAGAAGAGAATCGCAAAAAAAAAACCTAGACTAAGGCTCTACGTAAACTCCTAAAGTTATTTCCTCATATTGAATTTTAGTCTTATTTAAATATACTTGTATATGGGTTGAAGATTTTTAACTAGTAGCACATATTGCATTCAAATAGAAAAGAAAATGAAATGTAAGAAGGTGCATCAAGATTTGAAACTAATTTCATCAAGGAAGACGTACAAGCAGTCGGAAAATCGAGACATGTTATGTTGGGTTTCCAATATTGTTCGGGTCTAAAGATTAATTTCAAGAAGTCCATTTGTATTATGTTTAATCTATCGGTGTTGGAAGAAGTGTCAATGGCCAAGGTGTTGGGATGTGAGGTCGGTTTCCTTCCTATGCCCTATTTGGGGTCCTTAGAGCGGACCCAAAGATGTTGAGTACCTGAGAGCCAATTATAGCTAAGTACACGAAGATGTTGGGGCTTTGGAAAGCGAAGCTCCTCTGTTTGGGAGGGCAGGTCACTTTGACACATTCAATTTTAACTACATTACCGATGGGGGAGGGTGTGGTGATCCACAAAGTCCGGTGGTCGAAAGTGTGCTCTCTAAAAAGAAGAAGGCGGTTTGAATCTTCAGAGTTTGACTAAAATTAATGAAAGCCTCTTGTCAAAGTTGTGGTGGAGGTTTATACTTGAAAAAGATTCTCTGTGGAAAAAGTGGTTTGCGCTAAATTTGGTTCAGAGGTGACGGATTGGGATATGGGAAGGGCGGCGGTGGATAATCGGACCTTGTAGTTGGCCTATATTTAGGGGTTGGTGAAAGATGATAGCTTTTGCTTGGTTTTTGGGAGTTCGGGTCTTAAGTGGACCTTGGTTCAGGTAATTGAGTTCATTTTTGTCTCGATGCTTGGGTTGCGGAAGAGCCGTGTAAAGATAGATTATGTCGCTTGTTTCACATATCTGAGGATCAGTCGGGCAGTGTCTCGACTTTTTGGGTAGAGGAGGGGTGGGTGTTGAAGTTTTCCCGATCATCGAGAGGTTGGATTCTTCAGTTACAAAGGGAGTTTGGAAGAGTTCTTACGGCCTATCTCGATCTCTCAAGGGGAGGAAGACTCTTGTGCTTGGGTTGCGAGTGGGAAGGGGTATTCAGTCGGAAAGATGGTTAATTACTCTATTGGATTCTCGTGGTACTCCGCAACCTTGGGTTAAGGTGTTGTGGACGCCGGGGATGTCTCCGAATGCGGTGTTCTTCGCCTTGTTGGGTTTTCAATGGCGGTTCCTACGTTGATATTCTTGGAGGAGAGGGGAGCGAATACCCCATGCAGAGGTGTTGGTGCCCCTTTTGTGGGTTGACTTTTGAGGAGTAACCGTCTCCTTCTTCCGTACCAGTTTGTGTGGAGGGTTTGGGTCAGAGTATTGAATTTGCGGGGTTTTCAGTGGGTTATCCCTAGGAGTGTGAGGAGCTTGTTGTTGGAGTGACACTACTTGGCCCTTACGTTTGCTAAGAAGTTGTGGAATCCAATTTGTGCTCTTATTATGTAGGAGGTGTGGTTGGCGGGGAATAACCTGGTTTTTAGGCAGGAGGTTCTGGTGGTGGAACATGTGGTGGCAGAAGTTAAGATAGCTGCTTAGGGGTGGGTAAGGTGATTCGGTTGACTTTTTTCGAGGCTTCGATTACGAAGTGGAAAAGGTTTCCTATGATCTGTTGTTGTAGCTCCCTTTCATTCAAATTGAGGGTGAGATCCTCTTTATTGGTTTTCGTATTGTTAGAGATATATGTTATCTAGAGTTTGATTGTATTCAAACTCTGTTAGAGATATATGTTATCTAGAGTTTGAATACAATCAAACTCTAGATAATATAGTTTTGAATATTTTGTATAGTTTGAATTCCATCTTAGCCTATCTGTAATTGTTGTTATATACTAACCTAAATCAATAATACAAGGCAAGGAATTAAACTCCAACATGGTATCAGACGCCTCTACCTATACCAATTAGTTCCAATTTATTTTACACGTTTCCGCGACTTCTCCTTTCCATTTTTTTTCTGCGACTTCATCTGCAACTCACAAGTTCTGATTCTGCGCCACTTTATTTGTTCCTGCAAGCAACTTCTCACCTTCATCAATGGCTGATCCTCGTAGCTATCCTGCTCTCACTGTTGCCAGCATCCGGAGCTCCATTCCCATCTCTCTTGAGATGGAAAAAGGTCAGTACTCTTCGTGGGAAGAACTTTTTAAGATTCAATGTCGAGTATATCGAGTTTTGCATCATATTCTTCCGAAGATTGAGCCACGTCGACTTCTCCGGTGCCTCCACCTACCCCTGCGATCTCCACTGGTTCCACGGAATCAATAGGGACAACCGACTCTACTACCATAGCCACGGCCGTCCCAGCTGCTACCACGGTCCCTACTACGACCGATTACTCCGCTGCCATTGCTTCCCCGACTGTCCCAGCTGATATATGGGATCGTCTGGATGCCACTGTACTTCAGTGGATCTACGGTACTATTTCCAATGATTTATTGCAGACTATCATTGAACCTAACAGTACTGCAGCTAGGGCTTGGAATACGTTTCGTCTTATTTTCCAAGACAATAAACATTCTCGCACTGTTTATTTGGAGCATCAATTCTCTGCAACTAAACTTGATAACTTTGCTAATGTTTCGGCTTTTTGTCAAGAATTGAAATCAGTTGCAGATCAGTTCTCTGACATTGGAGCTCCTGTTTCGAATAATAGGCTTGTTCTTCAACTAGTTGCAGGTCTTTCTGAAGCCTACGACAATGTAGCTACTCTTATCCAGCAGAGTGATCCACTCCCTCATTTTTATGAAGCTCGATCCAAGCTTATACTGGAAGAGACCAGAAAATTGAAGCAAGCAGCTTCATGTGCTCAGTCCTCCTCTGCGTTATTTGTTGGACAACCTGCTAAGGAGCACAAAGACAAGTCCCATGTTCATTCCCAGCAATGCACTCGCAACACTCAGCGTGGGAATCGAACTGGTCCGAGTGGTAATCGAAATTCACGTGGGGCTGGTCGTTCTGGGCCTCGGCCCACATCAAATTCTCCTTCGCAGCAGTGGACGTCATCGCAGCAATGGTGCGCGCCTCAATTTTGGCCTGGGCCGTTTATGTGGAGTGGGCCTCCGGCCTGGCCTGGCCAGCAGCAGCAACATTGGGCAGGCCAGCCTCCTCCACCGTGTCCTTATCCTACAGGGCCATGGGCCCGCCCCACACAAGCTGGACCGCAAGGAGTTCTGGGCGCGTCCTCAGGGAAATTCTCAGGCCCACACTGATGTACCTACAGATATTCAGGCAGCCATGGCAAATTTATCTGTTCAGTAACCACCAGACTCGACTTGGTATATGGACTCTAGTGCTTCCTCTCACCTGACTGCGAACTCAGGTACCTTAAGCTCTTATGTTAATTCGAACGTTTCTCATTCTGTTATAGTCGGTGATGGCAATCAAATTCCTATTCGTGGTTATGGTAATGCATCTTTATTTCCCACCCATCCTAATTATATATTACATGATGTTATCCATGCACCCAAGATTGTTAAAAACCTAGTTTCTGTGCGCCGATTTGTTACAGATAATAATGCCTCGATAGAATTTGACCCCTTTGGTTTTTCGGCGAAGGATTTTCCAACGGGACGTCCAATTTTGAGATGCAATAGCACATGCCATTTGTATCCAGTCACCTTGTCTGTTTCCCCTACTTCGTTTTTTACTTCGTCTGCATTTGATGCTTTATCTCCAAACATTTGGCATTCCCGGTTGGGACATCAAGGAGCACCAGTATTTGATTCTCTTCGTCGTTCGAATATTATTTCATGTAATACGAACAATTTTAATTCAGTTTGTCAGTCATGTATTTTTGGAAAACAAGTTAAACTACCATTTCAGTCATCTTTATCGTTTACTTGCGCTCCTTTTGATATTGTGCATGCTGACTTATGGACATCTCCCATTCTGAGTTCTTCCGGTTACAAATATTATTTAGTGTTACTTGACGATTACACTAACTTTGTTTGGACTTTTCCCATGAGCAAGAAATCACAGGCTTTCTCTATTTTCTCTACTTTCAATAAATATGTGTCTACTCAATTTAGTTGTGCAATTAAAAGTTTTCAGTGCGACAATGGCAAGGAGTTTGACAACTCCTCTTATCACGATTTTTGCGCTTCGTCCGGCATGGTCTTTCGGTTTTCTTGTCCTCACACTTCTCCTCAAAATGGCCGGGCCGAGCGTAAAATCCGCAGTATTAATAATATGGTTCGTACACTACTTTTACATGCATTTGTTCCCTCGTACTTTTGGCATCACGCCCTGTCAATGGCTACATTTTATTGAATATTCTACCTTCTAAATTACTTCATTTCTCTTCACCCACAATGCTTTTATACAAACATGCTCCGTCATTTTCTCATCTTCGCATTTTTGGGTGCCTCTGTTTTCCCCTTCTTCCTGTCCTTCATAAATTACAGGCTCGCTCCACTCCTTGTGTGTTCCTCGGTTATCCTACTAACCATCGGGGGTATATTTGTTACAATTTACATACTAAAAAATTAATGATATCGAGGCATGTTATTTTTGTTGAATTGGTGTTTCCTTTCTCATCCTCTAACTCTGCAGATTCACCATCCTATGATTTTTTGTTAGCCTCTCCTTCTCTTACCAGGCCTGCTGATCTGCTACTAGCCCCACCAGATCTTCTTCAATCCGTTTGTGGACCTTCAAGCCGTAGCCTACCCAGAAACCAGTCCGGGCCCGCACACAGCCAACACGCACGGACTCCTCCTGCGTGTCCACTGGGCCTCGGCCCATCTTCTCCACAGTCCCCAGGCCCCGGTCGCCATACTCCTGACTCACCCGCACCCAGCTCTTCACCACGCTCCGGTTCTTCTCCCTCCAGCTCATCCGGCCCACCCCCAGCTCCTTCCAGCCCATCCGGCCCAACCCCAACTACTTCCAGCCCATCCGGTCCCAGCTCCCCTCTAGCCGGCCCACCCCCAGCTGATCCGATGATCACCCGAGGAAGGTTAGGAATTACTAAACCAAAAATAATTTTTAACCTCTCAGCTTCATCTTCTAATTCTATTTCTCTCATTCCACGTAATCCTAAAGATGCACTTACCGACCCGAATTGGAAACTGGCTATGTTAGATGAGTATAATGCTTTGATTAATAATAAGACTTGGGTTTTGGTTCCGCTTCCTGTGGGGGTAAATATCATTTGGTCTATGTAGATTTTTCGCCACAAAACTCGGTCTGATGGTTCTTTTGAGCGATATAAGGCTCGTCTTGTTGGTGATGGCAGGTCTCAACAGGTTGGAGTGGACTGTGATGAGACGTTCAGCCCCGTAGTCAAGCCCTCGACTATTCGCACAGTCGTGAGTTTAGCCGTATCTCGCTCATGGTCTATACATTAGCTCGATGTCAAGAACGCTTTTCTGCACGGTAATCTTCACGAGACAGTGTACATGCATCAGCCGCTCGGATTTCGGAGTTCCACTCATCCCGACCATGTCTGTTTGTTACACCGCTCACTCTACGGTCTCAAGCAGGCTCCTCGGGCTTGGTATCAGCGTTTCACTGATTTTGTCTCATCTATTGGTTTTTGTCATAGCAGATCTGATCATTCTTTATTCATCTTCCGGCAAGGGTCTGACACTGCTTACATTTTGCTATATGTGGACGATATCATCCTCATCTCCTCCAGCGATGTGCTTCGTCTATCTATTATGTCTCACCTTAGCTCGGAATTTGCTATGAAGGATCTTGGCCCTCTCTCGTACTTTCTTGGGATAGCAGTCACACGCCACTCCGGTGGAATGTTCCTCTATCAACAAAACTACGCCGATGACATCATTGCTCGTGCTGGTATGACTTTGTGCTCTCCATCCGCTACACCAGTTGACACCCAGGGAAAGCTCAGCTCTTCTGATAGCCCGATATGTGAGGATCCCACTCTGTACCGTAGTCTTGTGGGGGCGCTTCAGTATCTTACAGTCACTCGCCCAGACATCTCTTATGCAGTGCAGGAGATTTGCTTACATATGCATGATCCTCGTGCCCGTCATATGGTTGCGCTAAAGCGCATCATTCGATATGTGCAAGGCACGCGTCACCTTGGGCTTCATATTTACTCCTCCTCTGCGTCCAACCTGGTCGCCTACACAGATGCTGATTGGGCCGGGTGTCCGGATACTCGTCGCTCTACTTCTGGTTTCTGTGTGTTCTTGGGTGACAACCTCGTCTCCTGGTCATCCAAACGCCAGCCGACGTTGTCTCGCTCTAGCACTGAGGCCGAGTATCGCGGAGTCGCCAATGTGGTGGCCGAGTCTTGCTGGCTGCGTAATCTTTTACTTGAGCTCCACTGTCCTGTCTCTCTGGCCACTCTAGTATACTGTGATAATGTCAGCGCGATCTATTTGTCAGGTAATCCGGTGCAACACCAACTCACCAAACACATAGAGCTTGACAATCACTTTGTTCAGGAGAAGGTTGCCAAAGGACAAGTTCGGGTTCTGCATGTCCCATCTCGCTCCCAGATTGCTGATATTTTCACGAAGGGGTTGCCCAGAGTGTTGTTCCTCGACTTCAGATTCAGCCTGAACGTCCGTGATCCTCCCGCTCAGACTGCAGGGGCATGTTAGAGATATATGTTATCTACAGTTTGAATACAATCAAACTCTAGATAATATAGTTTTGAATATTTTGTATAGTTTGAATTCCATCTTAGCCTATCTGTAATTGTTGTTATATACTAACCTAAATCAATAATACAAGGTAAGGAATTAAACTCCAACACGTATATATCACTTGTGTTTTTGTTAGGTGCTTATATGCACTGGTTGGTGTCTATAGGCTACAAATTTCTCTTTTTCCTATTGTAAAGATACGTTCTTAGGTGCTCCATTTTTCCCATTGAGGCCAAACCGAAACATGTGCTCGAGAGATAGTTGTCCATAGACTGATAAGGGATTTATGGATTCTCGAGAATAGAGGAGCTATGGTGCCCCCCCCCCCCCCCCGG
Source organism: Erodium maritimum (assembly GCA_963921825.1). Taxonomy (NCBI): domain Eukaryota; kingdom Viridiplantae; phylum Streptophyta; class Magnoliopsida; order Geraniales; family Geraniaceae; genus Erodium; species Erodium maritimum. The sequence continues at coordinate 75,948,013 of OY997590.1, forward strand.
ACCGCCTGGATCCCATAGGTGAATAGAAAGTTAGATCTACATGGATCTCACCTGAATCGCCCCATCTATCCTCCCGAGGAGGAGTTTGGTTTCAATTCAAACCCCAATTCGAACAGGAGAAGTACGTCATGCTAATGTGCCTTGGATGATCCACATCTCAGGGTCAGGCGCTGATGAGCACATTGAACTATCCATGTGGCTGAGAGCCCTCACAGTCCAAGCACAACAACGCAGTTATCAGGAATAGCCTGTCGTGTGGGTCCCCATCGGGAGACTTGCTATGCCAAAAGCGAGAGAAAGCCCATCCCTCTCTTTCCTTTTTACGTCCCTGCGTCGCCACACGCGAGGGGCGCAGGGACGTAAAAAGGGGATCTCTCAACTTGTTCCGACCTAGGATAATAAGCTCGAGGCGTGGTCTTACTCTACTGTCGACGTCGAGCTCGAGAAAGAAGGCTTCCATCTCCAAGTTTCACTCCAACGCAGCTCAAAACTTCATTGATTGAAAAAGAAGATTTGAAACTAATATCACTAACACGAAGTAGTCGCAAAATATACAAATACTCATTATACACTCTAATTGAAGAGAGTAATTAAGGATCAAAGATATATATCATAATAATAATTAAAAGATCAAAATCAGGAGGTAGTAATAATATAGCTTAATTAGGAACAGAATTATGTTCAGTTGTGAGAGGGTGGGTGTGTCCTTGGCTGCGAGTAATCAGCAGAGTCAAAACCAAGACTTTCATGGTCGTTTTGCTTCTTTACTACACGCTTCTTCGTTTCAATCTTCTGACTATTTTGAATATTTGTCGTTTGTTTTCTGCCGTTGACTTTCATCTTCCTGACATGACCTTGAATCCTGTTTGATGAGTAGTCCTCTGCTTTCTGCATTAATGCTTTGGCAACATCTCCAACTCCAACTCCAACATTTGTTCCTTGATCCATACTTGAGTCCACAACCTAGATACATACATAACACACAAATACATTAATGGGGTACACAAAACATAAACATATAGAAACATATATATGTGGTTACTCACTAACCTTGTTTTCAGCAAAATCCGCATGGAGTAGCATTGCAGAAGGACGAGCAGCATTACATGAATGTATATAAATGTAAGAGATGAAGATGAAGATGAAAACAGAACAAGGAAGGATGGACATTATGGATGAATCTCTGATATGTAATTAACAAAACGAAAGAGAAAGAGAAACTATAGCTGGGAGCTTTGAGAGAATTATATATGCTTTAGGGATATGCGAAGTGTACTAAACTAAGATTGATATTTTTCTCACAAACCAATGTGCATGTGTTGGTGTCAACTTCATGTCTCTTGTTTCTTATTACTTTTATGATTTACTAACATGCACCTCTTTATATATATTATAGGATTAAGTATATGCTAAATAAGAAATATTAATATTAGGCAACTTAAAAATAGGAAAGTCTAATAAGACTATCAATTATTACTTCCCATAATTTTAAATAGTATCAACTACTTGGAGTATATTCCAAATAATATCAACCATTTTTTATAGACTTTTTTTGTTTTTCATATTTGTAATATTTAGTAGCTAAACCTTATTTATCTCTCCTACCCTAGGTCGGTGCACTTTCTGTTTTTCCGGGTTGAGGTGTCTTTAGGCATGTTCGTGTTTGTATTCAGAGCACCATGTATGACAGGTTCCTGGTTGTGGCTTCTTTATGTTGTGCCCTTCATTTCATTAGACGAGGTGTATCTCGGTCCGGTTTCTGATTAGAGGTTGTGCGTTGAATACCAATGCTCTTGTTTGTACTGTTGGGTTTCTGTAGGGCTGGGAAAATATCCGGCCGTTACCGAAAACTAACCGTCACCGACCGTCCCCATCACCGGAATCACCCGAATCGGTCTCACCAGCGACGGTTACGGTTAAGAAAATACCAACCCGACAACATTTTGGGTCGGTACGGTTTTTTATCTTCCAAACCGATAAAAAACCGACCGACCGGCTTTAGGTGTGCATATAAAAATGTTTATGTTTTGTTTTAGTGATTTGATGGTTATAGTATTACAAGAGGTTTAAATTAAATGTTGACACTATAATATTATATTAACAATGTAACATAGGTAAAATGTAGGAGATTAATTTCCTTTTAATCATAAATTTGCTTATAAAAAATCATATAATAAGTTGGTTGTTCCAGTTAAAATAAATTAAATGTTGACATTAGTATTAATGAATTTATTTGATTTTAAAGTTCAAAGTTTATTTGATTGTAATGAAATTGAATTTAAATCTTTTTACTAGAATAAACATACATTTTAATCCTTTATTTATTATTTGTGGTATGTATTTAACTTGAAGGTTTTTGTTTTTAGAGACCATTAAAGACTTTTTTTAAAATGTTTTTCTTGATATAATAGCTTAATAGAAAATTAGTAGTAATAATTAGTTGTGTTTTTGTTGTAAATTGGTTTTATTAGTTGTTTCGAAAATTAATGTTTTTTTTTCTATTTTGGGCTTTAATTGAAAGCCCAAAAGAAAGCCTAATGGGTCGGTTAAAAACCGTAATCGGCTGGCTCTGTGACATTCGGTTTTTAGGTTTCCCGTTGAAAATCGGTACGGTGACGGTATTGGATTTCAAGTAACCGGTCCTTCCGGTTTGGGTTATGGGTAATGAAAATATTGCCGGGCTCCGGCCGATGCCCACCCATAGGTTTCTGTAGCTAGAACCTTTTCTGCCCTCCTTTTATATTCTCTTAAAAGGGAGAGATTTACAATACTGCTTTGCTGATAAAAAAAAGCCACAGTAGAACGTGTACCCCTCCAAGAAATCAGCATGTTCATTCCCTGTCACCATCGATTTTAGTTGCATTTATGTTGATTAACAGCAACATATGTAATGTACATTTATAATATTGTGATAAAAGACAAGTTTGGTATAGTCAACTTGGAGTGACATTTTTGGTTGTGTTTGTTGCTGGTTGCACTCCCCCAGGACTTGTAATGGCATGCCTAGCTAGAGGAGATTGCGGCATGCGATTTCATCAGTCCAATGAAGCATAGAGATCTTCTACTTTCACAAATTTTGTGGTCTTGGGGATTAGGACACTTACTTAATTGATGGTTTATTTGTAAATAATATATACTTGTTGTTGTTGGGAGACATTCTTGAAATGGTGGAACCCATTTGTCTCCATCCATCCTAGGTTTTTAACCTACATTCCATCTCTGAATCTGAAAATCCATATGTATCATAACAGACAAGTCAATATAAAACTACTAGTTTGATTAACAGAGTTCATTGCATTGGTTGAATATAACAACTATTTGGGTGACCCTTTTGATAACAGTCAAAATACGTTTAGATTTTGTGAATGAATTATATAAAAATAGATTAATATGTCCCCAAAAAGCTAGACTGCACAAGACATCCTATCTTTGAATTAAAACCATTTTTGTTTTGCTTTCCCCCAAAAACCACTATGCCTGTTTCTTAGCATTACAGTCTTGGGATGATATTGATATTCAAATGTCATGTGTTGGCCACTGAAAAGTTCAAGTTTGAACTAGCTGTTGTTGCAGAATACTTGTCATTTTGGTTTGTAAAACATAAACTACGTACGATTGATTGACAGGGAAGTAGATTCAGTACTCAGTGTAGTAGTATATTATCAATCATATAAGATAAACCCATGAAATCGGATTCTTGTTGCAGTAGCAATTACTAATACATAACCTGGTACGGATCTTGACATATATATATATATAGGAAACAATTCATTATTTTGATTGAGGACAAAAGTGGATGTGGAAGAGTTGACAGTATCCATATTGGTAAGCATATATAGAGAGAAGAAGAGGATTGATGAGAAGCAAAATTGGAATTAGTTATATAAGAGGTGCTCAATGTACAGCTGATGTACTCTGAATCATCAAACTCTATAGACTAATCAAGGCTAAGGTGAGGTTAGCTGAGAGGCCATGGGCATTGTAAATTGTAATGGAAGCAAGCTCTACTAGTCTCTGTCAGTTGTGAGCTGGAGGGCGAGTCCTCGGTCGAGAGTAATCCGAGTAAACTCCAACATTTTTATAGTCACGCTGATGGTTCTTCACTGTCACAAAGTTAAGACCTTGATCATTCCTCTCTTCTCTGTTTTGTTTTGGACCATTCATCTTTGAAGTGTAGTGTAGCTCTGGTTTATTCATTACAGCAGCAGCAGCAGTCCTCAACACACCACCTTTTGTGATGACTCTCTCGCCATTCTGTACGTATATATACGCATCAACAATGATTCATAAACATAAAGAAACAAGTGGGATTTACGAAACCAACCTTGTTCGCACTGGGATGGAGTAGCTTCCCGGCGAGGCGAGCATCAGAAGAAATGAACGATAATGAGAGGAACAAGATGAAAATGGAAGACAACTTCATGGGTTCTTCAACAACAAGAGAAACTTGCGCACAAATAAATAACACCACCTTCCCCTTAAGATTATACTTTAAATCTATCTCAATGAGACCATGTGTATCACCACACCACTATTTTAATCTATAACTCGACAGTTAGTTACAACTAATTAAGGTGATTAATTAAGATTGCAGGCTAGGTTAGGGTCAAATGTCAAAACCAAAAGGTAGCTAGGGATTAGGAACTCCAATTTCTTGTCCGTTGATTTCATGCTTGTGGCTCCGTGTTTCTTGCTTAAACTTGCCCATTCCTTCATTAAATTAATCCCCTTTCATTATTCAACCCATAGACTCTCAGAGTCTATGGCTTGAATCATGCTTCGTTTCGTTTTTCTCTACTACAAAAATGGCGGCTAACTCCCAGACATTCTTGGTCGCCTCATTGCCCTTGTCTTCACGGCGACATACATTTCTAGTTGCAACTCTATGCTCTTGCCCCCTCTCACTGATCATCAATTAAAATGACTTTCTTTTCTTCCACATATACTCAACATCTTTATGCTGTTTCTCTACATATAAAAAATCTACTCTGTAACACTACATCAGATATCCAACCTTTTGCACAATACATATCTTAAAATTAAATAAGAAACGGGTAACAAAATTCAATTTCCGAAAGATAAGTGTTTATACATTTTATACCCCAAATTTGATTCCGCTGGGAGAAAATTGAATTACATTGTTTTCTCCTCCAAGTCTCCATATTTCTCTTATTCAAGGCAAGTGACTCTTATATCTACAGAGAATGAAGCTTATAGATGTGTAAAAACAACACGAAAATAAGTCATGGTAGTTGGTACTTCTGACAACAAGTGCTTCAAACCTTATGCTGCTTTTTATGTATTGTTGGAACATGAATCTCGCTATACAACTCAAGCATGGAGATCCATTGTCGCTTATCATTTTACATTTGGAGAAGATTATTCACAGTAACAGTGACAGAGTTAGTTCGCTGTAAGTCCTGCAAAAATGTAAGCGTATTGCATTGGATTCTATACAATAACTGATTCAAAAAAAATAAGCTTAAAAATATACACTCAAAACATAAAACTAGAATGTATATGAATCAAGTTTGATAAATATTGAAAATCACTAAGTGCTTGTTCAAATTGACTTCCAATAGAATCATGTTTCAAAACTAGAGTGTTACTCCTTTCATGACTCTTTATGCGTATCTTTTTTTGAGTTGTGACAACATATTTTGCTAAATCTTGAAAGAAGTGACCAATGAGATAGACAGACGGTGATCAATAAGTCACTAGCACACTGCATTGAACTAGTCATTACTAATATGAATATGTCTATACAATCATACAGATTTGACCAATAAGGCTACTATGAAGCAGTAAATGTAACTGACCTGATAGATTATCTCATCCGGGACATGTGGCAGCACCTCCCGTACCGTCTCAGCCATGGCAAGCAAGTTCGTAATGTTATCATTTGCAGAACGTGATGCACTCCTTATATGTAAACCACCAGTGGTCCTTCCACCGGCAGCAGCAGGAGTAGGTGTTCCAGATGTAGAAGCCTGAGGGGTATTCATTGGCCAAAGGCTCCAGGAAGCATCTTCAAGGCCAAGATGACTCATCATCATCTGAACTCTACCCAGCCCAACAGACCCCATGGAAGTTGAGGGTCCAGCACCATCCACATCTTGGCTTGGCAAACCCTGCAACCAATTTGAATCCATTCCTGCACCCCTATGTACCAAAACAGAGGAATGGAGAGTAAATGTAAGTCCCAATCAAAATGTGCCAGCAAACACGCATTGATATGGAGTATGAATCTGGACCTCCAAGAACTGCCTTCTAAAGGGCTCTGAGTCTGATTTGGGAAGACTCCTGTTGGAAAGGTATGTCCAGAGGAATTTTGCCGATTCAGCCCTGCACTTATTTGGCGAGCAAGCTGCTCGTCGCTTAAAACTTCTGCAGTACGAGGATTAGTTTCACTTTCGCCTCTTCCAGCAAAGAGTGGCTTTCGACAAGTGGGACATGAATAATTATCATTTAATCCTTGATCCAACCTGGCAGTTTTGTAGAGTTAATTAGTCAAGTGCATAAACCTCCATTTACTGACATAACATATCAAAGTTATACCATGATCTCAAGCATGCAAGATGGAAAAGGTGATTGCACTTTAGCCTTTTAGCCTTGGCCATAGGTTCCTGTTATTTGCACAGTTTGTCAAACACATGAGACCAAAGTCAAACCTGAGAGGTAGAAAACAAAACAAAAACTAACGTACCCTACAAATTGCACATTCATCGTCATATGCCTGCAGCTCTTCATGGGTAGCATCAGGAAGTGCAGCATGAAGGGTGCCTAAAGCCATTCTCAGTTTGATATATCCTTTAATGCGCTTTAAGATTGCACTCAGAAGGGCCTGCTTGTAATAACAACTCAATCAGTACATGAAAATGAGTACAAGTCCAAACTGTTAACATAGCAATAAACTCACCCGTATATTTAGAAAGAGAACTGCATCCACGAGATGGAATGCCATGCCATGAAGCCACCAAATATCCATGTAATGACCAAGAGCCATCAGTAGGGTTGCCATGTCTAGGGAAAAACCCATGTTCCGAATAACAGTGCTTTTCCATTCACACAATGAACCTGCATACATTGATCTTATACACGTAATGAAGTACACCAAATAATCCACAATAAGAAAAGAACATTAATGCAAAAACAAGCAATGTTACAGATTAGAGAGACATGAAGAACAAACACGCCAACTTACAAGAAGCAGAACAAAAATCGTACCAAGTTAGATAACTAAATAGACAACAACATTACAAATGACAAATCATAATAAGCACAGCCTAAGATAAGACTGAATCCAAAAGGGCTATGCGGCAGCATGCTATCATTAATGCTATTTGGGTATAGCTTTAAGGGGAAATTCCAGGAAACAACTATGTTTTGACTTTGTAGTACAAGATATAAATATTGACTTTGCTATCGTTCAAAGTACATGGTTTGGCAACAATTTTTCCAAAAACTATAATTTTCTGTCCAAAAAGACGGAATATTCCGGAATGTTCTGTTCAAAACACGGAATATTCTGTCCAAAAACACAGAATATTCCGTCTTTTTGGACAGAAAATTATAGTTTTTGAAAAAGTTGTTGGCAAACCATGTATTTTGAACGATAGCAAAGTTAATCGTTATATCTTGTACTACAAAGTCAAAACATAGTTCTTTCCTGGAGTTTTCCCTAGCTTTAAAGAAGAGAACAATGCCAACTTCTAAAGAGCTACATTTCAAAGACACAATCTAAAGCTGACACTAGAAAGCAACATAAATTCCTTGACTTCAACATCATTAAAAGAACCATTGACACCTTATAGTTGTGTCAATGACTTCATAAATCATAATACTCTTCCTTCAAAGCTCATAAGCCTTGCTCCTTCAAGAAGGAAATTTTCAAGAAAAATGCATGGCCGTGTTTAAAAAAGGATTTTATTGCATGATAAGAATACGATATTTTAAAATATTAGGGTATAATTGCAGTGCACCATATCCGACCAAGAACAGTGAAACCATATCAATAGTGTTGTTCATTGCATAGGTTAATGGTAGCAACATTAGAGAATTACCTACTGCTGATGAATCAAAGAACTTTGATCTTTGGCAACTAGCACTGTTCCATGCTGAATGATGAATCCAAATGTCAAGTAACTGAAATCCGTGCACTAAAATGGCCTACAAGGTATTTCACATTTCCAAGACATTGTCAATTTTACAAATGTTGCACAAGGAAGTTTTATGGAGTATACATATAAATCCTGTCAGGATAAAGTTCTAACTCAATGTTCTGAAAATGCTACCTGCATTGTCTCAAAAGCAATACTTAGAGGCTCAAAGAATAGCAGCAAGTACATCGATGAACCCATTGTTTTATATAGCATCAGGCAAAACTTTATCCTGTAAGCATCCACAAATGCACAAAAAAATATAGCCCAAGGGCTCGGAAAAGTCAGAATTAGGAACAGGTAGATGGAAAAAAATCAATTACTAGTCCTACACATGCACACAAAAACACATCGCCGATAGAAAATCAACTTTCCAACTATTAAATTCTGATATTGCAATTAAAGTAAAAATCAATTTCCCATTTCCACACAGATAACAAGTATAGTAAAGAGTCCCTTCGTATTTTATGGACAAATGTTGAATCTTCCATTTATCGACAATCATAGATCCAAACAAAAAAAAATAGGGTGGCATGGACGGATCTAGACTCAGTGTCAAAGAGTTCGCAATGGTCCACCAATCTAAGGTACTAAAACGACTCCATAAAGCTTTATCATTTCTATCTGCAGTATTGATCATACAAAAGGCACATCAAGAAAACCAACTCTTGGGAGAAATATGTTTTTGGATATCAGAAAAGTAACATAACTAGTATAAAATAAAAATGTCAAAGATATCAAAAAGGGCAGAACCCTATCTTCAGAGATAAACCTATTAAAAATTATACCATGAACTCATCTGCTTCATATATCGATTTTAAAGAGCATCATACATCAACAAATTAGTACCGTTCTTACTAAAAGCTTTTTGTTCTCAAAATATGGTACAAAGCCATACCAAATGATGTCAACAGATAGGACAAAGAGTAATGCTGAATATACTCGAAAATATGTCCATGGCCTTGCAGAGGGAGAAGCATTCAAACGTTCAAGTCGGTCTCTAGCCATAGCTTGAAACATCTATACAGAACCAACAGACATGATTAAGATGACAAATGAGCCACACATACTTCTCATGCACAAAAACAGAATCTACAAAATGTTCAATATACCTTCAGTGTACATAATACAGTCAGCCAAGTTGACCATAGACCAGCTTGATATATAGTTGGTGGGACGACCAGTGGTAAGAATGTCCCCTGTTTATTTATTCATTACATGTAATTATTAAACTGTAAATATGGACAAGACATGTATAGCAAGGTCGTCAAGATAAAACAACCGATATGAAGGAGCAACATCAGAGAAAAAACAAATCATTTCCTCAAACCCTCAATCAGAAAGAAAGTAAAATTTTATATTAAGGACAATTTGAAACCTCAAGAAGAAATTATGTGTTTTAATGACCACCAAAAGAACTCTTCCAACTCCTTCAAGTGTCCACCAAATAAATGTAATCATGAGAGGGTACTACTTTGAGAAGCTACCTACCAGTCTGCTAATAAAACACATATTAACAACTTTCAGGTGTGGGTGATCAAGGTTGCTGAAATGGTTCAAGTGACATGAATATAAAATATTAGCTATCCCATAGTGTTTATATCAAAACTACTGGATTAGTGCCTGTTAACATAACATGGGGATTTGGTCTTGGAGCCTTTGTTCCTAATGTCTTGCTGAAGGAAATTATCGTTTCCATTTAGTTCAACTTTCAACTCCAGGCCATGCTGAGCAGATCATGAAATTCTTATCAAATTTCTTTCAATTCCTTCATGATAAGCTTTCTTCTCAACTACATAATTCTCCAACAACCCACTCAAACTCTCCTGTGTTTTCAATCATTGGGAGATCCATGCATACAGTACCACAAGATAAATACCAAAGAATACAAATGAGATGAAAAAGACAGCTCTGCTCAATCCCAAATCCCTAAAAGGTAAAGTCTTGCCAATCTAGAAAAGACCAACTAAAATTTCCAAGCTGATTTTGTAAAACGAATAAGAAAAACCACCCACGTTTCTTTATATCATCACTCCTTACTCCTTAGTCATATCAAATTAAAGAGAAAAGGAAGTGATTAACAATGAAAATGCATTGAAGTTACAGTATCATCCCAGAATGAACATGCACTGAAGTTACTGTATATAAAAAATACAAAAACTATTCTATGAACCAAAATGACATAACAAAGTTAGCTTGTTGATAACATTTCCACGGCAAACTAGTCATCAAGATCATTTACCTTGTAAACAACATAGTTGATAACGCGTTCAGCCAATTTTCGACCCTCAGAAGGATACAACTCAACAAAGAATACAGCCTGCACGTAAACAGAAAATTATAACAATCGAAATGATGTCCCACACAAACTAGTATGTCAAGAAAAACTAAAATAACAGTAAACAACTGTCTTCCAGATTACAAATTGAATAGCTGTCCACAAATTTTATTATATTTAGCTTGTATGAACATGACAAGGCATCATAATTTTAGTGACTTGATCCAAGAATGGTAATAGTATAATTGAAGCTGTTTCTTTATCCATAAATTCCAAACAATCTTTCATATGTACACTTTGATGCCATACAGGCCCTTGGAAAATTAAACAGCATTACATGTCATAGTTTTTATTGATGTCATCATTACACATGGCATAAGGGTACACCAAGACCAGTGTTTACAGTATAACACAATTCATAGTAGGTCAACCACCATAGCTTATCCACGATTAATGTAATAGTTGTCCACAATGAAAGGATACGAGTACATCAAGCTTGATGAATTCCAAAATTACCTAGTAACTCTACAGCATGAAGCAACTCCTAAACACACAATTACAGCAAGGAAATTCAAAGTAGAAACTGTTATACATGATGCTTACATGAATTCAATGCAGCGTTATATCACAGGAGAGATTTACCTTTAGACAAAGAACAAGTACAATAAATACATTGAGCACAAAATTTGCCAGCAAGCTGATTGTAGCATAAGAACCTAAAAGCAGCTCTATAGCACGGCTGGCATTCTCTGGGTGAATATAATTCTCATTAAGTAGCCCATCTGTTTTTAGTCTCTCTAGCGAAAACTCTGTCCAGAACTGCAAACCCACAAAACTTAGAAATGTACAACCAGCTGAGACGGCTATACACTTCATACCCATTTCTAATATCTTCCGACTTGTTATCAACCCCCAATTTCCAGGTTTTCATCAGAACTTCATTAGCATACTATCTACACACGGAGAATAAAATTTTGCATAAAAAGAGCTGCTGGATGCTAGACCCCAAGATAGCTCCCCACTCTCCAATATCAAAGATGGAAATTCCCCAGGTGAACACTAAAAACTAGACAAAAGAAGAACCTGCAAGCAAATTTTTAAACATAACTTATCAACACAATAAGATTATTTGGATTTCTGTTGTCTGAAAATGAACAAACATACAGCATCAATACTTAAATTGGAATCATTCACTCTCAGGAAACATAAAATCACACTTCAGTAACCCTGACACAAAAAGCAAGCTTATTCTGATTATTCTAAAATACAAAACTGCTCACTTCCTCATCCATGATCTTCAGAATCAAGGAAAATTCAGAAATGAAAATACATCAATTACTCCAGCACCAACGTCATCATAATTTTGAAAAATCCTAAATTGAGCATGACCAACGAACATAATCAATGTGAGAAACCCTAAAAGTACAAATCGATAAATGAATCTAAGATGGAAAAGATAACGACAAAAACAGATGGCTGAATTGAGTCAACAACGGAAAAAAAAAATTGGGTACAAATCTATCATTCTCAAGACATATACAGAAGAATTAATTATATATGATCAAGACATGATTATCTTGAATTGAAAGAGGAAGGAATCGAGAACAGACCTCAAGCGATTGTGGAAGAAATTGAAATGGTGTCGGTGATTCTCTGCAATATTGATTCGTAAGGAGAGAAAGAGGGCCTGGGGAAAGAGAACGAAAGGAGGCTAAAATAAAATATATGTCGATAAATTAAAAAATACTCTATAATATCTAGTCTTTAATGGTTAATTGTCCCCCTAAATAATTATTATGTGTTAATCATTGCTTGCACATCTCGTTAACGTTAAGAATCTCTCAACGGCTCAACCTTTAACGTAAGGTAATTAACATTTGTTCATATCATTAAGGGTTATTTTCATCTCACCACCTTAATTCTAGATAAAAAAATTTCATTTCACTAATTTAATTATTTTTTGTGGCATCTCACTATTCTAGAATGTATTTTTTTTACTTTTGTATCCTAACTATTTCTTGTGGCACCTCACTACCCTAAAATGCAGTTTTTGTGGCACCTCGCTATCCTAGAATGCATTTTTGTGATATTAAAAACTGGTTTTTTTAAGAAATTTTGAAAACCAATGACATGCTTTTGAAAATTTGATTGTTAGTGAGGGGTATTATGGATTTTTTAAAGTGTTTTCATCCAAAAATGGATGGAAAATTAACGGCGGACATGAAAGTGAAAAAAATGCATTCTAGGGTAGTGAGGTGCCACAAAAAATAGTTAGGGTAGTGAGATGGAAAAAAAAACTCACATAGTTAGGGTAGTAAGATGAAAATAACACTATCATTAAGAGACATAGTATTAAGGTGGAAGTGGTCCAAGCATAACTAACTATAAGATTTCAATCAAGGAGGCCAAGCGGGATGTTTTTAAAGACGATGACGAGGTAATCGTAGTACCACCCAATACGATGTCAAGGATAGTGATTACAGGTATAGATTTGCCCTCGTCGAACGCCTGTTTGAAGATAACGAAGTAAGCTCATACCCTTTGCTTAGCTATTGCAAACTCCTAGAAAATAGAAAACCTTACCATTCAGCCCTTGTCGATAAAGATCATGGCTTTCTTCTTCTTTTTCCCTAATGCGTTGGACAACATTAGGGAATAGGAGTCATGGTCTATGCATAGGAGGTTGCTCCTCGCCGACCCCCACTGGACCCAATTGGACTAGCTAGTTTTCTGATATGTTTGCATGACGGTAAGAGTTTTAAATATTTGGAAGCTAGAACCCCTCATATGAGGGTACTTCTAGCCTCTACCATCGGCAAAAAATGGAGTTTGTGGGGTCGGAGGACCCAAACATGCCAAGTCCACCAACGAAATTGTTCATGTTCCTTGTACTCCCCTGGAACTAGATGTCACACGTCCTTTACGACGACATCTAAAATTGCAACTTGATGAGAAATCAGAGCCTTTAATGGTTCGACTTGAGTATGAGAACTTGTCTCCCTTTTGTCACCGATGTGGTCGTCTAGACCATACAACCCACACTTGCAAGGTCATCCTGGCAGGGGTGGACCAAACGACAAAGAATTATGGGGATTAACTGAGGGCCCCCGTGCTGATAGAAGAGGACAAAGTCACGAGTGTGGGAAAGAAAACGGCAGTTGTTTAGGCTCGGGTACTACTAAGGGGTACCCTTGTGGGGCCTTTTTGTTTCCTTCTTCTACAGGTTCTCGGATGTGGACTAGTAACCACCAACCAGTGGTGTCCAGTAGACCAGAGATGGCTACACCCTTCGGGGGTGGCCAATTATCAAGAGCGCAGTTATGCCTCAGCTGAAAGCGGTTGATGAGTCCCACTGGAGAGGAGCAGACAAAGGATGGGGTGAGGGGAAGGGATCGGTTATAGGTGTTGTTTTTTGGCTCAAAAATCCCATGACCAAGAGGCCCATTATTTTGTTTTGGGTAGCAAGATTTGTTTTGGAACCCTAGTCGTTTTTTGGTTTATTGAAGGGGGCGGCAGCAAGATTGTAAAGTGAGATCCATCTTCAACATCATGTGGGGAGTACAAGTTCTTGGAGATGGATGTGAGTATGAGAAGTAGGTGTCGTGTGGTATCAATATTCATTCCATCCCTCTTTTTGGAGAAACAATCATTGGTGGGGTCAAGACAAGATCAAGGGAGCAAAAACTCATTTTGTGGGGTGTGTTTGCTACGGGATCAAGAAGGACCAAAAGTTGATTGTGTTTCATGGTGTGATTGTGCTCTCAAGTAAAAGAAGAATCTATCTTGTGTATTTGAGGGTCAAATACACGGTCAAGGTATACAAAATTCAAGGGTTAGTGATTTTTCCTTATCCTTAATTTTGGGAAGTTATTGTTGATTTTTTTATTATTTTATCTTGGAGCTAGATTATCGGTAACAAAAAATAGGTTAATTTCTTTTGTGGATTACCGTTATGTATTGAGAAATAGGGAATAGTTTGTAATTCTCGGATTGTTTCTCGGATAATACATGGAACTCGTCGTTGTCCTGTGGATGTAGGCACATTGCCGAACCACGTATATCTTGTTTCTGTTTATTTCCTGGACTTTATTATTTGTTCCGGTTAATTTCCGTGCATCAGACATTTAGCATTTATCGACTGGGTCCTAGGATCGGGGGTTGGAAAATCAGGTTATCGGTGTCCGTTGTGGATTGAATCGCGTCGGTTCTTTTCCACGGATCCGGTTGGTTTTCGGGGTGAGTCTTTTATTCCGGTTTTGGGGTACTAGATTTACAAAAATAGGTCCCCTTTGGGTAGGGACCACAACACTTATCATCCCGCCTGACCCGAAAAACTTCTTGCCACCTTTCTTCAGGAGAATAGGAAAGGTAAGGAGAGGCCTAGATCACAGCCCCGCCAACCTCAACACAACCAGTGGACTAGCTTATATAGGAACCCCATGGGGATGGAATAGGGGTGGACTGCTTCTCTGACTAACAGGGTACTCATACAAGCAACCGAAGGGACCAACCGCAAACTAGAAGGGACAAAGGGGATAGCTGTTGGGAGATGTTTCAAAGGAGAAAGCAGCTCCGAGCCTAATGGAACACCAAGACCAAAGAAGCGTACTATTAAGCAACTACAAGCTGAAATATGGGGGAGCAAGACAAACTCAACACTGCCACCCTACCTCAATCGACGAGAGCTGGTAAACAGCCTCATCGAAAATTATGATAGGTGGTCATGTTGTTGGGGGGTTCGGCTTTTTCACCTCCCAATAGGATTCGGGCACCATCTAGAAGGACCATGTTCCTTGGAGAGACCACCCGGGACCATTTACGAGTCAGACCAACCACCACCATGGGTATCTGGTTTTCTTGACTCGGTGTATCGCGCGTATCATGGGTTATTATCCTATTATACAGTTGTTTTGTAGAATTATTTTATTTCTATCCACGAGCGTCGGATCACTTTTCTACATGACGAAAGGGGGATTCGTCCATATTCTTGGATTGTATCGGGTTCTATCCCTAGACTCTGGTTTCTGGACTTGTTGTATGTTTTTGATATCCCGTGATTAATCAAATACATACCCTTTGTACTTAGAAAACCCGTTAGGCATTAGTCGAACGGTTAAGGATCTCAGAGATTAATTGGATTTGTAATTTCTTATTTTTATAATTCTTAACAAATATGTTATTATATATGTGAATACAATATAAATTAAGGGGCTTTAAGACAATAATTAATAAATGCTAAAAATGTTAAACAAGGGAAATTAAGGCTTTAAGGAAATTATTCATTTCAAAACTCGTAATCCAATAATTTTATGTCGGAACTTTTTCAATCGGTTTTCGATTAATCGACTACCATGTCACAGTCTGGACAGGCCACGAAAGACGGAGCTCGTGGATTCACAAAAATTCTTCTCCTCCCTACTTCATTTGCATCTCTTTCATGAAGGGTTCAACTTCTACTTTCCCTAACCAAATTTGGCGTAGGGTATTGGCAATGTTGTCCGACTGTCCTACAAAAATGTCTTCAACGGTAGCAGAATCCGGTTGTAAAAAACCTCACTTGTTAGTTGTTGTCGTGTTCTTCCACCACTGTTCTCTAGAGCTCGACGTAAATCTACAACTCGACATGTCTTCGTTGCTCCGACCCTTCTTTCTGACCTGAAATGAAACCAACTTGTGGAGTCCGACGAGAAAGGACGAGAGATGAAAAAAAGCTTATAGAAACGAGGGAACTCATCTTGATATGAATCGAATGGCCATGGTGTTACCACATGAATGGACCAGAGCCTCACGATTGATGTGAACGTAAAATGCATCTATTCTAGATGTTTTTATCCCACATTTCTAAGATTTTCAGTCCCGGGATTATGTGACTTAATGTATTTTTCTCTCTATTTATGTAATTGGTCTCTTTTCACGGGTATTTAAGAGTTTGATGTGAAATAAGGAGTTTTGGAGCTAAATGGAGCAAAAATCAGCTTAAAGAATTTTGAAGTCTGGCTGATCTTGTCAAGGGCATAACTTTTACATTCGAGCTCCAGTTTTCTCCCGTAAGATATCAAATCGAAGGGAATTCATTTATCTACAACTTTGATGAAGGATGCGCCACTGTCCAAAATTTATGTTGGCCACACGGCGTGCATATGACGTGCAAATCAGCGTTTTTAAAAGTCCTATTTCCCCATTTCTCCCTTAGTTTTAACACCGTATAAATGGAAAATTAGGGCTTGAGACTGGGATGCTGATTTTCATGAGGAAACACACTTTGGAGAGAGATTTTGGATATTGTAGGAGAGTGGTTGAAGATCAAAGGAGAAATACAACATCATCATCGAAGGTTCTTTGTAGTTTTGATTCAACTCTAACATTTGTATTACTTTTATCTGTTAGAAACTATAGACTATCACTGTGTCTACATACATCATTATCATGTATCAGTACTTATTTTCATTCATGTATATTATAGGTGTCCATATACAGTTTCATTGTACAGTGTCTGTATCATTACATTCCTACTAGGACTACACTACTCTACTTGTACACGGTATATATTTCAATCAATTACAGCTGAATCCCTATGGGAATTACATCACTTTCATGGTATCAGAGCCTAAACTAATTTCTCTCTTTTTTGCTTGCAGGATCACTGTTTGTTCGTTCTCTTCCTTTTACTTGTCTCTGCCGTATCCCCTCACACTTATTGCATCTCTAGCTGTCATTTACCACCTTTACCTTAATTCTTTGTCACGCCACAGCAGTTCTATATCATGGCCAATGAACAATCAAGTGACTCAACCATTTCAGACGCTTCAAAGACAGGTTCTGTTGCTGCATCAACCACTTTTCATTCAGCATACAGCGTAAGAAATGCTGCCAATTTTGTGCCTCCCAAGCTCAAGACAAATGATCCCCATTATAAGAAGTGGTGAGAGATGTTCAGGACATTTTGTGCCAGTCACCAAACACTGGAACACATAACAGGTCCACCTCCAACTGCACCAGACTCTTTGTGGTTACGTCTCGACGTTGTTGTTGTCACATGGCTCTATGCTACGGTGCATACAGATTTACTCTCGGACGTTTTCAAACCCGAATCCACTGCTCTTAAAATGTGGAATGCAATTGAGGCTCTCTTTCGTGATTATAAGATGTCTCGAGCCCTTCAACTCCAACAGCAGCTTCGGGCTTGCCGGAAAGGAACTCTCACTGTCTCGGAATACTGTCAGAAGCTCAAGGTGTTCTCAGATTCCCTCGCTGACGTCGACCAGCCAATCTTCGACCAAGACCTTGTTCTCCAAACTCTCCACGGCCTCCCTGACTCCTTCAACAGCACAGTTGAGGTAATACAACACCTCAATCCATTTCCAGATTTTCTTAAAGTGCGTTCCATGCTTCAACTTGCAGAGAATAGACAAGCTCAAATTTCGGATTTTCCTTCGGTGCTCTATCATTCTCACAACCCCAATTTTTCTCAAAGCCCCAATTTTTCCCACCCACATCGCAAACCCAAAATACCCACGGCAGAAACAAGTATAGGGGCAGAGGACGTACCTATGGTGGTCGCGACTCCAACAATTTTCCCCGACGTTCAGGTAATTTTGGCTCTGGCTCTCATTTTTCATCACCAGGAGTTCTCGGACCGGTTCCCAGTTCAATCTCTCGTCGTCAGTAGCAGTAGATCGTACCTCCAGCTTCGACCTACACGATCTCCGATCACAGCATCTCTGGCGTCGACCTCCACGCTCTCCATAACCAGCAGCATCAGCAACTCCTTCATCTCCAGCAACAGGTCGTGGCTCTTCAACTTCAACTCGGCGTAGTTCCAACTTCAGACGCATTAGGGCAAGTCTTTATGTCTACATCTACCGGGCCGATCCTCACAGGCCCAATTCAGCAGTCCACGCCAGCCCAACAGCTTCAGTCATATCAGCAGCAGCCCGAGGCCCAGATAGCAGTTCCACCGGCCCAATCCTCTTCAACGACCCATACAGCTCAGTCCATATCAGTTCCACCATATGTTGCACGTTCATTCGGCCTCATCTCCCCAAATTCAGCCACTAATCTCAGTCAAGTCACAGATCTCAGTCAACTCTTCTCCACAATGACGCTTCAGCAGCCTGACGATGGTTGGTACATGGACACTGGAACCACATCACATACTGCTTCACACTCCGGTATGCTTTCTCATGTTACTCTGTGCACTAATTCTAGCTCGATAATTATTAGTAATGATGCTGTTATACCTGTGCATTTTACTGGTCAATATTCCTTTCCTGCATCCCATAAAAACTTAGAACTACGTGATATTCTTGTTAGCCCTCACATAGTTAAAAATATTGTTTCCGTTAGAAAATTCACTCGTGATAACAATTTCTCCGTTGAATTTGATCCCTACGGATTTTCTGTGAAGGACCTTCGGACCGGGATTTCCTTTCTCTGATGTGATAGCGAAGGCGACTTGTATCTCATCTCCACCTCCACTCCATCAACAACCTCATTGCTACTCTCCGCTGAAACCTCTCCCATCACCTGGCATCGTCGGCTTGGACATCATGGTCGTCATATTTTTTGATTTCTTTGTTCTAGGAACTTTATTTCATGTAATAGGGACTATTTGGAAAACATTTGTAATGCATGTCAATTAGGCAAACATTTGCGCCTTCCTTTTTCTCCTTCTGTTTCTCGTACTACTCAATTATTTGAACTCATTCACTCTGATCTTTGGACTTCCCCAATTGTTAGTCCTAGTGGTTTTAAATATTACTTGTTATTTTTGGATAATTTTTCGCATTTTTTATGGGTTTTTCCCTTGCGTGCTAAATCTGAGGCATTCCAGTTTTTTGTTCAATTCTATAACTATGTTCGCACACAATTCGACCTTCCCGTCAAATCTTTTCAATGTGATAACGGTCGTGAATTTGATAACAAACCTTTTTGTAATTTTCTTCTCTCTCATGGCATTCTCCTTAGGTTTTCTTGTCCTCACACGTCTCAACAAAATGGTAAGGCGGAACGCATGATTCGTACTACGAATAATATTGTTCGATCTCTCCTCTTTCAAGCCCACCTCCCACCTTCGCTCTGGGTTGAAGGTCTGAACATGGTTGTTCATATTCTCGACATCCTTCCGACCAAGGCTCTCTCCTTTCAAAATTCTTTATCAAAAGTTTCCCACATACTCTCATCTTCGTGTTTTTGGATGCCTCTATTATCCCAACCTTTCTTCCACGATTCCACACAAACTGGCTCCACGCTCTCGTGCTTGCGTCTTTCTTGGCTATCCGCCTAATCATCGCGGTTATCGTTGCCTTGACCCTTCCTCTGGGAAAATTATCATCTCCCGCCATGTCATTTTTGATGAATCCACTTTTCCGTACTCCTCTGACCACTCTCTCGAACCATCGACCTCTTATGACTTCCTACACTCTCCTTCTAATGATCTTTCACCAGTCATTCATTTCCGTAATATCGTGGATTCACCAGTTCCTCTATCTCAACCATCCCCTTCAACCTCGACCCCATCACCCACTTCTCCATCTACTATGTCTCCTTCGTCTTTGCCTACGTCACCCCAACATTTACCTGATGTTACTCCACTTCCCTCCCATGTCCCGCTTTCTCTCCCATCTCCGCCGCAGCGTCCCTCTCACCCCATGACCACTCGCAGTCAAGTTGGCACTATTAAACCTCGTCGCATCCTTGATCTCCATTTATCCACGTCCATTCCCTCTCCTCTTCCTCGTTCTTCCACTCAGGCTCTTTGTGATCCCCATTGGAAGCAAGCCATGGAAGATGAGCTTTCTGCCCTTCATGCTAACGATACTTGGGACTTGGTGACATGCCTGTCTGGAGTCAACATTGTTGGCTCCAAATGGATATTTCGACATAAATTTTGTTCTGATGGTTCCCTTGAGCGCTATAAAGCTCGCCTTGTCGCTCAAGGTTACACTCAACAACCTAGCATTGACTATGATGACACTTTAAGCCCTGTCGTCAAACCAACTACCATCCGGACCATTCTTAATATGGTATCAGAGCTTGGTACCTCACGGACAGGGGTTCAAACCCCACTCTCTACAAAAATTCTAATTTATTCTCTATGTATCAAATTTTCCCGGAATGGGCTAGCCCTTATCACTCTTCTCGATGGGATCATCTTTCTCTTCTAAATATTTCACCTCCAAACCCCTAAACGGGCTTGTCCGTGAGGGCGCGTGTTAGAATATAACTATAATTGGGCCTTCAACTATCAGCTTGAGCTTTTAGTTGAGTTGGTTCTCTAATATTATCGATTAATATGAATTTCAATGGTTTTATCAATTTCTTTGTGTTCGTATTTCATCGTTATGAACTAAAACTCTCATGATCTACGACTAGGGGAACAATGTGATGAAATGATTTAATGTGTTTCGATTATACAATTGTCAATCTAATATCTAGTTTATTTTTTATCTAATTTCATTTGTAATGCTTTATCGCCTTGATCACGTGATAATTGATTCAATCGTGTTAACCAACAATTGAGAAATGAGGTTAATGAGAGGAAATAGAAATTAGATAGCTCGAGTTTCAATTTATACTAGAATATGGTTAGACTGACACGAGTGCAATAATTATAGGTGTAAAACCCTAAAGTTAGTAGAATTCATAAATTGTAATGCTTTGTACCGTTCTACACCTAGATTAAAGATAATTAGGTGGACTGGGTATATTAGGGTCCTAATACGATCGAGAGATGGTTAGGACTATATTGAGAAAATTCTCGTTGCCCTTAGAATAATATTCGTTGCATATGTATACCGAATCTCGTTAAGTTATTCATCATATTCGAACCCTGCTAACGTCCTAGGTCGCTTTAAATCTCTTATTTGATTTTATGTTCTATTCTCGGATCATTTTTATATTCTTATTGTTTGCATGGAATTGTTACACTATAAAACAAACCAAGCTTCGTTACAGGAAAATCTTGAATAACGAATTAACTAATTAAAGGGACCAACGCTTGCTTGTCCAACTGGTCAAGCACTTGAGCTTGGGTTCATAAGACTCGGGTTCAAGTCCCAACAGCGGTATCTCAATTCTTATTTATTCCAAATTAATACTGGGCTTCTCTTGATCTTGCCATTTAGGCCTCTGTCTGCCCTTCTTGGGCCTCTCTCAAGGTGGGGGTCAAAACCTTACTTCTACATAAGTATAGTTGAGACCAAATATTGTTTGATAAATCAATCTCAAAAAGTTCTTTAAGAATAAAAAATGTTTGGTGCACCCTTGCTTCTACATAAGTAAGTTGGAGATCAAATGATCTTGATACACCTTACTTTAAGGTTCAAAAAAAATTAAAGTGGTTGTCTGTTTGCTCCCTTGGGTACGATAACTCGCACTAAACCCCGAATACTACTTGACGATCGATACGCTTGTCGTGCCATTCTGAGAGTTAATTCTCGGGGTGTCAAGTCAACCACACAAAGAGCGAGATCAGTCCACCGATCTACAGCATGGTTGTTGTAGATCTTCCGAGTTTGTGACACGTATGGGCGAAATGAAGCTATGGGTTGTCTGCATATCCATATGAAAGTTTCCCTCGACCGTCTATCTATAACATATCTCCGGTTGATGTCGTACCCCATATACATATAAAACCGGTCTAGTTTAGTAGGTCATTTAACGGTTCGCAAAGTTTTAAACGACAATCAGCCAAAATATGCAAACCGTCGAACCGACAATCAACCGAAATGTGTCCGACCTAATGTTTTTCCCACGACACCACTGATATTTCTGGTTCTTGTTTTTCCGGTATTGGTCGGTTACTATCCATGTGATTGTTCTCACTCCTGACTTTGAACCAATAAATCTGTCCCAAAAGAGCCTAAACATTCATTGCTCGAGTCACAGTTCAAACATAAGGAAACAACCGAGCCTAGCCCAAGTACTTATTCAATTGTTTTATTTTTGTCTAGAATTTTCTTTCAAAATGTTATACAACAAAACAACAGAAATTTATCTATTACCTAAGTTTATTCTCTTCCAGATAGTCAAGTGTTTGGCTTGTAATCTTGCGATGAGGATTTGAGTCAGATGGATACATTACATCCATGATTGTGACTCTGACCAGTACTCTGAATAAGCAATGAACTCGAGGCATATCTATCCAGATAATGACTTCTCATTACCACTATATATGTTAAAAACCATTAATCTACTTGTATCAAGTTTGTGGCTCACAATGCATACGTGTAATGTCATGTAGTGGTTCAGGTTTTATGCAGCAATTGCAAATGCTTTTGAATGTTGTGGTGGAATTGGAATCAACCCCATTCTTGTATTTGAAACTTGTGGTTCACAATCCCATCTATTTATCAGATTCCAGAATTACCTCTCTTTGGTCCACTTTTTGCATCCCATTTTGGCTTAACACTAACAAGGACATCAACCAATGGCTTTTGCCAGAACAGACCAAACAAGATCATATCACAGACTTAAACTTCAGGATGCTGCTTTAATTCATCTGATACTAGTAATACAAAAATATTTACAGGCACATTTCAATGAATGCCTCTTCCATGTTCTATGAATTCGTTCGAATCATGGCCAAGGCTCGAAAAAGAAGAACTTTTCTCTGGCTATGAACATAATCAGAGGCTATGAACCCTCTTCATCATGTAACCAGTGGCTATGAACATACACAGAAGCATTCCTTATTCACACTTGTTGGGCTGCCACTTCATCATCATCATCATCCCCTTCTCGTGGCCTCGATTCCCTGATCTTTTCAGCAACCTCAGCCACGACAAGCCTGGTGAGGAGCAGCCCTGCAACTAGAGCCGATCCCATCAGCATTGTGAACACAGCACTCCAGCTCTTTGCAGAAATGTAACCTGTCAACAACGGCCCTATGGCTGCTCCTACAGACCCCGTTCCATCTATGATTGCAGTCACTGTTGCAAGTGCTCTCGAGTTACCTTTCAAAGAGCTGTGTGTTCCCAGGTCAGCCGAAACTGCTGTTGTGATCAGGGCATAAGGCCCGTTCACAAACATGCCAGTGATGAACATCAGAATCACATTCACTGTCAAAGACACGTCTCCATAGCTTCTGTAGAAGTAAAGAGCAGGAATGGCGCAGTACATGAAACTTGCTGCTGTTATGGCTCTTGCATTTAAACGGTCAGAGATGTGCCCGGCTAAGATCCCTCCAAGCACGCCTCCAACATCAAACATTGTGGATAAGTTCCCAGCTGTTTCACTTGATAGATACTTCCCAGCAATGGCTGCAACAAAATAGAAGCATAATGAGAACAATATTTGACGTTATATGAAGTTGAATCCAAGCTTGAAAATTGTGAAGTACCTGTGTGGCTAATGTAGAAAGGAAGCCAATAGAGGAATGTGTAAGCAACCAATTTGGAGAAGAAGAGGCACAGAGCAAAAGGAGCAACCCCAGGGATTTTCCATGCCTCTATGAATCCGACAGCTCTATCTTTAACTTCTATGTCAGAGCTTGAGCTCAATAAAGGCTCCACAATCTCCTCTCCACTTTTCTTGGGGCTTTCCCATTCATCTTCATCTTTAGCCCCAACAGACACAGGATCAACAGGCAATAAGAGGAAGACGATCAAACCCATGAAAGCAATCATAAAACCAGGCACAACAAAAGACCAGCCCCATCCATAGCTCAGCATAGCAGAAGCAATCAAAGAACCGGCAATGTTCCCAACTGATGTGTGTGCATTCCATATTCCCATAATCAGCCCTCTCTTCTTCTTCCCGAACCAGTTACCAACCACTGCAACTACTGAAGGCCATCCAGTGGATTGGAACAAACCAGCAAACATTTGCATTGCCAAGAAATAGTAAAAATTGTGGATCTTTAGCCAATACCCAACGCCAAAGAATGAAGTGAATATACCCGTTCCAACCATTCCTATTGTAAGAAAGATCCTTAAGTTATACCTATCACCCAAATGTCCCGAGAAGTACATCCCCATTGCATACACCGAGAGGAAAGCTACATCAATTTCACCGAGCAAGGATGTACCGTCCGAGCCATCAAATGGAGCCCAGCCATCTCCAAGCATCCATGAAAACTTTCTCCTCCATGTAAGTAACATCAGCTCCTCGTCTGCCGATTGGGGATCAAGGGCACTCTTGACAACACTTGTGGTTTTGCGGGCGGCGTGGTAGGTTGCATAGGCAAAGAATGTGACAACCAAGACAATGGTTTGGTATGTTCTGTATGAAATTGGGCCTTTGTTTAGGTATTCCAAAAATCGAATACCAAGGGGTTTTTTAGTGACTCTCTCCGGGACTGGTTCCAATAATGAACCCATGTGTTGATCGTGGGACTTGACAATGGAAAATTAGGAGGAATGGTCTTTGACTCTTTGCTCCTTCTTGTAGATCAAAATCTGTAATGTAAAAAGAGAAGAGAACCATAGGTGAGTACTAAAAGATACAGTAGGTGCACTACTAGATGTTGAATCATAGTACTAGGCTCGGAGAATCCAAGATTGAGCAAATTAATACCACAAGAGACAAGAAACTCGATGACAGAACCAATTTGATTCACATATGATATTAAATTACTACCTTAGAGCATCCATAACCAGAGATGGCCATTCAAATTATCTCCCATGTCCTAACAATTACTAATTAGGCAGAAGAACATAAATCATCAAATAATTCCCAAATCGGATTCAAATTGATTGTCTCCCAAACTTGCTCCTTGACTGTCAAAAGCGTTCCCGTTCCTGAAACTATACACTAACTTATCCCAGCAAAAGATCCCACAATCGTTCACCAATCCACTAGTAATTCTCAGATTAAACGAAATCGAAGCATATATAATCCACAATAGATAAATAAAAACTCGTGATAAGATTTGCATTGAGAACAGAACACACACACCAAATCAATTGCACTCCTACCAATGAACAAAAAACAAGCCTCTAGAAATAATTTTTTTCAACGGACGGTAAGTGAAATTTGGAAAACTCTTTACGGCAATCGATCGATCATGACCAATGAAGTCTTTCAACCCATGAACTGAAATTTGAGAAGATACCCAATACTCAGATTGTCCAAAAATTCGAACTTTACTCGTTAAACTCAATGTCCCCATCTGAAAGTTCCTCTAAATATAGAAAGCATCGAAATGGTCAAAACAGAGAAGAAGGAGAGTGAACACAATATACCTGCCGATGAACTTGACAGTCACACTGGGCAGCTTGAAACCTCTGGTTTCGGTCTCCCTCTAGAAAGTGACTCTCTGTTTATCTTAACGAACGAAGAATGGTGCAGAGCACGGTTCGTTTGGAGGAGAAACGAGGGGGAGAGAGGAGGCTTCTTATTGGCGCACGCTTCTACTATTTCTATTTGACTGGAATCCCCATTCTACCCCTACCGGATGTTCGTTAACTTCTCTACACTCAATTAACAATACTGCCACGGACCCCTACGTTGACCGAAATACCCTTCCGTACAGTTTACTCCACCTTTCTGACTCGCTCTCCACTTATATATGTCTCGGTGAAAGACTGAAAGTTGTCAATTTCACACTTTTAACAGAATACAACATTACTTTTATTTAATGTCATAAATTAACAGTCATATCTTTATCTTATAAAAATGTCGCAACACGTTATGGTTAAAAACATCATTTGAAGATTAGCTAAATTAACTCCTTTTTATGCTACCACTTTGTTGTTAACTTGGTAGGACTAAATTGACCACTAATTTGATTCGGGGAAACGCGTGCGTCCAAATCTGATTTTGGGATGCGTGTGGCATTCCGAAACCCGTCCAAATCTAATTTGAGGAAGCATATGGCGGAATCGGATTGGAAGGGCGAAGATGAGGAGATCGATGATCCCAAGGCGGAGGCTTCACAGCCTCCACATGATCAATAAGGAGACTCGGCTAGGGTGGAAAGGCTCCAACAGTGCCTATACCCACAAATTCGGGGTTGTCGATGCTGGGATGTCTCGGAAAAGTCGCAATCAGAGCACGTTTATCAAATTTGTTTTTTGATGTTTCCCAATTTAGGTTGATTTCGTTATGACATTTGATTAGTTTGATGTTATATGTTTTGAACTTTTTCATTTTGGTTTGCTTTCCCTTTGTTTATGGGACGGGATCTCGATTTTGTCTGTGTCTTTGCAGCTAAGCAGACTAGTTCTACAGGTTCACAAGCGTTTGGTACTTTCCGGAAGACCGGCCCATATTCTGGAGCCCAAGTTTTCAGCCCTATTATAACTCCTACTTACAATAATGCATCTTGATCTTGTTATTGTTTCAAAAAAAAATTGACTACTAATCATGGAACAGATTAAAGTAGAGCGACCATTTGGAATGGAACATGCAAAGGGCAAAATATAGTTTTCAACCGACATATCATCATTTCACTTGCAATCAACTACATAAATAACACTTGTTCACCTTCCGTTCAACAATTCAACCGAGTGTTAAGTAGGTTTAACATTAATACAATATTCTTAATTAGAGCCATATTTTATGCACTGCACTCATTTCATTTTCAAAAACCATTTTTTATATATGAGATCAAGACATTACCCAACAAACACGTTAAATGTTGATGTTTATAGGCACACGTGTCACACAACAAGTGAAGACTTTCTTTTTTTGCTCACATTAAAATTATCAGAATGAATAACCATCCGTGAAAAAACAATCTCATCTACAAATATCGTTCTCTTTGCTGATGGGATGTGTATAGGGTGGTAGAACTAGTTTCTACGATTACAGGTATAGGTGGGTAAAAATGTATCAATAAAATTGGGAGTTTTGGAGACATTTTATGTGCTTTCCACGAAAAAATTAACGTTCTTGAGGAACTTATATAAAACTCTCGTTAAGGTAGAGAGAGAAAAACATCCTGATTATGAAAGTGATTTGAAAAAAAAATTAAGATAACAAACTGAAATTATTTATTTGTACTTTTTTAAAGTTCGGGATTATTTTTGTCCAAATTAGACTGAAAATAGTACTTGAAAAAATTGTATCGGAATGTTTTGGAACGATCTGAAATTATCCCTAGAAAACTTTATAAAGACATGTACAATGCGTTGATTAAGCTGTGCACGGGCGGATATCTGATCACACTGCACCTATTTAACTCCACCCGCATATTTGCGAGTTGGATAATTTCAATTTGAAATCCAGTCGTCGATCATATTTTTGGATTCGGATCGTGTCTGAGCTAAAATTCCGCAAAATCAATAAATAAAGGTTGAATTATTTCATACCCACCCAATAACCCTACAATTCAACTCAAGAACTAGAGTCTCTCCCCACTTAGTAATTAGGGTAAATTACATTGACATATCTCAAGCTATACACGTTTAACAGTTTACCGTTAGGAATTATCACGAAAGGTCAACCAATATGAGGACAAATCTGTCATTTAGAAAAATGTTATTGTGCATGTGTCTAAAATCCAAACGACAGCGTTAAAATAAACGGATTTCGTTAGTCTGTGTAAAACCATGATGGTTCACAATTGGAAATCGTCACGAAAGATAAGCCGCAGTTAGAAAACGATAAACAAAGCTCAACCTCGGTTGAAAACCAATATTACCCCTAAAAAAACTCGGAAGTTCAAAAGTCACGTTACAAAAAAAAAACCCTACCTTTTAAAACTATTTCGCTAATTCCGAGCACCAATGTACCTGCAATTTGGATTACACAGTGAATATAACAACTAGTCTACCCACTCAACCATTTACTTGTGAGTTTCGTATCCACTTTTTTAAGACAATTGTAAAATATTATTAAAATCACTTTTTTTTCTCTTATTAGTTGTCTCCGCCGGAGGTTTTGAAGATAAAATCATTCCAATTAGTATTCGAGTGCAATTTAGTAACTATGACAAGGAAAGAACCGCGCTGCATTTACCTTTGTGCCCACCGAAATTGACAGGTTGGCAAGGGCTATTATGGTAAATGGTCCTGCAGGCCCAATGAAAATGGAAGAATATAGAAATAATTGGAGCCGGAAGCATATTCGGATAAAATTCCTGACGTGTGGCGTCCAAACGCCTCGGACAAGCCCCACTGTGACACACACGTGGCACGTGGATTCCGGTGACGTGGCCCAATTGGTATATGTTATTCGAGGTTGTGGTTGGCTATCCCTTCAATTCCGTTCTCGTGGTTCTGTTTCCAAGAGGATAAAACGGTAAATAAACAAACATAGTACCAGAGATCGTTAAAACGCACAACTATGTAGTTGATATTGGCGACAGAGGAAGCAAAGATGAGCTTGGGCTATCAGAGGATGGCCAGGTTTATGTTGACAATGCATGGAGCTGGAGGGACCAATTGCATGCTTTTATAGTACACATTTATGAGAAAATAATAATTAGTTGGATATTTCTCAGTAAGAAATGGAGTGCTAGTAAATACTGATGTATGAATTTGGAGTGAAATTATGGTTGAGCCAATCACATAGATGAAACTTATTTATAACTTTCATTACAACTATGAACGTGCCTTAAATGTGATTACATTACATGCAAAAAAAAATTAACAAGTTTATTTTGATATTTGGTCAAACAAGTTATTTATACTTAGTTACCAAATATGGTTATGGACCTATGGTTGGTTAATGGTTATTGTGTGGCTCACCCATAATCAAATCAATGATGGGAGTTGTTACAGCTGGTAATTTCCCTAGGCAAGTGTAGAGGATTTTGGGCATTATGGTCATTTCCTAATTAATATTATAAAAAAACCCAAGGGAAAAAGGCATATTCGCATCCTTATATGGCATATGCATGGCATATACTCTTATTATGCCGATGCTATCCTGGCCTGCTCCAGGTCCACGTGTACAATACCGACGTGTAGGTATTTAATACCACTATACTAATCACAAATGTTAGAATCAATCTTCCAAGAGTTTCTTCCGACCAACAAAAATTCAAAGCTCCAGATCACACGAAACTCATGACAGTTCAGGTTTACGATAGTTACGTCGATTACATAACGTGTCCGTTTGTGCATGCAAACTGTTCAATCTATCAATTAAAAAATTACGATAATGTTTAAACAGTACGTTGATGTAAACTAAAAAATGAAAATATTTGAACCTAGTTTGTAAATTGATAAAAATCAAATTAAGGTAACTTGAAAGTTGAAATAATTGTAGTCGAGAGTGGGTAGTGAAGAAGCATGGCTTGTGGTTGTCTGTATCACAAGAGAAGAAGAGTGAAAAGAAAGGTGATTTGTCTGTACCAAGACCATGGATAACGAGAGGAGACACGAGGAAGCTTCCCAAATTTCATTTGGGACCCAAAATAAAATGACAAATTTCAAAGTTTTCACATGAATTGTTTTTATTTATTAGGGTTTTGAAAAGTGCAGAATTGAAACTGGATTAGATGATGATGATGATGATGATGGAGATGCTGATCATAGCAGCTTTGTTTTGTTCCTTTTGAGAGGTCACAAAAGGATCGACGAGTCCGTCTTTCTTGAAACTAGTTTATGTGACATCATCGCGATGATAAGTAGCCACTTGTTAGTATTAATTGGTAATGTTTTTTTTATAATGCATGGTTTTGCTAACAGTGGCACATGGGATTCGGGAAAGGAGGGGATCCAATTAAATGAACCGGGCCACCATTGATTTGTAATTAAATATGTGATTAAGATAAGATTAGTGCAAGCTGATGGCTTAGTGCCAAATCATAATCATTCATGAAAGTTGGACCGTATGAAGAAAGTTGTTACATTTTCTAAATGTTGTTTTAATAGAAGGACAACATACACGTGGAATGTATGATTATTACAAATTTATGTGGTTAATATTACATATTTAATGATTGTTTGTGGATATGATCATGTAAGAACACAAAGTAGGGTTTTAAGTCAAAATGGTCCGAGCATCTCCGATGATTTCACATTACTAGTGTCAATGAATCATGTGAGGTGCTTTTTGACTTTCCGACATGGCTTCTCCAATGATTTGACATGACTAATGTTAAAAACAGTTTCAATAATTTTAAAAGGACCTCAAATTTAATTAATACTTTTATTTAAAGCCACTAACACAACTTATATATTATTTAACCTAGTTCATGTTCGATAATTAAAAACACAATAATTAAAAATAAGATAATTAACCTAACTCCTAACGGCTCCAATGTGTAAACGCCACTTCTCATCGTCTTTGATCATCTCCCACACAAGACGTTTTGTCCATAACCTGTGTTGGCTTTCATAATCAGTCACAGTCGCATCATAGATTTCCTCATCGGTTGCGCCTTTCCTATGGTCGTTGAGACGACCACGGTAAATAGCATCAAAAGCCTTGCACTTTTTGCTCATCTTTTGGAAATGATCCTTGACTTGCTTCGTCATCCGATGTGCCACGCTTCATCTCCGGTTTCAACGAAAGCAAGGTAGAGATTATTCCAATACTTGCCCCCGTGCTCGACATAGGTGAGCCAATTCAACACCAAATGCATCTCCTCCAAGGACCATAGAGGACCAGTTGCCCAAAAAGAAGATGCTCCCGACATATCGAATTGAGAGAGAGAGAGAGAGAGAGTGAGGTGTGAGAATTTGAGGGGGGCTTGAGGGGTATTTATAGGATGGGAGGGGGAGGGGGAGGCGTGGCAGCCACGACCCCAACGGTTACTATTTCGGAATAGTAACCATGCACGAAGATCGAGGCTCCGAGAATCCGATAAAAAATTAGTTTTTTTTAAATTCATTAAGTAGAATAAAACCCAAACTACAGAAAATACAACTAGATTAATATTTTTGTTACATAGATTAAAAACCAAACTAAATTGAAGTCTTGCTTAACACAACGACTCCAAACGCTTCCCGAGGCTTTGAATGAGAGCGGTACGAGCCTTCCTTTCCTCGGCGGACATGTTGGTGGTGTCTTGCTTAACCACCATGTCCAACATCACCATGACTTGCGCATGCATCTTGAATCTGGTATATCCTAGATTTTGTCTCTTATCCACGAGCATCGATTCCCGCTCAGCATACTCGTGAAGAAAATGCATTTTCTCGGGAGGTACCACTGTCGGCTTGGGTGGGGGGTCCATTTGTTTTCCTTTGCCTCGAGCCTTGGCCTTGGCTCTCTTCTGGCCGATCGGTCGCTCCTCGGTTGCAAGCAAGTTCAACTCATGGTCGCACCCGTCTCCCGAAGTGTAGTTGCGAGACTCGTCCAACCTTGTCCGCTTGCTTAATTCACTTTCGGCGTCGAGGTTGAGGTCAATGTCTGGGATGTCACATTGTGGAACCTTCTTATGCTGCCACTTCGGTTGCCCCCTCACGATGAGCCAAATATGCTTGAGGTTGAACATTTGCCCTTCCTCATCCTTGTACGCTTGTTCAGCGCCTGTCATGACGTCAGTCTCGTTCCTCCCGCTTGTGAGAGCGTTCTCATAGCTGGTGCACTTCTCCTGGAATTTGCTGACTTTTTGGTTGCACTGATGCCAATGGTCCTTGCAAGCCATCCACGCCCGAGGGGGGTCATCTGCCTTTCTCGTCGTGTCGAACTCGGCATGTACTTTTTTCTAGTACATGGCATTCTTCTGGTTCTTCCCGTTGATGGGGTCCAACGAATTGTTGAACCACTTGACGCCCTGCAGTTTTAGCACAGAAAAGGACACGGCAAGCGTACCAGTCGTCAAGTAGTATTTCAGGATTTTTAGTTTCGGGTTATCAAACCCAAAGGAGCACGAGTCAAGCACGTTCTATCTCAAAGTTGTTGTCAAGCTATTTCGATTAAATGATGTTTTTTGGTTTTAAAACATGAAAAGTAAACAGTAAGCGAAATGACAATGAACATGTACTCACAAAGCTTAGAAGAGTTTTAATTCAGAGAAAAAGCAATCTAAGGTTGTGGGTTCATAGAGACCGTTTCCAATGCATTTAAATGACGATGAACATTGTGAAGTTATCTGATTTTATGGGCAACGAATCATCTCTCAAACTAGTCCTAACTCCTCACGTTGTTTCGGACCCTAATGGAATCTAACCACCCAGCTCTCACGAATCAGGATGTAGGGAGACCCAAAGCATTACGTTCTTTGATAATTTCTAACTTTCGGTTTGAACCCTATGGTTATTGCAATCGTGTTAACCTAGCTATCACTAGTCTAGATTTAAACCCAATTTGTATAAGATTTCTGACCTAATTGCAACCCACCTCTCACGAGTGTCAGATTGTAATTCCCACCTTTTATCAGGCCTACCCGGGAGATAGAGCATTAAGCTTAAATCGAATACAAACCCTAAATCAAATCATCCAACACAATACTCATTCATACATTCAACACATTGGAAAGCAAATCTCTAATCCCCCATAACCCTAGATTATGAAGTTTTAGTTACTCATGAACAAAAAAGAAGAAGATGTCATTGATGAACATAAACAAAGCTTCATAATTGAATAAAGTTGAGAAATACAATACCCAACATTGATTACAATGATGTTCTTCCAAGTAGAAATCATCTTCTTAGCTCTCAAAAATACAAGTTAGATCTATTGGAGGCTGACTTTTGGGGTTAAAAAGGAGAAAACTCGAGTCTGAAACGAATTAGGGAAACAGATATGCGCGCGCGTCACGGCCACCGTCACGGATCCGTGACGGATCAGAGCGTTTTGGCGAAATTTGTGTCTTCGTCACGGCTCCGTGACCCTACCCGTGACGGGTTCTGTCACGGATCCGTGATGTCTGCTTTTCATCTGAACCTCAAACAAGCAACTTCCGAATTTATCCCTTTTTTATGTGTTTTCGCTCGTATTCCATGATATACCCTATGAACCATGAAAAACGCTGGAAACGAGCAAAACATAGGAGATTGAGACAATAATGGGCTAAAATCAACAATAAAATCCCTCTAAATGTGACATTTTTAATGCTAAGATGTGTCCGCATCAACACCCCACACTTAGACTTTTTCTCGCCCCGAGAAAATCAACACCAGAAGACATCATCACTAAGATAGAACCGGTTAAACCCCGAGGTTCACCTCGATAGGAGGAGTCTGATACTCCTTTATTCAAGACATTAAACATAAAGATGCACGTGCAATGCATGAATCCTAACTCTAATGCATTCCTATAACACACTATATGATTGAGGCATGAAAAATGGCACAAAAAGCAGATGATATTCAAAGCCGTGCATAGAGAATCACATGATTTTCTTAGAGTCATTTTTCATGCTGATGGGTTAGTGCCAAATCATAATCATTCATGTGGTTTTCTCACAAGTGATATGATTATTACAAATTTATGTGGTTAATATTACATATTCTAATGATTGTTTTTTGATATGATCATGTGAGAACACAAAGTGGGTTTGGAGTCAAAATGGTCAGCGGTGGAGCATATTCTGAGAATCTCATTGTTTTGTTGTTGGTATCATAGGATTGAGCACTTGACATTGGATACAATTTTTGTGCCCAAAATGGCTTTGGAATCAAAGACACATGTTTTAAGCTCAAGTTGCTTAAAGTAGAAAGCAAGCACCTTACCTATTATTATAACGTGTCCATCAGCAGAACATTAGTCGTGAATTTTCATGGTGGTTAGTTACATGTAACTTTACAAGTTGTTGGAACCATGTCTGATCATATCTGCTTCCATATCTGTTTCTTTTTCGTTATTGCAATACTTGGTTCCAGATTGGGAATGTTAGTTGAATTGGGCTGGGTCAACGGTTTACATTAATAATATACGGGCCGAAAATATAACCGAGTCAGACCGGCCCAGCCCAGCCCAACCCGACATATCCACTACTCGTTTCTTCTTACAACCATTGTCCCAGAATGTTTCCAAATAACATTTACACTGCATGGTGCCTCTGAAAATGTACCATAAAAGTAGTAAAGTTCCAAATAGCTTCTACAATGCAAGGTGCCTCTGCAAATGTACACCAATTGTACCTTAAAACTAGAAAATATTCCTAGAATTATGGTTTCTTCATCTCCTCTACCTCACTACAAAACACAAGCAAGCAATAACAACTCTTTCAAATTGATCAGTGCTAGACTGCCAATGAGAGGAGGAGGAGGAAGGAGGAGAAGAGTTTCAGGTGTTTCCAAAACAATGAAGAGAAGAAGAAAAGAGGCTGAAACAGTTTCGTCTTCATCTATCATTGATTCACTTCCTAATAGTTTACTCATTGAGGTTCTAGCTCGTGTTGCCGCCTTCTCAGTCTCGATCTTGTCAATGCTAAGCTAAGGTTACATCTGTATGCACAACTTCATTATCTTCATGTATTTGCTCCACATTATCCAAACTAACTAGAGCAATGCACAACACCATTACAGCTGCAAGACTTTCCATGAGCTAGCTGAGGATCGTTGTGTGTACGAGAGAGTGTCACTGTATCCATTTCCTGCATATTCATGGTGCTTAAGCAAGGGAGCTTTGTCTTTCTGGAATAAGTGCAAGGAGGAAGGAAACCCAGAGGCCTTGTTTAAGCAAGGAGCGGTGTGTTTCATCAATATTGAAATGCAATGCCATCATTTTCAATTCTACTTCATTTACATGTTCGTTCAATGTGAACCTCAATTTGCAGATCGACTATTTCAGTCACATGAAGATGGAATCAGGTCTGCAACTCTTGAAGAGAGCTGCAGAATTGAGACACAATGCAGCCACATACGCAGTTGCTATCATCCTACTCTCGTACGGTAGCAGTGATGAAAATAAGGAAGAAGGAGTGAAGTTCTTTGCTAGGGCGAGAAAAGGCAAGTCACTGATAGAATGTCGCGAGAAGTTAAAGAGCATACTTGGAAGTATTTGGGTAAACAATAAGCTACTTCTTGAACACAAACCTCAATACTACTGTAAAATGAGATTACAACACATGAGAAAAGAAGCATTTCCCGTGTACACTGAAGACGATGAAGATTTTGTGGATTGTGAAGCTTGTGATCATGATCGTGAAGTTGTTAATCTACGCAAATGGTTGGGTAATCCATGGGGGTATAAAGAGTAATCTGTAGCGAGGAAGAGGAACTGGGTTTTCTTAAATTGAAACATAACACATTGTAATGATACGCAGAACATGAACACTAACAACAAGTTTTTCATCAAAGATCTTAGAAGAAGTAACACAAGTCTAAAATTGATAATCCTACAATACAATGCCTAATAACATCAGTATTCCCCACTAAGTAACATCAGTAAATGTAAGGCGAATTGGGCAAAAATGGTACAATTAAGTGAGAAATGGGCAAGAATGAGTGAGTTGTACAACTTACAGCAAGAAAGGGTCAAGAGCTCTTCTTCCTTAGAGATTGCTGATAATAACTGAGATACCACTTTATAAACTTCTTCAAACCAGTCCTCAAATCAGTGGTGGGATGGTAATGAAGCTCCCTAGCAGCATAGCTGACATTGGCGTGCGTAAACGGGACATCGCCATTAGCAGGCAATGGCAGGACCTTCTTGTTAGCCTTCACCTTCAACAAGTTCTCCAATATGCCCACAAGCTTGGTCACCGGGACCGGAGAAGTGTTCCCAAGATTAAAGATC
The DNA here is from genome assembly GCA_963921825.1 of Erodium maritimum. Taxonomy (NCBI): domain Eukaryota; kingdom Viridiplantae; phylum Streptophyta; class Magnoliopsida; order Geraniales; family Geraniaceae; genus Erodium; species Erodium maritimum. The sequence goes on from OY997590.1 coordinate 75,983,977, forward strand.
CTTAATTGAGCATGCCCTTTCTTCTTCCCTCCATTACCAGTACTCTTCTCTGCTGTATCCATCGATGCAAGACAACCTTTCACAATGTCATCAATGTAGGTAAAATCTCTAGCAACCGTGCTGTGACTGGTGCTTTCGTAGACCTGAATCGGCTCCCCGTCTAAAATCGCCTTGGTGAAGAAGTAATAGGCCATGTCAGGTCTACCCCAAGGTCCATAGACAGTGAAGAACCTCAAACCAGTGATGGAGAGGCCATAGATGTGATTGTAACTATGCGCAATTGCTTCACCGGCTTTCTTCGTTGCCGCATAGAGGCTCGCCGGACGATCCGTCCGATCAGCCTCTGAGAAGGGTACTTTAGAATTGAGGCCGTAGACTGAGCTAGACGAAGCCCAGACAATTGCAGGTTGGGGTTTGACCGATTTGCAGACCTCGAAGACATTGACGAGACCGGCGATGTTGCTGTGCACATAGGAAAGTGGGTTCTTCATGGCGTACCTGACGCCGGCCTGAGCGGCCAAATGCATGACGTGGGTGAAGGGGACGAGGTCGAAGAGCTTGAGGAAGAGAGCAGAGTCGGTGATGTCTCCTTCGACGATGAACATGCCCTCTCGCTCGAGCAGCGTCTGGCGGTCTCGCTTCAGGAGCGGGTCGTAGTAGTCGTTGAAGTTGTCGAGGCCCACGACGCCGTCGCCGCGCCGCTTGAGGGCGACGGAGACGTGGCTGCCGACGAAGCCGGCGGCGCCGGTGACGAGGACCGTGATGCCCCTGGATTTGGAGCGCGTCCGGGCGGAGTGAAGGACGCGGGTCTCCCAGCCGGGGGCGCTGCGGAGGGAGAAGATCCTGGCGCCGTTGTCGGCGGGAGGCAGATAGGAGCGGTGGAAGATGAAGAGGACAAGACCCAGAATGAGGAAGCACCAGAAGATGAGCTTGGGGAGGGAGTAATGGTGGCGGGACCGTTTGTCCATTTTCTCGGGAAAGTTGAGAGCTTTCCCAATTAATTAAGGGATTGGGTTTGTTACAAGAGAAGAGAAGACGGTGAGATTGAGCAAAAACTAGCCGTTTTTGTCCTTATCTCTGTCCTTCTCCGTTTGGGCGGTATCTGCATTGGGAGCTAGTGAGAATGGTTCTATGATCCGTTCGGTGCTATGGCTGAGAAAAACTTTGAAAGAAAAAAGTGGATGTGTTATAAAGGTTGGAGAAGAAGGAACATTCAATTTGTCCTAATTTTAGTAGTATTTTCCCAAACGGAAAATCTATTTTACTATTTTGTTTTTATGGTATTTATTTTGTCCCTTGTTTTGGAAAGAAAAATGAAGTTTAATAAAATCACTATAAATTTGGTACAATGACTAACAAGGTTAAGAAGATAGTAACAAGTTATAACATGAAAAAGGTAATTATGTTTGCCCTACCAAGGGGACTCAATCAATCCAATGAAAGACGATGAGATCATAGATATATGTTTGAGATCAAATTATCCAGATATAACTAAAGGGACAAAGCATGATCTAAGAATCTGCAATTGGAACCTCGACCTCAACACCAGGTTCGATACTGATTGACGTAATCTGCTTCACAACATCAGGGGAGCTGATAAGTTCAGATCTATCCCATGTGTTAGGTCCTACAATTAAAAGCCAATTAACAGAAGGGACTTGTATTTCTATGGTAAACTACTTGGACAAGGGCATCACAACTTGTACATTCTTCTCATCACTGATGGCCACTCTCATTGTCATGCTCCATCTCCTCCGCATCATCAAAGCGCTCATCATTGATTTCAAGCTACCAGAAATTAAAAATCAGATCAGTATCACGAGCCTATCAAGGCAAGATTACAAGATGTTTATTATAACTTTATAAGGTGAAAGTGCATAGAGACTTTGAGAAACAATTTCACACGACTCTCCTCTCAACGGTCATGAAAGTGCATAGATGTTTACTATAAGGTTATCCTTATAACTACAACAGTCATGAGGCTGAAAGGGTACTACTAGTACTAGGTTATTACACAGATCAAATATTAGCTACCAAATATCAAGAAAACCAAAGATAATAGAAGCAACGTAAACAATCAATTCATTAAATGTGAGAGGATCAGAGGAATAGGCTTACCTCAAGCACATTATCAGCTAAATCATGTATCCCGTTTGAATAACCAATTGTGTTTGTTGGAAGAAAAGGAATGTCAAAATCTTCCTCCCCTGGAGATGCAAATATGCAATTCAAAATATTGAGGTGATAAAATAAAAAAGAGTGCAACATTTAACAAACAAAATCCAGTATATGTAATTACAAACCTGCATCTTCATCTGCCAATTGATCAGCACTGAAAATCCAATTATGCTCTTCTTCTTCTCCTTCTGTCACAAGGTATAAGAACAAACATTTTTAATCATTACCTATAGTAATGATAGTTGAACGCAAAGGATGATCATGATTTTTTTTGCAAGAAAAGTAATTTTAGGACCACATAGTTTACTCACCAGAATTCGGTTGAGGATTTAGCTCAGCACACTGACAAAATATATCAAATAAAGTATTCACTGTTGGGCAAAAGTTGCAGCAAACTGTGAGTGAAACACAAGAAATCGCAGAAGCGTGGAAAAACACCTCAAACATTTACAAGGAAAAATATAGAGCATACATTGGTTAGGATCTGAAGGAATAAGTCTCATTTCCCTGATCTTCGACAAGTCCAAATTATCATTATGTTCTGAATCTGAGTCTTCAGATTCACCACCCTCATCATCTTCCGTCTCAATCTTTAAATGGAAAACCATAGCATATGAGCACATAAACAAAAAAGGGCAGGCAGCCTCACACTAAGGAAGGATTGTGAAATGGGTAGGGGGGAAAAAAACATACCACTTGCAGAGAATGATGACCAACTAAAACTAGAAACTCAAAATAATATAAGATCATATCCAACGCTGTGGGCGATTAGCCCAGGTGAATAGTGATTTTGCCGGGCGATTCGCCCAGCCTCCCAAAGTGGTATTACCCCAGTGCGGCCAATAGTCAAGTGTCATAACCCCTTTCATCTGGGTGCATGGGCAAATAGCCCGGGCGATGAATCCTTCGCCCAGCCAACCCCCAGAACCCCCCTTTTAGGTGATTCTCAATTCGCCCCACATTGAAGATGCTCTGAGAATTCTACATTAGTTATGGGGACGCATTCCAACTTCCTACCAAAAAGAAGTAGATCAATTTATTTCTGAATCTCTAAAACTAGACTTTAGGCTACCAAATAGGCTTCAAGCCATTCCTCTGAGTTCAGCCCCAAATGACTGGGCCACCATCGTCAGAGCCAATACACACTTAGAAGAAGCAAAACCAGAGACCCAGAAATGAGATTGACGAAAGAAATTACCTGGGCATAGATACAGGGAGATGAGTAAGCCTCGGGATCCCTTGAAACAGCGTGCAGCGAAATAGACAAGAAATCAACAGCATAGCCTCTCGTCAGGTCTGTGTCACTCAACCACACGACCTGCCTGAAGATGCAAATAACACAATTTGTGAATTTTCAAATTAACAATCCAATCACGGAGGAGTGAAGCGCATTACTTACTTGGTGGAGACATAGAGAGTGCCCGGGGACTCCGGAGGACGATTAGCGAGGGCGATGGAGACACTGGGCTGAACTTGCATCAGCTCCTCGCCGTTTTCGGCGTCGAGAACAGGTTGCCCGGCACCGGTTCTCTGCGTGAACAGCCTAAGCCCTAACACCATGTTTACAGGAGAGCTCTAATTCGTTTCCAGCACAATGACAATGGTCGGAGTTGATTGATTATGCTTCTTTAGGGTTCTATAGGGGTTTACAATGTCAATGTGTCGCAAAATGAGTTTATAGTCAATTTGACAAGGGATAAGTGTCAAATGTAACACTCCTTTGGGGGACCATTGGTATGTGGTAACCTATGATTGTGAATCCAGAATCTTGTTAAATATGACCGTTTAATTATTTGTAGGATACATCATTGTGAGCATAATAATATTTTTCCAACCGAAGAGAACATTTTATTTTATTAGATAGAAAAAAAATTAAATTGGGTTATATCTGACCATACGATAAATAGGAAATAATGATACTTAGTTTACAGATGATCGGGATAGACCATCGTATTGGTTATCCGAAAGCTCGGGTTTTGGTCCCCGCGTAAAATTAAACCCTAGTTGGAAAAAGAGGATGCAACGTTCATATACTAACAACCAAGCATGTTACACACTGTTGTAGAAATTAGCTTTACTGGCAGTAAAAATGCATCCGTCGAAAAGGTATGGTGATCCCACCGATAGATAGGACATCTATCAGTGAACCATCATACTTTTGCAACGACGCAATTACTGCTTGATAAGTACTTTCACCCGTCGGTAAACTAATAACCCAAATGGTAGGTGTTCGATCTGTGGCTGATACGTATTTGCAACTTCTCCATCTTCAGTGTCGATTTGGATTCGAGCAAAGGAGGAGGATGAGTATGGGAAACCCTTGGAAGCTACCGACAACGAGGTCCCTCATAAGGTTTAGTGTTGAAGCTCGGTATAAAGAGAAGAAGACAATAAGACGAAGAAATGAAAATGAAAAGACTAGTTTGAACGTTGAAGTAGGATATGATATGGGTTTGAATGATACAAATGGGAGATTCGCCATTTATTGAAAAATATAAAGTTATATGCGCACTACACATGACTGTTTTTCCGCCAAAAACGAACGAAAAATAATAAAATGAAAATTGTATAAATTTAGGGCATCTCTCAAACGAATGTGGTTGTTAGAGAAATTATGTAAAATTCATGCATAGTCAAGTGATATTTTTCATTTTAATAATTTATTGCGAAAATACTCTTAGTTTTTAAAAGACTCAAAAATATAAACAAAACTTAATTACTTTTTCTACTTTTTTAATCGTAACACATCCTAAATGTCCTTTTGTTTTATAAAAGATTTTTCGTGCCTTTTTGTTTTGATAACACACCTCTGGTAGGAAAAACGGACGAGACGTTTCATTCTGTTATTCATGTGCCATCATGTGCGGGTGAAAGTGGAGAGTGAAATGACAAGTTTTCCCTTATTCTTTTGAACCTTATGGATTTTGTAGGAAATTATAATTTTATTCTTATTTGATAATAAATTAAATTGATAAAATATTTGTAGAATATACAAAATAAATAGTAAATTTTTTTATAATTATTTCATATAAAAAATGGAATTATTATTATATAAAAAACAAAAGTTATTTTTTAAGAAATTTATGAAAACATAAAAAAAATTTATAAAAAATAGGGAAATTTTCATTTTAATATCCTTCAGTATATTTCCCTACATTGTTTTTTTTTTCACTATCTTACAAATATTTTTTCAAAAGTTTTATTTTCAATTTTAGTACTCGTCGTTACTTTTCAGTTAACTTTACATCCAAAAAGCGTAAAAAAACCAACATATCTCTCACTAACAATCAAATTTTAAAACCATGTCATGGGTTCCTCAAACCATGAAAATCATAAAATCAAAAAAATTCCCTTCATTTATCTTCAATTTTTACCATAAAAATCAGATTTTGTTTTAAAAATATTTAAATATAAATGATAGTTTTATTATATATATATATACAATCATATTTTATTTCAATAACTTTTTAAAATAATAATTTTTTATTTATTTTATAAAAATAAGTTTTATTTAAAAAATCATATTTTTATTTAAAGAATAAGATTTATTTAAAAATATCATAATTTATTTTTAAATATATATATATATATATATATATATATATATATATATATATATCATTTTTGTATAAAAAATCATTTATGTTTTCTTTTAATTTAATAAAAAACAGTTTTATTTCAAAAAATGATTTTTGATTCAAGTATGATTTGTATATATTTTTAACATATAAATTCTGATATATGCTTCCAATCTAGGGGTATTTTGTACTTTTTATATTTTTTGGATGGAAAGTTAATTGAAATAAAGATGAGTATTAAATTAAAAATAAAAAAAATTCTGGATAGTGGAAAACAAAAAAAAACTATCTAAGGTATTATTCTGAAAATAAAACTCTCGTAGGGTATTAAGATGAAAATTTCCCAAAATATATATATTTGTATATAAAAAAATCAATAAAAATATTATTTTTTGTAAAATTGTAAAAATTATTTTTAAAAAAATTAGATGATTCCACCTCAATATTCTAAATCTTCATATTTCATTTATAGTACCCTAAATATTTTTTTTGTCACCTCAGTTCCCTAAATTTTCATTAATGCATTTAGAGTACCCTAAATCTTTTTTACGTCACCTCAATACCCTAAACTTTCGTTAATTTCATTTTAGTACTCACCGTTAATTGAACCCTAAATTTGGTTGTTAATGAAGAGTATTATGGTCATTTTACCTGTTTTTGATGGAAAATCAAATTGAAAGTTAAAAGTGGGTACTAAAATAGAATTAATGAAATTTTAGGGCACTAAAGTGACAAAAAAAAGATTTAGGGTACTTTAAATGAAATATGAAAGATTTAGGATACTGAAGTGGAATTACCCCTAAAAATTTGAAGTTATGATTGTTTAATTTTTAAAATAAATAAATTTAAGAATTAAAAGAAAATAATTAATGAAAATGTAAAAAATAGAAAACCTGAAATAATATTATTAACGATAACTGAATAATAACTTGAAATAATTTATCAATAATTAATGAATTTTATTTATATGAAGAAAAATAGTTCATGTAAAGTAATAAAGTTTAAAAATAATTAATAGAATATTTTTTATATAGTTTGATATAAATAATCAAAATTTATATATTTTTTTCTTCTTGAAAACTCAAAATTTTATAATAATCATGAATTAATTAATAATAAAAGTATTAACAAATGTTTAGGGGTATAATCATCTTTTAACTAAAATATCTGAATTTTAATCGAAATGTTAAAAGGATAAGATGGACTTTTCACGTCATTCTATACTTTTTCTTAACAAAAACATGTTATCAAAACATAAGGGGTACAAAAATACCGTTATAAAACATAAGGTACTAAAGTTGTGTTATCTATTAACAGTGGATAGAAAAGGTAATTACGCCTCTAAACAATTAAAAAGCTCTCGGCTACCTCATAGAGGTTCTTCTTCACCTTAGCTAGGGTTTACGCTGCCCCGCCCCCATTTCCACGCCTCCTTCGCCGACTAGGCCCTCTGGCTGCACTGGTCGTCCGTCAATTCCGTCTGCACGCCCCTCAGACCCTGATTCGTCCCGTCTCTCGTTCTCCCTCGACCATCGGCGATCTGCTGCACGGAGTCGAAGCGTGCTCATCCATCCTTCGAGCTCACGCCGGCGTCGTCACCCGCTCCGCCGGAACCGTCCCTCGCCTCAGCAACTCTCTGGTTGCCTCGTCTCTTCCACATCGCCTGGAAATGGACGCTGTTGAACAAATCTGCCCCGCCGTCGATTCACAGCAGATCCATTCTGCCGCCATCCCACGGCCTCCGACGGGCTTCCTGCCCGAGGTCACGTTCTCGTCGCCATCGTCCGACACCCGTCCTCGCCTTCCACCTGAGCAATGACTTCTCGTCGGCAGCCTACCCCCCCCCCTGAAGGACAAACCGGGTGCGGGGACCGACGGATCCCTCGTTCTGTTTGACCCGCAGCCACCGGTGTCCCCGTGCCAGATCCCGCCCGAGGCGCTTGGAGTGCATGTGGAGCAGCCACCCCTTCCTCGACCACCCTCGCCGGCGGCCATGTCCAGGTACCGCCCCCCGACTTGTCATGTATCGGTCTCGGGCAGTCGCCCGTCGAGTGGCCCCGTTTCTGGTGCTCGCCAAGGGGAGTCACTCCCGGTCCGAATCTCCCCGGTTCCAGACTGGGAGGACGAAGACGACGAAGTGGTGGTTCCGGTGGAGGCGATTTCAGCGATTAAAAAGGGTACCTATCAGTTCTCCCTGGCACCCCGAGTTGTAGGGAATCGGTCTCACAGTCAGAATGCTGTCTACGCAATGATGTTGCAGAAATGGAAGGTGGATGACATCCAGGTTGAGTACCTGTCTCTGGAGTTTACGGGATTTCATTTCCCATCCGATGCGACAATGGAGAATATCTGTCACCAGGGGTCGTGGATCTTCAAGGGCTTCCCAGTGCTCCTGGAACCCCTCATGCCTTATGTCCAAGCTAATGATATTGATTTCAGTCATATCGAGCTTGGAGTCAGAGCTATGAATGTCCCGGGAGGGGCCCAGACTCCGCAAGTTCGTGGACTCATTGCCGCCATCATGGGTACCCAAGTGGTTTCGGTCCTAATACCTTTTGTCCGACGGGAGGACCTTTTTCTATGGATGCGAGTTCGTATGGAGCTAAACCAGCCTCTTCAGAGACGTCTCCGTCTCCGTTTCCCAGAAACTGTTACCTCCTCGGTGATCGCGTTGCAATATGAGAAACTCACGGATCTCTTTCGCAGGTGTGGGATGATGACACACCGGATTATGGGGTGTATGACTCATTTGCCTAGAATAGGCCGGGAGGAGGTCCGATACGACACATTTATCCTAGTATCGCGTCAACTGGACGTGGATCGGCTGCTGAATACGGTGTGGCATACACCCCCTCCGTTGGAACCTTCAGTTGTTGACGATCTCCTGAATGGGCTCTCTCTGAATCCCATGATCCGGTCCAGGGAGGTCGTAATGGGGGATGGATTCTCCGTTGCAGATTGCTCGTCGAAGTCTGACAATCTGGGTAGGACTACCTTAGGAGGGGTAGTCAATACTTTGCAAGGTGGACTAATAAGAGCCTGTGGAGGGCCACCTGGGTTTACAAAGCCTGACAATCTGGCTAACGTCCATCCTGTTAGAAGACTTCCTGACTGTGACGGATCCGCAGACAATCTAGGGGTTCGGGTAGGGAAGGAGAAAGACCTCAAGGTAGCACCAGGGAAAGCTGGCCCTATTCGGGGAAGGGCAAAGAAGTCAAGCTTGAAGACAAGGAGAGGGTTGTTGTATGCTCGACCCCCGGGGACAAAGAAGTCGCTGAATCATTCGAGTCTCCCACCAGAACTCACCAAGCCGGACAACACTGAGGAGGCAGAGCAACCTCCTATGCAGGGATGATCCGACCCGGAAGGGGTGGGTGAGGTCGATGTCGGCCTATACCTACAGACCCGGGACAGCCAGTGCTGGGAGGTCTCGGGCAGCCTGCAACAACAACTCAGTTTTATTGCTTGCTTTATTTCTATCTGCTTTACTGCTGGAACAATTTATTTTCTGCTTTGGTTAGGATTTTTCATTTCATGTCTCGTTGTTTTGAGACGTTAGTAAGGGATGTCCTAAGTTGTTGCATACGATATCAAGTAGGCTATTTTTATGGGTCCATGAGCGCTGGACTTGCTACGATCGGCCCGGACATATATCTGGAACCCTGAGCGGTTACGCCCTACCTTGTTTGGTTACCTTTTGGCATTACTGCACTTCTCCGGTTACCCGTTTAAAAAAAAACTCTAAACAATTACTTGAATTACGGGGGTTTAGGTCAATTTCTCGGCTAACTTACAGACAAAGCCGGTCAATTGACTTGAAACAAAAATAATGAAACAGAGAAAATCCTTATGCTCTTAATAATGAAACAGATAAAAATCCTGTATTTGCTTTTAATAATATCCTTTTGGTTGTGTAGCCTAGTAATGTCTCTGGAAACAAAAATAACGAAGCAGAGAAAAAATTGGAAGAAACAAACAAAACCAGTGAAAAGGGGCATGCTAAAACAAGTTGGCTTGTTCATAGGCCAAAATTGTTACACACAATTAGTGTAGGTTTGGGTTTAAATTTATTCTTGCCCTTTGTGGAGTCTTCCTGGAAATCATATTCTCAGGAGCAGATAGATGGTTGATGTAGTCAGATTTGGGTTGTGGCTAAAATAGAGGTAATTTATGTTGTAGTTTTTGCACAAGGATTAGGCAGTATGTGGTTTTGGTCTCAGGTTTGGTTTGATACTAAGTGGTGCCTCTTTTGTTCAAGTGTTCATAGGTTTTGCATCCATGCTATCATAACTTTGGGACATGACGATTCCTTAACTCACCCAACAAAGTTGGAGACAACTCCTTTTCTTTTCGACGAAAAAGAACACGTTGAAATTGTTTTGATCACTGAGTTTAAATTAGACATGAGAGAGCAACATGTGAGTTGGTGATATGCATTGTCATGTCCCCAAGTTATTCATTTGGCAAACATCCTTTTCCTGCATGTGGTGATTCTTGCAGGTGATATGTATATTCTAAGTTCTAACTACGTCGACGACACAATAATCATGTCATTGAAATTTCAAATGGGCTAAATATACATCGAGTCAATGCTTGTGCAAGTTTTCTACGAATTGAGGATATTTCTGATACCATGTTTTTTATGGACAAAATGTTCAGCACATAAGCACTAAAAATTCAACCAACATTGGATAAAGGACTTAAACAAATTCATCCATAACCAAAAGGCCATGGAGAAAATTCAAGCATTTTAACCCCGGGCGATGATCTTACTATTAAGCCATTGAGCTCTATTTCAGAAAGATAGGCGAGGGACTGCAAGCAGATAACTAATGGGTCGATGATAATTTTAGGTTCTAATATGTTTTTCTCGTTTTTGTAAGAGATAAAACTATTATGATATATAAGAATGCAAACTTAATTAGACTCGGTCATTTTTTTAAATTCTAACAAGAATCTCTCTCACTCATGAGCCTAACAATTTGGTGGCCAAACTCACTTGTTATCAATGTTATTTGATACTATATATTTGCTAAAAGTTGTGGTTGAGCAATGCAGGCACAAGTAGAGTAGTGTTAGGATGAGTACCTTGTCCAACACAATCATGTTCAAAGATGACTTCGTTGATCTCAACAAAATTAAGATTCTTTTATGGGTTTCGGACGATGATAGCCGTCTAGAAATCTATACACTTCTATCTGAATGTCACTATCAAGGTACACTACTCTCTTGTAATTACTTTTAATAACATTCTCGTTTCAAAATATAACTACTTCTTAGTTTCAAAATTGTTAACCATAATCGAATCAAATAGATATATTGTGATAGAAATAGTGACTATCCAAGAATAATGATTAGTTTTTCAATTTTCTTATTTAATAACGTCTGGTTTTCAATTTCAATGTTTCTTTTAATTATAGTGACGGCCGTAAGGACGGTGGTAGAGGTGATAGACACTCTAGATGTAGAAGGGGCTTGCATAGACATGTTGCTCTTTGAAGCAGATTTGTACATTATGGAAAATGCCATCAAAATGTTGCACTACATAGCTGCCAGTAGGGACTTTCACCACATTCCTCCCATCAGTAAGCTTCTTTTATCATCTCCTTAATTTAATTACTCATCAATCATTATTCCAAATGATTAATACTTAGCTTAATTAATTAATAGTGGTGATTAATCATATTTGTCACTCATGTGTGTTGATTAGTGCTGATAAGACAAGATGAGATATGTCTGGTTGCCAAGTGCCTGAAGCTGGGTGTCGCTGACTACCTAGTAAAGCCCCTTCATAAAGATCTTAGCTTGACCTTGTGGAAGCACGTCTCCAACACTCGTCTAATGGTTTGTGTTAAGTAACTAATTCTTGTTCACAGTCTATATAATTAAATTTGAAGTACAATTAATGTCTGTTGTAACATTTTACATTTGAAACAACGCGATTCAAAATCTATTTTTTATCAATACGGATCTTTGAAACGCGTCAACGCACATGTAAGAAAACCATTCATAACCCAAAACACATAGTTGGCAACGATAAAAGATGAAAACAAAAGAGTAAGTAGTAGTTCCAACGGCTTCTTGCTCAATCATTGTGTTGTTGACGTGTGACTGCAACGATTAGTCAGCGCATCAGCCCGCTACAGTAAGTAATAGCAACGGGCTAGTTCTTTCCTCAACCCAAAAATTCATCTGCACACCAAAAAAAAAATCACCCCTATAAATGCAACCCCTTTCCCCATATTTTTTTTCACCTCTCTTTCATTTCTCTAAACTCTTCTACTCCTATATTTCTCCTAATTTTTTATCCGATGAAATATTCTCCTTCCCGATATAATCGATCGGAAAACATTAGATGCAACCTTCATCTAGTACCACTTGATGTACCGTATCTCATTCAATAGTTTCCATTAGTGAAACCTTGTTAAAGATCATGCGAAGTAGTGTCTCAACGTCATTTTGATTATTTAGTTTTAATAAAATTGTTATGGCTTTCGTTTCAATAAAATTACACTTTTGTTTTATTAAAAGTGTGAATTTAAATTATTCGTTACTAATAAATACTACTTTTCACTTCAATTACTTAGTTTTAATGAAATTGTAATGTTTTTCGTTTCAACAAAATTACTTTTATTAAAAATGTGAAATCAAATTATTTGTTACTAATAAATACAATTTTAAGTCAAGCAACATGCTCTGCTAGAATACATCTACATGCATACACACTTTCGAAGTTAATCTTTACCATCCAAAACATTGGGCTGAACAAGTAGATATCAAATGAGTTGTTGGGCGTTTAGCTCAAAGAATGACATTTGATACAAATAGAGGTCCAATTAGCAAGCAAGACAATTGGCAGAATATAACAGGAAACATAATTTAGGCTAATCAAAATATTAAATAGATTGACAGATGCTGTTATATCTAACTTCCAAAACTAATCAGACTTGCAATAAATGAGCAAATGAAATATTGATGTCAAAAATAACACATAGTTCCTTGTGAAGAAAACTGAAATTGTCTGCAAGTTCTCAGTTACAAAGGTGCAACAATAAAACATAAGATACTGCTAATATTCCACATAGCAACACCCATCTATCCTCTTAAGCTACTAGAGTGCTGGCTGTGGTGGACTCGCTGCAAAAATCAGAAAATTAAAATCAGTCATATGATAGTTGATAGGAACAACAAACATAAATGAAAGATTGGTTAAACTAATAAAGCTCATTTTCCAAACATGGCAATGATAGTTTAATAAACATCACCGTATCATCAAAAACTATCAAGCATGATATCACAGATAGCAAGGATTTAACAAGGGGCTTACTATTTCCAGACAGGTGGAAGCTTCTTGGTCTTCTTGTAGTAGCGAGCAAGCCTGTGGATCCTGCTCTCCACAAGAATCAACCTGAATTTGGAATCCTTATCCTTCCTGTTCCTTTCGAGATGCTTCCTGATGGCAACAGCCTTCTTGATGAGATGATACAAATCCTCAGGAATCTCGGGGGCAAGACCTAAAAAAACATACATTTACAAAAACAACTTAGACACATATCAAACACATAAGAGATTGTTAAAGCTTAACATTTCACAACTATTATAACGGACGATAAACCATATATATTTCCAAAAGGTTATAGCCATGCCTATTAAGAAGACATCGGAACAGCATCAGATAAGAACACAATGACTCAACAATTACAATCAAATTATAAAAAAAGACTGACCGAAGACACTTGACAAACTCTAGGATTGCCAAATATGGGTTGACATTTAAATAGAACACACCAACATACACAGATTATTAACATATCCAAACTCTAGGAACATGCTCTCATTGTTTAATCATTATCATTGATTATAAACAATAACATCAAATTGTGAACAAGGTAATAAAAACAGGCTCTTATCAAGCAGAGAATATAAAACAAAACAAAGGTCAATATGAAAATGTTTGAGAAAGTAGAATTACATTCATAAGAAAAATGCGAAAACTTACCGTGGGCCTTGAGGATACGGAGGATCTTGCTTCCGGTGACACTCTTGACTTGGGCAATGCCATGAGAATCCCTCAGGATAACACCAATCTGTGAAGGAGTCATACCCTTCTTGGCAAACTTACAGATGTTGTCCTCAACCTAAGAAAACAGAACAGGAACATAAAAAATTAAACATTTTTAAGGCCAGCATTTTCTTAGCAACCAAACAGCCGCAAATCGAAAAGTCCAAACTTGAAAACTCACATCTCCAGAAGAGATCTTGAGCCAGCTTGGAGGAGTCCTCTTGTAGGGAAGAGCTGAAGAGGAGATACCCTTACTGAAATCAACAGAAACAGATTATGAGGAAGAAGATGAAATGCTAAGAATAGGAATCGTAGTAGATAGATACCCTCTGCTGTGCATACGTCCCATGGCTGCGGCGGTTGTGGAGGTTCGGCCTCGATGCCTTCAGATTCCGCTACTACTTCTGCAGCTGATGATGAAGCGATGGGAAATTTTAGGGTTTTGGTATTTATATACGTCTCCACTCCGTGAGGACAGAGTAGGGTTGGCAGGTTTGGTGGGCTTCTTTGTTGGGCCTAGTTGGGTCTGATTGGGCATAACATTTCATGGGCTCAACTCAAAATGCATATATGAGACGAATCCAAACAAAAATTGTTAAAAGTTCCGTTTGGGTTTGAGAAATATTCGATAGGGCATCCACAGTCGCGGCGGGGAGCAATCGCCAGGGAGGAGCTGGCTGGGAGTTGGCGGGAGAGCTCCACGCCTCTTCTCACCGTCGACTGAGAACAAAAATATAAACAAAAATCGGTATATAGTTGACTATAAGCCACCTACCATTGTAGGATACTGGCTGGGAGAGCTGACTATAAGCCAAGCCAACAAAAAATAATTTTTGTTCTCCCCGCCAGCCCCTCCCCACCAGCAACCGACTATTGCATTGTGGATGCCCTTACATTCGAGATCGAATGAGTCTAAAGAGTTGAGTTCAATATATCGATATATTCAATTTAGGTCATAAACATCCATTATCAAATTTAATTGATTGTTTTTTGTCTCATCCGCTAAAATACAGCGTGACCGCTATATATTGATTCACACTGTTTTAACTTTTATGAGTAAAACATGATAAGAACATTAACTAAAGATCTTTCATGGTTATAGTGATCAACATGGATACAAATGAACATCTGAAACACCTTGTTTTTGAAGAGGCCATTGTTTTGGATATATCTGTTTTGCTTAGGTGCATTACACAAAAGAGGACATGTTCCTTTTATACATAACAAGCAATCGGAGATCACATTTAGTACTTCTGACCCATGCTCAACCCATAGCATATTTCTGAGTCCAGCCCCGAGCAGTTGCCTCATACTTGCTCCGGTCTGTCTTGTACATGTGTGCAATTTCAGGCACCAAGGGATCATCTGGGTTTGGGTCCGTCAACAGGGAACAGATGGAAAGCAACACCTGAAATGACACAAAAACCCTTCCTATCCACTTAGAAAACAGTATATGACATGTATAATAAAGCACAACAATGCAATTCATGAATTAGCAGTGACTTTTATTTGCTTAAATGATTCCAGTATTTCTATATACAAAGTGGATAATCCAACTGTTTATCTACCATGTGATGAGATGAATTATATGTATAATTACCACTGGGTTTAAAATATAGTTCCTAGTTTCCTGAGGAGTTTCTTGTGGGAATCTAATTTGAATTTTCAAGAATCAACCCTTGCACCTTACTCCACTTTTAGAGACTACTAATCGTATTCGCCATGCTCATAATAGACAGAAAAGAAAAGAAAAAGTATGAAGTTACAACCTTGGATATAGTCAAGGCAGGGCTCCACTGCTCTTTCAAAATGTCAAGACATATGCTGCCATTGCTGTTGATATTTGGGTGGAAAACCTTTGTCCTGAATGCAACCTGGAAGAAACAGAAGTACAGAAAGAGAGAGATGTTACCAGAAGTAAACATATTTTTTCATTCACGAGAAAGCCAATCCTCGGATACCCGAAAATGCATAAAATATTATAGTAAATAAAGAAAATAAGGTGAAAAGGGACATAGAGAATAAATTACATCAAGGTTAACATGGGTAGAAAGATAAATTAAGTGAAGTGAATAAAGAAGATAACATGGATCAGTCATGCCCTATGCCCAAAAGGATGAATATATATTCACTAGTAGGCATAGGAAATATACATGGTAAGAACCAAATTACAAGAATCGCTCTAATTGATTAACATAGTCCCACATTTAGCTCTATCAGCCAAATCAAATGACTTTTACCATAACTTCATAGTATGTCAAGCCATTCTAAGTTTCTAACACTTTTACCTATGTGTTGACTGCCTAGTCCCTTTTGTCTCTTATGGCTTTATTTCAGTACACTCTCATAACACAACCAAAATATAAATAAGACTGTTTTAACTGTTGTGAGAATACAGAACATTGCTTCCTAGCAGCAACTACTTTTAGGAATTCATAGTGAAATAGATGCAGTACCTTGGGTGGTTTAAACGGATAATCAGGAGGAAAATGAATAGTAACTAGAAAGACTCCCCCAGTGTAAGGACTGTCTGGAGGACCCATAATCGTTGCTTGCCAATGAAACATATCTTCAGCAACAGGGCCTGTCAAATTTATACAAAAGAGTGATGGCATCAGATTTCCGAATCAGTTCATGCACGCTCAATGATCGTGATAATACAAGACAAACACCGACATTATACAATGAAAATCATAATTGTCCTCTTCAGAAAAGGAACCTAGATAAATCAGCAGAAAAAACTTCAGTATAACTTTTTAGGTGAAAAAGAAAGTCCATTACTATCAGTTATCACAAAGGAATACGATGCAGAAACACAATCATCTCCTATTGCCACAATTCAACCTCCCTATCTTCATTTGTCCCCAAAAGCATTTATTACCATATCAGTCGTAAATGACATGCGATCTTATGAATGAATGTGTCAGGAAAGAACTCGAGTAGCAATCATGTTCATTGGAACTGGGATCACACCACAGTAAGAATACTCCACAAACAGATATACCGAGAAATAACACCTTTTTTAACAGGAAGGTTTACTTAACAAAATGATTGATACATGCTATTACTCTACAAGCTTACACCGAATGTCTGAATATACTAGTTTATTAAATTAACTTTTAAGCTTCAAAATCAATATCCATCTTTGCATGATAGATAACGAGCAGACATACAGTTCCCTAGTATTTACACGCAAAATAACAAGATCTGGATCAAAATCAGATTGCAAACTTCTAAAAATGCATGTTCTCTACTCCTCTAGAACCACAACCCATAGCTTAACAGACAGGTAATAACATGCATAAATCAACATATAGACAGAAGTCATTATTTACATGAATACAACAGAAATGCATCGCACAAACAATATAATCCACTTGCATAATTAAAACAACATATTCATCATAAATATTCAGAAAATAACTCTGGAATTGGAGTGGCTCAAACAGAGAAATCCTGAATTCGTACAAAAAAAAACACAAAATTAACTCAGATCATCACAAAAATCAGCAAGCATGAAAATCCAGATGTCAATTTCTTTATGAAAAAATGAGGAGACGAAGGGTACCAGCACTGCAAGAGGTAGGAGGATCTTTCTGGAGATCCTTGAGCTCCTTCAGGATCCGCTTGGAAGCCATGAAACGGAGAAGATCTGCGGCGGAGGAGGAGATAGAAAAGTTGGGGACGGAGAAGGAGAGAAACGTACAACGAAGAGAATCAAAGCAAACGATGAGATTAAAGATAGAGAGAGAATCACTGGAAAAGAGAGATTCAAAGTCTTCTCTTTTTGCTTTAAACAAACAATCCTGGTTCTGATTCGCTGAGGCGGAGAAACACTTAGGGCCGTTTGTACTGCCGACGTGGCGTTTTGTTTTGTTCTGAGTGGCTACAGTCAATTGACCCATGGGTGGTTCTCTTTGACCTTTTTTTATTCCTTCTTTTTTTTAGGAAATAATACTTAACCCTTTCTTTACTAGACTGAAAATCTATATTTTTTCTACTCACTCAAATGATTGGCTTCTAAGAAGGCACGAATTCCATAACATTCTTTGGCGGTTAACACCTTCAATCGACGAGTTTGAACCACTCTAAGAATAAGAAGAAACAAATACCAATCGATAAGAGAGGGAGGGAGGAGTCATCATGACAGAGAGGAAAAAGAGGTTACCAGACAATGTAGCCCGAACCTAGTCTTCCATTACCCAATTCTGGTCAACGCCGAGAAAAATCCAAAAGGGGAAGGACCGCTATTTCTACCAAGTACGAGCTTAAACCTTCACGCATGCAGTAACACAAAGACAACACGATCCGGGGATTCGGGTTGGAACTCGAGCTCAGCTTTCCGAAATCGAGACCGGTAACCCCTCGTCGGCCAACACCAAGCGAGGACCCATAAAGGAAGGCATGTAATTATACTGAGCTGAGCCAACACATATCCAGACAGAACTGTCACCAATTGTTGTAGAGAAGCGCAACGCCACACCAAATGCCGCACTGTACAAGCTTTGACTCCGAGCAAGAGAAGCACAAAACGATCAGGATTTGAGGAACTAGGGCTGTCAAGATGACCGGTCAACCCTTATTGGCCAATACCAAACGATGAACCATAGGGGAAGACCTGTAATTATACTGAACACGAGCCCACGCCTTCCCGGACATATCTGACACCAGAGCCACCACACAATCCAAGCTTGCAGGAAACCACTATCTTTTCCCCACCCACAATAACATTGGAGAAGTCAGTGCTAAGAAAGGGGCCACCACAACTACTTTTCGAACGTTAGCTGAACCAAAGAAGCCGATCAGCCATAGAACTCCAGCAACACAAAGCCACTCGAGGAGGAAGGAAGCATGTGACCGTAGAACAAAG
Source organism: Erodium maritimum (assembly GCA_963921825.1). NCBI lineage: Eukaryota > Viridiplantae > Streptophyta > Magnoliopsida > Geraniales > Geraniaceae > Erodium > Erodium maritimum. Next base: position 76,002,665 of record OY997590.1, read on the forward strand.
AACTCTAGCGCACGCTCCTAGACCGGCCAAAGGCCGAGACGACCAGCGACCACACATGCTCAAGCTAAGCCCGATCTGAAAATGGGACTGGCCTGTCCTTACATGCCGACGAGCAACGATTCCATGAGCACCCTTTCCGGAGATAAGGACGAACCCCGAGCTCAAGGCTGGAACCAACCAACACAGAGCCGACCCTTCCAAAACCCTTTTAGAACGTCTCTAATCCACACCCTAGGTCACGATCTGAAGAACCTGGATCTGAAGCACCAAAGGACAAAGTCGGATCTGAAGAACCAAAGAACGCAAGAGTCGAAATGAGATCTACCCAAACGAGCCGAGGTTGTCCAAGGAGAGGGAGCAATGTCGAGCAGTTTTGGGGCAGAGGAAGGCTACCTCACAAAACCCTAGAGCGTAGCAAGACAACATGGGATAACTCCGAGAAACGAAGAACAGATCAGATGAAGCTATGTAACAAAAGGCCGGAGGCGAACGAAACAAAGGAAAGAAGAACTGAGAAAACCGAGAAAAAGGGAGAGGGGAAGAAGAAGGATGGATGTCAGGAACGGTAGAGATAGATAGCGAGACGTGGCGCACAACGACGAGGAGTGAGGGACATCTAGCGAGCACTCGGGTGATCTCGGGCGAGCCCACGTCAACACAGACGGGTCAGGCCGTTACGAGCCCAAGCCAAGATGTTACAGCCCATCCCAGGTTATTACACGTCTAGTCCAAGTAGTAAGGTGTGACCGCATTCGGTTACACATCATGTCGAGTCAGCGCGGTGACGTGGAGTCAACCCGCTGACGTGGTCGGTCCTATATAAGGACCGAGCTTCGTCTTCGTTGGGATCTTTCGTCATTTCTGTAAATCAGAGAGAGAGCCATTGTAGAGCGTTGCAGAGCAATTCCTCTGCTTGTAACTGTTTTTCTATCATCAATAAGGCTTCCAAGTTCTCCTATGCCTGAAAAATTGGTATCAGAGCCCCGTTCTAGCGACGATGACTCGAGCTTCCGACCTCCACGACGTAGTACGCAGAGCGGCGGAGGCGAGCCTTTTGCTAGTACAAGGTCTGACGAAGGAAGTACAGACCATCTGGCCAAGCGTTGAAGCCATGGCATGGAGGACTAAAGGCCAGTTCAATGAGATCCTCACGATCCTCCAGAACTTGGTCAGGCGAGTGGAATCCATTGAGAGAAGAAGTTTGTCACGAGCTCGTGAGAACCATAACACGCCATCGGATCTCCGGCGATCACCATCGCGTGGAGACTCGCGATGTGGCGGTAGCTCTCAGAGAGGGCGCAGTAACAGAAGCGGCGATGGGGCCAAAGCGGTCACCAGAGACAAGAGGAAGGTGACGAAAACACAGAAGAAGGAGAAGAGAGGTCGGTGAGGGATAACCTGAGGCGTGAGCATCGCAATGCTGGGGCACATCGTCACCAGTGCGAACTGGAGTCAGAGGACGACCGCGTCAGACATGACGACCGACCACCGAAAGCCAGGAGAGATCCGGCGTCCTTGTCCTTCCGGACACCTCAGATCAAGTTCCCGACCTTCAACGGCGAGGAGGTCCAGTCGTGGCTTCGCAAGAGCACCTGCTACTTCTTCTTATGCTCGGTGCCGGCAGAGCTACGGATTAGGCTAGCCGTCATACACTTCACCGGTAGGGGGGAGGTGTGGTTCCAGGATTACCAGAGAGGCTGAGGCGAGTTTGACTTGGAGCAGTTGACTCAAGCTCTGCTCTGGAAGTTCGAAGAAGGCCAGAACTCTGAGGTCATCCCCAACTTTTAACAACTCCGGTATGAAGGTTCAGTCCAAGAATACGAAGGGAAGTTTGAATCCATAAGGGGGTTGATGATGGCGAAGAATCCGACCTTCACAGAGGAATTCTTCGTTGCCAATTTCATGAGCGGCCTCCGACCTCACCTGCGAACAGGAGTCTTGATTATGGAACCGGACTCACTCAGACGAGCCAAGTTCTTGGCCAGAATGGAGGAGTCGTGCGCGAATCAGAGATGGACGCCATAGGCCAATCGAGCAACCGAGGCCAGTACCTCACAATCCAAGGCCAAACCGATGATTGATGCAGGGCCGAGCAACTGGACCAGAGACACGGGGCGAGTTCTACCACCTCAGCCCCGGGACACCGCTCTGACCATGCAAGCCAGCAACAACGTCTGGCCACCCCAGGTCAGGAACATAGACTCCAACTATGCTAGTGAGAAGCGCAGTCTCAACCTATGCTACAATTGTCTGGCAAGGTACTCCCGGTCCCACGATTGCCCGAATAAGAGACAGATGTTCCGACTAGTGAGGGTGGAGAGTGAAGAAGGAGAAGACACACCATAGGACGCCGTAGAGGTGGTGTGGGATGAGACATAAGAAGGTCCATTCGGTGAAGATGACATGGACTAGGCCGGGCCACGGATAGAGACACTGAAATCGGCATGCTCAGAGTCTTCACTGACCCTTAGGGTCGAGGCCAAAGTGGGGCGGCCCAAGTGTCCGTCTTGTTAGATACGGGTGTCACGACCTGTTTCCTGGATGAGAAGATAGCCAAGAAGCTCGGGGTGATTGTCGTGCCGGCCACCGAGACCTTCATCAAACTCGGCGACGACAACCAGTTTGTGTGCACCAGTGAGGGAAGGCTGACGTGGCGCTTTAGGGCCCAGGAATTTGTGTGGAATGTACTAGTCATGCCTCTAAGAGATGGTGAGCTCATACTCGGAACAAACTGGATGTGGTCCGTGAATCCTCTCTCGTTTGACTTCGTCAAGCGGACCATCACCATCCGAGTCAACGGTCACGAGCGAGTACTAGCTGATCAGGACAACGACGGCCTGGTGAAGATCATCAATGAGATGAGTCTTCGCAAGGAGGTCAAGAATGGGGGAGCCTTGTTCCTGGGCCAGTTCTGCAAGATGGAAGGAACATAGAACAACGAGTAGGGTCAGCACACAATCAGTACAGAAAAAGCGGTGGCGAAGTGTGTAGAAGCTTACCCTGACATCTTCCAGGTGCCGACAGAGCCCCCCCCCCCCCCCCTGCCGCAAGCACGACCACAAGAAACTGCTCATGCCCGGAGCCAAACCGCCGACGGTCAGACCCTACCGCTATAACGTCGAACAGAAGAATGTGATCGAGGCAATGGTTGGCGAGATGATGAAGGCGGGAATCGTTAAGAAGAGCGTGAGCCCGTACTCGTTTTCGGTGCTCCTGGTGAAGAAAAAGGATGGAACATGAAGATTTTGTGTCGACAATCGGGCACTGAGCGAAATAACGGTCAAGGACCGATTTCCGATCCCTACCATTGAGGAGCTCCTAGACGAGCTCGCCGGAAGCCAGCGGTACTCCAAGGTGAATCTGCGCGCGGGGTACCATCAGATCAGAATGGATAAGGAAGACGAACCAAAGACAACGTTCAAGACCCACGACGACCATTACCAATTCTGGGTAATGTCGCTTGGGCTCACAAACGCCCCCTCTAGCTTCTAGTCGTTGATGAACACGATATTCATGGATTACCAGAGACGCTTCGTCGTCATATTCTTCGATGACATCCTGATTTACAGCACAGACCTGAGAAGCCACATCGAGCATTTGAAGTTGGTCTTCCAGCGACTCCGGGAGCATAATCTATATGCCAAGAAGTCAAAATGCTGCTTCGGAGTCAGGACCGTCGAGTATCTAGGGCACCTCATCTCGGGACGGGGTGTGGCAACAGACCTAGAAAAGTTATGCGTCGTGCGAGACTGGCCACGACCGCGCTCGGTGAGGGACGTACGCGCCTTCCTGGTGCTTTCCGGCTACTACCGGCGCTTTGTAAAGGGGTATGGGGTAATGGCCCGCGCCATGACATACCTGCTGAAAAAAGGCAAGACTTTTGAGTGGACAGAGAAAGAGGAAGCAAGTTTTGGGCAACTGAAGGAGGCACTCAGCTCGGCGCCAGTACTAGCCTTACCGTCATTCGAGAAAACCTTCGTCGTAGAGACGGTGCATCAGACAACGGGATCGACATCGTGATGATGCAAGAGGGCCGACCGCTCGCCTACCTCAGCCGCGCCTTGGGTCCCCGGAACGCAGGCCTATCAACTTATGAGAAGGAGATGTTGGTTGTGCTCATGGCGGTGCAACGATGGCGCCAGTACCTGCAAACACAGGATTTCGTGATCAGAACCGACTAGCGCAGTCTAAAATTCCTAGAGGAATAGAGGTTAGTCACTCTCTCACAACACAAGTGGCTCGCCAAAATGATGGGGCTCAGGTACATTATTGAGTACAAGGCCGGAACGCTGAACCGGGTAGCTAACGCACTATCACGATGGGCTCACTATGAGCTGAAGCAAGTGTCCGTGGTGGTACCCTCGTGGTTGAAGGAGGTGGAGAGCAGCTATGAAGAGGATTCAGTGGCGTAGGGCCTGATTCAGAGGCTCACCTTGTCACCGGGATGTATTCCCAATTATGAATGGAAACAGGGCATCCTCTCCGTTAGGGGTCGGATCTACATCGGAGCAAGTGGGCCGACGCAGCGAAGAGTGCTAGAAGCCCTTCATGCCTCCGCCTTGGGAGGGCATTCAGGGGTGCGAGCCACCCTCAAACGGGTGTTGGCCCATTTCTGATGGCCTCATGTTGCTGGCGAGGTACAGAGAATGGTAGAGATGTGTGACACATGTCAACGTTGCAAGGCCGAGACAGTGGCCTACCCGGGACTACTCCAACCACTCCCAGTTCCAAGTCGGCTGTGGTGTGACATTGGGTTGGACTTCTTCGACGGCCTTCCCAAGTCTGGTGGGTGGGACTCCATCTTAGTGGTCGTGGATCGGTTCTCCAAGTACAGTCACTTCATCATTTTCGACACCCTTACACCGCAACTCAAGTAGCCCAGGCCTTCCTAGACAATGTATATAAGCTCCATGGAGCGTCGAGCACGATGGTCTAGGACCGGGATCAGATTTTCCTCAGTCAGTTCTGGCGGGAGTTGTTTCGCCTTCTGGGCTCCAAGCTGCTTATGTACACCGCCTACCACCCTCAGACGGAGCGCGTGAAGCAGTGCCTGGAGAACTTTCTCCGACTGGTCACCCACCAGCTACCAGCACAGTAGTCGCGGTGGCTATCCCTGGCCGAGTATTGGTACAATACCGCCTTTCACACCGCGCTGAAGTCGACGCCTTTCTAAGCCCTCTATGGGTACCCGCTTCCCTCACTAGCGCAATCGATCTTCAGCACCACTGTCGCCGCCGTAGAAGACTTCGCCAGAGACTATCAAGCTGTGTGGTGTTGCTCAGAGAGAACCTCGTTGTGGCACGAGAGCGTACCAAGACTGAGGCCGACAAACACCGGTCGGAAAGAGAGTTCAGGGTGGGCGACTGGGTTTATCTTCGTCTCCAGCCTTATCGCCAGAACACGGTTGCCCTTCGCCATAATTTGAAGTTGTCGACGCGCTTCCATGGGCCTTATGAGATATCGCCAAGATCGGGAGAGCGGCGTACACACTCAAGCTGTCGGCGGAGTCAAGGATCCACCCCACCTTCCATGTATCGTTGCTGAAGAGGAAATTAGGGGAGAGGTGCTCGGTAACGGTGGAGTTACCTCTGACCACCGAGACAGGGCATCTCAAGGTAGAGCCACGCCGGATCTTGTCCACGCGGATGATTAACCTCCAAAATCGGGTCGTGGTACAAAAACTGTTTCGGGGGGAGGGAGCTCTCCAAGAAGACGCGACTTGGGAGGATATCGGCCACCTCCAAGCTCGCTTCCCGGGTCGGAGCTTTGACACCGAAGCTTGAGGACAAGCTTCATCTGATGGAAGGGGTAATGTCAGGAACGGTAGAGATAGATAGCGAGAATAAGAGCGGACGACAGCGTTTCAGTTCTGTGGTAGGGGAGGTGACACGACGCAGGACACGTGGCGCGCAACGACGAGGAGTGAGGGACAGCTAGCGAGCACTCGGGTGAGCTCGGGCGAGCCCACGTCAGCACAGACGGGCCAGGCCGTTACGAGCCCAAGCCAAGTTGTTACAGCCCAGGTTGTTACACGTCCAGTCCAAGTAGTTAGGTGTAACCGCACTCGGTTACACGTCATGTCGAGTCAGCGCAGTGACGTAGAGTCAACCCGCTGACGTGGCCGGTCCTATATAAGGACCGAACTTCGTCTTCGTTAGGATCTTTTGTTTTTTCCGTAAATCAGAGAAAGCCATTGTAGAGCGTTGCAGAGCAATTCCTCTGCTTGTAACTGTTTTTCGGTCATCAATAAAGCTTCCAAGTTCTCCTAGGCCTGACAACGAAGAAGAGGGAAGAAGCCGTCATCTACGACGACCCAAGCTGAAACCCACAATCGTCACTTGCAAAGAGACGAAGGGAGGCAGGTGGCGGCGGCTAACAAAAACACAGGGTTTGTTAAACTATAGTCTTTAGTCTAGTACGTATCTATCAAACAAAGGTTTGATTTAACTTTTTTTTCATATGGACCTCAATTTTGAAATAGGGAAGTGAATAGACAAGCTCTTACAATACAGGGTACGATATATGAAGGAGGATTGAACCTTTTTTTTTCAAATAAGAAAAGACGAACGACACTAGTGTGGAGGCCATCTATGCTCGGAGCAAGCTTCCATGTTGAACACCAACACCAAATGGAATTTTGTTCTGTCATCTGTGAGTTGGGTTCTTTGGGCTTGGGAAGCTAATAACAAATTGGTTGGGCCTAGTGGGGGAAGCCCAAATATCTGTCATGACTCTAGAGTAAACTAATAATGTGGCCTCCTGAGTTGGGTTCTCCTACACACACAAAATGACATGAATCCTTGGGAAGAATCACATAAAGAAGACATCTTTTGTAAGAAGGATGAGAAGGAATATAGAGTCCTGAACGACAAAAATGATGACCAAAACGTTGTATAAAAAAGATACGGTGCTTTTCAAAAATAAGTTAGCTTTTCTGTGCTTAGCAAAAACAGATTCCTTGCTTTCTAAAAATACATTTACCAAGTAAGTGGACCGATGTATGATGCCAATTATTTTTCAAAGGTTATGCATAAAACAGAACGTATGGTACATATATTGATCAAGAAAAAAGAGATGTTATTGCTGGGTACATCTCTCAAGTCTCAACTATCATAACTAGATTGATTTATATAAAAATATGTGGTATGAAGCAGCAAACATCCGTTGTAGTCTAGTTGGTTAGGATACTCGGCTCTCACCCGAGAGACCCGGGTTCAAGTCCCGGCAACGGAATTCTTTTTTCCTATTTTTTCTTGTGAAATCTTTGTTGCTTTCTCGGGGACTATTGATCATCCTCTCTGTTTCTGGTTGATGAACACATACACCTTACAACCAGATTGAAGAGTCTCTTTTGTTTTGAGTGTGTTTGTTGGTGACTCATTCACTGGCAAAGGTTTTGAGTGCCTAGTTTCATAGAGTCAGCATAAATAAACACGAATCGGGTTCGTAGAGATAGAGATATTGGTGGGGAGTGGATTTATTCTTTGCTTTTGTCACTCAGAAGAAGTAGAAAGGCACTCACATGGACTGTCAAAAGCTCCCCACACATCATTTATCCCAACTTTTCTCTCTCCCCTGCTTTGGATGCAACAACTATGTCATCAAACAAACATAATCTAGTATTTCTCAAATGCAAATACCTTCATTACATCAATTACTTTTCTCTCATTTGCTACTAACATCTGCAGATGAGGAGTTTATAATTATCAACTGATACATGTTTAGTACCAGCTTCTTTACAGTTAGGTTTGGCATCATCATGACCAACTTTACTCACCCTTTTTTCTTCTTCTTTCTTAGCCTTTCCCTTCTCTGGGTAGGGCTTCATGGACCACCATATATGCTTGTAGCCCTTCCTTTACTCAGTATGGCCTCAATTTGTTCCTCACCAAAAGCTTTCTCAAAAGCCCTCCACACACTACTACAACAATAGTAACTCAACCAACCCCAATCAGGACATCATTAACTAATCCACCCCTTAACCAACTTGTTAGTTCCATTGAGTAAAAGCAGAAGATTTTATTCAAATATCATCACATATATAAATATAATATATTAGTGGGTGAGTAAGAGCATCCACAATGCATGGGCTGGGAGCTGGTGGTAAGGACAAATAGAAGAGAGAGAATACAAAAAATAACTGAGAGAAATCATTTAAATATTGTTGGTGGTAAGCTCACAGTCGGCGGGAAGAAAATTGTGAAGAAAAATGTCACGAACAGACTAGCATTGCGGGGTGCTAACTGTAAGGTTGAAAATATTAATTTAATATTTTAACAGTCAGTCTTACCACAATTTGCTGACTGCTAGCATTGTGAATACTCTAAGTAAGCTCTCTCATTATGTATGAATCCTCCGACACAAGCTTACTTCAAGCTCGTCCTAGTACTACTTTTCAGGTGTTGATCCTGTCGAATGCGTGTTTCCAAAAAAACATTTGTTCATGCACCCTTCTCTATATTTCAAAAGTTGTGCATATGAAAAGCTACTGAATGGCATCTCATGCCATGGGAGATGCTTTATCCCTCGGCCAGGGCATCGGAAAAAGCTCGAAACGAGCTTTGAGCTTGGAGAAGAAGAAAAAAAAAGAATAGAAAAACCAGTTGGGTACTTGGTTGCAAGAACATCAAGTAACACACAAGAGTCCAAGCACGATTCATGCCTAAAAAGCAGCACAACCGTCAGCTATATGAATACAAAAATGTAGCAACAAAACCTTCTTTTTTGGGGAAATGGGTTTTGTTAATCAAATTAAATATGCCTTTATTTCTCATTACCATATCATTTGGCTGTACAAAACCCTAAATATTCCAATAAAATGCTGGAGGAATCTATCCTTGTGTTGTGACGAGAGGAATTGAAAAAATATATGAATAACGACAAGCTTCAAACATGCATTTTAATTTGTACTCATTTACTAATCAAGGCTTTAATAATTATCATGATGCTAATCATAATTTAAATTCATCTTCCTTGTCACATTACCTTCACCACTGGGATACCACTACCTAACGCATATTGGCTTGCACATCTTTTATATGCAAGCATGGCAATCTTCTATTTAAATATAATATTGCTGATAAAACTTTTTTTTATTTGTAAGTTGATATTACACACAAATAAATAAGAGCATTTGGACGTATATGTATGCCCTGTGATTTAACAACTCAAATTACATGAGATTTCATTATGGTCAAGTGAAACCTAATTGTGTTAGGGTCACGATCTTCATTTGTGTGCGTATGTGATTTTTTGGGGTTGCGGATAAATGTGAAATCATAAAGTTTCAGTAAACGGATTGCATTCTACTGTACTTTTTTTTTTGAGAATAACAAGTACAATAATATTATAAAATAAGAGAGTTTGGGAGGTACACAAGTGTACCTCACCTACAAAAGTAAATCCATCCAACTAACAAACAGAAAGGAAAAACAAAACATTAAATTCGGCTCTGGTAATCGGGGGCGGACGAAGGGGAAATCTGCGGTAGCGTCCAAAGACACCGATACAGCATGCTTCTTTCAAAGGTGACTAGGCGAGCCAACCAAGTTGAATTGAATACTGGTGGACCTACATCTCCCCCGGTGTGTCAGCGTGCGTCGTCCTCCCTGGACTGATAATGGTAGGGCTCCTGAACGCGGGTGTGCTGACTCCGGACTGGCAGGGGAGACAATTATCAACTGATGATGGTGCCAACGCCATCCATCCGCCGGGAAGGGATCAAAGTCGACCCACCCCTCCCCGGGCCACCACGGACTCATTCCTGCAGGCGGGGGCGCTTGTAGCCCCCCGCCGCTGCTGCGTAACCACCATCTGACCTTGTCGATCCTTCAGATTCCGTACAGCCCATCTCATCCCCAAGGCCCAGAGTCGGCCCATTAGGGTTAGGGTTCCCTTGCACTACTCCCTTGCCCTTGCTTCTTCGCCAAGCTACCACCGCCGCCGACTCCCCCGTCGTGGCCTCCTGTCCGAGGACACCTCCCCCACCGGCACAAGAGACGTCGTCCCCGGCCCCACTCCCGGCATCGGAGCACCCTTTCTTCTCATCGACGAGAAGCGCACCGACGAGAATCCACCATCCCGTGACAGCGTCGGCTCCGGTTCAGTGCCGGACGCTTGAAGACCCCTAAGTCGTCCCGTCCCCGACGTAACCACCGCAATTGTCACCACCGCCGATCTCTCATCGGCCTGCCCCACATCGACCTGACGCCGAGCTTTCCACGGCCTTCCCCACATCGAAACACCACCAACCACGCCGCCGAAGATCGTCGGACGTGGGGCAACAACAGACCACGAAACAGTTCAATAACGCCTCCACGAGGCGAACTCAACACCCAAGCAGACGAGATACAGTGTGAAACTACCAGATCTTACATGCTCCCAACAGCTGCCGTCGCCGGAGTCACCCACTCGCCCCCACGCGCCGCTGCCTCCATCAATTACGAAACCCTGCTCGAGAAAAGATATGAACATGGCCAAAAATAACAAATTCATCTTCATGTGTCCTGATTTGACCGTGTTCTGTAATCTGAACTAAAAGCATTGTTTTTCCGACGGTGGCTCCTGTCTTTTTATGTTTTTAAGTGTATTTTCAATGTTAGTTTTTTTTTTTAGCGAAAAATTTGCGTACATTTGAATGTATTAGGAATAAATCTCTGACCACTAATAACAGACATAAATCACAATAATGTCGCAGTTTTTTTAAAATTATAATCGCCACGGGCGGTATTGAATGGTGTACCATAAATGCTACATAAATGGAAAACTAAGCGAAGTAGACTACGGCTGTTCGAGGTCTAGTCTAAACGCTGCATGCATAGTATATGACCGAACCAGCTATCATCCACTTCATCGGGAGGAAGCGCTCTAACCAGGGACCCCTCCTAGGGCTAGTCCCTAGAGCATTGGATTCCTTTCATTCCTCCATGCGGGAATGCTTTCCCGCCCGTTCCTGATCCTCCTGAGGTTCACCAGTGGAACCCCACTTCACTCCCTCACCTATTTCCCCTGTATCAGACCCAGACACAATACCATGTCCGCTTCTACCTCTACGCATAAGCAGGGGGTGTCAGCTTCCAGCCACCATAGATCCGACCAATCACTAGAATTTTTCAGCTCAGATCCATCGAAGGGGGGCGGGTGTCACCCCGAGGACTCGTACTGTTAGGTGCAGTACTCAGGGATACCATCGGTCCGCTGCCTCAATACAATGGTCCCTTAGGTGCAGTAGTCGCGGATACTGGGTTCCAATCCGTCGCGTATACCTTCTTGTCTCTATCCCTCTGATATTCCAGCATAGAAGAGTCAAAATGGGGGTTCCCACCACTTCCCGGACACTCCTTGATGTCATGACCAATCATCCCACAATTTCCACAAAAGTCAGGTAACTTAGAGTATGTGACAGTTACCTGAATTGGTTTCGAGAATTCTCGAAATCAGAGCAGGAGATGACGGCGTAAGGGACACTCAATCAGATGCTAGAATCGGATTCGAACAGTTCCTCCACAACATGTGCCCCACTTATCACATGGCACCTCAACGCTCAGCCCCAACACTGAGTTGATCGTCTCCTCAGTTTTCTTGGTTCACACCAAGGGAGGGAGACTGAGCTTGGGCCCAGAGTTGAAGCTGATCCAAGGCCGGAGGCTCTTTAGTCATCGGATCCAAGTCCCCAAAGAGGAGAGGGGTCGTTAAAGCACCACAGTTCGTTTCTTCGGACCCATGTACGCGCATCCTCCATCTCGATGAAGAAACTGAATACCCTTGGCCCGATGTCCTTGATGACCAGACCCTCAACGACTTTCCTCCATGCCCTGGTGATGACTCGGAGTATAGCACGTCCTTCCGAGGTGGTGTAACCGCCCACAGTTTGCCCATCATAGCAAATTATTGGCGGGCCAACAATGAAGGTCTGAGTGATGCACTCGGCATCACGACCTCCACCTCCTCCTCATCTTCCAACGAGCAGGCCGAGAAACCGTCTTGTAGATTATTGAGGTTAACCTCCAAGTTTGGTCCCGCCGATGGAGGGTCTGAGGTGGACCCGACATCTCTGGACTTGAAGACTCGTCGACGCCAAACCACTCCCAGCGGTAGACTCAGAGCAGCAGGGACGATGGGGATCCGATCAAAGTTTGGAGTAAGCCCTCCCCCACAGAGATTTTGTAACATCGTCCATTCCTCGTGAAAGATATCGATAACGTGGAGAGGAAGGAACCAGGTCCGGTTCGGTGGTCGTCAATGTCGCCGCAGCAAGAGGAGAGATCGCCAAGGGAGCAAAGCCATAAGGAACCTCAGGGGACCGAGGCCTATCTGAGGTTGTCCCCTTATCTTCTACGACCATCGACACAACAGCCATCTAAGGAGGTGTCTCCCAATGATTACTTGCAGAAGACGCAAGGGCGACCTCCATTAAGGGCATAGGGATCAGGACCCTAACCGGTCATGCATCTGGTGGATGGGGAGTACTCGTAGCCGCTGTGGCCACCAATTCAAATGAAGGTTGAAAGGTCGGAGCCCTATGCTTTCTTGTAGGAAACGCAAGCCTTAGGGTTTTACGCGGTCGACCTTGATGGGGTTTAATCACCGGAGTTGATTGGCCAAAGAAGAAGGATCCTTCTACCGTAATAAGAGAAGAGAGGAGAGGGGTAAGGGTTAGATTAGAGGAAGTCTTGGTCGATTGGATTGTCTTACAACGTCTTCTTATTGTGCCAGGGGCACCACGTCCGAGGAGGGACGAGGCGGCGACGAGACAAGTCCACCCTGCGGAGACATGTCGGCAGCGGTGGCGGATGGAGTAGAAGATGTCATACGGATAGGGTTTCTCGGGCAGAGAATCGGGACGCCCAACCCAACCTGGGTCACCCGTCCTCAAAGGGAGATAAAGGGGAGTTCAGTGACGTCCACCGTCCTGCCTAACCCAGGGTTAGGTAAGCCAGAAACTACTTGTTCTCTAGAAGGATATCTAGGGGTTCTCTAGGGGGACCGAGAAGGGAGGATAAGTTGGAAGAAATTCAGATGAGGGATAGAAAGCAACCCCGCCGGGATCCATGAGAGACTTTTGCAATGGGCTGGATTGGAGGACTAGCATCCCGCCCTATTTTGAAGCTCCTCCACCATATCACGTGATCCCTCCCCACACCACACGTGTCTCCCCAAAAGCTAGAGATCTATCTAGAAGGATCTATACGTTTCCAAGGTATGATGGATGAGTTCAACTCGAGTCAGATATGATTTTTGATTTAGGTCTAGGTAGTTGTCTTGAGTTATGTTGCACAAGTCTTATTTTCCTGTTTTTCAGTTTCGTTTGGCTTAATTTTCTACCATGTATGACTAAGTGTTTAGTCTTTCAAAAAAACCTTTATACGTTAGATTCTTTTAAAAGATTAGTTGTAGTTTTTTTTTACGGATATACTGCTCATACACTATTAGGGATGGCAACGGGGCGGGTTTCATGATACCCGACCCCGCCCCGAAAACGCCTTGTCCCGATATTGCCCCGCCCCGATATTGCCCCGCTCGGGTCGGGGTTTCCCCGAACCGCCTCGATGATACATACAAATATGTTCCGAAAAAAAAATTCAGAACTAAAATAAATAAAAACTTGTCAACTATAGAAAATATTATGCCATATTTAATATAGACCCAAATTTTTAACAAATTATTATGGTAGAATAGGCCCATAAATAAGTTGAAAGAGAAGCAGAATAATGCTTCATTTTATAGATAAGCAAAGTGATGAACACCTTGTATTTGGACGATGTGGGACTCGAAATTTTGTGTTTTACGTATTCATTAAAATATATATATACAATAGAAAAACAAACTAATGTAAACGTATACATAGCTCAGTGGCAGTCCATGCTATCCCTGATGCGTGAGGTCTTGGTTTCGAATCAATTCATTGGAGATAAATAAGAAAGCCTATTACCACTAGACCAATGTTACTTATCTGTAATATTTCATATTTTTATATATAATAATAATACCGGGGCGGGTTCGGGGCGGGTGGTACCAATCCCATCCCTGCTCCGTCCCCGGTTGATCGGGTTTTCCCCGCACCGATCGGGTCGGGGACCTCGGGTCCCCATCGGGTTCGGGTTTTTCTGCCATCCCTATACACTATTCTTTTTTATTGTTTTAATGTTCCTACATCAACAAAAATTGCTTCTTTGTTCATTTTTTGTACCAGTGAAATGAACAATTATTTTCTGTGAAATAGTTTGAATATGATATTTGTACCAAAATACCAGGGTAAATGAATATTTTGATTTGGATAACGACAAAACAATTATTTGTTCTTTTATAACTATGAAATATATATATATATAAGTTTACAAAAAAAAACTATCGTCTACCTTAGTCACCAGGGTCCCTTCTACCCTAGCCACCAGGGTCCATCGTCGCTGCCATCGCCACCACCGCCTCTCCCCCCCCCCCCAACCTTCTCGCCTCCTTCAACTCTGCAACTCCCGTTCTCTCCTACCGTCGTCACGCAGTCGTCGGGTTCTCCTGAATCCGTGGTGATCCTGAACGATCTCGGCTTCTGTCTCCGAGTCTTCTCCGGTTTCGATCCCGTCTCTCTCCTGCTTTCACCTTAAGCGGAGTGAGGCTCCTGGTTACTCGGTGGGTGTCCGGGCTGCCCCGTGATTTCTCTGACGTCCGGGACGTCCTTAGGTACCGCTTCGTCTCTATTCTATTACTAGGAATCTTTTTCGTGTGTTGTATGCCGATCGTTTTAGCCTGGAACTGTCGGGGATTGGAGACGGATCATAACCGTCGTCAGTTGAAAGACTTGGTGAATCGCTACAAACTTGATCTCTTGTTCCTTACCGAAACCAGGCATGTAGATTCTCGGAATTCGAGATCCCGACTTGTTATCCTCCGTCGCACGCTAGGATTTCATGGCGGGACAGGAATACCGGGTGTTGCCTCACAGGTAGCTCCGGGTCGTCGCCCCCGTCAAACAAAGGGGGGATCATGCTTTTGTGGTCTGAGCAATGTAATATGACCGTCCTATCGATATATCAATCCCACATAGACATTGTAGTCCGCTTTGGGCAAGAGCCACCTCTACGGTTCACAGGTATTTATGGAGAACCGGCCTGGGAGAAAAGACATATGACGTGGGACAATCTAAGGCGGCTGGACTTAGTCCCGGCCCCGATGAAGTGGGTTCTTATGGGGGACTTCAACGGTATCCTCCGTCCCTCAGAAAAAAAGAAGGTGGCCAGGTGTATCCCCTACATCTCGTGCAAGGTTTCCAACATGCCATTTCGGATATCGAAGTGGAGGAGGTGAAACTACAAGGCTATCAATTCACTTGGGCTCGGGGTCATGATCTAGAAACGCAAGTGGAAAGTCAATTAGACAAGGCGTTTATCTCTCCTCAAGCTCGTCTCCGATTCTGGGATGTGTCCTTACAGAATTTGGGTGTGTCAACCTCGGATCACAAACCCATTCTACTACAGCTTTAGAAGGAACAGGTGGAACACCAGCCTCGACATTTCCGATTCGAGAACATGTGGTTAGAACACCCGGAGTGTGGCATCTTGGTTCTATCTGAATGGGGCCAGCCGAGTAATTGCCACATAAAACATCATATCAAGGATATTGGCACCTCTTTGAATGAATGGGGACATATTGTTTATCAGGACAACATCAATCAAATCAGGCACCTACAGAGGTGACTAGCTGAGCTCAATGGAAGGACTGATAGACAGGGAATCATACTTCGTCTGGCACTCTAGAGACAGTATAACAGGGCCTTGGCAAAACAAGAACAATTCTGGCGCCAGAGAGCTAAACAACACTAGCTCGGGGAAGGGGACAAAAACACGAAATTCTTTCAGAGATCAGTAACGAAGAGACATGCCATAAAGAAGTTGAAATCTCTGGTCAATGATGCAGGGGTGGAATTACAGTGACACACAGGAATGAGCGAGCTGCTACATTCTTATTTCTCTGATATTTTTACGGCAGGCGATATCGAGGACTATGACCTCCCCATGCCAGTCCCCCTCATGATATATCCGGCACAAAATCTACAGCTGAAAAAAAGGGTAACGGATGCGGAAGTACGTCATGCAGTGTTCCAGATGGGACCATCGAAGTCACCAGGCCCCGATGGTCTTAACCCGAAATTCTTCCAACACTTCTGGGATACGCTGGCTCCGGAAGTTATAGACTTTGTCCGAACTGCAGTGGCGACGTGTGCCATTGACCAGGATGTCAACAAAACCACTCTGGTCCTGATCCCAAAGATCCCAAGGGAAAAGAAGGTTACAGAACTGAGACCTATTGCCCTCTGCAACGTCATATTCAAAATTCTCTCAAAAGTCATGGCAAACCGAATAAAACCACTCCTGGAGTCGATTATTTCTACAAATCAAGGAGCGTTTGTGTCGAGCAGACATATCCAGGACGATGTAATTATTTCATATGAAATAATACATACCCTCTGGCGAAGGACACAAGGTCAAAGGGGTTTCATGGCCTTGAAACTGGACATGAACAAGGCCTATGATAGAGTGGAATGGTCATTTTTGCTATCTATGATGGGGGGCCTTTGGTTTCGATATCGGTTGGCGGGCTATGGTTCTTGCGTGCATGTGATCTATTCAGTACACAGTAAGATCAGATGGGAAGCATACGTCGCCGTTTACCGCAGGGAGGGGTATTCGCCAAGGTGACCCTTTGTCCCCATATTTGTTATTATTCTGTATGGAGGGCCTGTCTCGTATGCTCGGCCAAGCAGAGAGAGCTGGAAAAATTCATGGAGTCTCGGTGGCCAGAGGGGCACCACTAGTATCTCACATATTTTTTGCGGATGACTGCTATGTATTCTGCAGGGCGGACCCGGAGGAGGCGTCCCATCTGAATCAGGCCCTTCATACTTTCGGCCGTCTTTCGGGACAGGTCATCGACAAAGGTAAATCGTCCATCTTTTTCAGCACCAATACGAATCTGGCAAATAGATCGGCTTGTTGTGGTATTTTGGGGATACAAGAGATTTCGGGTCCGACTAAGTATTTGGGGGTCCCCAATATGTTGGGTCGACAAAAAGGGCAAAATCTTCAGTTCCTGTGCGATTGTATCGTGTCTAAGATTGGAACCTGGGATGGTCAGATGCTATCTGCAGGGGGAAAGGAGGTGATGATAAGATCAGTACTCTAAGCTATGCCAATTTACGCGATGAGCGTATTCTTACTACCAAGATAATCCATCAATAAAATACATGTCGCGCTAGCTCGATACTGGTGGACAGGCACCCCCAGAGGCACGAAACCGATTATCTGGAAAGACTGGGCTAAATTATGCAGGCCAAAGGAGGATGGTGGGATGGGCTTCCGGGACATGAGAGATATGAATATTGCGATGCTGGCAAAACTGGGCTGGAAAATCCTAACCGAGCCAGATTGTTTGGTGGCCCACATTCTCAAGGCAAGATACTTTCTGAAGGGTGACTTTCTCTCAGCGGAAGGTGGCAATGGACCCAGTCAGATCTGGACGGGGCTTCGGGCAACTCAGGGATTACTCCGGCAGGGTCTGATTCGGACAATTGGTGACGACACTTCAACAATGGTAGAAGGATCCCCGTGGCTCATGGGGAACAACCCTGTCATCCCGCTCCATACTTGTATTACTCCGGACCTGGGGTGTCGTATCTGGCTACGGATGATCATCAATGGGACGTACTGAAATTACAACATAATCTCCCTCCGGCCATTGTCGAGGGTATTCTGCAGGTACCCCCGCCCCTCCCCCGACATGCAGACAAATGGTCATGGAAGTTTAACATTCGGGGTGTGTATTCGGTCAAGGAAGGATATAGGGCATTATCCCGGGAGAATGGTCGTTGGCACGTCTCGACAGGCACGACAGTCTGGACGGGCATATGAGATCAGGACATCCAACCACGAATCAAGGTATTCATCTGGCGAGCTCTTTCTAGCACCCTCCAAGTGGCGGTCAATCTCCGGACTAAATTTGTTCCAATTCCGGAGACATGCCAGATGTGTCAGCATGCACATGAGTCTATAGATCATCTCCTCCTCAATTGCCCTTTCGCACGCTCTATCTGTGATACAGCTGGTATACCGGTTCCCATTCCCCCGTCTGCTACGTTGCACGATTGGTTAAATGCTCTATTCCTGGTGCCTGACATAAAATTACGAAGCAAAGCCTGCCTCGTCTTGTGGGAAATATGGAAAGCGAGGAATGCTATGGTCTGGGACCAGACCTCGTCCAGAGCACAGGATGTTATAGCCACGGTCCTCAGTAACCAGTGCAACTGGTCAGAAGCATAGACTGGCCGTCCGAAACCTACGGTTGTTCCCCATTACAGACAAACAAACTGGTGCGCACCGCCCTCTAATTGGCTTATAATTAATGTGGACGGGGTGACGTTCGCGGACTCAGGGCAATTTGGATGGAGCTGGATCTGCCGGACAGATGCGGGTGGAGTCCGGGAAGGGAGAAATGGTTGTGGGAATGGCTCGTCAAGCCCTGAATACGCGGAGGCCATGACAATTTGGCTAGCCCTGGATGGATCCAAGAATCGCACTCTCCCAGGGTCACTATCCAGAGTGATGCTCAGTACGTAGTGCACCTGATCCAAGGAACACATCAGGTTTTCTCCCCTTTGGGCCGACTGGTAGACGACTGCCGGTCCCTGTTAGCTACTCTCGAGGATGTTAAACTCGAGTATATCTCTAGGTCAGCGAACGGTGCAGCCCACTGGCTTGCCCGGGAAGCCCGTTCTTCGTCTGTCCTTGTGTGGTCCGATTTTGCTATCCCGGATGCACTTATGTCTATTTTAGTACAATTCAAATAATACAAATACGCTATTCTGTTTCAAAAAAATACAATTATTTGTTTTCAATACAATGCTTGTAGCTGAAAAATGCAATAATAGAGAGGAAATAAGTTATCTTGTACAGTTCAAATGTTTTCAAATTGAACATGAATTATGGTGTTGTCGATTTGTTTGGGTAAGTCAAATGTCGCCTCATTGTGTCTTACACAAATACGATCATGCCATCACTCTTGTAACCAAAGTAATACTAATTATGTTTTAATCATACTATAAAATTTAATTAGATCTAATAATGCTTTAAATACTTTTTTCTGTTCCCATATTTAAAAACCAATAAAGTTAAATTTCAACTATGGACTATTTTATGCAATCCCCTTTAATCTCAAAAAAAAATAACTAAGCCAAATGTGACCCAAGTATACTAAAATTGAACTATTATGGATAATTCAATAATCTTTTCTTCATCCATCAACTACTAAACTTCACTCTAACCCAATTTTGACCCATAAAATCCTTAAGTTTAGTCTTCTTAAGGAAAACTAATAATGAGATGTTTGTTATCCTCAAAAAAATAATGAGATGTTTGTTCATGCCTAAGGTAGCATAAAATATATATTGTGAATTTATTTTGAAATGAGAGATATATGTCGGATCCGACTCTAAAGTCAAAAAGTCAGCATTGTTATGATCTTTAATCTTCATTAATAACTATTTTTTTTTGGTGTGGGTTAAGTTCAACTCATTCACGTGTAAAGCCTAACATCTACATATCCATCATATTAGAACTAAACATTTGTATATAGATGGAAGACTACAAATAAAATTGACAAACAGAACATATAGAGCTAAATCAATTTCTCCTCTTAAAATGTGACCACCGTATTGTAATTTAATTCACCATTTTAGGCCATCCACAGTCGTGGGTTAGGAGGAGCTGGCGGGGAGAAAACGCCGACGAGGAGCTGGCTAGGAGGTGGCTGGGAGGTCGCTGGCGGGGATGGCTGGTTGTGAGCTCATCGCTGACACGTCTCGTCGGCGCCAACGACTAGTTTATCCTACAAATATAAATGGCCTATAGAATAATCTTAACCCAATACATTTTTTTTTGAAAATAACACACAACATAAATACAATTTATCTCTAAAACCTTATGAAACCTATCCTAATTCAACTAAAAATCACAAGCTATCTAGTCTCACTATTCATCATTCTCACAAATCATCGTCCCGACCCACATTCTTGTTCGTCCGTCGACATGGCCAACCTACCCAACGATGTGGATTTGAATTACATTTTGCACGAGATACTCGAAGACTGCCCGTCCACCGGTACCGACAGGGGGTTGTTAGATGACGCTTTGGTCGATTCTTCACCACGTAAGCGAAAATACATTGCACGTGACCGGGTAGCCGCAAACGAACGATTAATGAAGGACTACTTCAACACAAACGTTGTGTATACGGAGGTGCATTTTCGTCGTCGGTTCAGAATACCAAAGGATGTGTTCCTCCGTATCGTACATGCATTGGAGCAGCACGATGATTACTTCAAGTCAAGGTTTGATGCATTGGGTCAAGTTTCATTTTCTCCTTATCAGAAATGTACTGCGACCATTAGGCAGTTATGTTACAGAATTGCAGCTGATGGGTTGGAGGAGTACTTGAAGATAGGGGAAACAACGTCATCGAATGTTTGAGAAAATTTTGCAGTGGAATCAATAAAGTATTTGGTCCTACGTACTGGCGTAAGCCTACACGGGCTGATATGAACCACATTTTGGCAGTTAATGAAGCGCGAGGGTTCCCGGGCATGCTTGGAAGTCTTGACTGCATGCACTGGGAGTGGAAGAATTTCCCAACGGCATATCGACGAGCACATTCAAGGAGGGACCACGAGAATCGACCAATTGTTGTCCTCGAGGCGGTTGCTACTCGTGACTTATGGATTTGGCACTCGTTCTTTGGCATGGCGGGATCGAACAACGATTTGACAGTGCTCAACCATTCCAAACTGTTCGCGGACGTTATCAACGGTTGGCAACCACTGGTTGAATATATGATAAATGGTAACCACTACACTCTCGTATTATCTTGCTGATGGCATCTACTCTTCGTGGCCAGTCTTCGGGAAAACAATTCCATTACCTTAACTCCCGAAACAGAAGAAGTTTGCTGAAGTCCAAGAAACGTGCAAGAAGGATGTGGAACGAGCATTCGATGTACTCCAAGCGCGGCTTCACATTATCAAGCGACCGAGCCACTTGTAGATAACCCAGTACATCGTCTTGGTAATGAATGCATGCATTATATTGCACAATATGATAGTTGAGGCTGAACGTCATACCTACGACGGCTACCTTGAACAAACAGATGAAGGTGGGCCAAATCAACCACATATTGCACGAGGAGGCTTCGTCCCGACCCAGGTCATACTTGGAAACACTACGAGGATGCAAAATGAACGCATACATTACCGGTTGAAGGACGATCTCGTCGAACACATTTGGAATAAATTTGGAGACGTCTAGCTTCTATTATCTTTCATTATGTTTTAATTTCAGTTCTGATTCTTCTTCTTTCAAAAACTTCTTCTTCAACTCAACTCTGATATTCTTATTTGTGATGTTTATGCTTATTCTAGTGTATCTTTTTTGATTTGAGGACTTGTTTTTGTTGTTTATTTACGTTTTTTTTAATTTAAGTACTTGTTTTTTTACATATAATATAATTTGATGATTTTTTTTCAATATAAATTGAAAAAAAATATATTAAAATATTATATTTTTTCTTACCTTCGGCAGCTCCCCCCTGTACAAAAATCTCCACTGCAGCTTGTGCAGGCGGTGAGCTGACTGGGAAGGAAAATACACATTTTTGAATCATTCATGTCGGCGCCTTCCCGTCAGCAACCGACGAAATAGTTGTGGATGCTCTTAGAAATAATTTGATGGAAGAAAGAGTGAAAGACAACCAAACAAAGCCACTTGGTTGCAGGGGAATAGAGGTTGAGGGGCATATTGGTAAAATAAAGAAGGAAATAGTTGAGAGAGGGAAGAGAGTTAGACAAGAAGGTAAAGACAGAGAAGGGTAGAGTAGAGACCGTAGAGTGGAGACAGACAGACCAGTGTCAGCCTTAAAGTGTAGCCAAAAAGAACACGCCCATTTCAACCATACCACCTCGATCCACCTCCACTCCACACACATTCAACTCAACTCTCTAGTCTCTACAACCAACAACACACAACACAACTACCAAACAAATACATACCCTTTACTATTACATTTTATATTTCTCTATTTTTTATCTGATCAGATCAGTTTTGACAGTGTAGCTCATGGTAGCTACAGTGTACAACACCGTATTTGATTCCAACTTGTTACATGAACTTCTTTTTTTATTTATATATTTCTTTTGACTTTGTGCCCAATCAATAGGTAGCCAGAGTCTTGCCAGTGCCAGCAATGCCTTGTATAAATCTCAGAGCCTCCATCTCTTTGTTTTTTTTTTTGAATTTTGAATTTATCTTCACTATTGTCTGTGACTGTGTGAAGAATCTTCCATCTCTTGGACCAGTAACCCACTAACCATAATTTTTAAAAATAATTTAGTTATTATATTATGGTTCTCTTAAGTCTTAACCATTATAGTGGTGAAAATGAAATGACCATGTATTGAAGGAAGAAGTGTAATGTTAACCATGCATGAGGGATGTTGATATTGGAATCTGAGATTTGTATTTGTCCTAATAATGTCACAAACCATGTGGATGAACTGTTCTGACAATTAAGGAGAATGGTACTGGTATTCAAATGTACTATGTTACAAGTGCAAACAGCATTAATGGCATGAAATAGACACACATTAAGCTCAAATCCAAACTTTGACAAGGAACAATGTGGAATGGAGTGGAGGACATACATACATTGACCTATCACCATCCACATCCTCATTCTCTAGTGATAGATAACATGCAAACTCAACCTGCCAAAGCAAATCAAAGATTATTGAACTAAACAATCTTTGTTTCTTTATCAATTATCATGTAAATGCTCCTTTTGTTTTGACAGAGCACATGCAGCTGACCTCCATGAGGCCTCATGCCCCCTCAGAAATAATCAGCAGATCACACCCTGAACAGTCCAACATCATCCCATTTTTCTACCCTTTTTAAACATCAAAATGTAGACACTAATTAAGTTGCCTTTCCCTTGATCCGTGAGAGAGAAGAGCTCTCATTAACTGAGGCAGAGCATACAAACCAAACCTAACCAAAAATGGGTTTTGCAGAATTTGTGCTCTCTCTCAGTCTTGTTCTTGCTTCAAGCCTGTCATGGGTTTCTGCAAGCTCGGAGCTGAGCGCTATCATGGACATCAAGTCAGCTCTAGACCCTCTAGACCACTACCTCTCCTCTTGGAACGTCAATGGTGACCCTTGTGATGGCTCTTTTGAAGGGATAGCCTGCAACGACAAGGGTCAGGTGGCCAACATTTCGTTGCAAGGGAAAGGCCTCACCGGAAAGCTTTCTCCGGCGCTGGCTGGCCTCAAGCACCTCACGGGTCTTTACTTGCATTACAATGCTCTGTTCGGGGACATACCCAGAGAGATTGGGAACTTGACTCAACTCACTGACTTGTACCTCAATGTCAACAATCTGTCTGGGGAAATACCTTCTGAGCTTGCTAATATGCAGAACCTGCAAGGTTAGTGATGAGTTTCTTTCAAAGACTTGACCTTTTGTAGTTTTTCTTTTATGGGTTTGGCGAAAGATTTGAAATTTCTTGTGTTTGATTTATTGTTATTTCTTTGCCTTTGTTTATATTGTGCTCTACTTTGTTCTTATGTCATTCTTGTGATTTTTTTTCTTGTTTTGCTTAGCTTATTTGTGGTCTCCAAGATTTCAACCAGAACTTTAAATGCGATAGTGATGGTGGAGTAATTGTTTTTGCCTTGTTTGGTTGCTGAGAAAATGAATGAAAAATAACTTGGATTCATACTTCTCCATAAGCACACAAATCCTACTAACTCCCATGAATGTTTCATGTTTTGGGAAACAACTCATATTAATCAACACCCATATGAATTTATTGTTTGTCTTCTTTTTCCCCAGCAACCAACCATGTAGATCAATAAAAATATTTATCTTGGTTATTTTGATGAGGCATATGGGTTATGTCTCATACTAAGATTAGATCTAGAACTGAATCAGTAAAAAAATATTCAATTTTGTTTCGTTGCTCCTGCTACATTTCCCATATGTTATTTTCCTTCTAAAAGTCTCAAGCTTTGCTTTTTTTGCTTCACAGTTTTGCAGTTATGCTATAATCAGCTCACAGGAAGCATACCTAGACAGCTTGGGTTTATGACAAAGCTAAGTGTTGTGGCTCTCCAGTCCAATAGACTAACTGGTGCCATACCTGCAAGTTTGGGTGATCTGGATATGTTAATGAGGCTTGATTTGAGCTTCAATCGTCTCTTTGGCTCAATCCCCACAAAGCTAGCTGATGCTCCTTTGCTGGAGGTTCTGGATCTTCGGAACAATACCCTCTCTGGCAATGTGCCTCCTGGTAAATGTTTTTCAACTATTATATTGTTTTCATTTAGTTTTAGACATTTGGGTTCTGATTTCATTTTGCATTTGATGCAGCTTTGAAGAGATTGAATGAGGGGTTCCAATATGAAAACAATCTAAGATTATGTGGGGCAGATTTCATGTCCTTGGACTCTTGCAATGCTGAAGATCTTGTTGATCCTAGGAGACCTGAAGCTTATGGACCCAAAACCATCCCCGAAACTGCTAATGTGCAGGTTCCTTGCAACCAAACAATCTGCTCAAATAAGTTTAGATCCCGGCAAGCATCTGCAGCTATTGGCACGGTTCTTGTATCAGTTGCATTGGTAGTGATTGGAGTTGTTGCCTTCACACAGTATCGCCGCCATAAACAGAAGCATGCCATTTCATTCAATGTTTCTGATACCCAGCTTAGTAATAGTACCGACCAAACCAAGGATGTTATGAGGAAGAGAGGCTCTCCTCTCATTAGCCTTGAGTACGCCCATGGGTGGGACCCTTTGGCTGATGGCCGGAAGCTCAGTGTGTTCACCCAAGAAGTTCTTCAGAGCTTTAGGTTCAATTTAGAAGAGGTGGAGACTGCTACACAGTACTTCTCAGAGGCCAATTTGTTGGGGAAGAGCAACTTCTCGGCCACCTACAAAGGAGTGTTGAGAGATGGATCTGTTGTTGCCATTAAAAGCATGACCAAAAGTAGCTGCAAGTCTGAGGAAGCCGAGTTCTTGAAGGGATTGAACAGTCTAACATCATTAAGGCATGAGAATTTAGTGAGGTTGAGAGGTTTCTGCTGTTCAAGGGGTCGCGGTGTGTGCTTCCTCATTTATGATTATGTTCCGAATGGAAACTTGCTTCAGTATCTTGATGTGAAGGATGGTGAAGGCCAAGTTCTCGAATGGTCCACCAGAGTCTCTATTGTGAAGGGCATTGCCAAAGGTTTGTTCTCCTTTAGAAAAAAAAAACGAGACTTTAATGTGTTTCATGAACTGATTAAGCTTGTTCTTGATCAGGTATATCGTTTTTGCATGGGTACAAGATTAACAAGCCTGCACTGATTCATCGTAACTTATCAGCAAAGAAGGTGCTGATAGACCAGAGATTTAACCCGTTGCTCTCAGAGTCTGGGTTGCACAACCTTCTTACCAATGACATTGTGTTCTCATCACTCAAGGCCAGTGCTGCCATGGGCTACTTAGCTCCCGAGTACAATGGCAAGTTCACAGAGAAAAGTGACGTGTATGCATTTGGAGTTCTGGTTTTCCAAGTCCTGTCAGGGAAGCAGAAGGTGACCAGCTCAATTAGGGTTGGTGCTGAGTCATGCAGGTTCCAGGACTTTGTAGACCCACATCTCCATGGCAGGTTCTTCGAGTACGAGGCAGCTAAGCTTGCAAGGATTGCCTTGATCTGCACTCACGAGTCTCCTACCGAGAGGCCATCCATGGAAACAGTTCTCCAAGAGCTAGGTAACTTCAGTAGCTGCCTTTGATTTCTATCTTTTCCTCTCCTTGCCAAATTGCCTAAGCATCCTGTTTGGGAAATTGTAAGAGCCCTTCACTAACTTCTCACTAACAACTATCCGTAGAGTTTATTGCTGCAATGCCAATGTCCTAGAAACCTTGATTTAAATTAGTATCTTGTCGCTCGTAGATCGGGTTTTAATGGGGGGTTTCTTCTGTATTTATCGAATTTCTCTTCCTTAAAGAGATTGATGATGAATGTCGTTTATTTTGCATACCCTATGGATGAAACTGATGCTATTGTATCTCAAATGTTTTCCACAAACATGCTTTATATTTACAGTATCATTTTAAATCATAATCTGATACTATGGTGTTTGGTTTTTGTTGCCCATTTGGGGGTGACCATCTTGAAGATGCTTTGGGGTTAAATTTGGAATCATCACATGTGAATAGTAAGAGACATTGCAGAGGACAGAATCATGGTATTGAGTAGGTGAAGAATGTAAATTTTATCATTCATGCTATGATTAGGGATGGTTTTTACCCTTTTACCAGGTTGTTCTTGTCCGAGCATGCTTTGAATTGATTCTGTGTAGTGAGAGTGGGGCCCCAGAAAAGGCGATGGGACTGAGACATGTGTGACTTGTGTTGAGAGATCAAATATGGTTATAGCCGTTGAGAATGAGCACCATTCATGGATCATGTCCTTACTGTTTCTGGCTGCATATTGAGTTTCATGTGAGGACCTGTTTTGTCCCAACTCTGAACCACGCAAACAAACAAGTTGGACCACCTTTGAACTAAACAACAATTGCTTATGTCCAAACAAGGCCCGTAACCCAAGAAGCTACATGGTGAATGGGTTCGGCTGTAAGCCCGATATAGAGGTTAGGTGGTCTGAACTATTTTGGCAAATTATGCCTTCATCAAGGGTGTTTAATCCATCTTTGATCAATAATTTCACTTCCGGACAAGACATTCATCTTGTTTATTAGTTTTTCTTTTAAAGAATAGAAAATATTTCATTGATGTTGTAACCATGTTGTCAAAATTCCCGCCTAGAGGCGCCTAGGCCCCGCCTAAGCGCTGAAATGGGCTCTGCTGATCCGATTTATCCTTCTAGGGCGCTCCAGGCCGTTTGGGCGGAATATGACCGACTAATCCTCGATTCGTCCGATTAATCACCGCCTGACCGATTAATTGAGCGGGTCGGTCAGGCGTCGGGTCGGATTTGTAGTTAAAAAACAGTTTTTAACATTCTACAAACCAAGTGAAACCATAAAATTATGCTAGTTGATAGTCATACTTATTGATATTCTTTTAAGAATTGTATGATACTTTTAGTTTAATAGAATATTTTGTTTTTATTATATTTAATGTTCAATATTATTAATATTTTTTATATAGTATAATATAAATTTTGATAATATATAATAAAAAACAATAAAATAATAATCCGATTAATCCCCGATAAATCCCCGCCTAACGCCTAGGACCCCTTCCCGCCCGACTAGCACCTAACGTTTTTTACAACCTTGCATATTACTAATGTATGCAATATATGATTAGCGGGATTTTTTTAAGTTTGAGATTATAGTTCCATACACCCCTACATAAGTAGATTTATAGACGTCGTGGACCCGTATAAAAGGTATGCTTTGCATGGTAGATTGTCAATAAACTAGGTTAACACAAAAATAAAACAAAAAAACTAGGTTCCAATGTATTCGATATTGCTTATGAAGCATATTTGTTTTGTAAAAGAAACCTTTAATTTACGGGATGGGCTACGCCAAGAGTATTAACGAATGATCTTGTTTCTTTGGGACAAAAGGGGATGTCCCCTTATAGAGGATGGCCAAGGGAACCTGATCGAGTATATTGTAGGACAGTTCTCCAGCCCATTGTCCTACACCTTGTCCTGAATTTCACATCTCCCAGCGAGACTATTTTGCAGACATCGCACGAATAATTAAGCCCTCTAAATCCCTTTGGGCCTCTTGCGGGGGATATGATACCGTCATTTCAAAAACATGTTTCTTTAGTTAGGCCTTTAGCGTATGGGCTTGTTGGGATTTCTTCTTATCCATGTCTTTTACCTCTTCCCTTTCTTAGGCCTCATTCCAGGCGAGTGGCCCATCAAGGATTCATCCCTTTTCATTGTAGTGTTGTCGGTCGCTCCTCCGTAATGGTGATCGAGATGGAATAATGGTGGTGGGTTTAGGGGTAGAAGCGTTTTGTGACCCCTCTTTATCCCAAGTCTTTTACCTCCTCACCTTCTTAGACCTCAATCCAAGCGAGTGGTTTACAAGGTTTTTGTCCCTTTTTGATCGCAATGTTATCAGTTGCTCCTCCCTAGTAGGGTTTAGGGGTAGAAGTATTTTGTGCCCCCTCCCCAACCCAAACTCCTCTGGCCTTCATGACACGCATTAGTCAGGTCATTAAGTTTCGTTGCCCAGGTTCCCTCCCCATCAGATAATGGGTCCTCTCCCTTACCTCTTGGAACTCTTCCTATGAATACCTCTGTAATTAGGTCATCAAGCTTCGAAACATGATGGATGTCGGTTCCCATCTGTAGATAAGAGAAAATTGATGGTACCATCGTCGTCCACATAATAAGTGGTGTTAAAACCAAAAATCTTCGGATATGCTCCTCCTTCGAAGTTTTTGTTGTTAGACTCCCGGTCTGTCCATCCTACATTGGAGACACGGTCGGACGTACCTCCTAATCTGTCTGCAGGAAGTCCTCCCCGATCGACTCTATCGGGACCCTGAGACAAAGGTCGAATCGCACCACCTCCAGCTCTATCGGTACTTAACTGTTTTATCTATTGCTTGATGACCGTGTATTGATGCACGTAAAAAGAGGATTTTGATGCATAATCATCCCCACTCATCAAATGGTGTTTTAATTGCTTCTGAAATCATCCATTATATTAAAAGGTCGAAGGTGGAAATAGTGATCCTAAAATTGAATTTTGAGAAGGCGTATGACCTTGTGCAGTGGGGTTACCTGGAAGAGGTAATTATTTAGATGAATTTTGGTGGAATATGAAGATGTTGGATTTTGGGTTGCCTGAGGGATTTCTTATCTGTTTTGGTTAATGGAGTTCTGAGCAGAGATTTTGTGCTGGAGAACGGTATTCGTCAAGGGTATCCCTTATCCCATTTCTTATTTTTAATAGCGATTGGGGGGCTTCATCAATATTTGGAGGTTGGTAAGGAGATCGGGTACTTCAAAGGAGTTGAGGTAGAAGGTTCAGGTTTTGTCGTTTCTCACTTACAGTTTGCTGGCGATACTCTTTTGTTCATTCATGGTTCTATTTCAGACTTGTGCTTGTTGAAGTTAGATTTGAAGGTTTTTCAGCTAATAATATCGAGACTTAAAGTTAATTTTCTCAAATCTAAAGCTATATTGATGAATGATTCCTCCTTGTATGCAGTGATGGTTGGGACTACTTTGGGTTGTGAGATGGGTACCCTTCCTATGAAACATCTGGGTTTCCCTTTAAGGACATCTCCTAAAAGTTTATCCATTTGGGATCCGGTCTTAAGTAAATATAAGGCCTCCTTGGCTCTATGGCATGCCAAGTATCTCACAATAGCGGGTAGAATTGTTCTTATTATATCTACCTTATCTGACTTACGTTTGTTTTTCATGTCTCTTTTCATAGCCCTGAAGAGGGTTATTAAAGCTCTTGATTCCATCCACTGGAGATTTTTATGGAGAAATGAAGGAGTTGGAAGGGTTCTTCATAAAGTTAAATGGGTTGTTGTTTGTAGGCCTAAATATTTGGGAGGTTTTGGGATGCGCATGCTAGAAGAGATGAATATAACTTTGTTAGCCAAGTGGTGGCGGCGTTTTGCCACTATAAAGCGGTCCTTATGGAAAATTCTGATTTGTCTTAGAGTGGGTTGGTCGATAGATGAGTGTGACCTTTCCCGTTTGGATAATAATCATAATTATTATTTTTAATCATATTTTAGCCTTCGATGATGATCCTTTGTTTTGCAGGATGTTCGTAAATCAAGGGCTTTTGTGGAATCTGGGTAAAGGTGATTCAATATCTTTCTAGGATAATGTATGGGCTGGAGAAACTCCCATGCGTGTGCGTTTCCTTTTGTCTTTTTTCTCGTGACGCAAATAGGGATGGTTGGTTTGTGAGTTTTGTTCGGACCGTAGTTAATTGATTGAGTTCAAGAGGAGTTGTGGTGATCGTGAGAGAGCTGAAGCGGTTGTTGTCTCTTTGTTTTTGGAGCCTTCCGTTGTGGTAGAGGATTTGGAAGATACTCTGTTTTTGAGTTAGGATTCCTCGGGTTTCTCCGTTTCTAGTGCCTATTCTCTTTTGATGGAGGAGGAGGAGGAGGAGGTGGAGGTGGTGGTGGAAGTGGAACCTAAGTTGTAGGCTTCTATTGTGTGGGTTGCAGGCATTCCCCCGAAACATTGAGTTTTGGTTTGGTTGGCTACTCAGAATGCCCTTCCCACTACTGTTTTTCTTGAGGGACGTGGTGTTCATATGACTATTAACCAGATGTTCTGTCCCTTTTGTCTGTCTTGTATGGAAACCACTGACGATATTTTACTTAATTGTGTTGTATCTTGGTGGATTTGGGGTCGTGTTTTCGAGTGGTGGGGGTTGACTTGGGTCATGCCTCGCACTCATAGGGAAGCAGTGGTTATTTGGAGAGATCTAGGATCCCATCACTAATGGAAGGTGTGGATTCGAGTGTGTTATATCACTTTGTGGCAGCTCTGGTTATTGAGGAACTTGGTAGTCTTTAACAGGGTGATGGAGAGTAGTGTTGTGGTTTTGGGGAAAATTTTGAATCACTCTTTTTGTGTTCTATGGCAGGTTGGTTCCTTGAGATCGGGGTTCTACTTTGAAGGTTTGAGTAGACTTCCAGGTTGGTGCATCTGCCCTAGGAGAAGGTGGAATCAGGTGTAATGCCTTGGTTGTTGGTTTTGGTGCATGTCCTTTGAGTTTCTGTTCGGGAGTCTCTTCAGGCTTTGTCTGTTCTCACTTAGGTCCGACGAGTACTCATCCGGGGGGACTTTGAGGACCAATTTCTTTTGTGTTTATTTCACACAGGGGAAGGGCACAAATTACTTAAGTATTTTTGAGGTCAGAGGATCCACCTTGTTCTCCCTGAGGTACTTTTCGTTGGTCTAGGTGAGACGCATGTTCACTGATCTCCTGAGAAACTATTCATTGGTCTGCTTGTATAAGCTCTTTGTATTTTTTTTCGGGCATGGGGCGCTTAGCTATATTCCAGAGCTCATATGTTATCGTTGTTCTCTTAGCCTCTTCCTCCTTGAAAGGAGTTTTTCTTATTAATAAAAATTTCAAGCTTATAAGAAAAAGGTATGTAAGAGAGCCACAAATCTAGGCGTGTTCTTCAAGAGAGATGGATCAAATAAGGTGATTGGATATAGTGAAAATAGTCACAATATCGATGTCGACGATGAAAGAAGCACTTCTGGTCATATGTTTTATTTTGGTTTGTCGCCAATCACTAGGATGTCATAGAAACAGCTCATTGTTGCATTGTCCTCGTGCGAATCAGAGTTCATGAATGCTACGGAAGCCGCAAAGCAACTTATATTGCTTAAGAATTGTTGAAAGAGATACGAAGAGAAGATGAGAAGATCATACTTAGGATCGACAACAAATTGGCTATAATATTGACCAAGAATCCGGTCTTCCATGAAAGAAGCAAACATATACTCTCTAAATACGATTTTATAAGAGAGTGTGTGGAGAACGGAAAGATCGAGGTCGAGCGTATGCCTGTAGTTGGGCATAAGGCAGACATACTTACCAAGCCCTTAGCTTGTATCAGGTTTAATGAAATGAGGAGTTTGATCGGAGTTCGAAAGATCGAGATACCCGGAGTTCAAGTTGGAATTACGGGGGAGAATGTTGAATAATTCTGAAGCTTGCAAAAAAAGTTATCTCTAGGATAAGTTGTTCCTAAAGAGATAGAGAATAGGTTTACAAATTAGGAAATCAGTTAGGTAAAGATTTGTATTTCTAATAGATTAAGGAGTTAGGTTAATCTATGTAAGAAGTTCTATGTGAAGAGTTGTTCCATAAGATCTTTAGAGTGATTTAGTTTTAAGTTGAATTTCTAATTTAATAAGAAAAGTCGTTCTTAAACTTTCGAGTTCTTAAACCTTATAGCGATTAGAAGATACTTTTTAAGGATGTGTTATAACCAATGAGTTGGAGCAAATTAAATTATAGTTAAGGGATGTAGTTTTTTTTGGGCTTTGTTTTAATATTTGAATTAATATGAGTTGGGATAAGAAATGATTAGTTTTCAGGGTTATTTTGGTGTCTTCCTCTGTTTCTTTTGGCGACGTGTGTCAGAATGGTAGAGTAAAGTTAGAGTCAGGCAAGCTTATCCAATGTCGGTCTTGTCAATTAACCAACGATTTTTTTTTATCAACATAACAGACATTCAATTCTCGTCCTCTCGATTGTCAATTTTTTTCCACCGACGCTACTCCCTATCTTCGATTTTGATGTCACTAATGTCGACGAGATCCGTTTGGATAATGCATAGGCCTACCCAAATATGATGATATATTGTTTTTTTTGAGCGAAAGGTGCAGAATTTCATTAATCAATTTGTGTAATGACAATAAAGTGCATCAAAGACTCTATGACCACGAAGAACAAGGCAAGAACATTTAAGAATGTTCACTATTCTTTTCACAATATAACTGTTCTTGACGGTTTTAAATTTGTGCCCCATGGGAAAGGACAAAATATGGGTGGGGGGAACGGGGTACCGGAGATCCGAACCGACCTCGACGGTAATAGTGATGGTGGGAGGCAAAACATCGTCTAGGGACCCTTCCCAGGGCCAGTCCTCGATGCTCTGTCGATGCCTCATCCCTCCCGACAGGGATTCTTCCTCGCTTGTGATAAGTTATCCCGTTCCGCGCTAGGCGCACCCATGTTCATACCTCCAGTAGCTCCACCCGCTTGATGCCCAGACACTAGAACTTCAATATGGTGCGCTTCAGCCTGAACACTCCCTATATCCCCGAACCCTAAAGTCCGGATGACCAAAGGAGCAATCGAATCAGCAGAGAGCTGACTCATTCCCCCACCCAACCGACCCTTGTATAGATGGGTCCGGGAGAGAGGTAGAGGACCACCCAGGGCGGCATAGCGCGGTCGTCCAGCTAGTATCCCAATTGGTAATCCGGGAACCCATATTAGGTTGCGGGTCTAGTGTTATGCCGATTTTACCACGTCGAGATAACCTAGCGTTAGGTAGCGGATCCAATGTTAAAGGCCTTAATTCATCGTCCCCCAGAGCTTCGCTGCGGTTGGTGCGTACTCCATCCATAGTCATCAGATGCGGACGACGCTGACAGTGGCGATGGCTGCCCACTGGTGCATAACACAGCAGACCTCGACGGTACACTGACGGTCGCCGAACCCTATCCCCAGCAGGAGCTAGAGCAGGCACCTCTCGGGGCTTTGGTCCGACATCCGGTATCCATTCCCTCGTTCGTTTACGGACCCATTATCAAGAAACCCTAAGGGAAGACGTCTCCACCATGTTCCACCTCATCCCATCTCGATCACGGGACCATCCCCAAGCACAAGCCTTTACCGACGTGATCGAGACGGTAGCCGAGAGCTACGTAACGTCCCAGATCGTCCCCGTCGGAAGGTGAGTGGGTT
This sequence comes from Erodium maritimum, assembly GCA_963921825.1. NCBI lineage: Eukaryota > Viridiplantae > Streptophyta > Magnoliopsida > Geraniales > Geraniaceae > Erodium > Erodium maritimum. The sequence continues at coordinate 76,036,212 of OY997590.1, forward strand.
GAGCTCGCAGTAGCCCTGGCTGAGATGGAACCCTATAGCTGGTATCAGACCCCTTATGCACCAGAGCGAGATCTTGGTGATGACGGGCCCTGAGGAGAGGGGTTTCCAGTGCCGGCGATAAACAGTAGTACCAGGGGGGTTTGGGGGGCGATCCTCCCAGACCAAAGAACCCCTACGATTCCCTCGAAGCCGAAACCGGGGTCACAACGCCCACCGACAGAGGAGGCCCGACCGAGATCTGTGAGAGAGAGGAGGGTGGTGGCGGCTGAGATTATGAGTCGCCGGAACCACAAGAGGGATGGGGAGGGGAAGAGGCGCCGAGGGCTGTGGAAAAGCCACCCACTCCCACACGTAATTAAACCCTGCACCAGGCGTGGTCCGCGAGGTCAACTTGATGGGATAGGCGAATACCAGGACGACGAAACCGACAGGCCCAGACGACGCGACAACAATAACAGACGAGAGCTTCATAGCAACGGTACACGTTAGGGTTAGGTTAGGCTCTCAAACCGAGAGAGAATTTTATCTTTATGTTTAATTGAGGTAAGTTGATGTATACAATTATTTTTAATCCAAATAAAAACCAATAATTGAAAATAACAGTTAGGCATCCAATAACAACTAGACTACTGTAGATGCCGTTTATCAAAGAGTTACGGTGAGTTGGGCCTGAGTCTGGACTCGCTGAACACTCCCCCACATAATGATGTACTCGCGACACCACTTATCTCTCTGCAACACAACACCTCTAAATTCCTTTTTAGAAATAAATGAAAATAACTCTTTTTGTTGGGCTTTAAGGTCACAACATACCATCCCTCGATCCTCTTCTTCTCCATCTTTCACCTCAACAATTCTCAATCTCTCTATTGCGGCCGAGACCTTCTCTTCGTCATATTCTCTGCATCAGCAATGACTTTTGTAGCTCTGTAACACAGATTGTCTGAGATTATTGGATCGGTTCTTGCTGCGATCTGCTTCTCGATCTGGGGATATAAATTCCAAGGATCTTTCTTGTTCCTTTTTTGTACAAGAAAGCGGCCATGTTTGCTGCAACACAACAACAGCGGCCAGAAGAGCACGACCAGCTGAAGCAGAACCCGCCACCTACACCTGAGGAAGAGGCCTTGAAGAGGAATACTGATTGCGTTTACTTTCTTGCCTCCCCATTAACCTGCAAAAAGGTCCGATTTTTACTTTTCTCCTCTTTCCCCCTTTTGTTCGATCTCTTCGACTCTAGGTATTTTTTGTCAAGATCTGCCCTTTACTTACCGGATCTTGTCCGGGTTTTAGGGTTTCAGATGTGGATTGAATTGCCCCTGGTGGGTAGGGTTCAGATTTTAGATCTCGTCAGTACTCTATTTGGGATAAATAATTGGGATTTAGGTTGAATCTTGACAGGGTGTTTATTTCTGAATTTAATTGATTTTTTGCTCCAAACGATAAATGGTGTTTGTGAGAAGTACCCATATGATTCACTTTTTAGTGAGCATAATAAAGTTATGATTTTGATGCTGCTATATAAACTAATCTTATGCCAAGTCATATTTGTGTTAGTTGCCATGTAATGTATATGATAGACCAGAAGTATGTGTTTGGTTCATTTTCCAGTGAGGGATCTCTATCTCATTGACTATTTGATTCCAAAACAGTTAGTTTACACCTTTTGTGGGCTGATGACTTGTTAATTTTGGATATTGTCTTAGCCTCTTAGGTGGTGTCCTGTTTTTATTTGTTGCTGCTGATTAACTTCTTGGTTGCTTGTTGTTGGTGGTTTGCTCATGTTGTTCTGAATCCATTAGGAAGTTGTTTCCCAAAGTTTGTATTTGGATAAGAATTTATCAGTATAAGGACCGGGCTTAGATTAAATCATATTTTCAATTATGTACTGTATTCTGCCATTGTTGAGTGAGTAGCAGCTACTTGTATATGAAAACATAAAATTATGTTATGTGTATAATGAAGCTGTGTGTGTCACAGCATTATTGTTGTTGCTGTTTGTGTGCTTATTGAATTTCTGCAAATGTTGATTATATCTTTTACGCACTGACATCATTTTTCCTCATTCTTGTTACAGGGAAGTGAATGTGAGTATCGCCACAGTGAATATGCCCGGGTCAACCCGAGGGATTGTTATTACTGGTTGAATGCCAACTGCTTGAATCCGAAATGTGGATTTCGACATCCTGTAAGTCAAATTTTGTATGAACAAGTTTTTCTCATTAGTTTTAATATTATAATACGGAGATGAGTTCTTGATATTCTTTTCAGCCCCTTGATGGTTTGTTAGGAACTCAAGTAACAGCCCCTACCGGTGCTTCTGTGCACGCAGCAGTACCAGTTGCAGCACATGTGCCTTACAACTCTGTTGCTCCTTCAAATTCAAGCAAACCGGCAGCACCGTGCATTTTCTTTCAAAAGGGGTATTGCTTAAAAGGTGACAGATGTGCTTTCTTGCATGGCCTGGTTCCCACGAGTAATAAAGCCCAACAGGCAGCAGCGGCCAACCCCATTAACGGACCCGCCCCTTCAAAGACGTTATTCGGTGCCCCTACTCAACAGCAGAATATTCAGCCAGCTAACCTCACAAAGATAGTTGCAGCACCTCATGAGCCTAAACCGAGTCCAAAGGTTGAAACTTTTCCTCCAAGAAATGGTGTGGTAGCTAAGCGGTATGATGCAGGCTTGAATGAGGGGGTTCCTCGATACAAAACACAAAACACTCCTCCAGCAGTCAATGGAAGCACCATGGTCCATGCTTATGCATCTGATGAGCAAAATTACCACCCTGGTAAGGATACTGATGAGCATTTGAGGGAGTCTTCTCCTGGTTTTGATGTTCTCGTGGACGATGAACTTGGAAATGCAGAATATTATCAAGGTGAAAACCAGTATGGAGGGCAGGAGGGAAGAAATGGGAATGAATATGGTATGGGACGCTCTGCAAATTATGATGCTGCTGGTGATGTTGACCGAGAAATGTTTCGTGATGCACGGGGCTATGATTCGTACGGGCAATATGATAGGGAGCAGCGCAGGGTTTCATCTGAAAGAAGGGGATATTCAAAAGCTAAGAGCCCTGATCGTATTGGAGAGTCTGATCTGAGATATCGTTTATCAAAGCACAGGAAGGGTAATGGCCTGAGATCGGCGGTGAGTCATGATCATGCCCCTGAAAACAATCTGGAGGAGCGGGGCTATCTGAGTTCTTCACGAAGAGGGTCCCACCAACACGAGAGCTCCTTAAGTAGTCGTCTTCGGGGTAGAATAAAGCTTCCTGGTAATGATACAGATTCACGATCTGAAAGGGACATGGAAAGGGGTCGGGGTTGGGGACGGCTCTCACCAGGCAGGCCACAGATCTCTCACTCTGAGAGGCTCCGGGATAGAACACAAGGGAGGGTGGAAGAGAGGCTGCGGGATAGAGTAAAAGGAAGGGTGGAAGAGAGGCCCCGGGATAGAATAATGGAAGATAGACGTCCTAATTTTGCAGGTCCCAAAGGTCTTGCAGAGTTGAAAGTTGTGGACAATAAGGAGCATCATGTCCTCCGAAAGCGAAAAGCTCTGGAGGGTAACCAGCAATCTGAGGGTGATCTTTCATTTGAAGGGCCAATGCCCCTTAGTGAGATTCTGAAGAGAAAGAGACAAGCTAAAACAGAGGCTCCGGAGAATGGTTTGTTATCTCTAAATAAAGAAGACAAGGATCAGAGGATAGCCAAGGAGAGCTTGATTGGAAGCAACAGTGTTGTATCTCCTGCATCCAATGATGAGATCAACGGGAAGGAAGAATCCGGGCCTGTGATTGTTGTTGAAAGAGAAGGAAAAACTGAAGATTCTTCTCAGCTACCAGTTGTTAGTGACCATGAGGTTGAAGATGGGATGATTGTAGAGGAAGGGATTGAAGAAGAGCACGAACAACTTGAAGGCGATGAACAAGGGGAAGATGGAGAGGAATATTATTATGAGCAGGGGGATGAAGGCGACTATAATTATGAGGATGCTGAAAATTTGGGCCCTGAAGAGGAATACCTAGATGATGAAGATGGGGATGATTTTGCCAAAACAATTGGGGTTGTGTCATCCTGAGTATAATTGTGTTTATGGTGGACTGCCTGAACATTTTGGTTGGCTGGTTCTGATGAAACAGGTAGCTGTTATGGATTTTCTTTGTAGAAGTAGAGAATCTAAGTTTTGTTCCTGTGCCCACATTTTCTTTGTATTTAAAACTTATTGAATGGGAATTTCTCAGCGCTTCATGGCACCTTAAGTTGATTGCAAAGTGCATGACTGTAACAGTAGAAATATAATAAGAAATTTGTATCTGATATCAGATTTTATCATGGCATGGTTTGGTTTCACCTTGGTTGAAACAGTATATGATTAATCCCTCAATTACTGAGCTCATTACATTTTAGTAGTAGATGCTCCTTTCATTTTAAAGTAGTGCTGCACTTTGCTTAGCATGTGGTTAAGGCTCTAAATCATTCTCATGATGCCTATCATTTAGCTGTATTGTCTTCTATGATAAGGACATGCAGAAACTTAATAAAGAAACTGAAGTTTCTTGGAGACAAACCAAAGAGGATCCATGTTAGTGCAAAGCATAAGGCCAAAACTATGTGCAGATTAGATTTCTTGTGTACAGGCTGTTCATAAATTTCTGTAGCTGTGAATGAAATAATTAATATGTTTTTCTTGGATTATAAATGTTTAATTTAAAACAATATGTTATCAAAAGCTTAACGGTTCAAACTTCCTAGATGTGGAATTATGCCCTATTGTAATTTGTTGATTAGTTCATAACAATAAAGCAATGTGAACAAAGCTAACCCTTGGTCTTAAGAGCTATCAGTTAATTTGTTTTGGACTTGATGACAGTTGACTACCTTGGAAAAATGATAAGACCCATAATTAATTTCATAGGTTCTAGAGATTGAACAATTTTTTCCATCTGTAATGATATCGGTTATTTTTGTTTATCTCGTTAGTTTTAGAGAAAATTCTAATAACGCGTGCCCTTTCAACTTTTATTTAACACAAACTAGCTTTATAGATCATCTGTTTTCAAAACCACACAATCACCTTTCATCTATTCACATGGAACAACGGTTTCCATTAAATCGTACTTACGTCCGTTAGTTTATACAAAAACTAACTCTCACCTTTGCGAAGTTCTTCTCAAAAACACCCCTTAAAAGCGAAGGTGAACGTTAATTTTTACAAAAAACAAAAACAAAACAAAACTGGCGCAAGTACGATAACGAAACTGTTGTATATTGTGTGAATAAATGAAGCATGACCACCTGTTTTTACAAATAGATAACCTTTGCAATTAGTTTGTGTTAATAAAGTTGAAAGGGGTGTATTACTGAGGTTACCCCTCAACTTTACTTCAAAAGTATCAGGGTAGAATATAAATTAATCAAACATTTGTTATGTACGATGCCATGAAAGACTAATAAATGTATAAATTGCTATTTACATTTGACATTAGAAACAGAAACCCTCTTAGGGACTGAGTCTAAATTCTTCAAAAGACAAGTCAAAAATCATCTCATGCTCCGTCTGCAGACACAAAAAAATGGAACAATACATCATCAACCGACACTCTCAAGCTTGAATGATCTTCTGTTGCGGAAACCTGACCCTGAACACATGTTCCTCACCAGTACACTTATCGACCTTAACAATCCAATGACTCCTCGTCCTCGGAGACCCACAACCATTCCCAATCCTAGTACTTGCACCCACTCTTGTCACCAACAATCCTCCTCCAATGGGCAGCAACTGAGTCCTTGACCCACTTGACTGACACGACCTCTTGCAAAATGCATTGTAACCCACAACTACTGCTCCTTTTTGCCTCCGACCCATTTGAACCGACCTCAATACCGCCTCGTGATTCTCCAAGTTACAGTCAATCAGCACGAAATCCGATTCCCTGTAATGGGTAGCCACCAAAATTGCAGCTTCTCCGACAACAAACGTGACATGATTGGCCTCAAATCCTAGGATCTTTTTGGACAGCCTCAGCTCCTCGAGCCCTCTGAGGATGCAGATCACCCGCCCGCCGGTCTGGTGAGCAGCAGCCACCAGAGCTAGTGTGGTGGAGTCGGCCACTGAGGCACAAGCCACTACCATTAGCTGTGCATTGTTGCCTGCAGCTAGTGCTGATATGAACTCAGCCACATCTGGTTCCTTAGCCTTTTGGCCCTGCAATAACAAGCCCAGTTCATGTCAGAAAAATAAACTTGTACATCATAAAAACAGAGAGATTTGAGAGATTTGCAATGAAACTCACCATTCTTATTGTTTTGAGGTAAGCATTGGTGGCATTCTCAGCAGACCAACAAGCCATTTTTGTCTTTTTGTTTCTCTGTGTAGCTCTGTATTCAAGTTGTTGATGGAGCTTGGGATTTTGCAGATGAAGGATGATTTGGTTTTGGCCTTCCTTCATGGACCGACCTTATATATACATGAGGACAACCGACAATGAAGCTACCTAGTAGATCATACTTGTTTCACAGTTTAGCAACCAACAAGGGACCATCTCATTCCAACTGGCCATGTGTTTATTACAATAATTAATATAAACACAACCATTATAAAAAAAAACAAAAACAAAATCAACTAGGATTGTCTTCCATCGTTTTCACTCACAAATCATATAGTAACTCATGTATTTCCAAAACATTTTAATGAAGAAAGAAGACCTGCTAAGTTTTACAGTATTTGGTACAAACCCATTCTAAATCTTTTATAAAGTTAAATTTCTTTTTCAAGGTTTTAAACCCATCTCCTATGAACTGAGTTCTACAAGACAAAGTTACTCATCACATTAGTTGAGTATTTAATCTTATCTTGCAAATTAAATGTTCTTGATTGTGTAAGTTTCTCGGAGACTCGCTTAATTGTATTTGTAGTGGGAGATTATTATAATATCTAGGAGGCACGTAATATCCAAAGCTTCACACAACAGACTAGCTTCACCTTTCCCCAAAGATGCTTCATCAGCTTAGCTGTGATGTCCAGCAATGGAGGGACAAAGGAATCTTAGATAGCAATGGTGATGCTTAGAGTTTTCTTAATCTTTTCTCGAGACAAATCGAGCAATGTGCTCCTGATTTGTTTCGTTAGCACCTTCACAAGTTGTAAGTATATAGTATTCGAATACTACGTGCAAATTTGTCAGTCCTATCGTGTACGGGCTGTATTAGATGCCCCTTCCCTAGGTGTTAAGCATCTTTGTTTAGATTAATGATGAGTCTCAGTTGTCTTGTCTTGTACATGAGTTGACTCTCTCAAGTTTATGCTTTGCTAAGTCCTTTCTAACCAAAAAAATGTAGTTTTTGAATTGATCTTTAGGAGACAAGAGCAAGACAAGAAGTAACACAGTTCATTAAACCATGGGAATCATGTTCAACCTCAATAAATGGCCATGAAAATACAGTGAGATGAGCACCATTCCAGTCTGAAAAATCTATTTGTTAAGTTATTGAAGAGAGTTATGATGCAGAGACCAATTAGGTGGCCACATCACAAGGAGTAGACTTGTTTTGCCCCTGAAATGGCTAGCACAGATGTAAATCCTAATCAATCTGCTGCCTGTTGGGAACACATAGATATTCATATAACAAGTTAGCAGTTTACATATGTTATCTGTCTTGTTGCCCCTCTATGCATTAACTTTCTTAAAATAATGTCCCATGTTGTTGTCTGATTCTGCTACAGGGGCTGATAATGCAACATTTGCAAGAAAGAGCTGGATTAGAGTCCATAAGTAGCTTCTTGGAATGCAATTAGATTCATGAAATCTTTAAAAATCAAGGGAACGTGCGTGTGAGGATTTGGGTCGAAGGATTCTGGTTTGAAATCGGTTGTGTGGTGCATCCTCCTTGGAAGAGACACATATGTATGGGCCAACACTTGAGGCTCTGAGATAATATGTATCATGTTGCAATATATGGCACCTTATCTTGCACCCCATCTCTTGGTTTATCAAGTTCTGTGAACATTCAGATTGAGCAATGTATCGCAGTTGCTGGGAAAGAAACTGACTCACATCTTTTGTCGTTTTAGGATGTCGAGACAAGTATTGAATTATATGTTTCTCATGTTCATATCACAAGTTCTATGAACTTGGTTAGTATGTTCTTCTTTTGGTTCCTAGCTGCAACATTTTTCTGAAGCATCTCATAATTCATAAACCTTCAAACAATGCTATACTCAGAGTCCCACATCGCCTGCGTTATGTAAAGACGAAGAAAGCGTGAACTATAAGATGGGAAACAAAACTGTGGTTTAAGCATACCTTTCTCGGCCTTTTGGCTAAGATCAAGTGTAGTATCTGTTCTTATCAGTTTAATATCTGATATGTGGGCCATCGGCCCACACGATATTAAATTTATTTTTTATGGCTGAGGGCCCGCTACAGTAGCTTGCTACTGGGGTTCTCGCGCGTCGCCCCTGCGTTGCACTGCTGCTTGGGCCTGGCGCAAGCCTCCAATTGAAGTTTAATTTTAATATCGGCCCGTAATTAGTCGAGTTTGTGCACTAACAAACAAATACTAGTAATCACTCCTCTTGGTTCTTAATAGAGAACAGACGAACTCTAGGTTTTTTTTATCGAAGGGAAAAAATACACTATTCATCTACAAGCCTTACCCGAAGAAATATTATCATTTCAGAGTGATATTATTACGGCTCTGACTGGCAACACCCGAACCAGACCATTGTTCCCGCTACCACGACACAAACGCTACTCTAAGGAGTAGAAGGGTTGGTGGACGCTCCTTTATTTCCCGGGCTGTGACTCCAGTTACGGGGACTGGGATACCGCTATCTCTGATTTTGTGTGTGTTTTGAGCATGACTATTTTTGCGGGTATCGCTTCGGACGTTGTCATCTACAGTCAGACCTTTTGACGTCAAACGATATCTTGCCCCCTACTGGTTCCGATGTACTCTCGGATTGCCCCCTCCTCTCGACACAGTGACTTGGATGCTAGTTGGGCATTTTTAACGTTGTCCACCAGTAGACACTGAGGGTCCCTACACCTCGCAACATCGACAAGGACCCTGGTCCTCGGAAAGGGGGGCCCAATAGGGGAAGGAAACCTATTGGGCCTAGAAACCGACAATCGAGGGAGGCAAAACAAGCGTCTCCTCTCGGCGTACCAACTATCCTTTGGCTCTGTCTAGAAGAGTCATGTTCTGTGGGGCGATACTGATTATCCAACCGCGAGTCAAGATAACTACGTGATTGGGTATTTAGATCTTGGCCTAGCGTTTTTGTGCGTATCTCTAGTTGTCACCTCTATTATACAATTATTTGTAGAAATTGTCATTGTTTTGGCCACGTGTGTCGGATCACTTGTTCTGTTCAAACGAGAGGATCCGACCGTTATCTTGACTTGTATCGGGTTTCTTCCCTTAACTATCATTTGTTTGGATTTTTCTTTGTTCTTGTTGTAATGCTGAATTAACGAAATGACAACATGACATTCTTCAAAAAAAAAAAAAGAATAAGAATGTTGGGAACATATATAAGTCTATAAAATCATATCTTAAACTATAATGACAAATAATATGACGTTTGGTGTTGATTTTGTAATCAATTTGGACAAACAAGGCGATCCACACAAGTATCAATTATGTTCATAGGGGCGGTCGAAGAAGATAAATAAATAAAAGAGATCTCATTCTCAATTTTCTTTCTAAGCATTTTACAACTTGAATACAACCATTAGGGATGACAATAGTACCCGGACCCGCGGAGACTTTATTGTCCGACCCAAAAAATCGGGTCGGGACCGGATATTTTCACATGTTGTTGTATATTAAAATTTTACGCATCATATATACATAATTTTTCAATGTAAATTAAGTAGTAAAATAAAATTATAGTTTCTTGGAAAAAAGAAATACAACTTCATATAAATTAAATAAAATGGGGAACACATTCTGCATATGTGGTGGGTGCGTCGGGCAAGCAAGCGTGGGCATCGTGGAGAGGTGGGGTCGCTTCGATCGGATCGCCGAACCTGGTCTCCGCCTCATCAACCCCTGCGCCGGTGAATGGCTCGCCGCCCTTCTCTCCACTCGCATCTCCTCTCTCGATATCCAGATCGAAACCAAAACCAAGGTCACCCAGTCCCACCCTTTACTTTTAATACCACCTTCATATAAATTGACATCGTCCTTGTTACATTAAACAGGATAATGTATTTGTGCAACTCATTTGCTCAATCCAATACCGAGTTGTGAAAGACAAGGCAGACGACGCGTTTTATGAGCTGCAGAACCCAGAAGAACAGATCCAGTCTTATGTGTTCGATGGTAATTTCCTGCAGCCACCATTGTGAAATAGTCGGTAATGAATATGATTGGGTCAACAATATTTATACCCGACCCAATGGTGGGGCAATAATAGTGGGTCGGGTATGAATCCATTTATTGATTCGTTACCGACCAATATAGTCTGAGTCAGTAATGAATATTCATTACCGACCCAATAATTGAGTTGATAATCAAAAAATCATTACCGACCAAATGTTCTATTCTATTTTATGGTCTCTAATTCATTCAATTTGTTGACCGTTCAAGTGGTGCGAGCTCTGGTTCCGAGGATGACTTTGGATGAGCTCTTTGAACAGAAGGGTGAAGTTGCTAAATCTGTCTTGGAGGAGCTAGAGAAGGTAACCAATTATAATTTATACATAGCCGAGTCGTGTCCACATTTTGACAATACATGTTGTGAAGTGAAGGTAATGGGAGCATATGGACACAGCATAGAGCACATTCTGATGGTTGACATAATACCGGATCCTGCTGTTCGAAAGGCGATGAATGAGATCAATGCAGCTCAAAGGCTTCAGCTTGCAAGTGTATACAAAGGGGAAGCAGAGAAGGTGCTGCTAGTGAAAAGGGCTGAGGCAGAAGCTGAAGCCAAGTACTTGGGAGGGGTTGGAGTGGCCAGGCAGAGACAGGCCATCACGGACGGGTTGAGAGAGAACATACTCAATTTTTCTCACAAGGTGGAGGGCACCTCGTCTAAGGAGGTGATGGATCTTATTATGATCACCCAATACTTCGACACTATTAAGGATTTGGGCAACTCGTCCAAGAACACGACCGTCTTCATCCCCCATGGACCTGGTCATGTTACGGACATTGCCCATCAGATACGCAGTGGCTTGATGGAGGCTTCCAGTGCTCACATTAATAGTGATTAAATTTGCATTTGCATTTGCAATTGCCCCATAATGGATTATTACTACTAAATTTACTGCCTGTGATTTTTAACTTCATAGACTTGTTTTTTTCTTCAGAGTCTTCAATCTATCCATCATAGCCTTTGGTAACCGAAATTTTCTTATCTCCTTTAAAGAGTGTTATGTTAACCAGCCTCTATTCTTGTATCAGTAAGCACATCCACATATAGGTTGTGTCTGTTCACTGTATATCTATTTCTTAAAACGTTTTGTACTTGTATAAATGGATCAATACCATGCATGTAAAGCCATGGTAATTACCAATTCAACATGGTAATCACCGTGAGCAATGAAGATTTTGAACACTCCACTATCAGTAACACTACTGACCAACCTAAAACCCGATCTATCCTTCCATCCGTCTTTATCATCTCCAATATTCAGCATAAAATGCGTGTTCTCGATGGAAATCGAGTCACATTCTATCCGTGGGCTAAAATTTTCTTACTCCATTACAAAGGTTACAAAGTAACTTGTTATCTTGGTGGCACTAAACCACCAGACACCAACGATGATGCTTGTGAATCATGGTGTGAAGTGGATGCCCATGTCCTGCAATAGATCTATGACATCGTTTCCGACAACTTACATGGACATATCTTGGAATCGGACTCAACCGCCTACGCCGCTTGGACTCGCCTCAAAGACCACTTCCAGAATAACAAAGGATTATAGGTCGATGCTCTAGACTTTCCAATCTTTACTCATGTAAATCCGCGTGCATATCTTCTGTGTCTTCAAGTCTTGAAAAGTAAATCTCTATGTTTCTTAACCAAGGTACTCTGTTGTTTGACTTTAACAAAAACATAACTAATCAAACATCGGGGAGGGTCTTTGCTCCGAAATTTTCGGGAGTCAAAGTTTAGGTTTTGTCGTCTCTTTTGGGACTGTGCAAAGGCGGCGCCGGCGTGGTGTTTTGGTCGTGAATCTGAAGCTTGCTTCGAATCCTCCAAGCCCTATTTCAGGTGACTTGAGGGGAGGAGAAATATGGCTAGGGACTCGCAGGTGAATCGCGAGTTGGGTATTGCAGAACTGGAGGGGAGAATTGGGGGAATGGTCCTGGAAGAAGAAGAAGAAGAAGAAGAAGAAGAAGAAGAAGAAGAAGAAGAAGAAGAAGAAGAAGAAGAAGAAGAAGAAGAAGAAGAAGAAGAAGAACTGTTCATCCCGGAGAGTGAGTTGCTGGAAGGAGGTGAGAAATACAAATTTGGTTTAGCTGGTAAATTGCTGTCACGGAAACGATTCAATAAGGGCATTTTCAAGGAAGTGTTGAGGAGAATTTTGGATGAACCGAACATGAAAATTGAGGCTCTGGCTCCTTCAGTTTTTGGTTTTTTCTTTCCTTCGGATCGTTCGGGACAACGTGTATTGGAAATGGAACCATGGTGGTTTAACAAATCCCTGCTGATGCTCCAGGTGTATAAACCGGAAGTTAAACCTCAGAATTTGGCTTTTATAGAAACGTCTCTTTGGGTTCAGATACTGGATCTCCCATTCAGAGCTAGAACGAAGAAGGTTGGGGCTAGAGTGGGGAATATGACCGGGAAGTTTTTGGAGGCTGATTGTAATGCTGAGGGGCGAGCAAAGGAAGAGTATATGCGCATAAGAGTAATCTGGGACATCAACAAACCGCTTAAGCGAAAAGTTAAACTGGGACTTGGTGATACGAAGGAAGCGGTTTGGGTGGACCTAAGGTATGAACGAATGCATGACTTCTGTTATTGTTGTGACAGGGTGAGTCATACTATTAAGGAATGTGAATTTGTTAAGGTTGTCAACGAGCCGGAGGTGCTCCCGTATGGCGCTTTCCTGCGTGCGAGTTCTTTGGTTAAACGGGCTGGTAATTCGAAATCGGAAAATTCAGCCATGCCTCAACAGAGCCATATGGTTGGGGATGGCAGTTCTAAGAAGAATAGCTCCTCAGTTCGGTCTACTGAAGGAGGACAGGTTGCTAGTAACGTGGCAAGTTCAGTGAGAAGAAGGGTGGTTTTGGGAAGGAGAAGTAAGGAGATGGAGACGCATGAAGGTTCAGAAGGGGATAGTGTATCTTCCCATCCCTCGAGGAATTTAATACTGACAGATAATGAGATGAGAGGAGGGAGGGATGAGGGGACTGTGGACCTGAACAAAGAACAGGTTGAGGGAGCAAATGTGGTGGTCACCTCTGTACTAGTTGGTAACAAGGCTCAATCGGTTGGAACAGAGGTGAGGGAGGTGGGAATGGACAGAGTTTTCAAACGTTTCAAAAGAATAGAGAGGCCTAGAGCGAACATTTCCCGAAGTGTTTCGTCTCTAGGTCAGGACAGTGTTTCATCCCGGAGGAAGAGAAGTCTGGAGATCGGTGAGCAAATGGGAGATTTTGGGACAATTCTTTCCCCTGATTCCCAAGATGTAGTACCAAAGGAACTGGCGAGGTTTGCTAAGCAACCCCGCCAATCCCAATGATCATCCTAGCATGGAATTGTCGGGGGCTTGGGAACCCCTGGGCGCAACAGTTCCTAATTGAGTATGTTGCTCAAAAGAAGCCCAAAGTGGTTTTTCTGTCAGAAACCAAGTGTAAAAAGGAGCTTATGGAGAAGATGAAGGGGAGATTGGCTATGGACGGTGTGTGTTATGTGGAAAGCAGGAACGGTGGAGGAGGCATTGGCATGTACTGGAAAGGTGACGAGGAAGGTACTCTTAAAACTCTTTCCCCAAATCATATAGACATGGAGAATGTAAATGAGGAGGGGATTAGAGTTCGCATTACTGGAATTTATGGCAAACCGATAAGGGGGGAGAGGTGGCAAACATGGGATTTGATAAGAAGGCTGAGCACGCAGAGTGAGCTCCCTTGGGTTATGATAGGTGATTTTAACAATACCTTAACGGACGAAGATGCTAGGGGTTGTGATCCTTACCCGAGGAATTTGCAGGAAGGCTTCTCGAATGCTCTGAATGATAGTGGGCTTCGGGACGTGCCTATAGGAGGGTACATGTATACATGGGAGAAGGGACGACAGGGGCCACGGCGTATGGAGATTCAGTTGGACCGCGCTGCGACAAACTACGCTTGGGACACTGTTTTCCCTGAGACGAGATTAATGTACGGGGGGCTGTCCACCTCGGACCATGTGCCAATACTGCTATTTGGGAGGAAAGAGGAACAAGGCTGGAGAACTAAAGCTTTCAGGTTTGAGGAAGCTTGGGCCCGGGAACCCGGTTGTGCGGAAGTGGTTCGGGGAGCATGGGAGGCAAACCCAGAAGCTAGTATTGGCGAGAGAATTAGACATGTGACAGGTGAATTAAAGAGGTGGAGCGAACTGAACCCGGAGCCTATAAACAAGCGTATTCAAGAATGCAAGACAGAAATGAATAGGCTCAAAGGGAGGTGGGACATGCAAAGTGGGGAGAGGGTGCATCAGTTACGGGTGAAACTTACAGGTTTGTTGGCTCAGCGGGACGATATTTGGAGGCAACGAGCCAAGTTACATTGGTATGTAAGTGGAGACCGTAACACACGTTATTTTTATGTTAAAACATCGGTGAGGAGAAGGAGGAACATGATCCGGTTCCTGAGAGATGAACAAGGGGTCATGCGGACTTGGGGGGAGGGGTTGGAAGAGGTGGTTGTGAATTATTTTGAAACATTGTTTGCTGCGGGAGAGACAGAGATGAACGAGGTTAGCAGTTTAATACCCCGAGGTATCACGGATGGGCAGAATCGGGAGCTCCAAAAACCGGTTGAAAAATGTGAAGTACGTAAAGCCTTATTTAGCATGAAGCCAGTCAAAGCGCCGGGACCGGACGGTTTGAATCCTGGATTTTTTCAGCGGTATTGGGATATTGTGGGGGGTCAGTTACATCTTCTTGTGAGAGAGGTGTTCTTAACAAGACATTTTCCTCTCTTTTTAAACGAGACAAATGTAGTGTTGATCCCGAAAGTAAAAAGACCAGAGGTGATGAGCGAATTTAGGCCAATAGCTTTATGTAATGTAGTTTACAAAATCATTACTAAAGTTATGGTGGCCCGGATGTCTAGATGCCTGCAGAATGTTATAATGGACTCCCAGCGTGCTTTCCTGAAATGTCGTTTGATTACTGACAACATCATTATTTCAGGTGAGGTGCTCCATTCTCTCAAGTCAAAATGGCGGGGTAAAGTGGGGATGATGGAAATGAAGGTGGATATGCGTAAGGCGCATGATAGGGTGGAGTGGGGTTATTTGGAGAAAGTGATGCTGAACATGGGATTTGATGACCGGTGGGTAGGTCTGGTTATGGAGTGTGTGAGAACTCCGCAGCTTTGGGTGACGGCAGAAGGGAGGAGAATGGGAGCGATCAATCCGGGTCGGGGTTTAAGACAGGGTGATCCACTCTCGCCTTATTTGTTTATCATCTGTGCGGAGGGACTTTCTAGACTGATTGCTGATTATGAGAGTCGGGGTGTGATTCAAGGATCGAAGGTAGTCCGAAGTGCCCCGTCAATTACACATTTATTCTTCGCTGATGATTGCTTTTTCTTTGGACAAGCTACTGAAGCAGAGACACTCAGATGGAAGGAGCTCCTAGGCAAATATGAGGAGGCTTCGGGGCAACAGATAAATCCGCAGAAGTCTGTGGTTTACTTTAGCCCGAACACTGGAGGCTCGGAGAAGGAACGAGTGTCGGAAGTGCTTGGCATGAGAAGTGTGGAAGAGGTCGGGACTTATTTAGACATGCCGGCCATGGTGGGAAGGAGTAAGTACCGGACCTTTAAATATATCAAAGACCGTATACAGAATAGATTGAGAAGCTGGGATGAATTATTACTGAGCAAAGCTGGAAAGGAGGTTCTCCTCAAGGCGGTGATTCAGGCGTTACCAGCTTATTTAATGAGCGTTCACTTGTTACCTCATGATCTCATTAGAGAAATTGAGACAGTTATGAATAGATTCTGGCGGTCTCATAACAACAGGACCGGGAAAGGTATCAGGTGGAGGAACTGGGGTGAGTTGTGTAACCACAAGTTGATGGGTGGTTTGGGATTTAAATGCCTGCAGGATTTTAATGTGGCTCTTTTGGGGAAGCAGGGTTGGAGATTAATGCACCATAAAGACAGTTTAGTGGCGAGAGTTCTGAAAGCCAAGTACTTCCCGTTGACAGAGTTTATTTATGCTGAAGTCCCGGGACCTGTTAGCCCGATCTGGAGGAGTATTTTGGCCGGCCAAGAGGTGGTCCGGAGAGGAATCAGAAGAGTAGTGAGGTCCGGGGATTCGGCTATCCTGAATAACCCGTGGGTCAATAATGACACGGGATTTATCCGGGAGGAACCGAGAGGGGTGGATGGATGGGTCATAAACCGGTTGTTTATGTTGGGTCAAAGGAGTTGGAATTCAGATTTGGTGTATAGGATATTTTCTGAGAGTGACGCTGAGGCAATTTTAAGTGTTCCTCTCAGTCTATCTTTGGAGGAGGATGGGTGGTATTGGAAGGGAACTAGAGACGGTGTTTACTCAGTCAAAGTGGATTACAGGGAGATCCAGGCTAGAAGAGGTATTTGGAGACATGAGGAACGGGATGATTTTTGGAAATGGGTTTGGGCGCTCCAAGTTCCGCCTAAGGTACACCACCTTATTTGGAGAGGAGTAACATGTAACTTGCCAACTAATATGAATTTAAGAACCCGATATGTCCCAATACAAGGTCATTGTACTGAATGTGGTGATATGGAGACTGTGGAACATGTGTTTATAGACTGTCCGGTTGCTAGAGATCTTTGGGGGAGGATACCGGAAGCAATTATGGGGCAACATGCCAGATTCAGGGATTGGTTGGTATTGCAAAAAGCTACAGGGAGTTCTGAGCTAATAGGCCAAATTGTCACGGGTTGTTGGGTTCTTTGGCATGCAAGAAATCAGAGGGTGTGGCAAGATAGGAAAATTGCAGGAGAAGCTCTGTTTCAGATGACCATGAGTATGTGGAAGGAGTGGGTGAAAGCGCAGGCACTTGGTTGGAAGGCTGGACCAGCAGCAGAACAGTCAAACAGGAAGTGGCGCCGGCCAGTTTTGAACCGTGTAAAACTAAATGCAGATGGAGCTATCTTTGAAGGGTGAGGCGGTGAAGGAGGGGTCGTGGTTAGGGGAGCCGAATGGGAGATTTTGGGAGCTCGGAGTTTTGTTTTTCCGGAGTTCAAGGATCCGGATATGGTAGAGGCGATGATGGTTCGGGAGGCACTCCGATGGCTCCAACAGGGAGAATGGCACGAAGGGGAGGTGGAGACAGATTTTCTTGGAGTAGTATTGGCAATAAATTCTGATGATAGGCTTTTTACCCCGCTGGGGAATGTTATTGAAGACTGTAAAGTTTTATTGAGGGGCTTAATGGGTTACATGGTTAGTTATGTTCGCAGGGAGGCTAACCAAGTAGCTCATACCATAGCTCATAATGCCCGGGAATTGGCGACTATTTCTTTTGCTCTTTATTGTATGCCGGACCCGATACCGGGTTTACTGGATTTTGATTTAAGTTAATGAATTACAAGCATTTCGTCAAAAAAAAAACCAAGGTTGTGAAAGGTGGTAGGCGCTAGTCGGGCAGTGAAGACCCCTAGGCGCCAGGCGGGGACTAGTAGGGGCCTAGGCGGTTTTTATTATTTATTATTTTTAATTATTAATAAACATATATTACACACACACACACATATATATAGAAGAGCAATCAAGTGCGAACCATGAGTTATGGTGTGAACCTGCGAACTCAACCAGATTGCGCCATGTGTCGCGCTCAGAAAATGCCCCCATTTTGTTATAATCAAGGTTATTAATACGATTTTTCCCGTTTCGTTTCAACTCCGATTTCATTTTTTCTTGCGCCAATATTCTTATTTTTTTCAAGAGCTTTCTAACAAGTAGTGGATTGCATATATTTTGATGTGTTTTTGAATACGTGTGTGGATGTGTGAATATGAGTGCGAAAAGTGTGATGTGTTTTGCAAATTTAGTGTATATGGTTTGCGAATTTAGTGTATATGGTTTGCGAATTTAGTGTATATGATTTGCGAATATAGTATATGTGGTTTGAGAATATAGTATATGTGGTTTGAGAATATAATATATGTGGTTTGCGAATATAGTATATGTGGTTTGCGAATATGACATATATGATTTGCGAAAAGTGTGATGTGGTTTGAGAATATGATATATGTGGTTTGCGAATATAATATATGTGGTTTGAGAATTTAGTGTATATGGTTTGAGAATATAGTATATGTGGTTTGCGAAAAGTGTGATGTGGTTTGAGAATACGATATATGTGGTTTGCGAATATAGTACATGTGGTTTGAGAATATAATATACGTGGTTTGAGAATATAGTATATATAGTTTGCGAATATGACATATATGGTTTGCGAAAAGTGTGATGTGGTTTGAGAATATAAGATAAGTTGGTTTGAGAATATAGTATATGTGGTTTGCGAATATACTATATTCTCAAACCACATATACTATATTCGCAAATCATATACACTAAATTTGAAAACCATATACACTAAATTCGCAAACCATATACACTAAATTTGCAAAACACGTCACACTTTTCGTACTCATATTCACACATCCACACACGTATTCAAAAACACATCAAAATATATGCAATCCACTACTTGTTAGAAAGCTCTTGAAAAAAATAAGAATATTGGCGCAAAAAAAAATTAAATCGGAGTTGAAACGAAGCAGGAAAAATTAAATTAATAAACTTGGTGGGAAAAAAAAGATGAGCATTTCTAAGCGCGACACGTGTCATGTTGTTGTTGAGTTCGCATGTTCGCATTTTAAGAGGGGTTCGCACGTGAAAGCTTCCCTATATATATATATAATAAAAACATAAAATTATACTATACAAAACAATTATAAATTGATATTATATGATTATAGAATTATATAAAAAACTTACTAACTGTATGTTAATAAATAACTATATTATTACTATTATATATTTGATTATATTATAAAAACTAAAATTCCATAGTAAGCTATTGTTAGAGCGTGTACAATGGAAATGCCCTGAGTGAGGCCCTGGCCCTGAGTCCATTGTGCTGACTAGACAAAAGTGAGGCCCTAGAGACTCATAATAGTGGATGTTTTGCAATGAGAGGCCCTTGGTGAGTCCCTAGGGCTGAGGCCCTTGTGCTGATTGGATGCTAAGTTGATAATTAATTGATATTTTGTTGTTTTATTTAATTCTTCACGAGAAACCATTTAAATTATTTAAAATATAAACAAATGTGAAAAAATAATAATAAATAAATTTAACACGAAAAAAAATGAACTTGTAATTTTATTCATCCCCTTGTAATACAACCCAAAAACCAGCTCCAATAGTACAAACGACTACTCGTCGTCACGGAAACCAGCTCCATATAGACCCCATAAGTGCTCCATAAGATCATTTTGTAGTTGCATGTGGGTCTCATGATTTGTGACACTTTGTTGACAATCCACTAGTTGCTGGTATGCCAATGACCCTCTGTGGTGCCATCGTTCCGGTGGTGTCCAATTCTGCATTTCTGGAGGTTGCTCGTAAAACAACTCGTCATCCCCATACTCGTACCGGTCGCGCTCATCCTCTACAATCATGTTGTGTAGAATGATGCAAGTGTGCATGATATCAGCCAAAGTGTGTTTGCTCCAAGTACGAGCGGGACGGGAAATGATGTGCCACCTTGCTTGAAGTACTCCAAATGCCCTTTCAATATCTTCCCGATCACCTTCTTGGCATTTAGCAAACAACTTTTCTTTGGGCTCGTAGGGATGCCGAATAGTCTTCATGAACCGTGCCCATGTTGGGTAAATGCCGTCCACCAAGTAATAAGGTCGGTCGTACCGATGACCGTTGTGAAGCCCGCTCCACTTTAAAAGAATTAAAAGATTAATTTGTCGCTTTAAAACGTCGGGGTTGAAAAGCGGATCGAAAATTTGGATCGAGTACGAAAAAAGAGAGGAAAAGATGGGTTTTGGGCTGGACTGGGCCAGTCAAAGGACCGGGCCCAGCCCATTGACGCGCGGAGCCAGACTCATTCACGTTCACCCGAGCCCAAGCCCAACCCTAGTGTCGCGACTGTTCACCTTTCATCTACCTCGCGCTGCACGCGAATCAAGGTAGTACCACAACTCTCTTCTCCTCTTCTTTCTCGATCCCCTTCTTCTCTCTCTCGTCCTCCCTCTCATCCAACCATCGCTAGGCCTAGCCCTCACCTTCACCTTCACCCCGTTCAGCAACCGAGCCCCACACACCGGATTGAGAAACTTCGTCGGAGAACCTCGCGGGTTCGACGCCGAGCTCATTTCAGTGACATCAACGGAGGAACGAAGAGGGTTCGTCCTCCCTCGCGCCTCTCCCTTTCTTCCCCGAGCTCTCCGTGCCTGAAAACCCCCGAGTTGAGCTCGATTGGGTCAGTTCAGGAGGTCTCCTCGCCGGCGAGCTCGTGAGCTCCAGATCCGAGATGAGAGACGAGCTGGGTCACGCTCGAGCTCCACCGTCACAGCCACGGCGTCGCCGAGCCCTGACGCCGCTCCTCCGCCCTCGTTCGTCTCCCTTCGAGTGTCACTGGTGCCGTAGACGACGGCCGGAGCGAAACCCTTGCTCGCCGGAGTTGCCTCAGCTCAGACGAGCCAAGCGGGTGTGGGCCTTTGGGCCAGAACCTAGTCATCGTGGGCCAGGAGATAACCTTGGGCCAAGGACGGGCCTTGGGCCCAACTTGAACCTCTGGCCGGAACGGACCTCGGGCCCGGACCAGGTTCCTGGACCGGGTCTGGGGCCAGGTTCGGGTCGGCTCTGGGTTAGGTTGGGTCAGGGTCGGATCCGGGTCAGGTCCAGGTCTGGTTCGCGGATCCGGGTCAGGCCAGCTTAATTAATTTATTTAATTGGTTAAAATCAGATAATTTCAAGGACCTAGCGGACTTTCTAAAGGACTTAAATCAGTTAAACTAGAGAACTGAATCGTTAATAAAATTTGAGGACTGTTACGGACTTGATCGGGACTGATTACAGTCCTTTTGTTAAACCCAGGCTTGGACCTCGATCGTGGAGATGATCGGAGGTAGGCCTGGACGACAGCAGCTAGGAGACGCAGTTGTTGGTTCTTCTTGAGGTAGGGATTACCTCGAACCCGCTTTATTACGAATGTATTAGTATGCATATAGGGAAACCTAATAACCGGATACATCACTAGTATGCATATAGGACGAAATTGACTAGAGTAGTCTTATAAAATGCGAACGACCTACGAGTCATGTCGTGCCGTAGGTGTTGGTATGTTGTGCTGGTAGAATCAGGCCATGTCGTGCCTGTATGGTTGGTTGTTGATTGTATTGGATTGTGTATTCTGTGCTGTTGAACGGGTAATAAATAACGAACATGAAAACGAGTAGAATTGAACTTGATGATGCATATTAGTGACTTGATGGTTATTTCCGGTTTATATGATCTGTTGATATAGGGATGTTGGGGACTGGATACTGGTTAAGCCGGTGGGGTTTACCACGTCGAGTATGGTGACGGTAAGTGCGTGATGGTTACGAGGGTAAATTGAGAAGCATGATTTGTGATATTCGGTGAAGCATGTGTTGCTATGTTTGGTATATTGAGAAGCAAGATATGTGATATTCGGTGAAGCATGTGTTGCTATGTTTTGGGCAAGTGTGCCATGTGTGAGTGTGATCGTGATTGAGGTTGTGGTACTGTGTTTACCTGTGAGTGTAATTGTGATCGTGATTGTGGTACTGTGGTTACCCGAGAAAGGTGGTTTCCCTACCTTCTGACCGTGAGTCGGTAAAACGCTGTGTCCACGATGTGTTGCGCGAAGAGGCGATTTCCCTGCCTTCCGTGTGTCGGTAAAACGCTGTGTCCGCGATGTGTTATGCGAGGAGATGTATTCCGCGATGAGGTCGACCGCTTCTCTTGACTGTGTGTTAGGGGAAAGTTGCGTGCGGTTACGTCGGGCCGAGCGGGTTGCTCCCGAGACCGTGCAAGTGTGTATTGATTGTGTTAAGATCACCTTGAATTGGAATACGTATTGATGTGTTGTGGCTATGGGTGTTTTCCTTGTTATGAGTTGTGTGTGACCACGGATGACTTGATTGTGTTTGTTTGATGATGAGTTCATGTGTGTGGCTTCCGTGCAAATTGGAGCGACGTCTTTGTGGTTATCCGTGAGTCGGTAGTGAAGGGATTCTGGACGAGGATTTTCGGGATAGTTTATGGTCGAGTAAAGTGAAGGTCGTTTAATTTGGGTTACTTGTTCTCGTTGTCGCCTTCTCTTTTAAATCGTTAAAAAGTTAGTTTGGAAACGTACTTGGGTGTTCATTTGGACTGTTATCTGCGGTGTGTACCTTGGTTTAGTGATTGGTGTTGAGTTAACGTTGGTACGATTGGTTTGGTAAGCGTCCGGTTAAAAAGGGTTTTTTGTCTTTTAATTGGTTAAGTGTCGCATCGATCTTATCAACCCTTGTATTAAATTTTAAACTTTAAACCTTGGAAATGCGTTCTGTGTAAATTTGTAAGGAGGAAGCTTTTGTGGTTTTTCCCTACTGAGCGTCAAGCTCACCCTCCTTACCGTGTTTTCTGCAGGTTTTAGCTTTGATTTGGAGTAGAGGCTATCGCGAAGCTTGGGGCTAGCGAGAGTCGTGGTGTTATTTTATTTATTAGAGACGTACGTTGTACTTTAAGACTTGTATTGACTCGCTTGATTTTATTACTGTTGGATATTGGAGCAACTTTTGAACCCTTACTTCTCTTAAATCACTTTTACTTGTTTTTATTCAATTTTCACTAAGTCGCGTCTCGGGTCCGGTCAATACCGGATTTGGGGCGTGACAACCGTTGATCTCGTACTCCACTCCCAGCTCACGGCCGTAGTAAGCGTCTTGGAATAAGTGGATGTTGTTGAGGACGTTGATGTCGTTGTTCGAGCCAACCATCCACATGCCAAATCCACAAATCACGGGACGCTACAGCTTGAAGCATAACCGTCTTGTCCCCGTGGTGACTTCCCCGTCCTTGGGCTCCCTGGTCTTCGGTTGAGAAGTTCTTCCACTTCCAATGCATGCAGTCAAGACTCCCAGCCATTCCGGGAAACCCTCAGTTGTACCGTTCTCGGAGTAAGCGCTCCATGTCAGCCTGTGTGGGTGTACGCTCATACTCGGCTCCGAATACCTTAATGACGGCCTTGCAAAACTTACATAAACATTCGAGTATGGTGCTTACCCCAATGTGCAGAGTTTCGTCCAATGAATTGGTCGAGCACCCATACGCAAGCATCCGTATCGCGGCGGTGCACTTCTGTTTCGTTGATAAGCCCAATCGTGAGGCCGCGTCGGGCTTCTGAACGAAGTAATAGTCGTGTTCATTGACCTTGTCCATAATCCGTTGAAAAAGTAGTTTGCACATACGGAACCGACGCCTAAACATATCTGGGTCATATATGAGTTGATCGACAAAATAGTACCTCATTAATTGGTCGTGAGCTTCTGCACGACCTCTGTTAATCTCTCGTCGCATTGGTTCCCCACGGGCGGCCCTCTCGATCCTTGGCATTGCTCTCTGCATGCTCCTCTCAATCCTCTACCGGAGTCGTCGCTCAACTTCCTGCATTCGGGCTGCCATCTCCTCATATGTCGGCAGTTGGGCTGCCATCTCCTCATACGTCAGCATTTGGGCTGCCATCTCCTCATATGTCGGAACCTCATCGTCGGAAATAACCTCATCGTCGGACATTTTGGAAATTAGAGAGTAGAATGTGGGAATGAGAGAGTGAATTGGAGAATGAGTGTGAAAAAAATGAGGTTGGGGTTGGGGTATTTACAGGGTTTAAATTGTTTTAGATTTAATTTAAAAAAGAGAGTTGTTGCCGACCGTTGTCAAACGGTCGGATTTGGGCTGCCAAGTGTCGCCACGCGAGAGGACGGGAGCGAGGGACGCGCGCCCGGCCCGCGAGCGAGGGACGAGGGCCGAGTCCTGCGGGCCGCGTCAGAACCGTCCCATAGTGGGACGGCCCGCGTCCCGCGTACCGCGAACGCGCGGGTCGGGCCCGAGGCCGACCCGTTGTCTATGCTCTTAGTACTCGTGTATAGTTAAACGAGAAAGTCAGTACATAAAAAACAAAATACTAAGCTAAAATACTACACGTGTATTTTCAAAAAAAAAAATTAAGTACACGTGAGCCTCAAAATAACCCTAATCCGAAGTCATCTTCTCCAAATGTTTGTTGCTTTGTTGCGGCGGCCTCTATCTCTACGAGCTTCAAGCCTCCAATAGATTTTATATTTGCTCTTCTCCGTGGCAGTAAATCTCCGTCAGATCTTAATCCATCTATTTTTCATCTTCAACAAGAAGCTTTTATCCTCGTTGTTGGATCTCAGTCTGACTAGTCGCGCCTGACCCACATTCGGCCCGCCTGGCCGCGCCTGACCCCGATTCGGCCCGCCTGGCCGCGCCCAGCCCGCCTGGGCGGCCATTAATCGCTTGTCCGACTTTTTCCGCCCGATTTGACCAAATCGGGTCGCCGGAGTTAGTTACCACGCCTAGTCGACGCCTAGGCGGGCGCCTCAGGCGACTTTTACAACCATGTTCTTAACGCAAGTAGATCTCTCAATTAAAGAGCATCTATACGAATAGTAAACGTATCTTCACCGGATGACTGTGAACGCGTTCTGGATATATTTATATAATCTTGCGCGTATATTGTCAACACTGTTATGTCACTGACATTACGTGTTGACATCTTCAGTTCTGCTCTGCTTCGGTTTCACCATGATGTCAACTGACATCTCTGCTAATATCTTTGTCTTGACACAAAAGTAGTCAATCTAGATGTATGTCTTGACACAAAAGTAGTCAATCTAGATGTAGCAACAAGACCCTTCCCTTCTGTTCAGAAAAATACCCTGTAATTTTTATACATTAATTCTTTAAAAAAAATAATTTTTTATTTCCATCAAAATTTCAAGAATTGTCCTTATTTGGGTCATCTCCCACCGCCAACCCCCATTTCTCCAATATTCTCCGATCAATCAATCCAATAATGAAGAACAACTAGTACACATATTTTGAGAGATGAACACCAGTACACATATTTTGAAGAAATTGAAGAAAAAGAGAAGGGTGGGTCTTGACGAAAAACGTTTCTTCGAGAAAATCATCCATGGGTTGGGGAAACGTCACAACCTAGGATCTGATTGACATCTCCCCCTCGTCCCCTCTTTAAGTTCTTCTCCAGATTCATCGTTTCCAAATCATACAACAAATGGAATAGCCGCCTCAAATACAATCTCTACTAGTATGATTCAATAAGATCTTTGGTTTGTGACTGAGAGTATCAATTAGAGGAAAAGGCAAGAAGGTAAGGAGGTTGGGGATGATGGATAATAGTCAGACACGTGTAAGGTGAGAAGGTAAAGATAAGAGATGTTATTTTAGGTTTAGGGTTCTAACGTGATAGAGGGGTAATTTCGGTATTTAAAAAAATATATGGTCATGCCTAACACATGACTTTTTCCGTCCAAAAACAATGGAAAAAAACGACGGATAATAAAGTGAAAATAACAGTTTGTCAGATAAAAAAAACATTTTGAAATATTATATTAAAAATAAAACTTTATCATAATATTAAAATGAAAATCTTCCCTTACCTAAAAAAAAATGAAAATTTCCCCTTATAAATTTGTTCCTGTTGTGATATGATTATAATTTGTTGAATAGTTGAACTTTGTATTGTGGTAAGGATACAAGAACCAGAGCAAAAGCAACACCAAATAAGAATTGTTAGATGTACAAAACACACGCCAAATAAGAATTGTTAGATGTACAGAACACACGGTGGAGGAGGAAACCATCTCTATATTTGGGATATAATTCAACTCTCCAAAAGGATTACAACATTAGCTATATATAGATCAAGCTTTATATTTTTATAATACAATACAATTAACTTGGTCATATGCTTTAAACGATTAGATAAAGTGGCATGACATTGCTTTTGTCTAGAGCCCATAAATGATTAATTATGGTGGGCCACAATCTGCAACCCTTCCCCTTAGACTATCATTCGCAAATATATCGAACTTGTTTTATATTGAAATTGTCTCGTTAAAAACCTCTTCAAAAAAATCTGGCGCCCATAAAAACTTCTTTCCCCACAGGTCTCTAGTACAGGCCCATACGAATTAGTCCACAATATATAGACTTTCGGGCAGAAGCTTAGGTTATAAAGCCCATATAGCTTCTTGAGCCTCATGTTATCTAGGCCCAACGGGCCAATGGAGCTTTTTTCACTTGATTCATATAACAAGGTACAGACAATTTCATAAAACAATCGGAGCATAAAATAATAAATATCCAATCGTAGACATAATTATGAGGAGCGAATAGGGGTAGGCATTGAGTGATTAACCACCCAATGAAGCTTTTTATGAATCCAACCCGATATTACCGGTTTGACATATCTTGAAACCAGTCCCAGCCCGTAAACCAATTTTTTTACTGTGAAACCAACCAGTTCACTAACCGGCTGGTTAGTAGTTTTAACCAACCAACCACTTTACTACATGTAAGTACAAATTTAGATACCAATAACCATACACATATTTTTATTTCAAGGCAAAACATATTACTACAGTCTCCAAAACAAAATAAAATTATATATAAGTCATCGTGTTCTATGTTAGCAATCGATGTGACACAAAAGAGTGCTCATGGGTCATTCATTTATATCAGATCAGTGGTTATTATGAAGCCACATGTATATGTTGAACAATACCGATTTGGTTGGTTAACCGATGGTTTGGCGTTTCAAGAACCGACAACCAACCGTTAACTTTCCGGTTCGATCGTCAAGAACCCGTAACCAATCGTTAACTTTCCGGTTACGGGTTTTCCGGTGCGATTTGCGGTTGGTGGTGGTTGATTTTAGCGATTTCGGTTTTTTTTTGCCCACCCCTAAGAGCGAATATCAGAAAAAGCAAAGCCCACCGCACAAAACAGAACCAAAATTAACTCATTAAACCTAAACCTATGGCTAGCAGCTCAAAAGTCAACATGTAAAACATGATTTAGAGAAAAAAAGACATGGATCACTATAATGTGGACCATGATGTGTGCTTTCAGATGTACAAGTAACATAATTGTTTTAGGTGGTTGTCTTTCTTTAAGCAGTACATCAAGCAATAATTAGATCACAATAATACCACACCTAAACCATAATTACCTCTCTATTTCTACTCATCATCACAAATATTTATCATTATTGTCATCACCAACAACTAAATAATAAACACAAACTCCCTACCTGTAGAACCTTTCTGAAGTAACAATTATAAGACATTTCAAAAGAATATCCAATCACATGAATTTACGATATATTCAATCTATCATTCTATTAAACAGACAAAATAATAGGGGTTAAATCAAGATATCCTCATATTCACAGTTTTACTAAATAAAAAGGATAACTTTATTTTCTAACCCTATTCTTTATCTTATTTGTATGTCTTAATTACGTTCGATATTTCGTGACATAGGAGTTGGTGCCATCTTCTTTCGTGCTCCATTAGCTGCGCTCCCAACGGTAATGGCCGATGGAACTTCAACACATCGCGCCCTTGGATGTGTGCGTCCTCCACCTCCAAACCCACCACGCTCCCGGAGTAGGGGATCAACAACCGAAGCAGCAGAGAGCTGATCATCACCCGACTTTCGCCGAATCTTTGTGTGTACAAAAGTCGGGGGGTTTGGGGCGGACCACCTAGGGAGGCTTATCGCGGGTGGTTGGCTGGTGCCCCAGGTAGGAAAGCGGGGTCCCGAGTTAGGTCTCGGGTCCATTGTCACGCGGGCACCCCGTTCTCTAGACAACCATGCCTTATGTCTCGGGTCCAATGTCAGCGGGTTGGGGCTAGCTCCCCCTTGAATCCCGATCATTGTAGCGCCGTCGTCTTTCAGATTCCCATTCAGGGCAGCACTATCTCCGCGGTCCCTGGGTGAGGTCTGCCTCATACAACTCGGAGAGAACGGATATAACTACCGCCTGATCCCACGCTCGGGCCCAAGAACACCCCCACCGTAGGGTAACCAGACCCGAACCTGCCTCCATGCCCAACCTCGCCGAACAAACGTGGACGAAGCCTACACCATCCTTTTTCTCCACCCATAAGCGTCACGGAACACGCACCAGGATTGGACCCGTACCGTCGTGGACATGAAGTACACCAAGCACACCGTGACATCCCGAGCAATCCCCCCACCCAGGTTTCAAGGGGGAGCAAACCTCGGAAAGCTAAACCAAACGTCGTCCACCCTAGGCACCAGAGCAAGGTCATAGTTAGCCCGGCCAGGCGGTGTAGGATTCCGGCTGGGCGGGACCCCCCGTAGCAATGAGGAGAAGGTACCCAAGGGTGTCGTAGTAGGTCACCTTGACGCGGACCAGAGAGCCACCCCCCCCCCCCCCCCCCCCCCCCCCCAACCCCCCCAACCCAGCACCATCAAAGATAATGAAGTCGGCAAGGCCTTAGGAGGATAGGACCGGCCCAAGGCGAGGGAGAGAGGAGGAGGAGATGGGGGTGACACCGGGTGGGACAGGGTGACATCGGTGAAAGCAGCCATCCTCACCGATATTTATCCCCCACACTAGGCGTAGTCTACAAGTGAGTCGACCAGGTGAGACAAGGTGACACCGGGACGGCGCGACTGACAGACCCAGCCCCATGTGACGGTTGGGCAGGGTGCATGGCAGCGGCGATGGCAGGAAGAAGCACCATAGCGCGACTATGACTAGGGCTAAGGCGAGATTCCCAACGAGAGAGTACACCTAATTTTTATGTCAAATAATAATTATGGATGTTAATGATGTTTACTAGTTTATTGAGTTTTTTATTTTTTAGAAAAACTTCATACTAATTTTTAATATTATTATTACTAATTTGACTTTTTATACAAAGATATTAATATTTTTATTTAATTTTTTTGTCATTTAAGGATAAGTATGTAACAAATATATATATTTTTATAATTTTGTTACTATTTTTTTAACAAAATTTATATCTTATTCATTTATATAATAACATATTTGTTAAGAAATTAAAAATAGTAGAAAAATACAAATCCAATGAATCTCCGACTAATCTCCGAAGACTCTAACCATCCGACTAATCTCCGAAGGCTCTAACCGTCCGACTAACGCCTAACGTTTTTTAGAACTTTTCCTCTACCAAAGCTTCAAGACCACAACGATGAAAAAGAATGTAATTAACATACATTTCTTTGGCAACCAATAAGAACACAATATCTGGCTTCCTTCTTTTTCTTCTTTAATTAATGCAAGACCGAACTTCGATACACACCGTTTCACTTGTCTCTTCCGTTTTGAACATACAACTTGTTTACGGATGAAGCAATCGTAACACCCATATATATAGGGTTGTTCCCCAACGTGAACGCTGGGTGTCTCTTTCGTTTTGAACTTAGAACTTGTTTACAGATGAAGCAACCTAACACCCATATATAGGGTTGTTCCCCAACGTGAGCGATTGGTATCCTCACAAGGTAAGAGAAGGTGCTTTGGAACCTGTACGAATTTTGGTTGTCTTCGAGACGACTACCAAAAACCCTAACCCAAATCTGAAGCCATTTCTTTCTTCGTCTGGCTGGTCCAGTTCCACGAGCCCGCAAAGCAAAAGGAACAACCCGACCTATGTCATGTAGAAGACGCGTGCCTGTCACACACCCACATTCAATTGCTATGAGCACAAATGTCCACACTCCCAACTTTTTATGTCACTTTTTTTTCAAATAAAATAAAATACTATTAAAAATGATATGAAACAGTTTGCAATTGGGTAGTAACGTATTACAAATTAAAAAAAAACATCAATTGCTTTAATCACTTTCAAGAATAACAGTAATTTCATGATATATCCCTAAATAAAAGGGACCACATCGAGTCCTAACATCGTTTCGTCCATCCAACCAAGAAATAAGGAACAAAAATGTCTTTTGGCATACATAATCGCTTCATTGCACATTCACTCCATTAAAGCGGCTAATCTAATTAAAAAGCCTGTGATTACAACCCTAATGATATGCTAAGATGCGGCAAGCCATAAGACACTTATAATCTAACAAGACCCTTCAGCAGATAGCAGATGCTTGATAGAAGGCTCATCTCCACTACGAGACCACAATTGTAAATGGACTTCTAAGTCATAATAACAGCACCTTCCCGTGTCTCTAAATTATAATTTGGACTGTTATGCCACAGTACCTCTATCTAATCAAGATACACAACAAAAATATCAGAAGATAGAAAGCCAAAAAGCAGGCAGTACTGTTGATTCATGAGTAGATTCGACCAATCTAATATTCTCCTAAAGAAGGCCACTTTTTCATAATGTTGACATATCATATAGGAAGGGATAAAATTGGTGTTCATTTCACCAAAGCAAGGGGGTCACAATCACAAACAACCAATACAACCAATCTAAATGAACATCATCTATAGCATTTGTTGCATATAAGTGCTTCATATTCGAAAACAATGTATAAGTGGAAAGAAAAAGAAAGACGATAAAAAGGAAAGAAAGTTAATATATGGGGTCCATGGAAAGGATGAAGATTCTCGTAGAAAAACACTCTTGTCCTATGTACTCATCATTATATCTCCTTCTCATTTAAAACAGAACATGGGTAGAATAAACAATGAAGTCATACCATACATGTCAATTACTTTTCTTTTCATTCCAGTAGGTGAGCACTCAATGTTTCCCGCCCTAGCCAACAAACATCCTTTCTCTTCAAATATATCTCCAAAATTGGTTTACCGCCTACCCTGTCCCGAGACTTGGTCAACAAAAACCAAGAAAGTGAGAAAAATCCATTTCGTATTTTTCACTTTTTACTGCTGAGAAAGCCTGAAGGTTGTTAAGTAATATAAACACATGTGATAATAGAGAACATGTTAGTGAAATTCAAAGTTTACGCTGCTTTATACTTTTTTTTGTTCAAATATGGTCTTCTGAAAATCTTCCAAGTGAAGGCAAAAAAACAAATGGTAACTATTCTGAACTAGAACACACCTTTGCTGGTATATACATGAAAAGAATAAGCAGCAGGGGACCTCACACGACCGCCAGCAATCTCTGTGATCTTCAGCTTTAATTTTTCAACAAGGTGATTTTCATTTCCATGTTCTCTACTCATACTGTTCCTAAATATTTTTCACGGTATACTTGCAACCAATGTTTACCCACCACAAACTGCATCTCTACCATTACCACTACTCCTCTTTCTTTTGTTACCACACCTAAAACTATTAGGTCCATATTGCGTATGATAGGTTCATCTCATGCTAATAATAATAGTGATCAACATACTCCACAAGTACTGTCCTGTAGTTAAGTACCTAACGGGTCAGACAATATTTCATAAGCTAGGCTCCATCTCAACACTTTGTCTTGGGGTCTAAGACTCTATATTGACAGCCAGACATGTCATATCTTATAATATATGAACCTCCAGCACTAGCAGTGTTATATAGGGCAATTGGCCCCAGGTTAGAGACATAGACTATGGAATGGACAAAGACACAGGAAATGGCTGAGTATACAAGTACACTGCTTTGAAATGTAAACCAAAAGCAGATATTAAGTACCACCATAATGCTGAGTTATGGTCAATAATACCTGCTAGAAGGTAGATCCTGATAAATAGTAAGGATTGTTCCCATATCCCTTTCAGTCCGACAACCCTCTTTGCTTCCAGTTTGCTCAAGACCTTTTACCAATCATTGCATATCCAATAACCCTACAAAACTTCAACATTCAACCTAGAAGTTAAAACTTTGAAGTAGGACCCAGACAAAGACCAAGAAGGTTAACTAATTGGAATGTTTAAAGTACAAGTTACCAGAGGAGAAAGCAATTACCTTAAGAAAAATATTAACCAATAGAGAGAGAAGGCTCATTGGCCCTTACTTTTCTCTGTTCACAACAACCAAAGCACTGGGATGGACATCCACTCCCGGTGGTGGGGCTCTTCAGTTCAATAACAGACACCCAAGGTGATTTAGATGAGTTAAATCAATCAGTAATGCTCCTGCACTACAAAGATTTGTTCATGAGCTCTTCCGAGGTTGACCGACATGGGAACTGAAGTCAGGTTTGCCATCCACCCAACCAATTCAAGAAAATCCTATTCTGCAGCAAAAATAGACTTTTAGAATTCTAAGCCTATGCCATTTCATGGCCTCACACAATATATTTTCAAGTACTCACAGAAAATGCTATATCCAACCATGCATCTGGTAGTGACCACATCACTCCAAATATATCTTTCTCACTACTTCAATCATCAAACAATTAACATGTATCCCGACATACTTTAGCAGATCCCCCAGTGGATCCAACTAAGAGATAATGGTTTTCTCAATATTGTAAATTTGTAATGAATGTTCTTCAAATCACAATTCTTGTTTCAAAGCCATTTTTAGGTTGTTGGACAGAAGGTTTTGTCTGTAGCGTGGTAACCAAGTAACTTAAGACAGAATATCAGCCCTCAACAGATGAATATGGCTACATATATCACGGCTTCATAGTGAGCCTATCGAATACAATCTCAGGCAAGTAGCTATCAGTATACATAATGCAACAGTTCATACAATCTTCAGATAAAAAAAACAGTTCATCCAATCATCAACTTTAGGGCTACAGTAAAGCAATAATTTAATCCATGGTGTATTGGGGAGTGAAACACTAAATTTGTGTGTTTAATATGCTCTCTAATTTATACACATGCCTCTCATGTATCTATAAAACACAGCCCATTTCCTCATCGAGTCCCACAAGTATTCTACATTTTTTATGTACTATTGGAAGGACAAAATTTGAGAAAAATATCTTAAAAGCAGAGCAAGGATCTAGTAGAGATGGTTTTGAGGAAGCTGGTTGGTCCTTTTGTCTCTAGCAAACTCGATTGACAAAACTTTATTTTAGTAAGAACTTAGTTGTATAATCAGTAACATAAACAAAACTGAGGACTATATAAAAGAAGACATGATGAGAATTTCAGGTGGCATGATAATCATACCTTTTAGCTCTAGCAAACCAGGCTAAAATGATTTGACAAGCAGAAATCATATGATCTGTCATGCATATCACATAAATAGAAGTAGATGATCTTAGTAACACTTGGTTACTGATTCTATTGGTGCAATTGCTAATTAAAATATGGGAAAAACTCCACGAACTAACGGCTATTTAACTATTGAAATCAAAAACTAACTATAGACTATTTTAATTACCAAGCTATAACGTTACAGTTTCGTAATCACAGAAAGTAACATTTTCCGTTCAAAATGACGGAAAACGTTAGAAAAAACCCAAAAATTGACAAGTCTACGGTTAGTTTTTGAGTTAAAATAGTCATATGGCAGTTAGTTCTTGGAGTTTTTTCTAACGATTTCCATCATTTTTAACGGAAAACATTACTTTTAAACAATATCGTAACTATACAGTTACTATTTGCTCGACTAGATAGTCAATAGTTAGTTTTTGCGCGGTACAAAGTCACCATAGTTAGTTCATGGTGTTGTCCCTAAAATATATACAGCACATTTAGTTCAGGAATAAGGACAAGCAAATGCACATTGGAACATAGTGAAAGAGAAATTAAATAAAAAATATGCTGTTATAATAAAATTTTATAGGCATCCTTGATTATATCCCCCCTGAAATAGAAGGTTCATTATGACACCTGGTTCTGTTTACATTGGATAATAATGAAAGGAAGTTATATGAGAAATATAATGTCACAATACAAATTTATAGGCATCCTTGATTCCGCCGTAGCCTTTGATATTAATATCTACATCATCTATACCATAGAACTAGCTCATACTAGACTAAGTTATGTTTCTAAGCATTATCTCTATGTAGATGCTGAATTACATATTTGAAATGAAGATAGATGAAACATAACAAATAAGATGATTTCATAATTTCCAGTCCAAAAGAAAATGTATTACACACAGAAAGGGATGAGAAAACCAACCAAGAATGTCAACAGAGATCATTGCTCAAGTAACAGTGAGCCAGTGGGTTCCTAACTTCCTATACTGTGTTCATGTCTTTGTATCTAGACTGTAATGCACAGTATCTGAACTCTTTAAGTTAACAAACAACACATTTCTCGTCTTTATCAACAAGAAAGACTTTCTTCTCTCCAAACTCAAGAAAACATCAAGAGATAACTCGTTCCTCCGGTATTACATAGTTTTCCCACTGAATACCCTTCCCTTTCAGCCATAGCTTTCCAAAATTTTCACAAGTAAATATGGGTAAATAAAAAAGGAGCAGTGGAAAGTGGAAAGAATTCAGTAAATATAATAAATTAAGTAATCTACAGGAGTCAAAAAGAAAAACATTACACTGAGGGTGCATCAGCAAAGACCACATTGAGCATGTCATCGTCACTGCCAGATGTAGCAAACAATTCTGCATCCTTTGCCTCCTCGCTAGAAAAATCTCTTCTTTCAAGCTTGGCATGAGCTGCAATGAATATCATCTTTTTAGCCCTGTCCGGGTCCACCCTTGAGTGTCCATGTATACAAAACCATCTCAAGGTAGACCAGTTACACTTGAACCCGGATGAGGTTGCTTGGAGGAAGATAAGCCTTACTGCAACTTTTCCCAATGACTTAAAATGGCTCAAGCAAGTTTCCCATACCAGTCTACTGCTCTGGGGGTTTGCAATCTTCATCTTTCCCGTTACAGGATCTAGCTGTTTCACTTGAACAGCCTGTGCGTAGAGAGGATCAAGCCCTTCTGATCTCCATTTCATGAGCTCCATCAAAGCTATATGAGCCTCCTCCCTCAAAACCAGCCTAGTTATAACCTTATCAACATCCTTCTCTTGCTCCTGTGTCAAGAACTTAAATGGTGGAAGATATCTCCCAGTTGTGTCTCTCACCAAATAAAGTGGGTCAAGTATGAATGCAGCTGACCATGCGGGATGATAGCTCTTTCTGAATCGCTTATCAACTATTTTTTCAACGGGTTCTTCAGCAATGCTGAATTTGGCACACCAGTCCTTCACTTTCACCCTTAACTCCTTCCAAAGAGGAATGCATTGCCCAATTAACGGCCTATCTGCCTCAATTTCTTGAGCCATGCCTTTTATGAGCTTAAATAGTGAATAAACTGCCTCCAACTCATTCCAGAACTCCTCATTGCCAATCAAACAAGCCACCTCCCTAGCAATTGGATCCTCTAGACATGCCACATTATAGGAATCATTAGAAATTACCATTTGGAGCACCCGAGCGTTGCTCAATATGTCCTCTAACATTGCATAAACAGGTCCAAAGTTCCTCTGGGTATCACATTGATGTGAGGGAACTCTGAGCAACCCAGCATGTGCAAACTCCTGCATCCTGTACTTCTGGAAACTATTCCTAACAGGGGAAGTACTATTAATAAAATTCCCAATCTTCAAGCAACTGTCAGTAACCTTCCTGAAAAGCGGAAGGTCCTTGCTAAAATCCTTAATCAAGCAAATGAACCCCTGAACCTGGCAAGAGATATTAACCATCCATGGGTTCTGATTTTCCAAGTTCCTCAGTGCCTTCGCCCGGAACTTATCAGCAACTATCCCAACACATCTCTGCACAGAACTACCACATAAACTCGTCACAGCCTCCCACATTACCTCCTCAGCATAACTTGATGACACAGCACCTCCGGTGAACACTGCCTTGTGAAAAACACGAGCCCCATTTGGAAGATTAACAGTAAACTTAATCAAATTCTCCTCTCCACAAGCTAGACCACAACCATTCTCACTCTTCCACCCATCAGTAGAAACTTGGATGAACAAGGCATCTCTAATTCTAGCTTCACAAGCATTCTTGGCCTCACCAAACTTAGTATCAAGCCGAGAACCCAAAAGCTCTCTCTGTGGCATGGCAGGCAAACCTACATGGCTAAGGAACGCCCTGAACTTTGGGTGCTCGATGGTCGAAAAGGAGACCGACCCACAAGACTCGTAGAACCATTCTGCTAGCAGGTTAAGTGCAGAATCAATCTGGTCCTTGCTGAGCACCGGGCCAGGTGAGTTCTTGGGGCTCTTGAGCTTCTTCACACTATCTTCCAGCATAGCCAGTGCACCCAGATCCTCTTTGCCACCAGAGAGGATCAATTGGTGCTGCTGGTTCAAACCAGAAGTGGTGGCAACACTGACCTGGTTCTGCAACTGTGAGTAGTTGAGCTCAGCTCCGACCAGAGCCAAGGAATTCGACATAAAAGAGGTCCGCTTCCTGTGATTGTGGGAAGTGGGAGAAGCAAGAGACGATATCGGCAACGGAGAAACCAACGAGGCGGTGCCGAGGAGGGAGCTGAAATTGGGACAAGTCCCGCGCTTGAGGTGCTCGGTGGCTGTCCGGGACGGGTTGGAGGCGGAGAAGACGGCGTCGCATAAGGAGCACTTGAGCTTGACCGCTTTAGGAAGGTTTGTATCTGGGTTCCGGATGAGAAGCGGGTCGAGGTGCGCCCAGTACCAGGCTCCTTTACCCTTAACGGCCTTGTTCCTCACCGCGACCAGGCCCTCGAAACGCTTCGTCACGGCCTTGACGGCGATGTCTTCGTGGGGAGAAGGGGAAGGATCGGTGGTGGGGGCCGAATTCACAGTCGCAGAAGCCATGTTTTGACAAAAGAGAGAGAGCTCAAGTTGTGATTGTTTGATCATCAGCATCCATGGGAGTGTTGAGAGCTCAATTAGAGCGTAAAATGATGTGATTTTTTCGGGGAATCAAGAGAAGAAGCAGAGACTGATATGGTGGATCATGAGGGCTGTGATTGCGGCGGAGCATTAAGCAGGAAGGGGCGGCCGGCGGCGAGGTCTATACGGGATAGTAGGAAAAAGGAAGGTGTGTGAGTGTGTGGAAAAGGGAGAGAAAGAGAGAGATAAATGGCTGATTGTGGAATGGTCTAAAGCTCAAACTCCACTCCTAGAGCTGAGCTGATGTTAAAAGAAGGCCATAGAAGAGAAGAAGAGTGGCTCAGTCTCAGCGGAAGACCATTTTTATACTAAAAGTTAGGTTAAATGGTTAATTTTGTTTTTGGAACTATTTTTAATTTTGATTTTGAAAACAGGTGACAACAGATTCCTATTAATCAGGATAATCAATAGTTATACAATTTAGATGAAAATTTTGGATTTCAGAATGTGTCTGGATTTCTTGTAGGTGATCCGGTTTTTTTAGACGCGTAAACTAAATTTAATTAACATTTTAGACAAGAGTATAAATCAAATAAAAATCAACCCTTAACCTAAAAATTATAAGAACCCAATCAAACCATCCATTTCATAAATAGAAGGATGAAATGCAATTGAGTTTTTGACTGAAAAAATACAGCACTTTTGATAAAGAATAGGGAAAATTTCAATTTAATACCCTGGCAAACATTTATTTGCAATATAATACCCTACCTTGTTTTTTTTGCAATTTAATACCTTGACAAACATTTATTTTCACTTTCATACCCAACCGTTAACTTTCCATCCAAAATGGATGAAAAGTCCAAAATACCCCTTGAGACCAATCATATTTTCAAAACCTACCACAAAAAAATCAGATTTTTTATATATTTCAAAAAACTATATTTTATTTCAAAAAATATTTAGAAAATCAGTTTTTATATATTTCAAAAATCATATTTTTATATAATTTAAAAAATCAGATTTATTTCAAAAAATATTTAAAAAAAAATCAGTTTTTATATATTAGAAAAAGATTTTTATATGTTTTTAAAAATAGATTTTATTTCAAAAAAATATTTAAAAAAAGTGTTTATATATTTAAAAAATAAAGTTTTATATATTTCATAATAATACTTTTATATAATTTTAAAAAACAGATTTATTTCAAAAAAAAATCAGTTTTTTTTTATATTATAAGAATCAGATTTTTTATATATTTTAAAAAATTAGATTTTATTTCAAAAAATATTTAAAAAAAATCAGTTTTTATTTATTTAAAAAATAAATTTTTATATATTTCAAAAATCATATTTTTATGTAATTCAAAAAAACAGATTTATTTTAAAAAAATTAAAATCAGTTTTTATATATTAAAAAAAACAGATTTTTGTATATTTCAAAAAATTATATTTTATTTCAAAAAATATTTTTTTTAAATCAGTTTTTATATATTTAAAAAATCAAAGATTGAAGGGTGTTTTGGGTATTTTTTGAAAAAACAAGGTCATGTGCAAAGCACATGACTACTTTCCATCCATTTTGGATGGAAAGTTAACGGTTGGGTATGAAACTGAAAATAAATGTTTGCCAGGGTATTAAAATGCAAAAAAAAAACAAGTTAGGGTATTATATTGCAAATAAATGTTTGTCAGGGTATTAAATTGAAATTTTCCCTAAAGAATATGACCTTTTTAGTAAAACTATCATATATTTTTATTAATTAATTAATTAATTTAATCATTCATGTTTCGTTTGAACTTCGATTGGCTTCAAACTTGCACCAATATTTCTGTTTTTTCAAGGGATTTCTATCAAAATCAGTGAAGAATATATTTTGAAGTACAATTTTTTTTTTCGAGCCTGATTTAAAAAAAAATATATCTGGGTAATATTTAACAACATTTTACACTGGTTTTATCAACACTTTACACTAATTTTATCAACACTGAACACTAGTTTTATCAACACTAAACACTAGGTTTATCACTAAATTACACATGTTTTATCATCTCATCACACGTTTTTTTTATCAACACTGAACACTCGTTTTATCAACATTAAACTCTAGTTTATGACCCTTATTATCAAAATTGAATATGATTTTTATAACTTCATCACTTGTTTTTTATCACTTCAGTACTGTTTTTTTATCAACGTTTAGCACTAATCTGATCACCTCGATATAGAACATTTATTAGTGAAGATTTATCAACAATCAACATTATTTTTATCACCCCGATATAACTTTTTATTTTCGTGCTTCAAACTATATTCAATATACTACTTGA
The DNA here is from genome assembly GCA_963921825.1 of Erodium maritimum. Taxonomy (NCBI): domain Eukaryota; kingdom Viridiplantae; phylum Streptophyta; class Magnoliopsida; order Geraniales; family Geraniaceae; genus Erodium; species Erodium maritimum. The sequence goes on from OY997590.1 coordinate 76,075,526, forward strand.
TAAATAGCCCTTGGGGAAAAATATTGGCGCAATTTTGAAGCTAATCGGAGTTCAAACGAATCAGAAATAATTAATTTAGTGAATTGGTTATGAAAAAATGGACAATTGTCCACATGACACCATGTTATTACAATTATGCTCTTACTTGTGTGAGAAATGATGAAAGTGGCATTTGAGTGAGATTGGGGTGATGATGTGACATCATGGTGAATGTTGGATCTTAAAAGTGTGTAACTAGGATGAGTTCTCATAATTTTAAGGATAAGAGAGGTTTCTATTAGATGTGTCATCTCTTAGAAAAATATAAAATAAACCTCTATTTGCCTAACAAAATAAAACAAGTCCTAACACCATCCGCAGTGGGATGGTCTAATCCTGGTCTAATTGGGTTGCTTTTTGGGAAAATTAGTGTATATTAGACCTGATTTGTGGGTCTAACCGATTCGGTCTATTTCGAGTGTAATGTACAAAATAAATAAATAAAATAAAATGAAAACGAAAGCAATATTATTATTTTCAGAAACGAACAAAGAAAAGTACAAATAATATGAATAAATAAAACAAAAACAAACGAAGAAAATAAGAAAACAATTTAAATTTAAACATCAAATAAAATAAAATAATTAAATTAATGTAATCTTAAATTAATATAATCATAATTTGGTAATATGAAATTAATATCTTAATTTTTAACATTAAATTAATAAATATGAAATTATTGTATTATTAATTAAGTAATCTTATTCTTAAATTAATAAATACAAAATATTATTATATTAATTAATAAATATTAAATTATAAATCAGAAATAATATAATCTTAAAAATATAATATTAAATTATGAAAACATTAAATAACATATTATAATTTATTAAGGAAATTATTAAATTTATATTATAAAAATTATTGAATACTTATTAATTAAGGAATGATTAAGTATGTTATTAATAAAAGAATCATTAATAGGTTAATAATTAAGGAAAAAATTTAAATCAGATATTAAATTATTGTCATGTGGCGATTCTCCATTGTTCAGTGTTGAAGATTGGATCCGAATCGACGTCGATGAATACCTCGACACTCAATCGGTCTAAACCCACTTTTTGGGGGATTCGGCCCAAAAATCGATTTTTGGCCTGATTCGACGCGTAAAAGCTTTCACTGTGGAAGGTCTAATCAGAAATAAAACCAAGCAAACATAGTCTAGAAATAAAATTAATGTAGAAAAACATAACTTCTCGCTCCTTCGAGTCCTTCCCTTTCTTCCTGGTTCTGGTGTCATGGGGGATAGGACACTAAACATCTACTACTCCCTCCCTTCTGGTAACTCATTGCTCCTGGCGGGCAGCTTAGCCTCCCTCGACATTGGAAACTCGTCAGCCTCTTCGTCCAGCATCTGGTATTTGGAGGAGGTGGTGATAACGAAAAGGTCGAGTTCCCTCTTCAACTTGATCTCAGGGGAAGAGAACTGAGTCGTCCTCCCTTAGCCTTTCGGCTTCCATCCTTTCAGCTTCCTAGCTCACAATCCCCCAAGTTGTTCTCGAGGTTCCTTATGTTTCACCGTCCAAAGACATGCTCCATTCTCGATCTCCTATAGTGGGTGCTCTAGAGACACACTTCACGACCTTGTGGAATTCTCGGCCCAGGTTAGCCAGGTCATAGTCTTTGTGATTCCAATTGTCTCCGCATCCGATCCTAGATGCACTCATTGTAAATCCTAACCCACCCCCTTAGGATGCTCCTTAGCCAAGACACAAGTCTTCGATTTGTTCACCTCTACCACTGGCACCTACCACATTGTGAAACCCGAGGGAAGGCCTAGAGTTCAAGGGAGCCTCACCCTGGCCTCCGTCCCCTCATGGTTATTGTGGACACCAATGTCCGGGGTTGGGGCACCTCCCATTCCGTGCGGAGTAATAGCTTGGTATCTATTCCCAACGGGGCTCGGAGCGAGTCATCAAAACGTACCTCTTCGTGACCTTCTCCCAACATATGAGCCTATCAAGTCTAGACCCAGTGGTTGAGTCTTTCACATCGGATGCAGAATCCTAAGAACCATTCATACTAGAGCCCAATGATGATGGGTTCTGTATATCCCGGAAATCTCAGCCAGATTCTACTCAACGGTTAGTCCACATGTAAACTGACCCTAAACCACAAGTAACCATCCCACCACCGGAGAGGAACTTGCTGCCTTGTGTAGCAACCAAGATTGCAATACTCATAACAGAAATGGAGAGAGGAGAAGACTCTAGGTTATCGCCGGTGAGGACCATAACCAGTCTTAGAGTCGAGATGTCGGTTAGGGAGTCAATTATTATCTCAAGGAAGGAGGCTAACAAGAGTATCAAGGAAGTGTTGGTCGGTTTGGAAGGAGATAAGGACAGAGCGGAGTTTGGTAGGAAATCAAGAGTTCCAGAGGAGGCCAGAAAGGAGTTGGGGACAATACGAATCTGACACGACCAGGATACGAAGGTGTTTGTATGTAACCTTCCGTAGAACATGTCAAAGGCTTGACTGAGAAGTACCTTTAGCCGATGGGGACGATTGGAAAGGGCTGATCCAATTTTCAAGCCAAACAAACGAGGACAATACTTCGGGTTCTTGGTGTATCGCTCGAAAGAGGAGGCGGTCAAAGCGGCGGATAGGATGAACGACTTCAATGTGCGTGGCTATACCTTCTTCTTAACTTTGGCATGGAAGGGTGGCGAGATAACCAAACAATCAAGACCTAAGGCCTAAGTGAAGATGGAGAGGGCCGCCCCAACAGTAGCTAGTGTGTAGTTGTAGGAACCCGATAAGGAGCTAAAGGCTTCAGAGGTGTCAATACTAGCGGGAGAAGAAGTGTTAAAGCACAGGTTACTGGCGGAGAACGGGAAGTTGGGTATAACATTAACAGCATGCAGCTTAGATTTGATGGAAGTTAGCTTGAAACGAGAAGGCATTTGGAACATGGAAGTCAGGAGGTTTGGAAACAGGGTTTGCCTACGAAATTAAGTGAATCCTTACATTAAAGTTTTGGAGTCCCAGGGAGAAGTCTGTTTACAGGAGGGAAGCTTTCAGTGGTTTTGCATAGAGGGAGTTCCCTTCCATGGCTGGAGCGAGGGTAATGTGCGATAAGTCATGAATTTGTTTGGTAGAGTATTTTATGTTCATGATAATTTCAAGCACAGTTTTGATCGAATTTGGGTCCTGTTAAAAATTCAGAAGCGTTGTGATTCTCATTCGGTGAAGCTGATCATTAATGGTGCAAATTTTCCAATCAGCATCAGGCCAATGGATGCGGTTGTCATCCCTCCAATTCGAGCAATGACGAGTGAGTCATCGGATGATGGTGGTGCGTCGAACGTTGGCTGCGATACGTCTCTGTCCAATGGTGAAGTTACAGGAAAGGAAAGAAGTGCAATTAAGGAAACTCCCAGCGGTTTAGTGGAGAAATATGATCCCAACATCTCTAAAGGATTTGGGAGCCAATCATGGATTCTTTCCAACTGTAAGAGGGATAGCCTTGAGGGGGATTCAAGTTTAAACTTGACGTTAACTATTTCAAATTCAAAAGGTATCGCCAACTTACCTATGCAAAGTGTATCGCTTGAAAAGGAAATAAATCAGACAGTAAGTGCTGGATTTTCAAGTCAAACTCTAAAGAAGAAGAAACAAAAAGCAGCGGTCAATACTGTAATTTACCATACGAGGTAACGCAGCCGTGAGTTGAAGAACCGTGAGGGCAAGCGTGTTCCACGGACAAGGGAGTGTTGTGTATTCAGACAAAGGAAAGCATGGTCGGGCCTAGTTTGTAAGGACAAGAGTCTTGGGCTTACTTAAAACGAATTGGGTACAAGGCTATTGCCAAAGACGACCTTGTGATCGACTAGTTACAAAATCTACATGCTGAAGTCAACAAGAGATTGAAATTTGAAGACGAGTCTGAAGAGGAAAGGAAGGACGACGATCCTGTTCTTTTATCCTGAATCGAAGTGATGAAGTTCCTCTCATGGAATATGAGAAGAATGAACTCCTCACAAAAGAGGAGAAGCTTGAAGGAATTGGTGAATAAGGAAAGACCTCATTGTGTTTTGTTGCAGGAATTCAAGTTTTCGGTGATTAATTCCAAGGTGCTTAGAGAATGCGGTTTTGTAGTGGGATGGAGATAGAAAGATGCCCTAGCTAATGGAGCGTCCGGAGGTGTGGTTTTACTATGGAAAAGTAGTATCCTGAAGGTGGAAAGTGTGAATCCTTGTGATAATGAAGTTGTGTGGACTGGTTTGTATGTTTTGAAAAATGGTAAGTTGAGTATAATTGATGTGTATGCACCTTGTGAAGACAGAGAGAGGGATCAGCTATGGGAGAGGTTTATTGGTTTACAAAATACGTTAGAAGTTGTGATTATAGGAGGGGATTTCAAGACAGTATTTTGTACTTCACGCAACAGATGGTTTATTGGATCTTAATATTGTTAGAGGTTTGTATACTTGGTATGGGTCGGGGTCTAAGATATCACACATTGATCACATTTTACTCTCACATGGTGCTTTGTCTTCAATGGGTTCGATGAAGCAGAGTGTGAGGCCGAGGAACATCTCTGATCATATGATGATTGTTTTGGAAAGTGAGGAAGTTGATTGGGTCCCGAAGCTAGAGCGATTTGTAAATGTTTGGATGGAACACAAAGCTTTTGTACCATTAGTTAAGGAAATGTGGAATGCTCTTATGGTAGTAGGACCGTCTAGTTATAAGTTATGGGAAAACTTAGAGCAATAAATGGTGCTCTAAAATCGTGGGACAAAGACATGTTTGGCGAGGTTAAAAGGGAGGTAGAGGAACTAAGCAAATCGATGGAGGATTTTGACCAGATTCTGGAGGTGCGAGTGTTTTTAGAAGCTGAGTGTAGTAAGAGGGCTTTGACTCAAGCTCGCTTGATTCAAAAAACTCGAATTTGGTGTTAGAAAGTGTTACGAGGGTGTCTATTGCCAGCAAGGCCAAAGGGAAGAGGCGACGTCGTATGGGAGTAGGGAACTAAAAGGGCACGACACCGTTTCGATAAGTTGGGTGTGTGGGCGTTGCCAGCTGATACTGTGCTTTTTTACACTGTGCTTCTTCTTCACTCAACCCTATCGCATATAAGCAACATGGAACTCCATTCTCAGGGCATCGAAGATCATATGTGTTTTGCAGCGGAAGCATAGTGGGCCCATAACCTACAGGTCCCTGGATCGAAACCAGGCTCTGATACCACTTTTTATGATGATGATAAATCTGAAGCTCAAAATATATAGAAACAGGGAAGAGAAGCTTCAATTGATACTTTGAAACTCAACTTACAGACAAACTCAGCTTGAAATGGTTTCTGCTACTCTGTAAAATGGAAAGCAAATAGAAATAGGAAGCTAAGGAAATAAAGGAAACAAAGGAATGCAAAACACATATGATCTTCGATGCCCTAAGAATGGAGTTCCTTGTTGCTTATATGCGATAGGGTTGAGTGAAGAAGAAGCATAGTGTAAAACGGCACTGTATCAGCTGGCAACGCCCACACACCCAACTTATCAAAACGGTGTCGTGCCCTTTTAATTCCCTACTCCCATACGACGTCGCCTCTTCCCTTTGGCCTTGCTGGAAATAGACACCCTCGTAACAGAAAGATCGTAGTAAGTATTTTAAAGAAGATGATAGGTGTTCGAAGTATTACTACCGTCTAGCAAATTACAAGGCAACCCAAAACAAAATTTTGCAGTTAAAGGATGGCTCAGTAACACTCTTTGATTCGACTGATATTAAAGATCATATTAAGTCCCATTTCGAGAACCGTTTCAAAGAGACGGAAGTGACGCTAGAATTACCAGCTTTCCCTTTTTAGAGGCTCACGGTCGGGCAGAGAGACAGGCTAGAGGCGCCGTTCTCGAAGGAGGAGGTTCGAAATGTCGTGTCTTCTTGTGCCGGGGACAAGGCGCCAAGGCCTTACGGGTTCACTCTTCGATTCTTTCAGGTTGCCTTGGACATAGTTAAGGTGGAAGTGTTGGAGTTCATGGAAGCTTTTTATGAAGAAGGTGTGATCGGGAAGGGTTTAAATTCTAGCTTCGTGCCTTTAATTCCAAAAAAACGAACTCAGAGATTGTCGAGGACTTTAGGCCGATCAGCCTAGTACGGCCCCGTACAAGATTTCGGCCAAGACTCTATCCTTTCGTCTGAAGGAGGTTTTACCGGACTTAATATCAGATTACCAAAGTGGTTTCATGGAAGGGAGACAGTTGGTGGATTGGGTGTTAATTGCTTCGGAAGTAATGTAGATGGTTAAAAAGTCTAAGGAAGAGGTGGTGATTTTGAAGCTAGATTTTAAGAAGGCTTACGACAAGCTAAATTGGGGTTATATAGATTCGGTGTTGTAAGAAATGAGCTTTGGTGATAGGTAGAGGAAGTGGATTCAATTTTGTCTTCGAGCTTATCTTTCAGTACTTGTGAATGGATCACCCACTTCAGACTTCGCAATGGCTAGTGGAATTCGACAGGGATGCCCCTTGTCACCCTTTCCGTTTTTATTGGTAGTAGAGGGTCTTCACCAGACGCTTGAGGCAGGTCTTCATGAAGGTGAATTCAGAGGTGTTAAAGTGGGGGAGACCGGACCCACTATGTCATATTTGTAATTTGCAGATGATACGTTGATTCTGGTAAAGGATAGAAAAGAGGAGGTACAGGCTTTATAAAGGACATTTTTTTCTTTTTAGATGTGTTCGGGATTGAAAATCAACTTCTCGAAGTCTCAGGCAGTTCTTCTGAATAGAAATGGAGGAGGTGGCTAGATGCTTGGGCTGTTCGATCAGGTCCTTACCATGCCTTATTTGGGTTTCAGTCTTGGTGCTAATCCTAGGTTAAAAATTAATCTGGGAACCGGTTGTGTTAAAGTTCAAGGTTGCCTTGGTGTTATAGCAAGTGAGGTATTTATCGATGGGGGCAATAGTTTTCATTAAATCATCTCTTAGTTCGTTACCTCTTTTCTTCATGTCCTTATTGAAAGCACCTAAAGGGGTTATAAGGGAGATAGAGAAATGGCAGTGTAATTTCCTATGGAGAATCATTGGATAGGGCATGTTTTTTACAAAGTTAGTCGGGATAAGGTCACAGAGCCTAAAGAGGAGGGGAGGGGGGGGGGGGGACTCAGGATTACGAAGCTGAAGGAGATGAACAATAGCTTGCTTGTAAAGTGGTGGTGGTGCTTCTCTGTGGAAAGGGACACTCTTTGAAAACAGGTAATTTGTGCAAAGATGGGATGAGACATCCGTGAATGGGATCTATCTAAGGTGGATAGGGATGGCAGTTCTTCTCTATTTAGTCATTTTATGGCCTTGTCCAGCGAACCTCGATTTTGTAGCCTTTTTTGTGATCAAGGCATGGAATGAGGATTAGGAGAAGGGGATCGTATCTCTTTCTAGAATAATGTGTGGTTGGGCGAGGGGGCTTTGAGGTTTTACTTTTCGAGGTTGTTTTACCCGTCAACAGTCAAAGGTGGGCGGGTGGCTGATTTTTGGGACGATGGTGGCTGGTTTGTGGAGTTTAGGAGGAGCTTGAGACCGTGGGAAGAGGACCAGCTGTGGGACTTGGTGGATGAGTTGATCGAAACCCAAGCGTTACCTGATATAGAGGACGCGGTGATGCGGGTTTCGGCCAGGGATGGGTTTACCGTTGCAAAGGCTTATGAAAACTTGGATGTACCTGAGGACCTGAGAACAACTTGTTTTTTGGAAGAGAGAGGTATGCATTTTTCCTTAAACCAAGTGTTGTGTCCTATGTGTGGTGGTGGCTTTAAGTCGATAGAACATATACTTATGCATTGTACGATGGTCGGGGCCTTCTAGGTTGGATTATGGGTTGGTTGGGGTGTTTGTGGGTTCTGCCGGAGTCGATTGGCTCTCTTCTATGTGGTTGGTAGGGGCTAGGTTCCGGAATTTGGAGATTGGCGTGGTTACAGACAGGGTATGCAACTTTATGGTCGTTGTGGTTGTTAAGAAACTCAACTATTTTTAACAAGTCTTTGACGACGTTGGACATCTTGGTAATTAAGCTCCAGCACAATACCTTTGCCTTGGCGGGATTTTGCAGAGTTCGGTACCCTTTATGGATTGGAGCAGTAACCATGGGGTGTTTGAAATGGAGGAAGAAGGTGGTTGGTCTGGGACGAGTGTAGGGCCTCGTTTGTATCCCGGGTTTTTATAGTGGTTGGCCGATTGTTTGGCCGTGTTTTGGTTAACGTTTGTTTTACGGGTCGTAAACCCGGTGCTTGGTTTTTTGGGAATCATTGTATTTCCTTGCCCATTAGTTTTTTCTTCTAACTAAGGGTTGAGTAATTAACAAATTTTCCGCCTTTAAAAAAAATCATCCAATCGCCGAAGAGATGGTAGTGGCCCCACGGTAACTTCCGTACCGGGATGTTGAAGGCCCGAACCCTTATCTCCATGAATCGGAACAATATGAAACTTGGCTTCATGCAGGACAAAAGGGGCACCAAGATGAGTGGATAACCGCTGAAACCTCACGGGCCCTAGTGCTGGACGTTCCCCACAGTCTCGTTGGTCGGAAGTAAAAATCGATGATCTCCTTGGTGAGCGCCTCGACCTCCAAACCCCTGATCTTCCACCACAACGCCATGACCCCATACATGATCAGTGGGTTGCATGCACCGTCAGCCACAATCCTGATAGCCTTTTTTTTTATAAGCAAGGGATATTATTAATCTTTGAAATTTAAGCGAAATTACAAAAATGGGGTCGTACCTGCCTAAGGAGGGACGTCCCGAAACTGAAAAAACAAACAAAACATACCAACCTCAACCCCGAACCCTTGAGAAACTAATAGGCAACTAAAAAAAAAGGCTTATCACAATTTCCCTGTATTGACAAATTGTCTCCAAATTTCATTTCTACGTTGTGCTGCTAGTAATTCTCGGTCGCTCTGAGTTTTGGTTCGAGTTTGTATGGAGTAAGAGACCGGTTGCGATTTTTTTCCCGTCTTGTTCCCTTTGGTTATCGTAATGATAGCAGGCTCTAAAGCCTTACCTGATCCCGTTGGAACAAAAACCGGAATAATTCTCTCACTGTTCAGAGGTCTTGGTTTACTAGCGAGCTTTGGGGATTTTAAAAGGGCGTCCTTCCAAGGACTATCCCTACATTCCTCAACCTCTCTTTCGGTTTCAACCAAACCCTCTGTAGGGTTAGTTGCCTCCATACGGCCACTACAAACTGAGGATTCGATATTTGCACCCTCTTTCAAACTTGATAAGGGATTAAGTATACCCAACAAGTCCCTAGACTTTGGCCCTGACACTTGGGCTTCCTGTTCCTTATCTAACTTATCTTCTAAAACTGAAGTATTGGAATCCAAAAGTTGTTGGGCCAAAGCAAAGGATCGGCCGACTCCTCCCTTTTCTGCATCTCTTTCCCAGTCAACGCAGTTGCCATTAATCCTGCGAATTCAGTCGATTTCTCAACCGGCATCTGCGGTGATTCACTCCCCGGATTTGTCTACGAATCCAATCCCGTGTTTATAGGTTGGAAAGGAATATCCAATCCCGTGTTTATAATTGGGAAAGAGATATGTTGACTTTCAATCAGAGATTGATTGCAACCATCGGATTCCGGCACCGGCGTACTCAACTTTGCCTTCGACGTCCGACTGTCACCAGGGGAGCTTACCGGCGAGGAAGCACGTTGTTCCGATTGCTCAGTGGGAGAAATAGTACCATCCCTAACCGTATCTCTCTTCTTCATTTCCTTCTTTTTCCGACGTCTTGCCATTGCAACCTTACGAAACCTTACAAAGTGTGTCCATTGATCCGAAGACCATTTAGGCTGGAAATAGCTTCCTTTTCCGACTCAGCCGCTCGAAACCTTACGAAGCCAAAATGCTTGCCTTTACGATTCGCACGTATCTAAACAGAGCATTCCGAGATTTCTCCGAAGACACTAAACACATTGTTTATCCATGAAACTGTGGTTCCATGTGGTAGATTACAAAGGAAGATCTCTACTGACTGTACCATTTCACTACCATCACCCATCTTTGAATATATGGGATTGATAGCCATGGCATGGGGATGTCTACGCATACCCGGTGACGGGATCAATCACGAATGGACTACACGATGAATGGTACAGACTACACTACTCCTTATCATATAACTTATTGCATTTATCCACGTATTTCAAATCGTGTTTCTTTTCCAAATCATCTCTCTCTATGTGTACCGACCATTTAAAAAAAATAGTCATTGAAGACGTAACGACCATTCTCCAATGTTTGAATCATCTCATCGATAAAAGTATACCATTTCCTCCCGTTCTACATCTATTTTAGAATCATCTATACTTCTATCCTCTCATTTTCACTTATTCTCCTCTATTTCACACATTCATCATCAAGAAATGGTTATTGCATGACATTATATTATGGTCTGATGAAGAAGTTTGACTCATTGTAGCATGACTTTTTTATGCCGAGCGCGAGAGTGAATATTGGAATACCGTATATTTACATTTCTTACAAACATGTTCACAACATATGCCCTGCTCGAAGAGGTAAACAAGTGAGAGATCATTGGTTAAAGACTACCGAAAAATTAAAGAAATTCGACACAATTGATCAATAATACAACCGAAAACAGAGATCAGAGCAAATCGATGACTATGTTTTGCATGTGGTTGATGTACAATACATCTAACAATTTGGAGCACCATTCCAAAATAATATTAATGAAGCTAGTAAAAAACGATTCAAATTGACGACACCACATTGTGATTGTTTAATAAAAAAATTGTAATTTCGATTAAGTTGTTCTTTTAATTTAATATAATTTTGTTAAAAAAATAATTTATTATAATTTCGTTTAATTGTCTATAATTTATAAACAATTCTAATGTATTCTAATGTTTAAGTAATGAAATTTACAAATAGTGTGTTTGTAATTTCGAAGTCATTCCATTTGTGTAACTTGAAACGGCAATTTTTATTAGTCTATTCTATTAACTTTTAGGGATAGCGTCGATTCCTAACCCAGTCGAAAATGTCATTTGCACATCTTAACCGTGATCCACCTTTTGTGACAGATCCTAACACAAATGTGGTACACGTTTACAAAAAGTATCAATCACGTGTAAAATAACTATGAAAAAAGTGGGAGGATTTGTAAAAAAAGTACCACCTTTATGCTACTTTTTGTAACAAAATATCACATTTTTGTTATTTTTGTAACAAAAAACCATCTTTATGTTATGATATGTCACAAAAAAAAAAGTACAATCAAGATATACAAATGGCCTTTCTAATTGAACTAAAAATAGCATTTTTTCCTGATTTTGCTTGCCAGTTTTTATTAGCGCACCTTTCACACTTTCTTTTTGACGTGCGATACTTGTTATAAAGTCCGAATAGCCAAGCTACACTCTTGAGATGCTCTAATTTTTAATCTTCAATCTTATCCCTCTGAGCTACCTAACTTCACTCCCATGAGAACCAAATCCAGAAAAGCCGCCACAAACGCAACCAATTGGTTCTCCTTCTTGAAATGGAAAGGAATAGACAACCTCGATTGGGATTGGGATCGGAAGAAGAAGAACAACACCAACAAGCGGTTCCCGGTAACCGAGTTCCTGACCCGATACGACGACCGTGAAGCAGAGCACATCATTTTGGGCCCTGGTATCGGCGCGGGGATCGGCTGCGGCGCCGGTATCGGACTCGGCCTTGTCGGCGGACTTGGCTACGGCGGCTCTCCCTGGAATGGCATGAATCTTGTTTTCGGTGTAGGCGTTGGCTGCGGCGTCGGATTCGGACTCGGCTATGCCCAAGGTATCGGCTGCGGTTCCGATTTGGCCTCTCTCCACTCTCACTTCTTTGCCAACTAATTGATGACTGATTATCCACAATGTAATGAACATTGTCTACAAGTTGTACTCAATAAATGACTTTGATTTAGTTTATTTAATCGAAATTAGACAGTAGTTAACATTTTTGTAAGGTTATTTGTATGGTTTTTATGGGAGGAAAACGTTCTGTGGCATGATCATTATATGTAGGGATAATTGTAAAATCTTGTAGTAAATTATGCGCGTTTTGCATAAACTCACGGATTGTAATTATTCCATTTTAGGTATTATAATGGGACTATATGTGATGGCAATCCAACTTATCCACCCAGATTCACTTCAATAAGGGCGAATTGGGGTGAACGATTACTAGTCGTTAGGCCATTGTCGTAAGAGAAATCAATCGATTTGGGGGACAAATCAAGAGGGATGAAAATTCATCGTCTGAAAAAAAGCAAAAGGCTACATTTTCATCCATTCGTCTCCCCTACAGATGCTCTTATAGACTTGATTCTAAATTAGCTCTCTTCTATTTTAATCCCAACATTCATAAACATAATCCTAACAAGTATAGCCACAACTGCAAATCATTTTTAACCAAAACAACCCACATAGATTTGATCTTTGAGTACATAAAAAGCTAGATTCGAAGAATAAAAGGATACAACAACACCAGAAGTTACATAGCAGTCACAAAGGAATGCCTAGTGATTACAACTCCTATCTAAAGTCCTAGTGAGCAAGATTACAACCAACAAGATATTAAACCCTAGTCTGTCACACACACAGCACAAGGTAGAAACGATCAGCAAGAAACCTCACAGTTTGATTGACTGTTGTCTTTAGAGTCCTCCGACATGTCTATGTCTTTGTCAGCCGGTGAATGCCCTAAGACCTCCCTTGTGGGGTTGGGAGGAGCTCCGTTGAAGGATGAGAGTACTGGCTTCACTCCACCATACACTCCCTTCAGATCTTCAAAGCAGAGATTGGTACTGCTGTGGATCACAGTTGATGCAGACTCAACTCTCTGTTTCTTTGCCTTATGTTCCTGCTGGTGACCCGCCAAGAAACTTCCCACCACAACCTGATTCATTGCACCGTATCAGCGACAAACCAAATATGCAGGTGCAGAGTTAATGAGCTTTAGTAATTACTCATTTTCAGAACGCTCCTAACTAGTCACGGAACTATTTTTAGTGTTACTTAGCACATGATAATACCTGCACAGGGCCTGCAGCTACCAATAAACCAGCAAGTCCTCCCCCAAGAACACGGCCATCTGGGCCAGCCAAAGACACACTCATCCCACCAGATCTGCTCTTTTGCCCTCCATTCTCAGTGGGCATAAATGACCCAGATAAGGAAAGTATCTCGAAACGACCCTGCAAGAACAATAAATAATTTATATTCTCTGCGCTAGTTTGTCGGTGTGTGTGAGCTTCTATTTTAATATGATTTGGGTTTCCATAGAGTTGATAGTAATAAATACAAGTATAATATTCCAGTCATAGAAGGAAGGGAACGGATACCTCGTATGTTAGGGTACCCCCAGATGAGGTAGGCTGCCTAAGTGTCACATTTGATATGGTACCATTTGCTGAAAGAATGCAAATAGCTCGAGCTCCTTGTTGTGAAAACAACATTATCTTCATTGTAACATCCTACAAAAAGAAGACCCAACCCAACATGCTAAGAGTCACAAAGCTTATTCATCGTTAAATGCAATACAATGACAGATATACCCATGCATTAGCACTATCTAATCAGTCGTATTATAGGACACTGCTTGATACACAAGCTTCAATACATAGTAAAGCCAACTGGATCATAACGGTGTGTTTGATGTCAGGGTTCAAATTTCATAACTTCAGAGAATAAAAGAATAATTTTATGGACTAAACTATAAATTCCCTTACTACGAAATTACCATTTATCCTCCAAGGTTTCTAAAACTAGAGAGAGATGTCTCATTGGATTAAAGAAACTTCACCAATACTTTTCCCTCATAGCAGAAAATAACTGAGATATTGTTATGGTATACATACAAATACATTCTAAACACATACCTCTCCAGCATTAACTGTGATTATGTGGGGAGTGAAATTTGCCCCAACAGAGTATGCAATCCTCTCACCTACACAATAACATTCCATAAGAACCTCCGGCGGTGTTCCAAAAGCCCACAAATCAGGAAATAATTCAATTCAAATTGAAAACTACCAAATATTGTTTGGCATCGTTTAAAAAAGAAAACTCAATTCATATGAGGACCAAAATTATAATTTGTGAATCAGATTTAAATTCTGGTTGGATTTCAGTAAATTTCAAATAGACTTTTGGGGTCTTTTTGTTAACAACAATTAGACAGTGAACATCTGAGGAAAATCACCAAAACCCTTTCCATATTTGTGTATGAATTTTGTAAATTTAAAATCATGTTGAAAACCACAGATATATAAAAATAAAAGGAAGTGATATAATAATTATACCATGCTTTGACAAGGGTTTGATTTTCATTCTCTCTTGAATCTCGCCTAAAAAACTTCCGATAACTTTAATCTAGGGATTTGAAAGAGCAACATTGAAAGAAATGGTAGAGAAAATGAGTAAAAGAGAAATCAGCCCCAGAACACTAGTACTATACTATTCAGGTTGCCCCAAATATTTTAATGTAATTCTTGGTGTGATCCTCTCAATTTAGCTGATAGATAATCTGATGGATCTGACTCAAACAAATTATAGGATAATCATAACTATAATAACGATTAACCATGTAACTAAAAGATAACAATCACTCAAACATTATACTGTCACCAGAAAGTATTTTCTCTACTCGCTTCAACAAAAATGTTCGTACTAACTGATGCAATAGACAATTACTGTTTTGGAAATTAATTATGTAGTTAACAACAGATTCAGATTTCCTGTACTATCTGGATAATATATTTATATATATCCATCGACTGGCTCCTTCACCAGTTCTTAATATCTATTCCCATATGCCTACATGAATTCTCCCCTAGGAAAAAGCAAGAAGCAGTAATTGTCTCCCCTTGTGTACCATCTCCACTTCTTCACGAGCACCCATGAAGAAGAAATATTGGATCCCCCTATTGAAGAAGAAGAACCTGCAGGATTGTTATGCAAATGACGAGGATGCTGGAAAAGAAGATGATTCCGATGAAGAGGACAACTAGTTTTAGTAAATATATATATGACATTTAAAATATTTCACCAAGAGCCCAAATTTTCAATTGTGTTGGCCTTTGGTTTATATAGCGTTTAATTAACGTTACAAAATGAAGATTATTGATTTTACTTGGTCTTTGAACACAACTAACTATTTTTGTAGCGCTTAATGTTTACTATATAGTAGTACTTCTATGAAAAGCGTTGAGACGTTCAGAACATTGAAGTCATTGTTCAACCTGGTTGTACTAAAGAAGCAACGCCATATCGATAGGTCGCGTGATGTAACAACTTCGAGCACGAGTGTTGGGACTCCATGATCTCCCTGTGTATATGGTCTTTCCATCCCACGAAACAATTCTTCTACTACTAATGAATGCAATCAAGGCTTCCGATCACGTCTGGAAAGCCATGTCTCTCGCCAATATGCAATAGACAAGTCAAGTCATCAATGTTGGATTGTTAAAGTATTATTGCTTGTATTTCCCAATCACGACAACGATAAACGTTAGGAGGCATAGCATGATGGTTAAGGCACTCATTCACATGCTTTCACGTAAAGAATCAACTGAGCAATTACAAGCCAGCATCCAAAGTGTGGCAATGCATTTCTTGTGTGGATTGAACCCCGACTATGCTTTTGAGTGAAATAACCGTCCTGCTCCACGATATCATCCATAATGCTTAGGAACATATGTTGCTCCACGGCAAAATCGTTCCATCCTGTAAGTTTGGTTGTCGATAAAATAATCTTTCATAATGCGCTCGTGCCCCTCCTAGCGATCGAATGGTTGCTAGACGATCATTTCCATAGGCTTAACAAAGCAGCTTCATACTCCCGTTCCAATTCCTCCGACTGCATTCATCAATCAAAGCATACAGTTCGCTGGCATTTATTTGTGTGGAAAGAACCATAAAACAAATTGGGATTTTGGAGCTCCGTAAAGGATGAAATTGTGAGGATTGATCGAAGGCATGTGTCGTATTTATTTATAGGAATTTAAAAAAAAATCAGAATTAGTTATTTTCTTCCTAACATTCGGACGTAGGGATAGCCAAACGGTCGAATTTTTTTCAAACCGCACGCCATGTGTCACGCTGCCATTCATCGGAGGCCGCCAGGCTGCAGTGGAGGGAGCCCTCCATTGTGGATGCTCTAACCCTCTTGCAAAAAGAGAAAGATTCTTTCAAACGGAAGTGAGGTCATGAAACCTGTACCAGTCTGAAAACAACCAGAGATTCTAGATCTGAGAGACAATCTGGAGTTGGGGTCCCACACTCCACACCAAACTCAACAAGTATCCACTCGAATTCAACTGTAGAACCCAATATCAAGCCCAGTGATCAATCACAGACCTCGAAACCACACAAGCTACTTCAACTTCATATAAAGAAGCAAATCGAACATAGCTAAAAGCACTCACATTAACAAAACATAGCAGAGATTCAAACTTTCAAAATAGGAGCAAGTTTGAGTCATTACCTGAACCCTCAGGCTCAAGCCTGTGACTGTCAAGCTTATGCGGCTTCTTGACAGAATCATTGGGCCGCCCTCTACCCTGTTTCCAACCGGAGAAATCGCCGGTCAGCGGAAGCGAAGAGGAAATGGGCATTGGACACAAGGGCGTCGCCAACTTCCCATCAGGACCATACTTCCTCGGCCTCCCTCTCTTCTTCTTCCCGTCTGAAGTAGTGGAAGCTCCTGCTGACCCAGTCGCCGGAGAAGCAGCTGCTGCCGGCGGCGCAGTCTGAGCTGGTAAAGGAGCAGGAGCTGGACCTGGAGCCGGAGCCGGAGACGTCACGGGCGGCGGAGCTGGGGGTGGTGATCCAATGGCAGCTGGAAAAATGGGACCACCAAATAAGGTGGAGTTTTCATTCCTAGGAGCTATCCGGTAGGTCTCTGTAGCACCGTCCTTGAATGTAAATCCAAAACTCAAATCCTCCCTTCCCTCCATACATAAATTTACACACACCCAAATCTAAAATCTCTAAAACCTCCCAAAAACTCTAAAGCCCGCCCATTCAAACTGCAAACTTTTCCGAAATTGTGGGAGTGAAATCAAAATCAATTTGGATACAAACTAAACGAGCAAAACCCAGAATTTTTTTAGTACAAAATCAAGTATAATTCGAAGGATCGATTCATACAAAATAGGAGAAAACTATGGTTAATTTGGAAGGACAGAAACAGATACGTTTTGCAGACTTAAATTCTCACCACTGCAGAGAATGCACAGAGCTTCAATGGTGAGAAACACTCCCGCTAAAAAAAATTACCAGGAACTCCCAAAAATTACATGTAAAAAAAAGCAGATTATGGGCGATTTTCAGAATTTCTGCAAGCGAGATGAATTTAGGGTTTTGCAGGAAAAGGAGGGGAGAAATAAATGAATAAAGTAGAAATGTGAAGGGAAAATAATAATTAATTAATTAATTGAAATGCAAAATGTAGAGAGAGTAGTTAAATATTGTTGAATTTAAATACACAATCAATATTTTAATTGCAAAATTGAAAGTATAAATTGTGGTTAAGGAAATGGTTCACGTCCGTCTTGGAAACTTAATAGAAAATGGTGATTTAAATACATGACAGAGGAGGCAGTCGTATTAGTAAATTGAATATTAAAAAAATTATGGAAATTTGGGAAAAGAAAAAAAAGCTTCTAATTTAAAATTGCCATTGAATTATTATTATTTTTAATTCAAAGCTGTAAAGGGAACGTTGGAGCCATGCCATTCCCCAGCAAGCACTGACATGTTTCTTTGTCTTTTCGGTGAAATTAAAGTTTGACGATTGTTATTACATCTAATTACCCTTTGATTTCCAAACATCTACCCTTCATGCCACTGTAAATATTCCGTATGTGTTATTGAACATTACTTGTTTAAGTGTGAAACTTGGAACAGACAATATGAAGACTGAAAACTCACATTAATCAAGAGATAATAGTCTCGTAAACTATGTATACAAATTGGAAGAGCCAACATTACAATTGACCATGAAACAACAGAAACAATGGAGACATGATCATAGAACCAAAACATTAAAGTTCAGGTTAATCCAAGGTTGATGTTGCTGATACACTAGACTTGTATACCATACTTGAGATGTAATGTTTTGGGCACCACAAAACCAGCTCTTCTCTCCTCAAATGAGTATTCGATTTCTTCAGGAACCTCCAGGGCCCGATGAACTGCTGCAGAAGAAGAAGAAACCGGTGGAGCTGGTGTAGCAGCTGTCTGCATTGGAACTGATACTGTCAAAGGCGTGGAGGGTATTATGGGAATTGTCATGGCTTTCGGTGTCCAATTCTCTTCATCTTGAACACTAATTGTCTTCTTTAAAGGCGTGCTGAACAGCGTATTGTTTACTGCCTTCTTCAACATCTCACCATGTGTTGAGTGATGATCATCTGTCACATTCGTCATGTTGGTTTTTGTTGATGCTGTTGAAGAGATTGGAGAGAATGGCTTCCGGGCCATGACTGGCTCTATGTCACAGTAATTCACTGCACCAAAAGACTGTTTTTTCAGGGGTAGCTCTGACCCTCTCCTAGCTGCATTATATAACAAAGTACATATCAGAAATATATGAGCAAAGTAGATTAATATGTATTTCAAATGTACTTGCCATGTACAGCTGCTGCGCCATCGTTGTGGTGATCAAGAAGATGCACTCGATCGCTCTTCCTAGAAGGTTTAGGAGTCTGATGCATTGTGCTACCAAGGGAAAGCCTTCTGCTACTTGCTCCCCCTGTTGACATTCTGGGGGCTTTCTTCACACTCTGAGGCTTCACAGGGCTTGGTTTTGACCCGTAAAGAGCCTCTTGTTCTGCTATCAGCTGTCCTTGGAGCTTCTTTTGGTCCTGAATACACAAATTATTTCATTCAGATACATTTTCATATAATGGGATTGTTGCTGATGTGAATGACGACATACCCTTAGCCTGCGGCGCTCTTGCTCTTTCTCTTCTCGTAATATAGAATACTCTTCCAGCATAGACAGAAGACGAACCTGGACATAACAATAAACAATTCAGACAGACTAGCATGAAGGTAAGTAAATGGAGCTTTTGGAGAAGGAAATACTTACACCGTCATATGTGAACTCCACGCCTCTCTCCTTCTCCCACGCGGTAACTTTTAAAGCCAATCCATCTACCATTCCTGCCAAAACATTATGTTCTTACAATGTAAGTTTTGGCAAACACAGCTAATTACAGATTTCAAAAATGTATGTAGAAATTGATTCCCTCAACTATGTACTACATACCTGGAAGCTTATTAACCATTGCACGAGCTTTCTCAGCCCGTTTAAGAGTAAGATGAGCTCCTCTTCCAGCATTGTATCGGTTATCATCCTGAACAACCAACAACAGTCACTAGAGAGAGAGAGACAAAATCAATATGAATTAATGATTACAGAAGTACTAACCCTGTTATACTCTTCAAGCCAACACTCTTCGTCGCATGCAACCAACCACTTCTCAACCTTTTCTAGTATTTCTTTCCTGGTAAGAGATTCCTCTTTAACCCTAGCAATCTGATTCTCTATTTGTTCAAGGACATAAGCGGGGTCCACAGCTCCTGCCATAAGGACAGACCGTATACACATTTGAATGGTTTTATAGATATGAGAACGGGAACAGTAAAAGTGCTGCAGTTTCTATATGAGAAAGTTGGAACACTAATACAGGATATCACTAGAACACATACCAGAATCTATAGCTTCAATGACTGTATCCATTGCACTGTCCCCTTCTGGGACCATATGTGTCTTCCAACAAATCTGTTCTAGCTCCGACCTTTTCTTCAGAACTAGTTCTTTCATCTTGCTTGCTTTGAACTCTTCCAATCGTGACACCTCTGCCTCAACCTGCACATAATATATTTTTACCTTCTGTAAGACTAGAGAGCAATCCACCCAGTTTGTCCAGACTGTCTAAATCAAGGGATAAGAGAACAAAACAATACAGATTTACACGAATACTACTCACATTGTTAATGAAAGCCATAGAAAGTGTGTTAGGTTCAGTAATTTCATGCTCTGATGCAGCTAGATTACAGGTTACATTCTGAAACTTCTGCTGCTCTTCAATCGGCGTGTCCATCAGATTCCAGAGTTCTAACATATTAGTTGCCAGGTCTTGGAGCTGCCATGAAGAGTCACTCTGGTCAACTAAGGAAGAAAGGTGTTGGACTAACTCAAACTGAAAAACAATCTTAATCCACTACTTACCCTCTGCATTCTCTGCAATTTGATCTCCCATAGGTTTTGTACAGCAGCAGCTAAATGTTCAATCGTTCCATTACTTATGCTTTTTGGCCCTCCAGAGTTGCTTAAACTGGGATGAATCTCACAAACTGTATGTGTGAAATCTATTCCAAGCACTGAGCAGAGTGAGTTGAGAGTAACCAGATGGTCCTGAACCTGCTCCATGCGATCATTCTACAGGAGAAGAGGGGGGGAAAGTTAAGCCAGTAGAAGAAAAACATTAACTGGAAAGCAATATAATTTTATGATATGGAACAAAAAATAATATAAGAGAACATTACTACCTTATCCTTTTGAAGTTCGTGGAGCTTCCTGTGCAGTTCTTCAAGGTTCTTTAAGGATAAATCAGTTTCATCCAGAACTATTTTAGAAGGAATACATTCTCCAGATCCATGGATCTCATTTGTGATTTTTTCTATTTCTTCTAGAACTTCACGGAACTGATTATGTCTCTCTGATTTCCTTTTCTGCATCTCCTCTAACTGTGGAAGGATTAGCCTGAGCTCTTCCTTCAAACTTCCAGCGGGTTGATCAGACTGGAAAGGATAAAAACTCTTATAAACAATTCGATAGAATGATATCCCGAACTTTGAACTAATGATTAAATTTCCCGCATAGTGAGCATTTGAAAGTAACTAAACATGACAATTATTTTTTATGGTATATTTCCACGAATCTCCTTTTCAAGCAAAAGAAATAGGATGGCATTGGTCTACCATAAACATACTAATTTCCTACTATAAGACATTTGTCGTCACAACCTTTACATCCCAATATAGAAATGAGTAATTGGCAACCATGAAACAGTTCTATGTCAGTCATTTATGATCTCAGATAATGAACACATCAATACCAACCTGCCTAATGTGCACTGGTCGCTCTCCCATGGCAGAGCAGATTGCTGCAACTTGCGCTTCAGAATCAGCAATTGCCTGTCTCAGCTTAGCTCTGGATTGATTTGCCCGATCAACTTTTCTTCTGTACACTTCTAGACACTCTTGTTCAAGCTCAAGCAGCATTTTATCCCTCTCAGTATCAGTCTCTCCAACTTCATCCCATATTATCTAATTTTGCAACAGAGCAGAACAGAAAAATAAGATTAGCATCTAAGGATGTAAGGCTTTGACGATATAATTGGATAATCTAGTCATAATGCCAGAACTAGAGGAGCAAGTAACAGTAACACCGTTGTGTATAGAGCAATAACCTTGAGTTCGTAGAGAAGTGATCCACATGTTGTTTCCACCTGCAAAAGTGGATCTTTTTGGAGATTGGACATGTTTAACTAATTGTACCTGCCAACAACATTCGTCTCATAATTACAGTCTGCCCATTACTAATTGATGAATAAACAAGACATACTCATTGTATCACACAACAGGAAGAAAGTATAGTTTCAAGTAGAGAGATTAAAGAAGAAAATTAGCAGACCAACCACTTTCCCGAATAGAGCAGAATAATTAACAACAATGGTGCAAAATAACCCAAGAACTGAATCTTGATTTGACTAACGTTAATAAAAATGGAAACAAAGATAAATCCCAAAGAAATATCATGTATGTAGAGAAGCAATAAATTAATGAATACTCGTGCAAAGCACATTCGTTTACACACTACACATAAGGGGACTAGAATGGGATGAAATAACATGCCAAGTGCTCCCTCCAACCCAAAATAAGTGTCATATTTAAAAGTGAGGTTTCAAAATTCGTTTCCTCTGTTTTCCCTCACGTGCAGTCGTGCATGCTTTCATGTATAGACGTACTTAATTCTCAAGTTGTAATATGAAGGGACATTATAGGAAATTCATGTTCAATTAACGAACTAAAATAGAAATAAGAGTATTATTTTGTGATGTAATGTACTTATTTTGGGACAGAGCAAAGGCAACTCAATGAACACATATTCCTTCGTACACTCTTCTAACCAATGTAATCATTGTAAATTATCATATGAAACGCAAATAGAACCATTTCCATGCCAGTTGACAAATATTAGGGGTACTAAACAAAATCAAAGCATGATTCATCAGTGTATAAGTAATAACCTAGAACTAACCCCATGTCACAAGGCTTCTGAAGCTTGAACACAACTTAAACCCTAACGTCACATCTAAACAACTTACTGCAAATAACTAACAAAGAAGCTTGAATTAAAAGCATTAAGCCTTTCGAATTCACCATGAAGACATCAATATTTGAATCTCAATTATACAATCTAGCATCACACATCATCACCGACTAAAAATTGCAAACCCAATCTTCTACAACAGCCATGTATACTCATTTCCCAGATGGTTTCTATTCGAGATTCAAACCCAATTTAGAAAGAAAACCCCGGAAATGCTAGGATAAATAAAAGGAAATAAGGAGTTGGGTATCTAAAACAGGTTTAGATGGCTAAATTAAGTAGGAGCGAACAAAGCTTCCATTTCTGGTCTGATCTGTTCCTTCTCTCCTCTCATAATTTCAAAACGAATGAATGGGCAAAAATAGAAAGTAATTGAAGTGGGTGATGAGAAGACAAACCAGAAGAAGCGACTCTTTTGAAGTTCCTCGGCAATGGAAGTGAAATTTTCCCGAGAAAAGAGAAGGGAGAATTTTCCTGGAAAATTTGAAAGGGAAAGTGAAGAAGAAGCGGGCGTTCCTGGGGAGAGTGAGGAAATAGGACCGTTGAAGAGCGCTTGTTAAGGATTAGTTTTTAATGATGCCCCAGGAATACGATGTGATGATAATTTTGTTGTAGTTGGATTTGAATTTCAAATTCGGCCTGGATCTGCTGTGTGTGGTTTCACTTTTCAGATTCACGGATCTCCTCTAGATTTTCAGCACGTGGATTCGTGAACAAGGCCAGATCTCACTAGTCGTTACATCGTAGGGCTCTGACAAAATATGACACTGTTGCCTCTTGCATCTCAGTTCAGGAACTTAGCGACTTTTATACGTACTAAATTTGAAACACAAGACAAGTAGACAACCATGATAAGAAAGTCAAAGGCTAGTAAAGTTGACTTTGTTTTTTATAACTTAGAGCACCCACAGTCGTGGGCGAGGAGCAGCTGGCGAGATGTCTTCGCCGACGAGCAGGAGGCGGGGAGCTGGCGAGGAGTAGGCGAGATCAGCGCTGGCGAGGACCGCTGGCGACGTGCTTCTCGCTGGCAGTTCACGCCGGCGAGATGAGATGAAGATCTCATAAATCTTTTTTGTCCAATAAAAAAATGCATGCTTTCAATGCTATTTGTTTTGAAAATTTAACCTCACCTATATTATCCAACAAATATATGTACGTCCAATCGAATAACCTTGATCGTCGCTCACCATAACTACAACATTTATAATAAACCTAACCAAAACCTTATATAAACTCACCCTCACAAACTAAATATGCACACACTCTCTACTATTCATCCTTCTCATCTTAGATACGTCCCGACAGTCATCCTTGTTTGTCCGTCATCATGGAATTCGATCCCGAGGATATGGAATTCGATTCTATGTTGAATGACATGCTCGAAGACTGTCTGTCAACCGAGGAGATGTTGGCCGACGCTTTGGTGGATTCTCCACCAAAGAAGCGCAAATACATTCGACGCGACCGGGTAGCCGCAAACGAACGGTTAATGAATGACTACTTCAACACCAACCCTGTGTACACCGAGGTGCAGTTTCGACGTCGGTTTAGAATACCAAAGTCGGTGTTCCTCCGTATCGTTCATGCATTGGAGCAGCACGACGATTACTTCAAGGTTTCCTTTGATGCATTGGGTCAAGTTTCATTATCTCCTTACCAGAAATGTATTGCCGCCATTAGGCAATTATGTTACGGAATTGCAGCTGATGCGTTGGACGAGTATGTGAAGATAGGGGAAACAACAGCTTTGGAATGTTTGCGCACATTTTGCAGTGCACTGAATAAAGTCTTTGGTGCTACATACCGGCGGAAGCCTACACAATCTGATATGGACCACATTTTGGCGGTTAATGAAGCGCGCGGATTCCCGGGCATGCTAGGAAGTCTTGACTGCATGCACTGGGAATGGAAGAACTGCCAAAAGGCCCTTCGAGGGTCACATTCCCGAAGGGACCACGGCAATCGACCAACTGTGGTCCTTGAGGCGGTTGCAACTCGTGACTTATGGATTTGGCACTCTTTCTTCGGCATGGCGGGGTCGAACAACGATTTGATGGTCCTGAATCATTCGAAGCTGTTCGCGGACGTTATCAACGGTTGGCAACCACCGGTTGCATACACCATAAATGGTAATGATTACACACTTCCTTATTATCTTGCTGACGGTATTTACCCTTCGTGGCCAGTGTTCGTAAAAACAATTCTGTTACCGTCAACGCCGAAGCAGAAGAAGTACGCTGAAATCCAAGAAGCGTGCAGGAAGGATGTGGAACGAGCTTTCGGCGTACTACAAGCTCGGTTTCACATTATCAAACAACCGACCCGCTTGTGGGCTCCCAAGTCGATCGGTTTGGTCATGAATGCGTGCATTATACTGCATAATATGATAGTTGAGGCTGAACGTCATACGTACGACGGGTATCGTGAACAAACAGAAGAAGGTAGTACAAGTCAACCACATATTTCACGAGGAGGCTTCGTCCCGACCAATGTCATACTTGGAAACACTGAGAGGATGCAAAGTGAACGTATGCATTTCCGTTTGAAGGACGATCTTGTCGAACATCTCTGGAATAAATTTGGAGACGCGTAGATGTTAGTTGGTGTAGTTTCCTTTGTATTACGTTGCTTGGTTTTTATTTTCCTTTGTTTTGGTTTCTTAATGAGTACCTCGTCTCTTTTATGTTATCGAGCGTTCCATCTTATCGATGTTTACTATTTTATTCAAAATCTGGTTTGTTAAATAAAAAACCATTAAAAACCTAAATTTCTTTGCATCTCGCCGGCGCCTCCTCGCCAGCCCACTGTAGAGCTCGCTGGCGGGGAGCTGGCGAGATGATTTAATTCTATTATTTTATTCCATCTCGCCGGCGCCATCTCGCCGGCAGCCGGCGAGATGAGTGTGGATGCTCTTAGAGCAGTTAACTATCAAAATAGAACTTTAGTGTCGATTCGGTCGTCTCTTCCGTGGTCTTTGTGCGCACTACCGGAGGGAGACCGTGGACGTGCACCCATAGTTATAGGCGGTCCAGGGTCGGAGACTCCCTAGCCATGGGATCCAGATCAGCCAGTAGAAGAGGGAAACCGTCAAAACACCATGGCTCGTTCCGTCGAACCCATAACTGTGTTGCCGCCGTGACAAAATAGACATCGAACGCCCCCGACCCGATGTCCTTGATGACCAACCCCCTAAGCTCGAGAGATAATCCGGAGGAGGGTCTCCTTGTTGGGAGGCTTGGCAATCCATAGGTTTCCCCATCATGGCAAATTGTTGTCAGGTGAGGACCGACGTGCTTACCGGTAGGTACGAGACCTCAACCACCTCCTCATCCTCCCTTTCTAACGAGCATGCCGAGAGGTCATCCTGGATGTTGAGCAGGTTGGACTCCAGTGACACAAAAAACTTCGGCGTCTTCGAGGTGGTCCCGATGCCCTTAGGTTTGAAGGCTCTATGGCGGTTGACCATACCCGGTGGAGGAGAGAGGAGTGCTGGAATCACCGGCACTTGATCCCCATTGGGGATGATGATCCCATCACATAGAGCTTCTATAAGAACCGCCCCCGATCGATCCCGGTCGAACCGAGAAAATTTGGGGAAAGTTGACTTTCCGCTGGAAAAGTCAACTGATGACTCCGGAAGTCATTCGGGACCTTTCTGGGAACCAAAAAGCTTAGCCGTCGTTACGATTAGCTTAGTTGGGTCATTTCATTTCAAATGACACCTTTTGTGAAAAAGTCAAACCCGGGTCAAATTAGGTCGATTTTGGAGTATTAACGAATAAAAATAATATGAGCTGAGATATTTGGGTAGGAGTGGACCCCACATGGACACATGTCCATGATAGCTTGGAGGGGAAGAAAAGTGGGTTAAAAGACTCATTAGTCCCCACATATGGACAAAGGAGAGAGAGGGGCTAAAGGACGAAAGAGACATTTCCACCTTGAGGATAAGACCACATGGGGCAACAATTTCAGCATATTTTTCCACCTTGGCCGACCATCATTGCTAGAGAGAGAGAGAAGAAATCCTCCATTGAAGCTGCATTGCTTGAAGAAGAAGAAATGGAGGAAAGGGAGCTCATTTGGGTGATTTCCAACACTTTTCTTCTCCAAAACATCATTTTCCTCTTCCTTTCTCCATTTCTAAGGCAAATCTTCAAACCAAATTCATTTTTATGAGGTTTGGATTTATGGGTCTTCTAAAAAAGGCATGAAATGGACTTATGTCTTAGAGATTTAAGGTTCTAAGTGTTCAATTAGATGAGTTATGGAGAAGGTAGAGATTAATGATGAAGTTTCATGGGTTTTTGGTGGTTTTGATGAAACCCACCTTGGGTCTTGAAACTTTGTAGTGTTTGAGGTAAAATTTGAAGTTTTAGAGCTTAACAATGGTGTTGTGGAGAACCTAGAACTAGTTAGGAACTTGTTGGAAGAAAGGAAGTATTTTTCCGGCGATCGGAGGTTCGCCGGAGCTCCGGCCGGTCGCCGGAATCCGGCCATCGGAGGAAGGGAGGACCGGCCATAGTCGGCCACTTTTGGACCGTGACCGGCCCGGTCCGGTCCAGCCACCCACGGCCATGTGTGGCCGTGGGGCCCACATGGCCGGGATTTGGTGGTTTCGTGCTTGGACGGTCTTGGGTGAACTCCGGGACGTTAATTTCTCACCCGGAACGAATTATGGTTGTGATTCATGAAATTTCGGGAAAAACGTTTGGAAACTTTAATTGCGAATTTAGAACGCTCGGACCTCGAAATTTAATTCCGTCAAGTGCGTTGGAACAAGTAAATTAATTATGAATGTTAGACACGAAAAGGGAAAATTTCGGAGTCCCGAGGGACGTTTTCCCGATTCCGGGCAAAATGGGCCTTCCGGGCCCATTTTGAAAAGTTGAGCAATTGGGGTTAGTTTGGGTATTTCCCTCTTAAACCACATTCGAATTAGCATTAATTCTCGTATTGCTTGTGATCTTAGACGTTGGACCCGAGCTCGGAGGAGAAGACTACTAGGCGTCGCGTGACTATGCGTTGGGATAACATTTGAGGTAGGGAAGAGTAGTAATTACCGCTTTTAATTAAAGAACGTTAATAGTATGCATATAGGATGTTAATAACCGGCAAGGTCTTAGCTTGCATGTAGGATGTGATTAACTAGAATAACCGCTTTCAATTATGGGAATTGTCGTGCTGTAGAATCACATGTGGCCATGTCGGGCCTTAGGATTGCGTGTTGGTTGTGGTTATTAGTCCTTAAATGTTGATGTATATTATTTTCTTTGGTTACTTTAAGAATCATAGCATGTTATATGAGTTGTGATGAATGTGATACGAATGGTTGTTTGTTGATATGATTGATTGAATGAATGTGATGAATGTGATATGAATCGTTGACTTGTGAGATGATCGGGTGAATGATAGACCGATGTGGTGGGTTTGGTAAGTGTATCGGTAAGTTTTGATGTTATGATAAGTTCGGTGTAACATGTGTGGTATGGTATTGTGTGATGTGTTGTTTGCTTACCCCGATGTGTGTTTCCGGGAAGATACCTAGGCTGATGTGCGTTTTCGGTATGGTGTATTGTTTGTTTACCCCGATGTGCGTTTCTGGGAAGACATCTAGGCCGATGTGTGTTTCCGGTATGATGTATGATTTGCTTACCCCGATGTGTGTTTCCGGGAAGATACCTATGTCGATGTGCGTTTCCGGTATGGTGTATTGTTTGTTGACCCCGATGTGCGTTTCCGGGAAGACATCTAGACCGATGGGTATTCCGGTTTGATGTATATTGTTTCACCCCGATGTTGTGTGTCCGGGAAGACATCTAGACCGAGGGTGTATTCCGGTCTGATGTATTTGTTTCACCCCGCTGCTAGATTCCGGGAAGATATCTAGACCGAGGTGGTGTTCCGGTATGATATGTTGAGTTGCGTGTGTGGATCGGAGTATCCCGGTGTACTTGTCTTATGTTCGTGTCATGTTGGATTTGAGTGATGTTCACAGTGGACGTCGTAGTATAATATTCTGTTGTTCATATGTTTTCTTAGCTTGGTTCTATGGTCGATAATGTTGTGTTCCTGTTGTTTTTCTATGTGGGTTGTCAGTTATGAGTTTATATTCTTGACTTAGTAATTATGGTGACAGAGCGGAAGTCCATTCCCATTACTACTTTTTCCTACTGAGCGAAATCTCACCCCTCTGTTTTTACTGTTTTACAGGTTTCGATGGTGAGTCGGTGTAGAGGACGTCTCAGAGCCCGGGAGCTCATCGAGAGTCCGGGGGTTTATATTTTAGTAGCGACGTACTTTCTGTCTATGAACTAAATTGTGTCTTTATTTGTCTGAATTGGAGCGTTTGACTCGTGGTATCAGATTTTGATCATGAACTACTCGGAATTTTATGTTATCAAATTTACTCTTATTATTGTTTTTATTTTATTTTAGTTCACGTCTCGAGTTCGTTCAAAACCGGATTTGGGGCGTGATAGCTTCCAGCTCCTTCCGGCCCGGTTCCTCCCTCTCCGTGTTTACCATGAGAGCCTTGCCCGAGCCAGATCTCTTATCAGTGGAGGCGGCAGGACGGTGGCGGGAACCTACAATACCCTAGCGTAACTTGGGCAGAAGCCAGGGTTGGGGACAAGGTTGAGCAACCGTCCACCGGAAAAGAGGAGCCTCCCTCCCTTGTAGGAGACACAGGCAGAACGATCGACCCGAAGCCCCCGGTTCCACCATGCCACTCAGAAGAGTGCCTGCCAGCGTAGGCGGCGGAGACACCAACGATTACAGTGTGCCAGAAACTCGAGGTTCCGAAGGCAGTTGAAGAGCTGAATCAATTTCCAAAGGCCCAGATGGAGACGAGGCGGGAGGGCTGACAGTTGGCGGGGAAAGCTTCGGAACCCTAACCAGACTTGGAGGAGACGTTAGGGTTTTGGGCTTAACATGTCAGCCCCCTCGTGGCTCCACCAATGGCTCGGAAGAACCCAGAGCAAAAATCGGCGACACCATTGATGATGGAGTCGAGATAGGGCGTGTGGTAGAAGGAGGGAGGGAAACCAAAACCGTAGGCGCCTTTTGCTTTTGCTTCCAATTCTGTCTCGGTTTGATAGGAGACACGACCTCCGAGGAGAGGCGTGGTATTGGCACAAGTGGCGTATGCTTCACCACGTGGGGCTGTGATGGGACGTGACTGACGATGAAAGCATCAGTCTCATTGGCGACATGTATAGAGGCCTCTATAGGTTAGGTTAGGGTTTCCTTGAAAAATAGAAAAATCCCGTAAGTCGAGAGAAAAACTATTCATGTGGAAAAATACCTTGTTTCAGTTTTTTTTTTAAATCAATATACATTCGTTTTATTTCTATAATTGATACAACCAGCCTAATCAGAGCCAATTGTATTTAAATAAATAAAAAATCACATGCGGATCAAAACAAAATAAAACAAGAAATCACAGTTCTCTCCTCATGATCTCCAACACAAGTTCATTCCAGGTATCCACCGGACCCGGCATGCACCAGTGCAAGCAATCCTGTACAAGAGGCTTCCCGTCCGCTCCCCGAGTCTTATCCGGGCCAGGGACCCGATACGGACCCATATGCCCGTCATTACGGTACCCAAAAGCATCCGTAATATCCATCAGTTTAAACTTTGACTTGTTCGTCACCTTCTTCACTGCCCGGTTAAAACCCACCACCTGTTTCTCATACATAATCTTTGTAAACCGCTTATGTGTCAGCTCACCCGGAGCAAGAGGCCTCGTCTTCCCCGTGCACGTCCCACCGGTGTTCCACTCCCCGCCCTCGTAATGATCCGGGGAAAAGGTGCGCACAATAGTCAAGCCGGTGTAATTCGGGTGGGTGACGAAAGCAGTGAAGGCTGTATCGAGAGATATTTCAAAAGCTTCGATACTGCTTATCTTCGTGGGTGGAGGATAACCCCTTGGCGGGCTCCACAGCTGTGCTCCCATGATCTCATTGTTCCTCACATAAACAGATTGCTTTGCAAACCAATGACCGGTGGAAAGAATGACTACATCGAAAGTTGGGATGAGGTCCATGAAGTACTCATCAGGGAAGTCGAGGTGTAGCTTGTCTATGCCCTGTGGAGCATAACCGAACCTTTCAGTTGTTCTGTGGACAAGCCACGCGGACCATATTCGAACGATAGTTGTAGATGTTGACTTGAATTTCCATCTCTCCATCATGTCGTTCCCACGCTTCGTGGGAACTTCCACCTGAACATAACCAAACACAATAGCATGATTCTTGTGTAGCATGTTTTCACATTAAGGATGTTGGAGGAGTTTATGTAATTGCAATTTATTTTTTATCGTCACACATCAAGTTTACTTGGCCATATTGAAGGAGACAAACCTGAAACTTAAAGAAAATGAAACTTGATGCATCACTCAAAACATAACATAACTTATTAGAGTATGAAATCATAATTAAGTTTAGTTCAGTTGGTCCTCTAATATAGTACACAAGTTCGAATATCATAATCTTCAAAATACTGTTTGTTTATCTATTTATTTTGTAGTCTCTATTGGGCCCTCTATTATGTCTTTATCTCCAAAACCCTTATCTCTTCATAATAAAGCTATAATTGGTCATGCAATTATCAGCTTCACTCATGTTCATGAAAATGGATCCATCCCAAACTGTCTGCCTGCTATCCTTCTCTCGAAGTTAATTGTACACAAAATATCAAAAAAAAATTATCAAGTTAGTTACCACCCTTTAATGGATCTATACATTCTTTGATATAATATAAGGGTATGTGTGGAAGTCAAGCCATGATTTTACTCATCCTTAACTTTTCATTAAGTCAAATAAGACACGTTGTGGGGCAAGGTGGGTAAAGTCACGTGTTGATGAAAATGGGAGGATATAGTTGCCCCTCTCATAGTAAATTGCTCCAGCCAAAGGGGAGAGAGAAATTCTACTTATGCAGAGAAAGAAATATAGTATAGTTTGAATACTTGCCTGCCAGAGGAGGCACAAAAGGGATTCCATCTGATTTCGAGCAAGCGAGTCACCAATGAAAGCAAGCGTCTTTCCTCTCAACAACTCTAGAAATTCTCTACCATCGAAACGAGGGAGATCGCACTGAAAGGGTTTCCATCGCCAACTCTCATATCCCTTGTCAGGCCTCCCATTGCCCTGACAGTTTTGCATCGGAGACACGACGGGGCATGTGTAGTTTGTGTATAATGGCCCAGCTGGATCATAAAACCAACTTCCATGGAACAAATCACAATCTGATAGTTACAAATGAGAAACAAATATCAGAACCTTAATCGAGTTTGAAAATGAAACATTGTACCAACGATGATAGAATGTCATGTTACTAAAGAAAAAACATCAATGATTTATAATTCAGACATATAGGTGTTAGCTACATTAATAATCCAAATAGATCAAAGGAATTAAGCAACAATTCCAAGCAAACATTCATGTGAGTTCTTCATAGCAATATCACAAACAAACATGGTAGATATTATTTTTTATAAAAGTGGTAAAATTAAGCTACCTGCTTCAACTGAATCGGTCTTTGTAGTATTACGGGGAAAAGAAGATAAATCTGGTGAAGCCTTTAATTTTGCATCAGATGGAGCTTGGACAGTGGTAGTATCAGTTGATTCACTAACCATACGGACTGAATTATTTGACAGGCTTGGAGTAGGAGTATCATCAACCTCACTTTCTTTTGTCGAATTAGAATAAACTGCATGATCATGTGCTTGCTGATCTGGTATCTTCTCACTTTCTGAAATAGAACTAGCATCCACCTCATTTTCTTTTGTCAAATTAGAAGAGACTGCATGATCGAGTGCGGGCTGATCCAATGTTTTCACAGTTTCTGAAACAGGTGGTGATCCCCTTGACCTGATGGGCACTTGTGAACTAGAATCAGAGGGCTCTTCACCTGCTTTATCATTTACTTGAACATCAACTAGAGTGTGATTGAGATCAGGTAAATAACCTTTGTTTGAATGATCATACCAGTACCTATGGGAGCGGAAATCAAAAGCCAAGAGGCAAAAGTAAGGAACAATGCCACTCCTCCAACATAGACTGCAATGGACGAAAGGCTCCGTGGGAAAGCAGAAGCAGAAGACCCTTTACGTGAAGGAAGAGGCATTGCTTTTCAAATCTAGCAACTGCAAAATGCAATCTTCTTACTAAATCAGCTAATAGTACTCTTAGAAAGACCCTTCAATCACAACTTCTTCACAAATACATCAAATGCACATATAGTCCAATCAGTAAATCAATTTCCAAACAAAACCCACTTGTCTTCTCCAATTAAGATAAACTCTTTCCAACTCATACAAGAACCCACCAAATTTCGTCCCAACATCTTCCCTACAAAGGCTGCATAAATCCATAAACTGTTGCCAAACATCAGGCATTGTACAACAGAAAAATAACCAAAAAAACCTTCATTTTCTGTAACTTCAAAACAAAATCAGTGCGAAGCAGAGTAAGAAATGCAAAAAGGGAAAATAAAAATACGCTTAGATTCATGGGTTAATTACGTTTACCTACACTAACCTATACACTATTTTCATATGCATATATTTTCAAGATTTTAACATATATCTACACTAATGTATATGTTAAAATTACAGATGCATACACTAACATACATGATACATACCAAATGTAAAGGTTAGGACATGTATGTGTAATTGTTAAAAATTAGTGTGCGCATGTGTAATACGTGTATACATTAGTGCAAATAAATGTAATTAACCCTAGATTCATTCAAATTCTTCAAAATATGACAGAACACAGTCAAATTCAAACCCTTGCCAAAATGGGCACAAAGGAAATGATGCAACCAACCTATTTATTTCTGGAACTGGTCGAGACCCAGCTCGATTTATTGGATTTTTTAGCGCCGATGTAGAGAACCTTAGCAAAATGGGCACAAAGGAAATGATGCAACCGACCTTTCTATTTATTGGAATGAGAAAGTGAAACGCGCAGCAAATGTGGTGCAGAGAAGGAGGCTTTTTGTGGAGCGAGAATGTGCAGAAGGCGATCGTTAAATTTGGGAAGAATATAGAAATGAAGATCTGGGATCGAGAGAATGAAACAAATTATTGATATATGATTATTATCGGTGTGTTTGTATCTGAATATTAGGGAGTGACGGTGAGTTTCCTCTTCGTGGTTTAATGGAGCTCTCTACACGGCTTTATTTCTCAGATGATGAACAAAGGAAGGTGAAGGGATGTAACTACTACAATGTCATTTTGACATTGGTTTATTTATTTGTCTCGGTTTGAAGGTGTTTAAAATTTAAATATAACTTATTTATGGATGTTCAGACATGCTCATTAAATTTATGTAAAGTCGTTAATTAGGATTACTTTAACAAGTTTCAGTTTAATTTAGTTTGTTCATAAAATTCGTATACTTCCTTAAAAATCTGATCTGCGTCTATATTTGAACAATGCAATGGACAGTGGTTATTATTTTAAACTGAATTGGACAGTTTTCAAATAAACTTGAAATTTTAGACAATGACTCCATTTTGGGTGGATGTGAGTCTATACTCTTATTAATTAAGTGACTACGAATTCTTTACTTTTGAACATGGTAAAACATTTCCTCAAAAAAAAAAAAAAAACTAAGTAATGTATTTGACTTTCGTATGTACACAAAAATATATTAGAAAAAAGTTCATGATCTTGAATGTAATACAAATAACTTAATGGATATGGAAATTTAATATCAAACCCTCACAGACAATAAGGCATCACAAAGAGAAGGGGTGTCTAGGTTTGGAGACATAGATTGTTGTTCATGGAGGAAGCTTGTTCGGAGTGCTCCTGTTGTTTTAGAAAAGGCTTAACAATGCTTGTCGTACAACACTCAAGGTAATCATGTACTCAACTCGCCTTCTCTCTTTTAGAATAAGGTTTGTAGATCTAGGTAATGGCGACGGTGCACAATCAAGTGGTGCAGCGATGATCGCCTAGAGGATAATGTCTTTGAGGAGAGGTCCGTTCTCTCTTGGACAACGCTCAACAGGGGGCAAGCAGTGGCTATGAAGAAGGACCTTTAGCTACCTCTTTCAGAAGTCGCTTCCCAAGAACTTCCGTTCGCGGTAACATTTATTGGATCTTAATTTTTTAGTAAGCCCAAAACTTATAATTTTTGTACTAAGCCCAAACTAAAAACTAATGCGTGTAACCGAAAAGTACAGGCCCAACCAAACCCATCTTGAGCTTCAGCTTCATTTTCTCAAACGGATCACTCCAACCGATCTTCACTCTTCATTCTCCAAGCGCTTTGTTCGGTTCACTTTAATGGCCCCTCAAGCGCTTACAGTGCTCTCAATTTCACCGTCCGCTTCTCAATCTTCTCTCAGAGCCTCCGCCGATGCTCTCAGACCTTCCAATTTGCCCAATTCTTTCCTCGGACCCAAGCTCTCAGCTCGACCCCCAAACCTCATCCATTCCTCCTCCAAACCTCTCCCCACCGTGCTGCTCAGTCTTCCGACGTAAGTCTCTGCGCTGCGTAGTTGCCAATTAGTGGAAAGGTTCCTTTTTGGGGAATTGAGACAATGTTTGGTTTGCTTTTGTAGGAAAAACGAACGAGCTTCAACTGATGAAGTTCCCAAGTGAGTTCTCTAATGCATTTACCGTACTGGGTTTTTCTTAGCATATTGATTTGTGAGTGACTGTTTTGGGTTCGTTGGTGCTGCATAGATGGTCCGCGAGGGCAATCAAGTCATTTGCAATGGCGCATCTGCAAGCAAGGAAGCTTAAGTACCTTGAAACTGGGACCGAGTCACTTTTAACGGGTATCCTGATTGAGGGTCAGTGCTCAAATCCCAAATTTGTGATCTTTCATTTTGTAATGTTAGCTCATTAGTCATTACATTCACTGTCTTGGCCTCACACCCTTGTGGGATTGTGGATACTGGAAATCTATATCTAGATGGAGATGTATTAGAAATAAAATTGGTTGCAAGGTCTTGAAGCTCTTTAGGAATCCAAGGGGATCATTGTAAGCTATAGTAAGTGGTATTATACTTAGGGAATCGGTGTGGGTACTCAAGATTCAAATTTTCACGTGTTCGGTAGACCAAGCTTTCCTTTTATAGGATGGAGGTGTAGCAGGGTACATCTTCAAATAGGAAAATGGTAAATTTCTCAACTCAGAAATTTAATTAGAGGTATGTCTTGAAGAGCATCAACTAATGCAGGGAAGAACCTGTGGCAGTTTCGTGAGAGATGCTCCTACCATGATAGGATTGCATCAAGTAGTGGAGATGCCCAACTTGCCAAATAATTTGTGAAAATTGTCATTACCAAGGGCCTTGTTTGGTTTTCAACATTGAGCACTAGACAACTTTTTGTCTTCATATTGCGGATTTCTCTGGCATGTTATTTTATGAATGGATACCTTCATGTATTTCTTTCACTTCAGGGCTTTGGCCAAAATTTTCTTTTGAAGAATGATGGTGCATGCTTAAATGTCAACAAGGATCAAGATCTCCCACTAGTTTCATCTCCCATTCCATTTTCCATGTGCACTGAGACTTTCACAATCCCTTAAATAATTACCTCATGGAGTTCAACTGCCATCATCATATAAAGAGGCTCTTTGCCTAAAATTATGTCTTACAATAATTCCAACTAAGATGGATAATAGATGTAAAACAGTTCTTGACATCATATGTGGTACTAAAGGGGTTTGTATGTATAATCTTTTTCCCCTGTATTTTGATCTCCCATTTTATTTCGATTTTCGACACATTCCCTTCAAACTTGTTCAATAGTCAAAAGGTGTTATGTTATTAAGGAAGCTGATTTACTTTGGACAGTATTTCATCTATCTCTAAATATTGAGTATATTTCTTGGTGCAATTTATTGATTATTTTGCGTTTCAAAAAGAATATTGATCATTTCATGTGTTGGGTTTGATACTTTTCAGTAATCTGGTGAGGAATGTTTATGGTACCGGGCAATTAGTTATCTTGTTGTTTTATGTCTGCTGAACAGTTATCAAAGTAGAATAATAAACCATTTGTTTGTAGGCTGTTATGATCTTGACTTCTGGATCGCGCTGGTGAGGAATGTTTATGGTACCGGGCAATTAGTTATCTTGTTGTTTTATGTCTGCTGAACAGTTATCAAAGTAGAATAATAAACCATTTGTTTGTAGGCTGTTATGATCTTGACTTCTGGATCGCGCTATAGGACCCGAATACGAGTTCGTTAAGAGAGAACTCGAAAACCTCGTAGAGACTTAACAATTTATTTTAATCCTCAGTCTGTTTATTTCATTCTTCTCTAATGGTTTAAATAACCACGGAGGTTTCCCAATTCTAACATGACATTAATTGTAAACCTACCAACGTTTCTAAATCCTACTATAACTTGCAAACTAAGACATTAATTCAAAGGAAACAATTAAACTAAAAACCCTAACCGACTTCCCCTAACCGGCCAAGTGTGGTGGTGGGCTTATCCCACCTTGTACCGGTCCGTACGACCCGTAACATCACTCCCTCATTCACATGACGCTTGTCCTCAAGCGTATCAGGTGGTTCGATGTCCTTTGTAGTCACGCAAGCAGCTCCGTCCAATATTTCTGTTGCACCAGGTTTATGAAGACGTCTACAGAAGTTACCTCTTAATAAATACTCTGTCATAATGCGGGCAGCTCCCTCCACCACCGCATGTCCAGTAATTTTTGCAAGCTCGACAACGATTTGCTCTGCCCCTCGACAACTGCAGTAACTAGAACAATTTGTCCAAACTTATCCTTTCCAGAATCTGCAGATTGATACTCCACTCTCGTGTTGATAATAAGTCTTATGATGTGTCGGCAAAGACGCCATGTCCTCCTGATAGGGTGCCGGGGACGTGTAGGTAGGCGTACCAGACAGGGACTCTGTTTGGACAGTCAAGGCACCTCTAGAACTGTCCTCCTGACAGGGCACCAGAGACGTGTAGGTAAGCGTCCTAGACAGGAACTCTATATGGACAGCCAAGGCACCTGTAGAACCGTCCTCCTGCTGGGTGCTGGCGCTTGAACTAAAAACGCCCGGACCAGCACTGTCAATTCCTGAATCAACGCCTTTGTCTCCTGCCGATCAGCAGCATAAGATTTCATGAACGCTGTGAGCTGCTGCTCAAAAGACATCTCAGGTTCCTTAACGCGTGGCTCTGTTACCAATTTGTTATGATCCTAACTTCTGGATTGCGTTATAGGACCCGAATACGAGATCGTTAAGAGAGAACTCGAAAATCTCGTAGAGACTAAACAATTTATTTTAATTATCAGTCTGTTTATTTCATTCTTCTCTCATGGTTTAAATAACCATGGAGGTTTCCCAATTCTAATATTACATTAATTGTAAACCTACCAACGTTTTCAAATCCTACTATAACTTGCAAACCAAGACATTAATTAAAAGGAAACAATTAAACTAAGGAACATTAATTAAAAGGAAACAATTAAACTAAAAACCCTAGCCGACTTCCCCTAACCGGCCAAGTGTGATGGTGGGCTTATCCTACCTTGTACCGGTCCGTACGGCCCATAACATAGGCCTGCACTACTTAAGTCTGCCAATTTGTTATTGTTGGTAGGAGTTACCAGGCCCATAACATAGGCCTGCACTACTTAAGTCTGCCAATTTGTTATTGTTGGTAGGAGTTACCATGTTAATGCCATACTTCAGAAAAGAAAGTTGTTTTACTTCTGCTACTTGATTCAGCTAATTCGGTGAAAAGATAGCCAATATACTGCATAGATGTTCCAAAAGGCTGATATTACGCTTAATCAACCAAGCTCGCCACATGACTATAACTGAGAACATTTTCTGATGAATTATGTTTGCCAACAAAATTTCTTTCTTTCCATCTCTCTCAGTTCATACCAACTTGTGTTAATGTTTCCAGTCTGTGGAATTACTTTACTATGTCAGTGAGGGTTAGTATATGCATCTGAGATTGTTCAATATGTGAAGGATATCCACTAGAAATGCAGGAAACAGTTAACATTGAGCTGACGTGCAAGTGAATAAACCTTTCACAAACTGGAATCCCTCAAGCAAATATTTAGGAAATGTATGCCTAGTTTATTAACAATATCTTTCTAATGTGTTGTTTCTTTGATGCTCTCATTTCCATAAAACCTGCTGTGATCCTCAATGTTTGGTTCTCCATCATGTGTATTCCAGCATGTCCTCATTTCCCCCCTGTATATGTTTAGGATGAAAAGAAACTTATTTCTCTTTCGAAAAAAAAAGAAACTTAATTCAGAAGTAGCTACTTAATAAAATAGTTATCATCTGCTTGCATTTTTGTTGGAAAAATTCTCGTGGTAAGTGATTACTACTCAAGTAGAGGCTGAGATATGCCCCTTTTGTCTTCATCTTCTTCTTGTTTGAGGGGAGGACTGTAACATGGTGTTTAAGGCAACAATCTAATTCCAATATGATATTATTACTTAGAATGGTGTGATTTCACCCCTGAGCCTTGCCCAGTTGGAAATCCAGCTGACCAAGTTAGAAAGTTGAGAAGTTCTGTGTGCTGTGGAATATAGGTACTATTTAAACCTTGCACTAGTTTCAATATCATTCATTCAGAGTCTCCTAAATGATCTTTTGGTAATATTTGTCAAGTATACATTTTGAGAGCATTTTCATGTAGCGAATGCCAATCATGCAGCTTGCTATGGGGCTGCAAAGGCTTTGCTGCTCTATATCTTTCTGTTAGTTCTTCGTATTAAGGAACTTAATTTATTTATTTTTTGCAGGAGCAAATGTAGCAGCAACTTTTTTGAGGGCTAATGGAATCACAATAGTCAAGGTGATAAGTGAGACATTAAATTTGCTTGGAAAATCAGATATGATGTGTTTCAGCCCTGTGTGTCCTCCAGTGACTGAACAAGCTCAAAAGGCTTTAGATTGGGCTGTTGATGAGAAAATAAAGTCAGGTAATTGAGCATATTCTGATTAGTATTAAGGTCAGGCGGACCTTGAAATAACTCGGAAAGTGTGAAGGGAAGAGAGCTAATGAGGGACATTATACTATATTACTTCATGCTTGTAGATGAAGTTCCAGATTGATCCTAATTTGGCTTTACTTTTGTACAAATCCAGGTAAAAGTGGGGAAGTGACAGCAGTTTATTTGCTTCTTGGAATCTGGGCACAAGAAGATTCAGCAGGTCACAAGATCTTGTCTACTCTAGGCTTCAACGACAAGAAAGCAAAAGAGCTTGCCGAATCTGTAAGTCTTGGTTATAAGTTTAGGTGTTAGCTTCTCCAATATCATGATCAATACGGTTTTTGTTCCATGCAGATAGACCAGGACAATGTTTACAACACAAGTAAGTTGTTGACGTGAACAAGAATTTATACTAGTTTTCTTCACTGGAAGTGCCCAAATTGTATAACAAGAACGAATAAACACAGAGCACAAGTGAGGATGAAAGTTTCCCCAGGTTGCTTTGTTGTACTCTCCATTGTGTTCCTTTTCAGCTATTCTTGTTAACTACAGCAAATTTTGCTTCCTTGGTTGGAACTAAATTTGCCAAGTGCATTTGTGGCTTGCTCTAGGAACATGTAAACATTTGATGAATTTGGTGCTTGGTAGGCTTTCAAAGTGTACTTTGATGCATTCAAGTTACTGAAGCTTCTATCAGTCTTTCTTTTGTGTTTGGTTACATGTTAAGTTGCTATGCCCGTATTGATCCTATATTGGAACTACGAGCACAATTCGAGCTTTTTGAATCTTGTTGTTAGTTTGGTGGTTTGTGGTTTTCTTCCGAGAAAGTACACCACTGTTCTAATGCATTATTTTTTTGATAAAAATAAATAAATGTCCGAAGCTAGCTCTCCACTTTCATATCAACTAGGGTCTATGTTCCATGGTGCAAGCCAGCATCAGCTTATTTATCCAATTGGTCAAAGCACCACTCAACAAACCTAATTACCCATGAAAGAGAATGATTCAGAGAGGCTAAAACCTTTGGCTCCCATTGACATTCATCCCATTTATACCGTTACACCACTTATTACATTTATTCATGCTTTTTTTACTCTTGGAATTTTCGAGGTGAAAAAAATAATTGTGGATTTGGGAGTTTGGATTGAAGCACGTGCGTGGTGATGGGTTGGAATGATTTAGTGTTTCTGTTTGTTCACACAAAATGATGAGAACACGTGCGGAAGGTTCTACAATGAGGGTCCAAAGCCAGCCTAAAGAGGATAAATGTAAATAGAATAAATAAAGAAGAAGATGAAACATCATCTTAAGAGATGTTCCCAAAGGGTAGAGTTTGGGGGACCATTTCTTTATCGGAATTGTCCACTAAAAGTGGTACAAAATGGTTGCAATTGTGATCAATTAAAGAGGCCATGCACTGTCTGCTATGTCCATCTCAATTCTCATCATCATGTAAATAATCTTTTTCACATTACAATCAAGTTTAGGGTTTGGGTTCTTAAAATTAACACCCATAATTAACACCCATATTTTTTTAGAGCATCTCCCATCATGAGATGATAGCTGGTTGATACAAAAAAAAATAATAAGAGAAAAAATATTAAAATATTATTATTAATCGACGACGCTTTTTATCGGCGGTTAACTAACCGCCAGCACTATCCGCCGACTAATACAAAAAGTGCAGAAAATAGCTTGGTTTTCTTCTTTCAACCCTTCTCTTTCAACCTTGTGACTTGTAATTTTTTTTCCATAC
The DNA here is from genome assembly GCA_963921825.1 of Erodium maritimum. NCBI lineage: Eukaryota > Viridiplantae > Streptophyta > Magnoliopsida > Geraniales > Geraniaceae > Erodium > Erodium maritimum. The sequence continues at coordinate 76,116,705 of OY997590.1, forward strand.
TATATTAGATGCTTCTTTCAACCAATAATCTTGTTAAAGACTGAAAATGTTCTTATGTGTGGGATCACATTCATACCAACGCAATGACACTAAGACCATCTCTAATGGTAGGCTATTTGTGTTGCTTGTTCGATCTAAAAAATATTATTTCAGCCCTCTCCTCTATTAGTCAGCACTATCAGCCAACAACCTCAAATGGCAGACTGTTCGTGCTGGTTGTTCGTTACTGTCTACTTGAATAAATTAATATTTTCTTCCAAATGTGTTTGATATTTTGTTGGATATTATATCTTTTGTATCTTATATTGCATAATAGTTCAATGACAATGACATTTTCATTAAAAATAATTTGAATTCCAACATTGACCTCAAAATAACTAGAATCAAAATACAATTAAGCGTTGTCATATCTATTCCAAATATGTTCGACGAGGTCGTTCGTCAATTCATAATGAGCTCGTTCATCCTACATCATTTGGTTGTTTCCAACTATAACATGGGACGGGATGAAGCTTCCTCGCGTGAATGTTGGTTTGCTTGGCCCACCCTCATCTGTTGGTTCAATGAAGTCATCATATGTATGATGTTCCGCCTCGACAATCATATTCTACATGATAACACATGCATTCATGACTAAGCCGATGGACTGGGGCATCCACATTCGACTCGGCCGAGTGATAATGTGAAACAAAGATTGGAGGACCCCAAATGCTCGTTCCACATCCTTTCTGCACGCTTCTTGGAGTTCCACAAACTTCTTTAGTTTCGGTCGCTGGGCCAATGGGATTGTTTTCACGAAAAATGTCCATGAAGGTAAATACCATCAGCAAAATAATATGGAAGCGTATACTGGTTACCATTTACGGTGCACTAGATTGGTGGTTGCCAACCATTGATGACGTCCACGAACAGTATGGAATGGTTGAGCACAATTAAGTCGTTGTTGGATCCCCTCATGCCAAAGAACGAGTGTCAAATTCGTAAGTCACACGTGGAAACCGCCTCGAGAACCACGGTTGGTTTGTTCCCATGGTCCCTCCTTGAATGTGAGCATCTCTAAGCCGTCAGACAATTCTTCCACTCCCAGTGCATGCAGTCAAGACTGCCAAGCATCCTGGGAAATCCACGCGCTTCATTCACCGATAAAATGTAGTTCATATCAACATGTGTTGGCCTACGTTGATCATGTGGTTTCACCTCTCTTTCAACCTGTGTTTGATCATGTGGTTTCGCCTATTTTCAGGTACTCGTCCAAGCCATCGGCTACAATTCCATAACACAATTGCCTAATGGTCGCGATACATTTTTTTATACGGAGATAACAATACCTTCCCCATAGAGTCAAATCGTTGCGTGAAGTACGGATCATTATCCTCCAATGCACGAATAATGCTAATGAACACATCCTTTGGCATTCGAAAATGACGACGAAAATGCACTTCCTTGTACACGGGATTCTTGTCGAAGCATTCGTGCATTAAACGTTCGTTCGCACCTCCTTATTTTGTTAGTTTCAACATTTTTTTTAATCTTGTAGTTTCAACATAAAAAAAAATTGTTTTTCAAAAGTTAACAATTGGTCAAAGATGAAGTAGCAATTGGTGTCGGCGCATGGTGTTATCGGTTTTGTTAACGTCGAGAGTCTCCGTCAACACCAAACCGCCTGCAAAACGCATGCGAATCACTTACGAGCTACTGCCGTTTCATCTCTGTCAACAACAAATCGTTAACAAATCGACCAGCGTTGAAAATATTCTGAGTACTTTGGCAATTGACATGTTATAATAAAAAAAGGTAACTACAAAAAAATATTCCCTGTGACTTTTTCTTTTCCATTTTCATTATCACATACACATCATGTAATTTATGTTTTTGGGACAAAAACACTTCCTGTTTACCGTGAAGTGAAAGTAGAACCAGTGTGTTTATGAGAAAATCATCTATGCAGAAGGGTCTATTCTAAAATATTAAGTAGGGTAAACTACAAATACATACCTCAAATTTGTCACGATTAACTGATACCTATCCTCTTATTTTTTTAACCGATACATACTCAAATGTTCCAAAATTTAATGCAAAGCCCCTGCCGTCTGATTTTCCATCCATTTTCCGTTAATTTTTTCAAAAAATACTCACAATACCCTTAACCCTAAATCCAACTCTATTTTTCAAATATTTACGAAAATACCATCATTTATTTACCCATCATCATCCTCACATACCCATCATCATCCTCAATACATTTGTCCTCACCCAACAACCATCATCGTCCTCACATACCCAAGCTTGCTTCGACAAAGGCAAGGGCTGCTGACCGGGCTGTGGGAAGTCGGGGCCGTTGGAGGCCACGCCCAAGACTTGCGAGAAGCTGTGATTTCATATATGAAATTGTGTTTCGGAGGCGTTCCACCCGTAGTTCGAAAGCTGTGATTTGGGCAAGTCTTGGTGGTTGCTCCGTGAGTTATGTGGTTTGGGGCAAATCTTGAATAGAGGATTCTAATCTTAATTGTGTCTCTTCCCCAAATCTTTTGTTAAGTATCTCTGTGCTCTTATTTTGTATTGCTATTGGGTGCATTATGGCTACAGAAAAGAAATTCATTCGCGTTTATATGTTCTTCTGGACCTTGGTTTTGTTTTCCCCCTTTTGTATTTGCTAAATTATTTGATTTTTTTTTGTGGGGTTTGTTGATTTCATATGGAGAGTAATCCAGTAACCGTGGGCTGTTTTTGCTTGGTGCAATCTTACTGGGTTTGATGAAAAGTTCTAGCTTTTGTTATGAAAAAAAATTAGGGACTAGGAAAAGAATCAAATACTTGCTTATGAGTTGATTTGAATGAGTTTAGATCTGTTTTTCATATATTGGTTTAATAGAGTTTTATTGATTGTCTGTCTTTAGTTGTAGGGAGGAGAGAGAGGAAAGAGACAGAGGAAGGATGTCACGTCCCAAATCCGGTGTTGATCGGACTCGAGACGTGAACTAAAACAATAATAATTTCCAAATGAAAATAAAGCCAACAATCTCTATTCATCCTTTTAAAACTTTAAACAACCTCGCGAGTCGCAGCTCGATAAAACAACGGTAAAATACTTAGACAAATAAAGGTACGTCGCTAGACACTAGTTAAACCCTCGCTAGCTCCCAAGCTCCGAGAATCTTGCTAGTTCATATCTCATTCAACACCTGAAACACAACAAAGTAAGGAGGTGAGCTTACGCTCAGTAGGAAAAGTAGTTAAGGTTCTGAACCACAGTTCATCACCACGGGTAACCGTCCAATTAGGACATACTAGTAAAGCACGACGATTAAAAGTCAAATTAAGATAATTATTCCAAGACAACACTTCGCCTTCCATCAGGCACAACTCGTAACACAAACTCACAACGAACCGAACTCATACCACTTTCCACAACTAGATCTGGACATCCATCACCTAACAATTCTCAATGAACAACGCCTACGGTCATCTCACAACCGACCACACGTGTGAACTCGCACTGCAAACACAGGACTCAGGTACAACTATCTCGAGTCACCAAACACTCTCACAAGACAAAGTCTCACTTAACCCAATGCACAAAGCCAGACGGCCCGCACGACTCACACATCAGACAATGCACAAAAGCCCAACAACACGCGCAACACACATAGTGGACAACGCACAAAGCCCAGCAACACGCACAACACACACAACAGACCCCCCCTAAAAAGAGTATAACCATTTCCAACATCTCCGGCTATCACAGCCCGTCCTCTTATATCGCACCGAAACACTAAGCCTCGGTTCCCACACCCGGTTACCGATTACCCTCACAAAGTCATAAACATAGTTAGAATAAATGCACAGAGCCAAACAGCAAGGAAATGGCACACAGCGAGATACACACAGATATCGTACAACAATTCCAACGTCGTTGAATGCACTAAGCTCCCACCACCGGATGCACACAACCACTTATATCGTACTGGAACACACAACATCAGTCCCGATATCTTCCTCCTCACACAGACGAAGGGTAACATCCTCGACCGGAAATCCCTCAGTCTGATGTCTTCCTCCTCACACAGAAAAAGGGCACTACTCAACATACGTACTGAACCGTCACACAACAAGACACACACAGATATCATAAAACGGAATAATCCCACACCACCGGATGCACACAGCCACTTATATCGTAATGGACCACACAACATCAGTCCCGACATCTTCCTCCTCACACAGACGAAGGGTAACATGCTCGACCGGGAATCTCTCAGTCCGATGTCTTCCACTCACACAGACGTGGGCGATGCTCAACATATGTACCGAGCTGGTCATATCTTCCTCCTTACATAGACGAAGGGTAACATCCATCACGCCATCCTTGGCCTCGATACACTACACCGGAACTTTCCCACGGTGTAGGTATTACTCCGATTACGTCCTTTCTTGATACACACAAAAAGGATAAAACACACAGCACAAAGCCAAGCCGATCTCGGTACACCAACCGGGCCATCTCAACATAGCACACAACCGGTCTATCACTCACCCGGTCATATCACAACCAAGAGTTCACATTATCAAGCACGACACACTTGCCCACACACAGTCACAATATGCAACAACGAGTCGATCTTATTAGACTCTTAACCACACTCAAAACCGTCATGTACTTACCATCACTTACCGTCTCCACACTCCACGTGGTAACCCCACCAGCTTAACCGGTATCAATTCCCCAACCATCCCACAGTTCAACATATCTACTCAACAGATAATAACCACACAAATCATCAACATGTATCACCAGTTCAATCTTATCCGTTTTCATGTTCGTTATTTATTATCCGTTCAACAACACAAAGCACACTAGCAGAAGCACTCAGCAAACAATCCTACGGGCACGTCATGGCTCGAAACTACCAGCACGGTAATTCCCAAGACATAAAACGTAAAGGTTCACAGTTCATAAGTCTACGATAGTTGTTCGCATCCTACAAGCCAAGCTATAGTCTTTCTGGTTTTACTATTAACCCTAATCATGCACACTAGTAACTTTCCGTAATTAAAGCGGTATCCGCTACTTTCCCTACCTTAGGACGATACCACTGCAGCGTCTCCTAGCTGCTGACGACCGGGCCAACTCCGTCTTCTAGGGCGAAGTCCAGGTGTCATTTTAACAGGTAAACTTATAATCAGTTCCGGTACAGTCCAATTTAAAATCAGCAGTTTCCATTTTTAAACTCGACCGGGTCAAAGGCGGGATTAAACGTCGAATCGGGTTTGAGCACCCAAACCCCGAGCACAAAACCCGGTGCACGTTTCCGAGGCACGATCCCCGAGGTGCCCGATTCAGCGTTCCCACTTTTTAATCCCGTTCTAGGTCCGATTTACAGTTCGGTTTAGTCGTTCCACATACACCAAGACCAGGCAACAGATTTGTTCAAGGTTCACTTTAACCACCCTTTTCAAAACAAAAACGTTTTGGTCTTAGTTTGAAATTCCATTTTAATTTTAAAACTGATTTTGAACTCAAATGATTTAATCTCTAAATAAGTTTTATTCCCTTTCTTTTTGTTCCATCAAAATTCCAGATTCAACAACGTACGGGAAAGAACAAAAAGGGAGAAGAAAGGTTCGATTTTTTTGCAACTCCGGCCGACCCTCGGCGGCACCGTTGTCGGCCGAGGTTCCACGGTTCGTGCACTCACCGTAGGGGAAAAGGGGCGGCGACGGGGATGGGTGTGGCGCGGCGGAGTGTGGCTGAGGGTTCTCCTCAGATCCGAACGAGCGCCGGCGAGCTCTTCTCGTGCACGGCGACGGCGGAAGGGTTTGAACGGAGGAATAAGAGGAGGAGGGAGTTCGGCGTCGTGAAGGGCTGGCGAGCTCACCTGAGCAGAGAAACGAGGGGAGATGAGGAACGTCGTTGCACGGCGACGGCGGGCATGAACGGACGCGAAGATGAGAGGGGGAAGGGGCAGTGGCGTGAGTAGAGAGGAGGAGGCGAGCGATTCTAAAGGAGAGAGAGAGGGCAATCGAAAGAGGGAAGGAGGAAGTGAACCTGAACCCTAATTTTGGGGCTTATAAAGCCGGGCCGGTTAAACGGGCCTTAAGCGTTGAATGGGCCGCTCAGCCCATTCGAGGAGAGGAGGGTCGGGTCTGGCCCGCGCGTGAACCTGGCTCGGTTCGAAGGTCGGGCCGGGTCCGCGGGTCAAGCTGGGTCTTCCCGGTCCAGCTACCTTTTACCCTTTTTTTTCTTTTTCTTTTGCAAACGGTTACAGTTTTTCCCTCGTCTTTCCAACCTCGATGTTTCAGTCGATAAAAAAAATAATATTTTACTTATTTTTAATTTAGCTGGTCTTTACAAAGGAGACAGAGGGTCGACAGAGGGAGGAGAGAGAGGGAGTTAATTGAAACTTAAAAAAACTAAATAAATAACAAGAATGGCATGGTTACGTAATATTCAAAGTCTGTTGAGGGTACATTCGTCATTTAACAAAAATGAGACTGACAGAGTTGAACGGCAGGAGCTTTGCGTTAAATTTCGGAACATTTGAGTATGTATCGGTTAAAAAAACATAAGGATATATATCAGTTAATCGTGACAAGTTCGGGGTATGTATTTGTAGTTTACCCTACTAAGTATATAGGGTATTGATCTTATATAAGTATGTATATCAAACATGACAAAGAAGATAAAGAGATCAGTTTTTTAGAAAAAAAATCACGAAGGGGTTAATATTTATATTTGTCCCTACAAACATACTTTTTTTTTTATCAATGAATACAAATTGAATTAATCCTCTTCTGAGATAGAAAAGATACAACCTATAATCCACAACTTAGCTACAGATTGTGAAATACATGAAAGAAGTGACTTCAACGTAAGAGACTTACAAAAAAAGACAACCCCAAATAAGATCCCTAGTACAAGTAAACTTGCAAGTAAGTAGCTAAACATAACCAAAGATGTGTCTAACAATTCTATATCCAGATATAACAACCATGAAACAAACCAAACATAAAACAACAATAATGTCAACAAGGGCGAGAAAACCAACCCAACAAGAGGTGAAAACAGAGCAACCAAAATAGTAAAAAGAACTAGTAAGAAACAAGAAAGCTCAAGACAACAACGGTCTAAAAACCATAGCAAACCATGAAGTGCAACAAACAGCCTACCCAACAGCGACAACCATCAAACTAGCACCCGACAACCTCTAAGAAACTTAGTCGAAAAAGTTAAGTACACTCCAATCTCCTCGGAACCACCCACTCAAAGAGTAGGATGAACACCAATACGTCGACGGTCAACACCACAACGATAGAGATGGTTCGGTGGTCGAAACCACCGGAACTCAACAACCAAGCAGAAACAAAACGACTTCAAACAAAGATCGAAAGACCAAAAAACTCATTGGTGGCCAACACCAAAACTCACAAGTCCCCAATAAAGTGTAGAGAAAACCAAGAAGTCGAAACGAAACTTAATCAAGGAAATGAGTCGTGAATAAAACAAGAGACTAAGGATGAGAAGCCAAACCTACCGGGACCCCGAGGCTAGTCCCGGAAAAAGTTGCCTTTAACGATCGACACAAGGAAATAACCAAAGCCCCTTCGGAAACTTGTAAGAACAGTCCCCAAACAACAGACGCCACATCACAATGCAAGAAAACACAAATGAAGCTATGGCTGGGACCTCTGGTCAAGGTTGTCGTCGGTGGCGGCTCCTCTATCCCCTCCCCTTCTCTTCTTCGTCTCTTTTCTCAGCCTTGTTACTTTGTTCTCGAATATATCTACGTAATTTTGACCGGAGATTTGCTTTACTTTCTTATCGGGCGTCTTTTTCAACCGACGAAGATGGATCTTTTCACCCTCACTCTGTCTTCTGCCCCCTTTCCTTCCCACCTTCACCCTCTTTTTCCTTAATCCAAATCAAAATTAGCTTTGTGTTTGTGGTTCATGTCGCCATGCTATTGTTGTATGCGCCTAAGTTCCTTGTTGTGGTTGATTGACACGTCCAAATGGGAAAAATGGTAGGTGTAGTCCCATCAATGACCAAACTATGAACTGACCCTCACACTTATGTTTATACATTAATGCTATCTATGGACTATGGTGTTGGTGCTCAACTTTCTTTCTTTTCTTTTCTTTTCAAAGGAATATACAGACATATTACCTTGTTTTAAAACAGTTGTCCTAATCTCTTAATTTGAAATATGTTAAAATAGGAGTCAACTTTTTTAGTTGCAAGTCAACGTCTACACATGATATATCAGTAGACTAGTACTGCTCATATCAGTCGGTTACCACCTCTCGGTGGAGTAGGAAAATCAATGTACAACTCTATTAATTTTAATTTCCTTATAAAATTCATATTATTCTATTTATTTTCTAACAATACATATGTACACAAAATGATAAAGAGAGGGAGGAGTGCCAAGTTTACAAATGGTGTCTTATAGATTCAATTTTTTTGAGTAAAAATGCATGTCTATTCCATTAAAAGAGTCAATACATGTTTAGGATTCCTGAGGATAAACAGAGAGACCATGTAACTAGTATCACGTCAGTGACGTGTTGATGATGTGTCTTAGGGGCGTCTAGACTTAACAACCAAACATAGATAACTAAACCCGAAACTAATAGCGAAAAAGTAATGATAGTAAAAATTCGCCGACGAACACTGCTGAAGGTGGGGTCTGGGTACCTCTGGGTCACCCAAGGGTGACACTCTGTCTCGTTAATGCAACCGAGCCTGTGATCGTCAGTGGGGGGAAGGTTGGTGGGCCACCCCTAATGACTCCTTCTTGCCTCCGGGGTCGGCCTGGGGGTTCATATGAATCGGCGAGGCTGGTACCCAGCCCTCGTCTGTTCTAGTAGTTGCCGACCCTCCCAATTCCCCATATCCTGGTGCCAAAGATATTCCATCTCCTTAGGAGGCCTGGGAGATGCAGCAATGCGAATTCCACTCCATGTCTGACTTGTGTCTCTAAAGCCATCCCAGGTCCGGCCCACAGAGAGCCATGTCCTAGGGTAGAGACCGACATCAATGGTACCTGCCAAAACTTAGGTAATGCGTCCAGGGACAAAGGTGGACAGATGACCCCCAAGTCCAGCTTCCCCATACCACCATGGCCCTGCGGTCCTTGATGTCCTGGCCAGGGTCGAGGTCCCACCATCTGTCTCGGTGGGATATTCCATGCAGGGTCATAATACGCTATAGGCTCCACACGAAGGGGTCACTGATATCCCAATGCACCCTGTGCTTTTCCAACCAGCAAAGAGTCCGACCCACCCGGGAGCCAGGATTTACCTGTCGATATAGCCGCACGATGGGAGTTTAGGGGAAGAAGGAGCCCAACCAGACGGATGGACAAGAGTCCCGGACCAGCCCCGTACAACCCTCGGGCACTCCGGGGATCGACCAAACCCTGCCCGACTACCTGGCCATTCCCGCATCATAGGACGCCCCAGAGCAAGGTCATAGGACGCAACCTCCCTAAAGTGCTTCTGATGGCCAGGATGGCCGTGCACCCACCGATTACCCAGAGCAAGGTCATGGGTCGTAACTTGCATGAACCGTGGTTGCTGGATACCAGAGCCCTGGCCTTGCACTCATCGCCAACCCAAGGCAAGGTCATGGGTCCCCGTGGTTTTGAACCTCGGTTGCTGACTGCGAAAAGGACCACTGGAGCGAAGGGTAGACTCCCACGGCCGCCCCCACGCGAAGCCACGCCTTGGCTGTAACGCTTCCAAACCCGAGCGACGACGCCGTGGCCCCCATGTGGGGAACGGCGAGGTCGGAGGTGAGTGGTAGGATTGGTGCAAAGATGAAGGACTCGAGGACGAGTCGTCCGAGGAGATGACGATCACGCTCAGAGGAGAGGCGGACGATCACGTTTGTGAGCCGAGCGAGGGCCTCGACATGGTGGCAGGAGGGGAAGGGGACTCCGACTAGGGCAGTGGAGAAGACCACTCCACTGATGCAGCCTCCGGAGAGCTCTACCTAGGAGAGGCGGCGAGAATAGGAGCAAGTTCCATGGTTAGGGTTTCGATCTTGACAGAGCAAGGAGGGGGTCTCGACAGGGGCGAGTAGTTTTTTATCGGGCTTGTGTATTATAGATTCAATGATACATACTGTTAGATTACATTTAAAAAAAAATTGATACCACCCATTATCACGTGATATATAATTTAAAATCTATAAATATTACAAAAGCTATACCCATTATCTCTGGATCTCGCCTCTTCTTCTGGTATCGCTCTAGTTCTTGCGGCTGCATCACCGATTCTCCTCGCTCTTGATTCGGGAAATCCTTCTGACTTCTATTTGCTTGCAATGTGTGGCGCTAGTTTTGGGGTTCGTCTCAGACGGTGATCGGACGGACTTGTTCAGACGGTTTAGCCTCGTTTTCTCCGTTCCAGAGCGTGGGCTTTTTGTTCTCGAGGTGAGCTTCTCCCCCTCTCCTCTTCTAGATTCTCTGCTTTCCTCTTCCCCTGTCCCTTGATGTGACCTTCCCCTGTCCACAGTCCTTTGGGACTGGGGCCTCGTCGTGTCTTAGGCGTTGGCCTACAACGAGGTGTTTTGGCTTTTGGGCCATTAGTCGAAGTGTCGGGATCTCGCGAACTTGGGGTGAGCATTTTTCGACGTCAATTTTATCTTCATTGGAACTTGGTTGTCTGCAGTGTTGGCCGCCAACCAGTTGTCATTTTCTTCCCTACCCTTGAGTGGGTTTGAAGGTGGCGATTACTTGGATACTTTGAAGGGTCCAGTTGTGGTTAGGGTGCATTGGGCTGTGAGATTTTTTATTGAATCCTTTGGGTTCTGGTCAACTTGTGTGGAGGTAGTCGGGTATGCATTACTTCCTTGTGCTTAATGGTGGTTACATCCGGGTTTCAGACCTATTTTTTTACTTATGTTGTTCTTCAAGTTTGGGATATCTGGATATTTTAGACCATTTTGTTCTCAGTATTCTGTTTTAGTTCACCCTTGGTTAGGTTGTCTTGTGTTTACTTCATGGTAGCAATACCTAGGTAGGAGACATGTTGTACCCATTGATTGGGATTGGTTCTGGCTTTGAGGTGCCGTGTAGGCAGGCTCGTGTTTGTATGTTATGGATTCTCCCACAGCCTTTTTTTCATTTTGAAAACTTGGCTCTTTTATAAAATTTGTTGATGAAAAAAATAATTCATGTAAGAGCATCCGTAGTTAAGGGCGATTTGTCGGCATTTTGTCTTCAGCGTTTTGAAAACACCAACCAAAAAGTTTGAATTGCAGCGTTTACCCAGCGATTTGGGACAACTTTTTCCCATACGGCGTTATCGTAATCGTCGACGCATTTAGCGGGTTATTTGGAATTTTGGGAGAAAGAAGCCTAAAACACCTTCTATTTTGTCAGCGTTTAGCCTCTTGGGCTGCATATATTTTGTTTTAGACTGGTTTTCACCTTAATATTTATTATTATTTACCCTCAACGTTTTAACCTTCCAGTGATTTCCCTTTGGCCGCAATTTGGTGGGAGATAGTACTCATACAAACCATCATCAATTTCGTCCACTGTTCTAAGAAGCCTAGTTTTCTCATCATAGTAAAGATAAACGGCCATTCCAACCTGTCGTATGCTTTTCTCATATCGATATTGAGAGCATAAAACCAATATTCCCTATAAAACTTACATTCCTTTGGTTTTCGGCGGAGATAATGGATGACCTCGAAAGAGACAAAGATATTATCCTGGATGGATCTACTTGGTACGAAGGCCTCTTGAGTGGGGGGTATGATGTGTGGGAGCAAACCTTTAATTCTATTGTCCCCGCCTTTGAAAGGATGCGAAAAATAACATTGTAGATGACTCTCAGTCGGAGATCTGTCACCAACTTCGGGTTCAGTAATTTTTGGATTAGGATGATTGTGGTGTCGTTAGTTCCTTTCTGAAGTTCCCCGTCCCCCTGCAATTTTTGGGAAAAGGTTGTTACTACTAGTGCTAAGGTGGGCCAGTCCTCAGTAACCATTGATGTCAATTGGTAAAATTTTGGGTTTAATCCATCCGGTCCAGGTGCTTTATCGGGTCTCATTTGAAATACTGCCTAGGTGACCCCGTCCTCAATAATCATTGCTGTCAATATTTGGTTCTACCCCATAGTGATCTTTGTTCAAATACGAAGATTCATAGTTTGAAGGGAGGCATCTGAAGTGGTAAACAGTCGTTTGAAATATATTGAGAGGAGAACATCTATGCCTGATTCCCATGTGACTATATTCCCAAGATCATCTTCGAGGGAGCAAATATGGTCTAGTCTTCAACGAAACGAAGCCGTTGCATGGAAGAATCTTGTGTTCCTATCTCCCTCCGTAAGCTAGTGATGCTTGTCTCGTTGTGACTTATAAACAAAGGACATCCTTTAAAAGGCTCTTAGTGCAATTTCTTGTAGTGCAAACAATCTAAATAAATGCATTTAAGCATCCAAAACCAAACCTAATTTAAATCCAAGAAATGAAACAAATTTCTACATAACCTTCCCTACCAGAAAGTTAATAATTCACCTAAAAACTACCCCCACACAACCAACACTTTAGATATGAGGGAACCTTATACGGCTAAGACATTGAAGAACATCATTATGTAGCAACCAATCGACCAACCAGACCATCTCCAGCCTATGATTTGCCTAACCTAAAATTGGAAGAGTAACATGTTCAACTCAAACTCTGGCCATATCCTTGAAATTTACCCTTTTTATAACATAAAGTAGGAGCAACAATCCGGGAGATGAAAGGGAAAGATTGACCCGCCTTAAACTTTGTCCACAACACCTGAAAAGAATCTTTTTGAAATTGCTGTAAAATTACCTCAAGACTTTCACGAGTATTGTTGAAAATGATGTTATTCCTACAAAACCAGATTCTCCAAATTACGACCAAAACAAGCATACACCATTGATCTTTTGATCTTTGTGGCTCAAGCTATTTCAAGCAGTTTAGATTCTCCAAATTACGATCAAAACAAGCATACACCATTGAAAATGATGGATTCAGAACAAAGAGTTGAAATTCTCCACAAGTTTAGGCAAGATTTCCAAATAAACCAAGAGAAACTAAGCCTATGAGTTAATGATCCACCTTCTCAGATTGTTCTTTGCAACATAAACACTAAATATCATTTAAATAAATTCTTCTGGCCAATATTAGTCATACATCCTATTGCAACAAGACTGAATCTTAATCGATGGTTCTTATTCAACTGATTACGAATCCTCCAACAAAACGGTTAAATATCGAAACTTACTCTTAAGTATTGGTCACGAACACTACACTACCCACATTTTCAAAATGAACACTACACCACCCTTAAGTATTGGTCACGCGATTCTGTTAGTAAAAATAGACGGAATTTTCCATTATGTTAGTCATATGACCTCAAGTATCATATAATGGATGGTAAAATGACGTTTCCCCTTAATTACATGACCTCTACACATTTTATAAGGAACATTACCATTGTACCCTCGTTATTGTTCCTTATAAAAATGTATAGAGGTCAAATAGTTAAGGGAAAAAACGTCATTTTACTATCCATTATATGACACTTGAGGTCATATGACTAACGGAATGGAAAATTTCCGTCCATTTTTACGAACAAAATCGCGTGACCAATACTTAAGGGTAGTGTAGTGTTCATTTTAAAAATATGGGTAGTGTAACGTTCAGGATCAATACTTAATAGTAAGTTTCAATATTTAACAAAAAAAAAGAAACTACTATATATGGTAGGAGGAGGTCGTGTTCTCGTGTATGTGCTTGACTCTATCATAAACATACACTCAAACCACATCATAATTTGAGTTTGAGTACAAAATCATTTGTATTGCCATGAGACCACATGACCAAGGTAATAATATCGTGTAAATGAATTATGGCCAAAACCAATCATTGTGCTCCAAAATGCAGACTTCGAAAAAATTGCACATATATTGGCATGGGAGACAAGTCATCAAGAGAGAGGGACACATGCAAAATTGTTGGTTCATAACCAAAACGCATGCCTTGCAACACAATGTCCCTAACTAGACCCAAGTTCAACTAATAAGCTTATTTAATCATGCCTAAACTCCATCTTTGACATTGGTGGATAAATTGCGGAATGAAACACAACGGATGAATTCTGGGTCCCGCTTTGAGACAATATTATAACCCAATTTACCTAAAATCTCATGTTAATAAATAATAACACATTGAAATACTTTAAATAGAAGATATTAATTATAACATTAAGATAATTTTAGACGTGGAGGTCGGAAAAAACTCATAATTTATGTAGTCGTCGTGCCTACAGACTGGAGACACGCACGACCAACAACAACATGCCTGCTCCACGGTACTTTTGATGTCGCTATGTGGCTCTCTAATGCTATTTCCTCATGCCTCTCTAGTGCTGGGCGCCTCTTGGGTCCTCGTGGCTGAGCGTCGGAGAAACAAAGGGAGGCGACGAAGACAAGGGCGTCCACGGGAGCCGAGAAGTACATATAACGAATCCAACGACTGAGGACAAGATCCGACCACCTTGTACTTGTGTGTTTCGAAACATCTGAGGTGATTTCTTGTTGCTTGAACTTTTGTTGGTTTTGCTTAGACGAGGTTGTAGTGGCCTTGCCTGAAGGTAGTGCCATTGGAGCTCGTTTTGTGGATTTGTACATTCGGATGGCTTCTCACCGGTTGATTTGTGGGATCGGGTGTCGAGTTACTTAGGAGAAGACACGGTCCTTAGCGATCATGCAAGGTCTAGTAAGCAATCTTGTCAGGTCAAATGAGGCACTTACGGAGGCACGAGACGTCGGAGAGGAGGAGCGTCCTGCCCCTATCGCGATTGACTGCGGCCAATCGCACTCATCCACCAATTAAAAGAGTTCCTTGAGCTAGTAATGCGCTCCTCTCATATTTTAATTTAATAGGTTATTTCCGTAGGATCAAAATGTAATACGTCACCTTAATAAAAATCAATTTGAGCTTTAGATGGTCATCCGCGTGTGATAATGTTTGTCGAGTTTCGAACCTGAAATTAAAAAAAAAATCGATACATTGTTTCGAACACCCATGAATTTTTTTCTTTCTATTTGTGTAATTCTAGTCACTCAAAAAAAAAAGATGGCTTTTGGAGTTGTAATGACACTGGATCATCACCCGCTAACATGGGATAGTGCTCCCCAATGCCAATATTGTGTATTATTGCATATGACACAAGCACGCACTTGCTTGTTTCTTGGGTTCATCATTTATGTTTTTACTACAGGAGCAAGCTAATCAAAGTGCATGCTTACGTTATCCCATGGCTCTAAATCATAAGCTCACCATGGTCACCTTAATTATTGCGTCATCAGAAGTCAACACACAATATACATCCACATCTTACATTTGTAACCGTTCAATCGCTGAACGTAAATAGTTTTGGAATCACTTTGTTAGGTTTATAAAATTTTATACTGCGAGTCAAAATTCTATTAACAAATAAAATTACATAAATACACGCGATATACAACGGAACAAGCTGGGTGCGGGTCCAAAACCCTAACCGCTTGTTAGAGTCCGGCTCTACGCGTCAGCTATTTCCGACTCTGACTCCCGAGGCACCCTCTCCTTCCAACGCAGCGAAGTCCGCGATTTCGACTTGGAGTCCGAGTCTAGGGTCGACAAAATGGAGATAGCTGCACATGCCCTAAGCGCATCTACAGTGCTGGGCGGGGAGCTGGCGGAAAGCTGCTGGCGGTGAACAGGCGGGGATCAGCCGATTCAAGGCTGGCGGGGAAGAGAGCCGTTGAGCTCGCCGCCAGTATTTACTGATGGCACTGAGAGAGGTTGGGGCCTCGAAGGCAGCGTCGCCGTTGGATAGCAACACGCTGGCGACACGTGGCAAGACACTGACAGACCCATTTCAACTTCCTCCCTTATTCAAACCAGAATCTCTCATCCTTTTTCACACATCAACAAAATCATCTCAAACTACTACTCTACTCTTTCTTTGCAAGTGTTTTTTTGTTCGCAATGGATTTCGATCTCAATTAGGGGGGATGTACACCGAGTTGAGCAGTGCCTTGCTGGAAACGCCAACTTAAGAACTCTTTCGTTCGAGCCAAGTCTCCGGAGCGACAAGTGGTCAAATTCCAATGGTTATCGACGAAGGGGCCGGGGGGTCCAATTTTTTTTTTTGATCAACAATTTTTTATTTTATAAAAACTTTACCCTAAAAAAGTTTTAGGAGTAGGCAAGGACCAGGTCCTTGAGTCAACATTACAAACAAAGAGCACCGTAAAAACAGTCTCAGATGGTCCCAACCCGGGGATAAACATAGCAGTGGTCTCAGAACCATATTGTCTAACAAGAGGAACAACTAGCTAAGAAGGACATCAACATAAAACTAGACCTTAAAAGGTCGAACCTAAAACAAGTACACCCAAACAGAAACGGGTCTTAAATACCCCAAAAAACTAACAATGAAGCCCAAAACAGTCGTAGATCTTCGCCCCGGCAGTGAACAAGCCCAATCAACCACAACCAAACCCGCCGCCAATCGAGCACACACCCGAGAAAATACAGACCAAAAACCCCCCACCCCCTCCCTCCAAACTGAAAATTTCTTCAAACAAGGCTTGAAGCCCAAACACCTCACGACGCCCAGCACCGCGAACTCGTGAGGCCCCAACCACTACCAGTGATTGAGGAAGGGAAGAAACACTTGGAATGAAAGAAAGGGTAAAGAGATTTACCTGATACTGCATTTCCGATTGCGAGGTCCGGCCACAAAATCCCTGGGAACGAAGACGCAGCAGAACCGCAACCAATCACCAACAAGACGATGAAAAGCCATCCCACCCGGATCTGCAACGGCACGCGCCCGGACAAATAGGCCTCTAGTCGAGCTAATGCACCTCAGGTCCGATCTAGCAGCAAGGCAGCGAGCAAAGGGCCATAATCGCAACAATCTCCGCAATGAGAAAGTCCTCCCACTCGACCCCGATCCAAGTCGCCACAGAGGGGAAAAAAGACTGAGAACCCAAAAGTGCGGCAAGACCAAACTTCACCGGCAGCAGTGACCAAACCCACTCTACACCAGAAGACACCGTGAGGAGCCAACTGAGGCCAACACCAACAGAGGCAGGAAGAGGGCACATCTGATTCTAGAGATTCAGATCTACACTTACCGGCGAGGAAACGAACGGTGTAGTACAACTCGCCCTTCGTCGGAGCTCTCCCGCAACTCCCCACAGAGACCAACGATTCGAAATTCAAGGGAGGTCAGATCTGAGTCGGAGAAGGGGAAAAGGATAGAAGTCTGTCAGATCTGAGAAAGGAGAACAACAAATCGAAGCTCCAACACGAAACACGAAAACAAACAAAAGCTCCCACAACAATTTTCAGCAAACCCAGACAGGTTGCGAACGGTACCGCCGACCACAACCCACACAAACCTCCCCACACAGCCACACCAGGCTTAAACAACTCGATCGAACCAGACGAGCCTCAGATCTGACAAATATGAGAAAAGGAGGAAAGTGAAGCTTGGATCGACGAGTCGACGGGCCACCACAAGAAGCCAAAGAAGAAGAAAGACAACACAAGGGAACGAACAAGCGCTCAGATTCGAAACCCACTCCTAAGATACGAGGAAACAAAGAAAACAAAACGAAAAAAGAAGAAGGACAAGGGGGAAATGGGACGGGGGGAAAAGGAGAGTAGCCACCGGTGAAGTCCAGGCCCTGGTGGCCGTGGAGCAACGCCGGCGGCCACAAGGAAGTTAGGGCTAGAAGAAGAGTCGAGAGAGAAAAGTAGAGAGAGGTTTTAGAGAGAAGGTCTCTGGGAGAAAAAAAGTGGATGTAACGAATGTGAAAGTCCCCGGGGGGTCCAATTGACAACCAAAAAAGGCGACGCGAAGACTATGGAGCGTCGATGAGGATGAGTGTCTTGTTCGCGTTTGGATGGAGAATTCCTATTATTCAATTCACGGGAATAGGATAAAGAACTTCAATTATTGGGGGAAAACCGCTACCGATGTCGCTTCTATGCATGGACCAGATGATCTTGAGAGGAGCTTGAAGCAGTGCAAGGACCATTGGGCCCAAGTCAGTCCTAAAGTGACGAAGTTTCAACGGTACTACGTACTGATTACGAAGGACCACAAGAGCGGCCGGTCCGATGAAGAAATCACGGTGTTGACCGAGGATATGTATGCGAAGATTGAAGGCCACCCATTTGTGTGGAAACGTTTGTGAGGAGATGGTCAAGGAGAGGTGCTCCATCCCCATCCAGTGGATCGGGACCCTGACACCCCGTTCGGAGTCGGGGAGACTGGAATCAACAGCTGCTCCTACCAACAACAACTGGTGAAAATTCAGCGCCCCAACCCCATCCGCTGGATCGGGTGTCACGCCTCAAATCCGGTTTTGACCGGACTCGAGACGTGAATTAAAATAATAAATAAATAAAGCAATTTAAAACCAAAAGAGTTCCCAATAATAGTTTAATAGTTCCAAGTAACCTCGTGAGTCAACAGCTCAGTAAAAACCACAAAATAAATAAGTCTAACCGCAAATTAAACAGTACGTCTCTAGACAACTAGACAAGAACCTCGCTAGCTCTCAAGCGCCGAGAATCCTGCTAGCACAAATCCCGCTCAAAACCTGTAAAACAACAAGGTAAAGGGGGTGAGCCTTCGCTCAGTAGGAAAAGTATTTAAGGCAATGAGTGTCCGCTCACCACCGCGAGTAACCGTCCAATTAGGGCATACTAGCACAACACACAAGTAAACACAACACGGACTTTCATAACCACAATCCTCAGTTCCAAGATTATAACCACTATCACCGACATACTTACACGGCCAGTATCACTCACTTCACTTATTCAAGTATCATGCATACAACATACAATAAAATAAGCACACGTCCCGTACCGCAGTCCCCAACTCCGCCGGCTGTCCACAACCCGACTCTATCATATCACACCAGAACACACAACATCGGCCTAGATATCTTCCCGGAAATCCGTCGGGCACAATCACAATACATCATACCGGAACACCATCGATCTAGATGTCTTCCCGGAAATCCTTCAGGGCATAAACACGACACCTAGTGCCAAGCACGACACCTAGTGCCAAATCACAAACCGTCGGCCTAGATGTCCTACACCGGCATACCCCCTCGATGTAGGCATCATACCGGAATAACACACCGGGGGACCGCGCATATGTGGGACCACACCGTCAGCCTAGGTACTACCCCACACTGACGTACCCCCTCGGTGTAGGTACCATACAAGAATACAACTCCTCTTGGAACACACATCAAGATAATAACACGCATCATAATACCATAGCTCAACTACGGTATACCAACCGGGTCAACTTACCACAACACAACACGTCGGTCTATCAATCACCCGACCATATCACAACCATTGGTTCACTTCATAACATGCATGACACACTTGCCCAAGCATATCAACACACTACACCGAGCATATCATTACATGATTCTCAATCCAACAACAGCTAAATCACACATCGTGCATCTCAATCAAAGATCATGGCATTTCAATCAACACACAACCTAAGGGCTCGACATGGCCCGCATGCATTTCTACAGCACGACAATCCCAAACTTACGGCTCGACATGGCTCGTAAGCTATCCCTCATTTCATTCTTTCCTCACATCCTAATCATGCAATTCTAACAATTAAATTCCAGTAATCGCAACCTATATGCATACTAGTAACTTTCCGCAATTAAACTGGTATTCGCTACTTTCCCTACCTCAAAAGCAATCTAATCCTAGCAGCGGACGACCTGACTAGCTTCCTCCTCGTCACTTCACGGGGTCCAAAAATCTCCTCCTCCGCCAAGCTCGGGTCCAAAGTCTAAGATTACAAAAAATACAAGAATTAATGCTAATTCAAGTGTGGATTAAAAAGGGAAATACCCGAACTAATCCCAATTGCTCGACTTATCAAAATGGGCCCGGAAGGCCCATTTTGCCCGGAATTGGGAAAACATCTCTCGGAACTGCGAAAGTTTCCCTATTCGTGTCTCTCAAACATAATTAATTTACTTGTTCTAAAGAACTCGGAATCGCCCCCGGTCGATCCCGGTCGAACCGGTGATTTCGGGCAAAAGTTGACTTTCGGCCGGAAAAGTCAACCGATTACTCCAGGAGTCATACGGGACCTTTCCGGGACCCAAAAAGCTTAGCCGTCGTTACGGTTAGCTTAGTTGGGTCGTTTCCTTTCAAATGACTGTCCGTGTAAAAAAGTCAACTTTCGGTCAAACGGAGACTAATTATCGACTAAGCTTGATTAAAATTGAGATGCTGGAAATTATTAAGGACAAGGTGGTCCCCACATGGACACTTGTCCATTGTGGCTTGGAGAAGAAGGAATGAGTCTCTAATGACCCATTTACCCTTGTTTATGCTAAAAGATAGAGAAGATGACTAAGGGGCATTTTGGTCCATTCCAAAGTAGGTTAAAGGGGCTAGAGAGAGAGCATTTCAGCCCATAATGCTTGTGTTGGCCGAAATTCTAGAGAGAGAGGAAGAGGAGAAAAAGCTTTGAAGCTTGAAGAAGAAGAAAGGAGAAAAAGTTGAGTCTTGACCTTGATTTCTTCTCAAATCCTCTCCAAATCATCATCTTCTTCATCCCCATTCCATTCCTAAGGTAAATCCTTCATCTATTTTCGTTTTCTTTGAGAATTGAATTGTGGGTTTAGAAGGAAGAACATGAAAATGAGTGGGTTTCATTGGGTTTTGATGTTTGATGCTTAGATGATTCAATTTTGGAGTTAAGAGGTTGGTTTTGTTAGAAATTAATTGGTGTTTGGTGTTTTGTTGAAGACCCATCATGGGTGTTGGAGTATTGAGGGTTTTGGAGCTGTTATGGAGGTTTTTGGTGGATAAAAATGGTGTTTTCGGGTTTGATTTCGTGGAGAAGAAGCTGGAGGAAGAAGAAGGACGGAACTGTCAGACCCGTCACGGATCCGTGACAGGTACCGTGACGGAGTGCGTCACGGCTCCGTGAAGGAGACTGTGACGGCACACCTCATGGCTCCGTGAGGATGACTGTGACGGTGTAGACCACGGGTCCGTGACCCGTACCGTAACGGAGCCCGTCAAGGCTCTGTGACCCGAACCGTGATGGGTCAGAATTGGGCTTTTTGGACATTTGATATAGGGATAATTTCATTTTAGTACCCTAAAACTTTCAGATTTCGTTTTTAGATGCTCCTAAATGTTTTTTGTGCCACCTCAGTACCCTAAATCTTTGATAATTTCACTTTAGTACCCAACGTCTGATTTTCCATCCAATGCTGCTAACTTTCCATCCAATGAACATAAAATGTTCAAAATACCACTCATGTTACATAAAATTTTCAAAAAAATTCCATTGTCCAAAATATCATTTATTATTATTTTTTTATTTTCAGAAATTATTTATTTAATTCATATTTTTTTCAAATATTCATATAAAATTATATTTTATTTAAAAATATATATATCTGATTTTATTTTAGAATATATATAAAAAAACATATTTTATTTATAAAAAATATATTGAAAACAGATTTTATTTCAAAAAAATATTTTAAAATTTAAAAATATATAAAAATTAGATTTTAATTTTTTTATTCTAATATATATTTAATCCTTTACTAATTATTTTTAATATTCAATTATTGAATTATTTTATATTTGACCTAAATTGAAATATATTTTTTTTAAAAAAGTCCAGACCTCATCTTCTTCTCCGAACCACACCGACCGACATACCCAACCAGCACAATCAGAAACTTGAATACCCATTTGAGCATCTCTACCCTGCAAACCCTAAGCCTTCCAGAATCAATCTGATCCCATCGTCTTCTACAACCACACCCATCTTTCGCATTATGTTCACTCCTTTCAGCCAAATCCAAGACCGCCGGGAGGGAGCAAGGAGACCGTGTAGGCCTGGTCGGGAGGGAGTAGACCAATAGGACTATGAGGAACATGCAGACGGAGACTGGAGAGGAGGAGCTCGGAACTCGGGTCGGCGTTGAGGAACACGACCAAATTCGATGCACGCGACCCACTGGAGCTCGTCGGGGAAGAAGGCCAGAA
Organism: Erodium maritimum; assembly: GCA_963921825.1. NCBI lineage: Eukaryota > Viridiplantae > Streptophyta > Magnoliopsida > Geraniales > Geraniaceae > Erodium > Erodium maritimum. The sequence goes on from OY997590.1 coordinate 76,138,834, forward strand.
CTGTCGTCCGACGAGCTTTGCTCCGGCGAGCTCCTTCTTCTTCGGTTGAGTGAGGTACCGGCGAGCTCCTTCTTCTCCGGTTAAGTAAGGTACAGGGGAAAAGGTAGAGGATTGAAGTTGGGAGTTAAAAGGGTTTGGTCAAAACAAATAACTAAAAGGGTGTTTTTGGTATTTTTGAAAAAATTAGGGTCATGTGCATTGCACATGACCATTTTCGGTCAAGAAATGGACGGAAAGTTAACGGTGGGTACTAAAGTGGAATTATCAAAGATTTAGGGTACTGAAGTGGTACAAAAAAACATTTACGGTACTAAAACGAAATCCGAAAATTTTAGGGTACTAGAATGAAATTATCCCTTTGATATATGTAATCACATCTAGTTAAACTATAGTCAGTCCAGTCACAGAAAATACTTCGTGTTGATTCACACGATGAAGACAGTCGAAAGACTCTAACCGGCAAAGCGTTGCATTTGATCCCCCTTTGATCTTGGTGAGGAGAGGTACTATAAATGGACTCAAATAAATACGGATAATATGTCCATTTCCAATCCCACTAATGCAATACATCATTAATTTTATACACAGAAATAAACAAATAGGAAGTCAATGAAACCTGGTTATATCAAGCTCATAAAATGGTGCGCTTGCTGCTCAATGACATATATTAAAATAGCACCAATGGTGGAAGTAGAATCTTAGATCTTCATAAGAGTTGTCAAACACAGAAATTAATGGTGCATTGTATCCATCCAAACATCCAAAAACATGTCCTAACAGTTTTATAATTCTGTTGTACATATGTAATCCAACTTTACAGTTTTGACTTGCATACTTTAATTGCAAACAAATCCCTATTTTGATTCATTGCACTCACCTGATCAGTCTCCTCAACTACATATATATACTACCTATTAGTTGATTTGTGAGAGCCAAGGTACAAGTTTATTGGGTGGCTTCATTTCTCTAGAATTATTTCTTGAAAAAACAAAGCATGAACCACAAGTTATATACCTCTGATTCTACTAAAATGAATGTTGTTATTATCGGCTAATACAATCGGTGTTTGATATTTTCGAAATATGCTAGTAAGTAGACATAGTAGATGGCTGACTCGTGCAACATATATGGTAAATTTGCGGGGAATGTCAATTAACCACCCGTCTCCTAAAATGTGGAGCAAAATAGATTGTTATATGTAAATGTTACTTCATGTCCTAACCCCCTATTACACTTAATTGTCAAATCTGTACCAAAACTTTGGAAAATTATCAAATAGTAACGAATTTCAAAACTGAATTATTAAAAACCAAAAAGTACTGTTTAAATTGACTGTTTCCGTGAACAGTGAATCACGTGCGTCTCATGTGACTCATTTTATAATGGAGCTTGGGCGAGCTGAGGTCACGAACAGATGAAGTTCGAAGAGCTAAGATGAAGAGATGAGGTCACGAAGAGATGAAGTTAGGCCAAGTAACGTCCGAAGGAAGAACATATTTGAGGGTAAAATCGACTTTTCACTTGGCCAAGTTAATGTCCATTTAAAGTTAGAAACAGATGGCAATTTCAGTTAATTGACCGTTACTACATGACAATTTCAACAGTATAGGGTTTGGATTTAACAATTTCTGAAAATTGGGCGTTAGGACATGGAGTAACGCATGTTTATTACATTTAAAATTGAAGTCTAGGGTATACGATGTGAGGTCACTATTTTTTTTATATCAACAAAACAATATTGTTAGAATTGGTTTTTTGTCTTTCTCATTGATCTCATTCAGTTAAATACAATTCTGATCAATGATCCAAATACAGGATATATGTAATCTTATTTACAAATACAAATAATAATTATTATCTTAACTATAATATATTATCTAACATGCACCTGCAGTTTGAATGAGAGGAGGCAAGACGTTGAGACTGGTCCTGAATTCAGTGAAAAGAGCTTAAGGTAGCCCTTTTGCGAAAATATCAGCAATCAGGGACCGAGAAGGGACATGAAGAACTCGAACATGACCTTTAGCAACTTTCTCCTGAACAAAGTGAATGTCTAGTTCAATATGCTTCGTGCGTTGATGATGAATTGGGCTGCCTGAGAGGTATATGGCACTAACAACAATCGGAGATTTAGAAGTAAAACCCATAAGATCAGAGATTTCAGCTACTTGTGCCTGCACAACCTTTTTACAAGCCAAGTCAACACATGTTTCAACCTCCTTTCCAGAAGTCCGAATTTTTTAATTCGGAAAGCCAAGTCCAACAAGACCTTTACAACCTTCCTCAACCACGTCCGAAAAAGTCGTCTTCCCTCACATCATTAGAAAAAAAATTCAAAGGCTAAAGAAGGTTGTCGGTCACAAGCTGTTAGAGAACCTCAACTCTCTCGTCACGCCCCAAATTCGGTTTAGACCGGACTCGAGACGTGAACTTGAAACGATAATAAATAAATCAATTTTAAATGACATAAGGTTTAAGTAATAATAAATCGCAACCACAATCCGATAAAAGATTCAATAGTTCATAAAACCAGAGTTAAAGTTTAAATCAAAATTACAGTATGTCTCTAGACAATCTAGCCTAGGACCTTCGTTAGCTCCCAAGCAGCGAGCATCCAGCTAGTACAAATCACGCTCAAGACCTGAAACACAACAAAGTAAGGGGTGAGCTTTCGCTCAGTATGAAAAGTTGTTAAGATTATGAACATCAGTTCACTACCACGGGTAACCGTCCAATTAGGGCATACTAGTAAGCATAACAATTAAAAGTCAAATTAAACAATTACTCCAAGACAAGGCTTGACCTTCACTCAGGCACAACCCGTAAAACAAACTCACAACGAACCGAACCCATACCACTTTTCACAACTAGCTCTTGACACTAATCACCTAACAATTCTCAATGAACAGCGCCCACGACTATCTCACAACCGATCACACGTGCGAACTCGCACGGCAACACAGGAATCAGGTATAACAGCACCTCGGGTCACCACACACTCTCACAAGACCATAATCACACTTAAAACAACGCACAAAGCCAATCAACATGCACAACACACACAACAGAACCACCCATAACCTAGTTCAACCATTTCCAACCTTCCCGGCTATCACAGTCTGTTCCATTTATGTCGTACCGGAACACGAAGCCTCGGTCCCGACACCCAGTTACCGATCACTTTCACAAAGTCGAAAACATACTTTAGAAAGACGCACAAAGCCAACCAACAGGTATAAAACACACAGCGAGACAAACACAGATAACGTACACAATTTCCAATGTCATTGAATGCACAAAGCCATTTGCACTAAGCCACTTATATCGTACTGGACCACACAGCATCAGTCCCGATATCTTCCCCTCACTGAGACTGGAGGTAACATCCTCGACCGGAAATCCCTCAGTCCGATGTCTTCCCGTCACACAGACTCGGGGCAATACTCACCATACTTACTGGACCGGCACATACTTCGGTCGTACATCGTCCTGGACTACGAGTCATCGGGGTACTGATCACGCCATCCTTGGCCTCGATACACTACACCAGAATTATCCCTCAGTGTAAGTATCGCTCCGGTTACGCCTTATCTTGGAACACACAACAAGGATATAACACGCAACACAAAGCCAAAGTTGGTCTCGGTATACCAACCGAATCATCTCAACATAACATAAAGTCGGTCTATCACTCACCCGGTCATATCACAACCAAGGGTCCACGTACATCAAACATGGAACACTTGCCCACACACAGCCACATCATGCAACATCGAGTATAATCTTGTTTAGACTCTCACACATCGGTTATAACACACAGCACGCAACCCTAAGGCTCGACATGGCCCATCTACCAGCACGACAATTCCCAAGAGATGAAAGCAGGTAAAACTAGTGAATCACATCCTACATGTTACTAAGACTCGTCCGGTATTTAGTAATCGAAAGCGGCTGTTCTAGTGAATCACATCCTATATGCCAACTAGGACCTTTCCGTTTATTAATTTTCCCTAATCATGCATGCTAGTAACTTTTCATAATTAAAGCGGTATCCGCTACTTTCCCTACCTCAAGACGATCACAACAGCTGCGTCTCCTAGCTGCTGACGTCCTGGCCTAACTCCGGTCTTCTCGGGCGAAGTTCAAGTCTGGGTTTAACAGGTAAAAAGTCCAATCAGTCCCGGTAGTCCAAAGGTCCTCAGATTTGTCCAAAAGTCCTTTAATTAACCAATTTTAAGTCATTTAAATTAAATTAATGCAATTATTAAAACTGCTGACCCGAATCCGACCCGGATCCGAAAACCAGACTGGGATCCGACCCGGTCCAGAAACCAGACCCGACCGGACCCAGACTCGACCTGGATCCGGCTCCAGACCCGACGTAGACCCGGTCTAGACCTGGTCCAGGCCCGAGTACATAACCCGGACCTTAGCTCTGGGCCTGGCCCGATGGTCCGTCTCCTGGCCTAAAGGTCTGCCATGACCCAACCTTCCTGGCCCAAAGGCCTGTCCAGGCTCAAGGCCCACGTCCTCCTGGCCCAAAGGCCCGTCCTGTCTCGTTCTGAGCTGGAGACGACTTCGACGAGCCAGGGTTTCTCCGGCCACCGTCGACGGCGTCAGTGACGCTCGAAGGGGGACGAACAAGGGCGGAGAAGCGGCGTCAGGGCTCGGCGAAGCCGTGGTTATGACGGCGGGGGCTTGAGCGTGACCCAAGCTTGCTCTCGTCTCAGATCTGGAGCTCACGAGCTCGCCGGCGACGAATCCACCTGAAACCGACCCAATCGAGCTCATCTCGATGGGTTCTCAGGCGAAGCGAGGTCGGGGAAGAAGGGAAACAGGGAGAGGGAGCTCGAACCGCGCGTTTCACGTCGCTGGCGCGTTCGATTCCAGCTCGGAGAGGACGACCTCGAGGGGAAAATCTCCGGCGACGTCTCGATGCGTGCGTGGGGCTCGGTTTGTGAACGGAGATGAAGGTGAAGGTGAGGGTGAGATGTGGCGATGGTTGGAGGAGAGGGAGGTCGAGAAGGAGAATAGGAAGGATCGAGAGAGAGAGGAGGAAGAGAGGCGCTGCAATTCTGCCTCGGTTCGCGTGCGGTGCGAGGAAGAAGACGAAGCTGAAGGGTCGTGTGCGTAGGGTTGCGTTTTGGGCTCGGGTGCGTGCGTGCTGGGCTTGGGCTCGTCTTCTGATGGGCCCAAGTCTGGCCCAGACCTTGCCCAGCCCAAATGTCCTTTTCCTTTTTTTATTGATCTTCTTTTTAAAACGCACTCGATCCAATTTTTTCGATCCGCTTTTCAATCACGACGCTTAAAGTCGATAAATTTAACAATTGAATTCTTTTAAACCGGGGCGGGCTTTACATCTCTCTTTATTGGATTGAACACGATCCATTCCAGAACCCTCTTCTCTTCGAGTAGAGATCTTCTTCCTAATCTCAACGCCCAACAAAGAATCTCCTTCTACACCATTATATTCTGACTTGATTAATAGACTTCATCTTTTTTAACAAAAAGCAACATTTATAAAAGACATTTTCTCTTACAAAAATTATCTAGCACTTATTTTAAAATGGGTTTTGGAAGTGGCTTGAAAAATAAATTTCAAGACAAATGGGTGTCTACCTATAATTTTAGAGCAATTAATTATCTCCATTTAAACAAACTAAGCAAATATATTGTCAACCCTGTCTAATTGATTCAATCACTTGCATATCCCTTTTTCTTAGGGAGGGAGTGATTAGAATAAGAAAATGCATGTTACATAAACAAATGATCATAACTCATCTCTACAACTACAACCAGCAAAATAAAAACAATAAAAGATGGGTCAAGTCAAGTGTATACATCTATCTTCTTTTTTGTGGCAACACTGAAGAGAACAAGAAAAACAGTTAACAGAGAGATACGGAAAAAGCACTGTTGCCGAGATATCAAAATGTATAAAAGTGCCTATTTATTTTCCGACAAGTGAACAACCATATGATTCACTGCCCTTCCATTCCTAGGCAAAAAGCCACAACCCAATGACAAAAATCCGGCAGTAGAAATTAATGTTAAAAAAAACACCTTAAACTTACAGACTATACATCAACTAGTAATGTGAAAAATGATGTGCACATTCTCACTTTAAACACCACACATTCTTAATTCAATGCACCCCCACCCAACACTCCTCCCCACTACCCATGTGATAGTGAAATGAGTAGTGAGTGGGTTTTTTTTCTTCTATAATGGTTATGTTAATTCTTGATTCAAATCTAAAAATGATTCTGATCAAGAAGCTATAGATCATACATTGATACCACTTTCATTTTTCTTAATTATCCAATACATACGGTCAATCCACCTTTCAATCAGCCAACTCTTTATTCCAAATCTTTTTCCATTTCTCTTGGAGTATATCCAACGGTCGTGGCAGGCACTGCCACAACAGATCGTATTAAGAGGGCGTGTGAGGGGATTGTGTCATGGAGTTGTTGCAGCATCCTGCAACGACGCATTGCGTCGTGTCAGCCTCAAAGGCTAGTCAACGATCCGTCGACACGTGTCGGCGCCGATTAAAAAAAACATTTTTTTTCTATAAATACATATTCACCCCCACTTGTTTCTCACAAGCCACCTTTCTCCTTCTCTTCTTCTCCAAATTCTCTCGTTTTTCTTCCTTCGTTGTGTATTTTTTTTCGATGGAGAATTTTCCAACGGTAGAGGAAATGAAGCAAATGACTCCCAAACAAATAGACGAAGCGATGAGTAGCCTGGCTGCGAAAACGGTAAAAACAATTCGCGATCAAGTCATGTCAGTGATAATGCCAAGGGCTCGAGATGATGATGAGACCGAGAGCTCATGGTCGGCGCTGCGACCAAAACAGAGAGTGATTGAGCGCAATCGAGAAGATGCGCACGAAGGGTTGATCCGTGACTACTTCACGCCTAGACCGGTGTATAGCGACCAACAATTTCGGCGACGGTTCCGAATGTCGAGGGAAATGTTCATACGTATCACGGATGGTTTGAGTGACCGGTACGTCTACTTCCGTAACGGAAAGGATGCTGCGGGGAAGGCCTCTTTCACTCCACACCAGAAGTGCACGGTAGCACTTCGTCAGCTCTATTATGGAGGTCCCGCTGATGCCTGCGACAAGTATTTGTGAATGGCGGAGAGCACTTCGTTGGACTGCCTGAAGAAGTTTTGCTTGGGCGTCATCAAGGTTTATGGGAGGACATATCTACGACGCCCGACCGAGGAAGGTACAAGACGTTTGTTGCAAATCAACGAAGAGCGCGACTTTCCGGGGATGATAAGGAGTCTGGACTGCATCCGCTGGGATTGGAAGAACTGTCATGTGGCATGGTTTGCACAGTTCGCAAGTAGAGACCACGGAAACATTCCCACAATCATGCTAGAAGTCGTTGCATCCCGAGACCTTTGGATTTGACACTCTTTTTTCGGGACACCGGGCTCCAACAACGACATCAACGTGCTCAATAGGTCTACCTTATTTCACCGGGCAGTTTGAGGTTTCGCTCCAGATGTGAAGTTCAAGGTCAACGGTAGAGAATACGAAACCCCGTATTACTTGACATATGGAATTTGTCCTGTTTGGCAACATTTGCGAAGTCAGTACCTGCTCCACAAACGCCGAAGCAAAGATGCTTTGCTAGATACTAAGAGGCGTGCCGGAAGGATGTCGAACGAGCTTTTGGAGTTCTACAAGCCCGGTTTCACATCGTCACTCGCTCGGGACGAATGTGGGATATGAGCACACTCGTAGTGATCATGACTGCTTGTGTTATCCTACACAACATGATCGTTGAGGATGAATGGAGGCCGTGGCCCACTGATCCGTTTGCAGATATTGGTGTCCCGGACCCAAACATCCGTAGAGGACCACCACCAGCGGTGAACGTGGACACTATCATGAGCCATAGAACAAGGATTCGGGATCAGGATGTTCATCACCAACTCCACGATGATCTCATCGAACACATTTGGGCTAGATATGGAGATGGCGGCCACAATTAAATATTAATTGTCAATCTTAATGTATTTTATATTTGGCTTTCAATAAAAATAATAGTTATGCATTTTATATTTAGCTTCAAATAAAATTAGTATTTATATGTGGGGTGTTTTTTTTTAAATATTGAAAGTGTGCTACCATGACTCACGACACTCGTCATGACAGATCATTGGAGAGGACATGGTAGGAAGCTATGACAGGGAGGAGAGAAAATGTCAAAAAACACCTCTTATCATAGCTCTTTGACACTAGTCATGACAGACCACTAGAGATGCTCTTATAAATGTTGTCTTGTTAGTTCATTTTAAACACAAACATTTTTTGTGAAATAATTAAAACATAATTATTTTGATCCAAAACATTCAACATAAAATATGTAAAATGGAGATACAGTGTAAATGCAGGATTGATTATCGTGTAAGCTTAATTATGATACAGATCACCATTCTCAAACAAAATGAAACAGGAAAAGACCAGGAGCAATGTCCTTAGCTAGACAAAAACCAGGAACCAACAACAAAAAGCTTCATTCCATACTATGGTGTGGTCTTCATGCATTTGTCATTTTTGTCAGGTACAATGTCATGTAATCTTGTAGTGGGCTAGGACTACGAGATTCTAATCCAGACCTATTCATTTTTTATTTATGATATTGAAGTACATAAATCAGTGTTTATAGTGTTTTTTATGACACAAAATAGTGTTTAGTTAATGAATAATAACATGTTTAATCCTCGTCTTGCTTTTTTTTAGACCCGGTGGTAGATAAGTAGAGAGATCGACTGGCGATCTGGTGGATCCGTTTTCTCTCTTTGGAAGGTCGTCAAACGCTCATCAGGGCGACCCTAACAAGCATGTCAATCTTTTTCATGTCTTTGTTTCTTGCTCCTAATAAGAAGGTGGTTCATTTGCTAGAGACACTTGAGAGAAGGTTCCTTTGGTGTTCAGGCAAAGAGAGGAGGTGTCTCTCTAAGGTCCCGTGGGAGGTGGTTTGCATGTCCAAGGACTCAGGGGGCTTGGAGTTTGTTCTCTGTCGGCATTAAACACCAGTCTTCTCCTGAAATGGTGGTGGCGCTTTGCTACTGAAGGGTCTGTCATTTTGAGACCGATTATTTGTGCTTGTTTCGGGTGGAGGGAGACAGAGTGGGACCTGGGTGCGCTTACTGTTCCTCCGAGGGCTTCTTTTTTCTTTATTCAGCATGTGGTTCGTTTGGATCGGGACCCTAGGTTTGTGAGAGTGTTTGGTCCTGACACTTTGAGGTGGGTGGTTGGTTCTGGCATCACGATTCGTTTCTGGGAGGACCCATGGATTTTTTATACCGCTCTTGCGACTCGTTTTTCCCGACTACCTAGGTTGGCGAAAGGCCATCATGGGTTAGTTGCTGAGTTTTTTGTGGACGGGAAATGGGTATTTCTGTTTGGTAGGGATCTTCGGGTCCGAGATACTGAGGCGTTGGAGGAGATAAGGGTCCACCTGATTGGGGTTCATCTTGTTCGCGAGCGCCCATATTCGTTGGTTTGGTCTTGGGATTCGTGTGGGTTCTCTACAACTAGAGCTTTTCAGGTTGTCGTTGGTTGGGTGGATCATTGGACCGCACCTTGGGCTTCTGTGATCTGGTCTTCCCCAGTTCCTCCCAAGATCCATTTGTTTGCCTGGTTGTTTGCTCATGAGGGGGTTCCTACTATTTTCTTCTTGGTGAATAGGGGTGTGTCGATTCCGTTAGTCTGGTGTTGGATCGACACTAGCTGTTGGGCCAGTGTTGCCAAGTCCCATCGGTGCAGGATCCATTGGCGAGGCGCGCTACAACGCGGTGCTGCAACGTCTGCTGAGTCGAGGACTCGATGCAGGACGCGTTGTAGGCACTACAACGAGTCGTCTATGGCGATCCTACAACGCCCCCTAAAAATGAGTAAATTAAAAAAATTCTTTTAGAGATTATTTCGGATCTCTAGTTCTTTTAATCTGTTTTTTTTTTTGCCTATTCAAAAAAAGGATCAAAGAGTTATATATATTCAATTGAAAATAATATTTTAAAATATTAATTTTTAAAAAATCAATTCAATTAAATCATCATGATAGATAATTAATAAGACTTATTTGATATTCTTTTAACACTAAAAAAAAGCTCCTCGCCTTCGTCGAGACCTCTCTCTTCGCGTCTGTCGAGTCAAACCCTAGCCTGCATCTATTTTGCGTCTGTACCTGTCGCCGACAACCTGTCGGCATCGCTTTCTTTCTGTCCCATCCATCCATGTAGCCATGCATACCCCCTCGGAGACTGAGCGGAAGCGTGGCGTTATATTCATCCACCGGGCATGGCATCCTTTGTTATCTCGTTTCTCATGCGGCATAGAAGAGCTGCTAGTCTGGTGGAACTGCGATACCGGGGACATCCGGGCTCTCCTCACCCGCGCCGGGGCTTTGCGAAGGAGCATCCCGGGAACTTCTTGTGGGGTCGAGACGTCCTCTGGGGATCTGTAGGGCCACGTCTGGTGGCTGGTTCGTTGACCCATGACCTCGCTCTGGGTTCGGGGTTGTGTGGAGAGGGCGAGCGTCGAGCTCGATTCCCTGTGTTACCCTTCTCATCTTCTCGATTTCCATGGGTGCGGGGTCGGAAGGAACGACTGACCTATGACCTTGCTCTGGGTCCGGTGAAGAAGGGCGGACGTGGGTGCCAGTCATGGATCCCCCCGACGTATTTCCTATCCGGGGCGGATCCCCGGAATGCAAGGATGTTCCGACCTAGGGTTCCACTTTGGTGGTTTCAAGAGATGGGATGGGCGGCAGGGGGGCTCTTTTCGCCTCCCGCGGAGTATCGAAGCACTCAGGTTTGGCCTGCTTCATGCACGACGGGTCGGCCATCTCCCGCCCGTTTTCCGATTGAGGCTAGTATGTTGTCCCGTCGAGGCTTGTCTCGGAGGATTTCTGCGAGCCAGGGGACTGTTCAGGGAGGGTTCGGTGGAAGAGGCCAGGGTTTCCTCGGCTCTCGCCCTATTGGAATGCCATCATCCTCACTCAGGGGTGGACGGAGGGGTGTCTTTCTGGTGCTGGTGCCAGCGCCAGAGGAGAAGAGTGGGCAGCGAGTCACAGTTCGGGCGAGGGCTGGGTTCCAGCCCCGTCGGGTCACATGAGTACGCTGGCAGGGCTCAGGGACAAGAAGGAGTCCCTGAGTATACCCTGGTCTCCCTTCCCGGCTGATGGTCACAAGTTCAGTTTTATAGTGCAAGAAGAGTATCGTCCTCGAGCGATCCAGCGGCAGTTCGACCCTACTTTAAGCAGTGTCCCGTCAGTCGTTTTTAATTTTCGGTTTGTTTTTAGGAGGTGGCTGTCAGTGCACTTCTGTCCTAGCTTGGTCATTTTTGGTAATTTTGGTTCTGTCTTAGGTCATTTGCTCGGTTATCAGCCTCAGGTCGCCTTTATTGCAATTCAACAAAACGTTTTAGACGTTTTCTCGGTACATAAGGTTATTGTGTTTGTCCCGTCAGGGTTGTCAGACATACAGTAACTCTTTTAAAGGAATATATTGCACGATTACTCAAAAAAATCATGATAGATAATTAATATTTTAAAAGATAATAACATTCAAATATGTCCTATGAGAAATTATAAGACTCTAATGTCATATTGAACTACCAATTTAACTGAAGCTGCCAACTAAAAAACCAATACTATGACAAACTTCCACTGATTAAGAAAGTATATATACCTAGCATTGATCTTGTTCATCATTCAAAAACGCTCATATAGTCGCATCAACCTGCATGAGTGAAAATATAAGTACGAACATTATGTTTGTATAAGTATCATTACAAAATAAAATAGAGGTCAATGAAGAATACCATGATCATCCATGTGACTCAATCGAATGATAGGTATTTATACATATATTATTTGAGGTTTCTCTTGTTATTATTGAACCAAGCAAAGACAAAAAAGAAACCAGTTGTTGAACACAAATGAGTATAAGAAATGGTTAGTAATTTAATATTTATTTGAAAATCAGTTCATGATACAAATGATTCTTCATAGATACCAAAATAATTAAGAAAAAAAAGAAAGGGGCAATGATGATAATGATAGGGCCGGTTGTGGAAAAGAGGAAGAATTTACATAACACTCACCATTAATCTTTTGGTGGATGTATAATGGGATATATTACGAAAAAGATATCTTACTGAACTTAGAGATTATACACACAAAATGCTCCGTACGCAAATTTTAATTAATTTGATCGCACAAGGTAATAATTTCGCAACACCAACTTTGTACTAAAGTGTATTACGGAACATGAGCGACAATTGACGGCAGAGCCTCCGCTTTTCACTTATATATGGACCCTCAACTTTCTCTCCATTTCCATTCTTCATATATTTTCTCTCTTCCCAAACACCCCCACTCTCACCACCTCCGATGGCCCTCGAAACTTGGCTCGTTAAGGTCAAGACCAAGCTCTCCAAAAGCCTTGACACCGTACGCCACCACCACTCCACGGTGCCCCCGAAAACGGCGGCCAAAAAGTCCGGCAACGTGGGCTTCTTGGCCTTCGAGGTCGCTGGGCTCATGTCGAAGCTCCTCCACCTCTGGCGATCTCTCTCCGATAGCAACATCACTCGCCTCCGGAACGAGTCCATATGCCTCGAAGGTGTTCGCAAGATTGTCTCAAACGACGACGCTTTCCTCCTCGGCCTTGCCTGCGCCGAGTTGGTTGAGAATCTCCGCCTCGTCGCCAGCTCTGTCTCCAGGATCTGCCGCCGCTGCGACGACCACAATCTCCGCTCGTTCGACCGGCTATTTCGGGAATTCGCCGACTCCGGCCGCGACCCCCACTGCTGGGTCCTCACCTCTAAGGAGATGGAGGCCAGGAGCAAAAAAATTGACCGGTACGCGACGTGTACGGCGACGCTTTACAAGGAGATGGAGGAGCTCTCCGTGATGGAGAGCGGCCTGAGGAAGGCCCTTGTTGACGGCGACGCGGCGGCGATCAAGGAGCAGAAAATCGACGACCTGCAGCAGAAGATTTTCTGGCAGAGACAGGAGGTGAAGTATTTGAAGGACAGATCTCTCTGGAATCGGAGCTTCGATGGAGTCACATCGATGCTCGTGAGGTCAGTTTTCACAGTCCTCGCCAGAATCAAGCTCGTCTTCGGTGTCGGAGTCGGCCACGGCGGCGGATCGCACCCGGGGTCCCTCCCGCGGAGCCTCTCCGCCACCGTCCACCCCTCGGATCCAACCCCCAATTCCTACAATAGCTTCGTCTCCGGGCCGTTAGCAATGACGAATTCATCGAACGATACCAAATGTCCGTCCACCACCGTTCCTATCGACTTTTTGGAGGCGAACTCGAAGCTCCTGAAGCCGCCGGAGACGACATTGGGGGCGGCGGCGCTGGCCCTGCACTACGCGAACCTGATAATCGTGATGGAAAAGATGATCAAGTCCCCGCAATTGGTGGGCCTGGACGCGAGGGACGATCTGTACGCAATGCTCCCCGGTAGCGTGAGGTCGGCGCTCCGGGCGAGGCTTAAGGGGGTGGGGTTCACGGCGAACGACGCCGGGCTCGCCGGCGAGTGGAGGAACGCGCTGGGGAAGATTCTGGGGTGGCTGTCGCCGCTGGCACACAACATGATAAAGTGGCAGAGCGAGAGGAGCCTGGAGCAGCACAAGTCGGCGCCAAAGACGAACGTGATGTTGTTTCAGACTCTGTTCCTGGCCAACAGAGACAAAGCAGAGGCCGCCATTACAGAGCTTCTGGTTGGGCTCAATTACATCTGGAGGTTCGAGAGGGAAATGACCGCTAAAGCCCTCTTCCAGTGCTCTAATTTCAATAATGGCGTCTTCTCCTTCAACAAGTCTTGTTCCGATTCTCATTGTCCAGATTCTTCATCATCACAAACCGCTTTGGTTTCATGATTGAGCTCCCTAAAGTTTTTCTGGGTTTTCTCTTGTTTAGAGAGATTGAACTATATTGATCATTTGGTTAGATTATCGATCTTTCGAGGGTTTGATGTAGCATGATGACCTTTCGATATGAACTGTATTATAAATTAGAGTACCAATCTTGTTCTCAAGCTCATGCACCAAACCCAAATAACCCATGATTCAGAGTATTCAAATTGTACAAGAATTGAAATGAAAGTGTCATCAAGTCGAGGACCAAAACATTCCCATTATCGTTGCTCAGCTTTGGAGTAGTTTGTTCATATATACATGAACAAGTAAAATGTTCCGTGCCACCTTTAGTAGCCCTCGGGACCATTCTATGATGTTGACAGATCATCCATTACCGGATATCTAAACAAGTAGAAAAAAAGTTGATGCCTTGGGCCAGATTGACAATTCCATATCTCCACATCCCACTTCTCCACACTTAGGATCACGAAATGCAGAAAAGGGAAGAAGGTGGTGCGTTGGGTTCAGAGTTGACAAGAGACCTATCTATCCAGAAAGAGGGTAGGGATATTATAGTGGACAAACAGGACATAATGATATGAGGGTTGGTGAAGATTCCACTTCGTGGGTTAGTATTTGCGGGAAAGCCAATTCCACTAGGATTTTCTTTCCTTTTTCCATACAAGAATTGTGAATTACATGTGTTCTAGCTTGGAGGGGATTTCCATTGCTAGCCACGACACCCAAAAAGATAGTTGACGAGGCGAATTGAAGGAATGTGATTACACATTGCAAAGCTAGTCGTGTTGTGTAACTAAAAGTGGAATGTGGATGAATTGTGGGCTCAACTATACTAAGTTCATTACACTGTTTTGTTTCACAAATAATTAAGAGATTTTTCTTTTGAAACGCAAGTGACATAGGTGTTTATTATAATTTCGATTAATCGTTATAGAACATGGTCAAGACCCTAGGTATCTGAATATGTCCAAGGTCCCCGTAGTGTTCTTGGAGCCATAGAAAACGTCTAATTTCTATTTCAAACAACCTAAAATATACAAAGAACTGAAAATAAAACAAAATACAGAAAACAGTAAATCAATTCATGATCGAAGTTCCCTAAGGATCCTTGAAAAGAGCTGCATAAGTGACTGTTCGAACGCTTCATGATAGATGTTGTTTTTCCGAATCAGCTTGGGATGCTTTGCATGAGATCGATCAACATGTCGTCTTGAAATTCCGGGATAACCCGACCTGGGGTGTTGTGGAACCGTACACCATCTTCCTGTCCCACCCCCGGATCCTAAAGCTATCTGATAATCGCTGCGTAAAAGACAGCAATAAAGGGGAAAGACAAAACTCGTACCTGACGTGCTCAAGGCTCTTCCTTGCCTTATATGATGGTCCTGGCTCTCCTCATAAAGAGGATGAACTTGATGACACCGGAGATTGAAAAAAACTTCATGAAAGAGGAAAGCTAAGACCATCTAGTCTCTTAGACCCTCTTTAGTCTCTTAGACACGGGTCCTTTATTTGATTATGACTTCCAATAATTAAGAGTTGAAATCTAACAAACTCTTATTTATTATAAGGATAATTGCAAAAATAACTTGAAGGTATTAAGTTTTTGTTTGTTGCATATTTTTATCTTGGGTTATTTTCATCTCACTACCCTAACTATGTGGGTTTTTTCATCTCATTGTCCTAATTATATTATGTGGCACCTCACTACTCTAGAATACATTTTTTTTTCACTTTCATACCCGCCGCCAATTTTCCATCCATTTTTGGATGAAAACACTTAAAATTTTCATAATACCCCTCACTAATAATCAAATTTTCAAAAGCATGCCATTGGTTTTCAAAATTTCTATAAAAAAAATCATTTTTTAATGTCACAAAAATGCATTCTAGGGTAGTGACGTGCCACAAAAAATAGTTAAGGTATGAAAATGAAAAAAAATACATTCTAGGGCAGTGAAGTGCCACAAAAAATAGTTAGGGTAGTGAGATGAGAAAAAAAAACCCCATAATTAGGGTAGTAAGATGAAAATAACCCTTTTATGTTAAAACTATAAATAAAAAAAATTATTCATTTGTCTTATTATATTCAAATAAAAAACACCATTTTAAAAAACAATAAAAATTAAGGGAGATGAAAATTCTAGATTTTTTCATTTAACTTTTTAAATTTTAAATTTTCAAATGCAAAATCGTGTTTAGAAATAAGTTCATACAAAATGAAAAAAAAAAATAAGTTGGTGGAATTTTTTTACAAATATCAAATAAGCTATGACAAACACAAGATGAATACCATGTGATACTTTTGTTTTGGGACGATCTCTTATCAAACTGAAAATCAAGATCCATAACTAATGGTTGTTAGGATATAAAATGTAAGCATTGCCTCTGTAATGGTTCTGCAGGCTAAGAGGTACTCACATCTCCATAACTCATGGATTCGTTCTATAACATCATCAACATCCTCTAAAGTTCGTATGACAGTTTCTTTTGCTGGCTTTACTCTGGTTCTGTTTTGGTTGCTATGTATTGGGTTGGGTTTTAGATCTTGGTTTCGGAAATAGGAGAATTTTAATATATTGCTTTGCTACTTCGGAAAGAGGAGAATTTTAATATATTGCTTTGCTGATAAAAAAAAACATCATCAACATCCTCTAGAGTTCAGATGACAATAACGTGAGGTAATTGGAGCATGCAACCTCATCTCTGAACCCAGGAGAGATTGGGAATTTCAAGCAGGGTAAGAATCAGTTACTTGAAATTGGGAATCAATATGAGCTTAAAATGGCAGTGACTGTGTGAGCTACATCCTCAGTTAATTACATGTTGTCTTTCTGCACTTGTTTTGACTGGCACAATATCCTCACTAATCACTATGATTAATGCCTTGAACTTTGAGAAATTTGCATACACCTTGCTTTATTAACATGAATGTTGGGTGTAGTGATCTATTTTGGAGTTGGAGGTAGACAATGTGGTGGTTATAACCTCTTAATGACATTCTTTTTCAACATTTATAGTACGAGAATGAGGACATTTCATCGGTGTAATACAAATGTTGATGATTTTCACTCCTCTTTCAACGGTTAGGCCAACGTTCTTTGTCAAGTGAGTGCCCATCGACCAAGAGCCTAAAGCTAAAAGCTGGATTCACGCATATTTTGCTAACTGAATTCTGAATATCAGGTTGCTCAGGTGAAGCATCAACTTCTCTTGCAGTCTTGCTACACAAGATATCTATAAAGGTCAACTTTTTTACTTTTTGAATTTTGTTAAGCCCAATATATTTTCTGAAATGTGGCCTTCTTCAGGTTTGGGCTTTAGGCAATGGCCTAATTTGCCAAGTGGATGGGCCGGCCCTAACCATGTTTTAACAAAATATTAGAGAAATGGGGTTCTATTTTGATACACTTATACTCACTATGTTCCACCAAAGTCAGATTCAGATGAGGTAATTTTGTTCTCCTTTTTGTCACATTGCTGTTGTTAAACTTCTGCTGTGTTCAACATTGCCAATTGATATTGGAAATCATTTTGGTTCAACACTACTGGTCTTTGTTTACTCCGGGATTGTTGCGGGCTGTGAACGGGTTGCTTATTAATAAATAAGGAGGCAGTTTAAAAACATGCACAAAGGAAAATTGCTATCCTTCTCTTCTTTTTGTTCTGAATTGCTCGCTTTCTACACTGAATATTGTAACATAGTTTCAGGTTCATTTAGTAAGGAGACCGTTCAGAGTACAGTCAAGGCAAGAAAGGTTGGTCATGCTCGCCGTGTGTCTAAAGCCGAGAAGGTTCGTGAGAGCGATGTTCCGGCCAAGTCGACGATTTTGGCGAAAGGTTCCAGTGAACCTTGTCATCGGAAGAAAGAAGTGATTATTGATGCTGGTATCGGGGCTGGGTCCTCCAATACTGCACGAGTTGCTCCGACGAAGGGTAAAGAAGTCAGGCATGTGCCTCAGGACTCACAAGCCAAGGGTAAGGCGATAGGTGGAAGCAAAAGAGTTATTCGTCGGTACCGCTCTAGTTCGAGAAAAGAGACTGTGACGACGACTCCAGGTCAGTCTGTGTGTTTTGAGGAACAAGATGACAAAATTTTTGTTTGCAACTTACCATTTGAGTCTTCTGAGACCTAGGTTCGAAATGTTTTCACCCGGTATGGTAAGATTGTGTCCGCGTCTGTTCTCCAGCGACCAAATCGCAGGGGTCGATACTTCGGTTTTATTCGTTTTAAATCCAAAGAAGCTGTTGTTCAGGCTGTGGAGGGTTTAAATGGGTTTAAAATTAATGGCTTCGACCTCTTTGTGGCTGTTGCACGGCGTCGAAAGCCGAAGAAAGTGGCTTCACCGGTCATCTCCGATGCATAGGGAGAACAGAGCTCCAGCTCTGTGTCTATAGCTCCCAAGATTGTTAGCCCCGATCCTCCCATCATTGATGACGTAACCAATATGGATTGTGTTCAGCACATCTAGAGGACTTGAGCCCTAATTCGGGTGGTCAAGCTACTGTTCAAGTTGGACCGCCAGTTTTGAATGAGCCATATGGTAAGCTCAACAATGAGGTTAGTTTAGGCTCAGAGATGGCTTCGGAGACTGTGAGAGCTATCCATGAGAGTCTTGGACCTGTCGTCCATGGGCCTCAACCTTTGCGTAGCATGGTTAAGGACGACGCTCCGTTTGGAGATTAGGAGAATAGCCCTTGGAAGGACGCCCTTCTCAAACCTCCGAAACGGAAGAGCCGACCCCCGCAACATTTATCGGACTACTATCTTTTTAAACCAAGAGATCGTTCTTTGAGCCGTGAAAGACTCGTTAGACCTGTTGACGTTTGGACGCAGGTCGCGCAAGCTCGATTCGCTCGAAAGGCTCCCAATAAGCCTGCTCAAAGGAAAGCTTTTGACGATCTGACCTTAACTTCTGAAAGTGAAGAGTGGGTCACCGATGGGGGTTGATTTTCTTCGTTTAGACATGTAGTCCTCTTATTCCAGGACATGTTGTCTAACGGTTTAGGATTTGTCTTTTTGGGGCTCCCGTTATTGAGCTCCGGTCATTGAGCTCCCCTTGTAATAGTTTGTCATTTATATGATTTTTTTCTCAGAAAGTACTCTTTTCTAATAAAATTATGCGCTTATCAAAAAAATATTATTTCATGTATACATTTTATATATTATGAATCTTTTCGATTTAACTATATGAAGATTTAATGTTTTTCAAGACAAATGATTATGCCAAAATAATTATTTGATATAGCTAATTTATTACTGTTTCAAATTATTATTATTATTAGCTTCCTAAACAACACTGATAAAATAAATGTAAGAGACATTTTCTCTTAGAGATTTATGGTTTTGTCCTCGTAGTCTCGGTCGCCGCCGTTTTGTCCTCTCATTACCACTGTTATGGTCATGCCGACCACCATCACCAACCCTTTCTATGCTCTTCCTCCAATATTCTACAAGCACAAATTTCGTTGCTGCTATAGCACCAGCTTGCTCACCACAACTCCACTCGTCCTCGGTTCATCGAAAGCCCACAGCTTAACGGGCGCCCATGGTGGTGTACTAAAGGTAAGAGCGTTATGCTTCCTATTCGTCGTCGTCTTCTCTGTGGCAGTTACCAGATGGATACAATGGTTTTGGGATAGGGGGTGAGACGGTAAGATGGTGTACTGTTTCACGACACCCCTGGTCGGAGCACTCCAACGTTTCAAGAAAACACGTCAATCGATTCTTTTCGTGTGAAGCATCCCAAGATGATCCGGAAAACAAGATCTATCATGAGGTGTTCTTCTGCTGCTTATTTTCTTTTAGTTTGTTGCATGTTATTTTCTTTATTTTCAGTACTTTTTGCTTGTTATTTCCTTTATTTTCACTATTTTATTTTCCCAACACAGGGTAGAATGTAAAGATATATTTCGTTGTCTATGATGAAAACTAGGGATGGAAATAATACCCAGGCCCGACGGGGACCCGACTTGCCCGACCCGAAAAAATCGGGCCAGACCCGACCTGTTGTACAACGGGTCGGGTACGGGTTAGTTTGATCGGGCTTATAATCGGGCTCGGGTTGGGCTCGGGATTAGTACTACCCAGCCCAGACCCGGCCCGATGGGTTACTAAATAAAAAAACTAAATTTATTTGTTAGTTTTTACGTTTCTACCCTATATATACAGTGAAAAATCAATTGGCTATTTATTTATTAATTTTTACAAGTTTATAGTTACTTTATATATATACATATACACGCATGTTTGTTGTTATATGTATTACATATAGTTGTATAGGAGTTGTCACGCCCCAAATCCGGTTTTGACCGGATTCGAGACGTGCATTTAAAATAATAAATAAACACGGTAAAATTACGAAGGATAAAATTTCAAAAATGATAATAAATCAATTGACAAAGTTAACAGCTCACAAAACCCAGTATACAAAAATTTGGTTCAAAATAGACGCACGTCACTAGACCGACTAAACAAGACCCGCGCAAGCTCCCAAGCTCAGCTATGTCCTGCTAGTACAAATCCCGCTCAACACCTGAAAATCAACAATGTAAGGGGTGAGCTTTCACCTAATAGAGAAAGTAGTTAAGGTAACGAACATAGGCTCACCACCACGAGTAACCGTCCAATTAGGGCATACTAGTACAGCACAGCTAACTACCGATCGGGGTTCATAGCCAATTTACCAAAACACACAAACCGATAACTCTCGTACAATAACCACTAACCAAACAACAAACGTATCAAAACACAGAAGCCATCAGCACACACATCCCGTACTACAATCCTTGAACTCCGCCGACTATACACAACCCGACATCATCATATCAAACGGTAGGTCAAGTATCCATCGGACTACCTCTCGATCCAGAGGAGGCGCATAACGTCAAGAATGTCGGAGACGTCCTTACAAGGACGCATTCGTCGGGACTCTAGGAAACGTCTCCAAAGGACCATAGATCATCGAGGTTGAAACACGGCACCCATTGCCCATCACGACCCGTAGGCCCAACACGACCCTCAGGCCCAACCACGACCCGTAGGCCCACTATGCTATGATTTGGCCCGTCGGCTCCGACCCGTCGGCCCTATGCAATACGACCCGTAGGCCCAACACGTCCTGTAGGCCTCTACCCTATTATGGCCCGTCGGCCCCAAACACGACCCGTAGGTCCAATCTCAACCGGAATACCATCCTCAAGGAACACACAACAAAATAACAATCACGCATCGAAATGCCACAGATCGAACACGGCTCACGCGCCCACACACAATCACAATCATGAAACACCGAGCAATAATATTATTGAACTCTTAAGCACACTCAAACCGTCACGTACTTACCATCACTTACCGACCCCACGTTCAACGTAGTAACCCCACCGGCGTAACCGACATCAAAACCCCGACTGTCCCACAATTCAACATATCAAATAACAAGAAATAACCACACATGTCATCAGCATGCATCACTAGTTCAATCCTATCCGTTTTCATGTTTGTTATTTAATATTCGTTCAAACAACGCAAGCACACTAGCAGAAGCACTCAACAAACAATCCTACAGGCACGTCATGGCCCGAAACTACCAGCACAGCAATTCCCAAGACAGAAAACGTAAAAGTTCATAGTTCATACGTCTACGCTAGTTGTTCGCATCCTACATGCCGAACTACGATCTTTCCGATTTTATTATTATTACCTAGCATGCACACTAGTAACTTTCCGTAATTGAACCGGTATTCGCTACTTTCCCTACCTCAAGACGATACCACAGCAGCGTCTCATAGCTGTTGATGACCGGGCCAACACCGTCTTCTAGGGCGAAGTCCGCGCCTAGGTTTAACTCCGGTCTTCTCTTCGCTCGAAGCCGGACTCTACTTTACACAGATGGTTACAATTAAAACCGGTTTCACAATTTAATTTAAAAGGTTACGAAGGTTTCGATTTGAATTCAAAAGTTGCCTTTTAGACTCGAGCGGGTTAAAAGCGGGGTTACGACGAATCGGGTTCGAGCACCCGCACACCGAAACCGGTCCACGTTTCCCGAGGAACGGTCTCCATGCACAAATATCGAGGCACATGTTTCGTGCCACGATTCCCGAGATACGGGTTCGTGGCACGGTTCCCAAGGCACCCATTTCAGCGTTCCACTTTTATCCCGTTCAAGGTCCGATTTAACGTCCATCCTAAACGTTAGGGTTTCCAAACCGACTCCAAATAGATCCAGGTTCCTTTCAAGTTCAAAACCGTGCTTAAACGATACTGGTTTTAGCCCTTAATTAATTAAACCCGATTTAATAGCCAAAATCTTTTTTGTTATTTTCAAACTCACGGTTCAAGCCAGTTTAACCAGATTCGTTCAGATCCAAAACAACTCAGGCAAAAGAAAGAGAAGAAGGAGACGGAAGCGCTCGGGAAAAGTTTGGCCGGTCACCGGCGAAGACACCGCCGGCGACCAAGGCTCGGGTTTCGACGCTCACCGTAAGGAAAGGAGGGCGGTGGCGGACGGTGTCGGCGCGGGGAAGGGACGACGGTTTTAGACTCTCCTCGCCGGCGGATCAGATGACGGACGACGGCTAGATCTCGAGGACTCCGCGAGTCTCCTCGTAGATGAGGCCGCCGTCACACTCGACGTCTCCATGGAGAGCCAGGCGACGCGGAGGAGGTAGAGTGAACGAAGAAGGAGGAGGAGGTCGGACGTGGCCGGAGCCGGAGGGCGGCCGTGCGTCTGAACGGAGAAGAAGGGAAGAGGAGATCTGAGAGGGTGAGGGTGAGGGTGACGCCGACGAGAAGTTTGGGTTTGAGGGCGGCGGCGTTTGGTCGGGAAGGAGGGGCGCGACTCGGGATCGGGAAGAGGGAGGGAGGCACGCGAAGAGGAGAAAGAGACACGCTTAGGGTTTCAGAACCCTCACCTTAGCTTATAAAGGCAGGCCGGTTGGTCTTTTGGGCCACCTGAGAGAACACGGGCCTCACCCTCACGGCCCAGTGTGAGGGAGCAGGCCGGGTTGGTCTGGCTCGGGCCTGCGGGTCTGGGCGTGTCCGCCCGGTACAGCTTCTTCCTCTTTTTTTTAACTAAATTAAATCTGATTCAAAAACCATTTTTTTTAACGAAAAAGAGATTAAACCAAAAATTCACCCTCGACGTTTCGATCGAACACTTTTAAAATAATTAAAAACTTTTTAAACCGAAGCGGTCTTCACAATCTTCCCCCTTTAAAAGAATTTCGTCCCCA
Source organism: Erodium maritimum (assembly GCA_963921825.1). NCBI lineage: Eukaryota > Viridiplantae > Streptophyta > Magnoliopsida > Geraniales > Geraniaceae > Erodium > Erodium maritimum. The sequence goes on from OY997590.1 coordinate 76,162,000, forward strand.
AAATTCAAAACGAACGCGCTCCACTTAACCCTCTCTTAGGGAACGTTCGATTAAACTCCCCGTCCATCAACCCTCAAGCACGCGGTAAACACTTAAACCAGTTAGTCGATACCGAATTCCTTCGTCGGTAGAGACGTCACGCCGCCACACGCAACTTGGTCGAGACATCCTGTACCGGAACCGTCTGTCGGTATAGGTATCAAACCAGACAAAACTCACCTCGTTCTTATAACGGATCCAACACACGTACCCTCCTCCTCAGCTACTCACTCGTTTAGCCAAGTATCGCGCTCCCGACAAACAAAGAAGTCCATGTCCCATCGGACTATCGTCATCGAACTCCAAACGTGGTCACGCCCTAACCAACCACCCACGATAACACAAGTAAATAACACGCAAACTCAACCAGTTTACAAGTTGATTCACCCACAGTACCATGAAACTGAAGACACTACAAGTACCGGTCCCTTAGGCTCCGAACGGTTTGGATACCTCGTGCGTACCTCATCCTCACCCTCTCGTGTCAACTCTGCACGGTTCTTAAACATCCACGATCACACGACCCTTCAGTCGCTACTCGAGCAACTCGGGACCACATTGGTCACTGTCAGACCTCAAGTGTGCCCTGCTTGGGCAAATGCCCGGCCTACCACCCAACGTTTCGTGCGGTGCCATAGTGTTACTGTGTAAAACCCACTTCGTTTAAAAGAGTAGTAAAGTGCGAGCTGAAACGTGAGGGTAGAAGTTTGCAACAAGCTGTTTTTTTAAAGAGAAAATTCAAAAAAAAAAAGGAGAAGCAGCAGTTTTGGGCCGAGCTCGAGTTTGGGCCAGCTCCAGCCCATTCGCTTCAAGTGCGCAGCCCAGCCTGCAAGCCCAACCCAGGCTCGCGCGGCTCCGCTTTAAAAAGGGGCCGAAACCCTAAATCGGGTACTGTTCACCTCAGTCATTCGCCCATTCGTCTTCCTCTCGCCAGAAACCTCTCGAGCCTCGCCGTCGAGCTCCCCCCTCCTCCGGCCGTTCACCTCCGTCAAACCCTTCACCACCTTCCTCTTCTCCTTCTGCTTTCGTCTCGACAAAGCCAAATCACAGAGAACCCAGAGAAAACCCTCGCCACCCTCTTCTTTTCGATTCGGACCGACGTCGTGAAATCGAACCTCGCCGCACCTCCTCCCTGCACCGGGAAGATCCTCTCTCACCCGTCTCACCTCCCTCATCGTCATCTTCCGGAGAATCGATACCTCCGAGCGCATTTTGAGGTTCGACCGTCACTGGAAGACGTCGCCGAAACTTTCGAGCTCCGGATCTGGAGTTCTAACTCCGGCGAGCGTTCCCAGTGAACGGATCTGGACAGATGAGTCCGTCCAGGTGCCCTGACGACGTCCCCTACTCGCCGGAGCTCCCTGACGCCGTCGCCAGAGGCGAGAACCCACTCGAGCCCTTCCCACCGCCGTCCGTCGTCCGTCGTCGGAACCCTCGCCGGAGCCGACCCAAGCCACCCTTCACACAGACCAGATCTGTGAAGCTTGGGCCTCCAACTCGGACGTTGGGCCTCGGGTCAGACAGAACAGAAGACGGGCCTTGGCCCATTGTGGACTCGGGCCTTGGGCCCAGTTGGACTTCAGGACCGGGTCTGGACTGGGTTCGGGTTCGGATCCGGGTCAACCAGACTGTAAAGGAAACTGTTTTAAAATCAGATTTAATTAACCGGTTTAACGAACTCAATGTGAGATTTTGAACGGGAAATTCTTGGTTAAATCAGAGGACCTTTGGACTTTTATCTTTATTGATTGGACTTTTCTTTTTCAAATCTAGACGGGACTTCGCCCGAGATCAAGGGCTTGGACCCGAGCTAGAAGAGCAAAGATCACGCCGGGACCCGTGTGAAGATCGGAGTGGCGACCACCGGGCTTATCATCAGAGTGTTGAGAGGAAGACCTTGAGGTAGGGAAAGTCTTAACCTCTCGTTTAAATGCTTAGTATGCATGTTAGGCTAATAAAATCGGAAAGGTCCTAGAAATACCTATAGGATGCGAATAACTAGAATAATTGTCTTTCAATTACTAATAACCGGAAATGTCTAGTGGTGAATGATTAGGATGCCAATCACTAGTGTAACTCGCTTTCAATACTTGAGAATTGTTTTACTGGTAGAGCGGCCTTGGCAAAGCCCTCGGATTAGTTGTGTGTTAGGATCACATGCTTGGTTGCTTAGTGGATAGGCTAAAGAGTCTAATGAAACTAGATGAACTACATGCTAGAATGCTCGATTGAAGGTTTACATGTTTGGTTGATTAAACTCGTACTTGACTATTGAACGTGGTTGAATGATTGCTTGTTTCCTTAAATGGTTGTTTGGAGCATCGAGTATGACTGGTTGTACCGAGCGGTGTAATCAGGTGATCGATGCCCCGATGGGTCGTGACTGGTAAGTGAACGGTAAGTTGTGATTGTGTGATTCGTGTGTTGTGATCATGTGATTCATGTGCTGTGTGTTGTGGTGAAACGGTGATGCGTGAACTATGTGTGATGGTGAATTGGTGTGTGTTGGGAATGGATTAATGTGTGTTTCGGTTTGAGTGTGTTACTCAATTATTATCTGATTATTATTAAATTGCCCAAGTGTATGCTTCCTATGGGAGTAATACCTTGGTTCCCGAGGACATAAAATCCTTTGGATACGTTTCTGAGAATCCCGATGATAAGCGCCCCGAAGGGTTGTTTCCGGTCGCCTCAATGATATGCGTCTCCTCTGGATTTGAGGGAAAATCCGAGAGGACACATCATATGTGGATCGGAGGGTGGTGACTTCATGTGCCACGACATTGATTGGGTTACCTATTGCCCGTGATTGTTAAGAATTATCTTGTTGACTTTGCTGATGAAATTATTGAGTTTAACGTCCACCTTGTTATGTATTTTCCCTACTGAGCGCAATCTCACCCCTATGAGTTATTGTTGTGATTATAGGCTCGATTGAGGAGTAGAGGCTCGGGAGCTTCTTGGTGTGGGTGTCCTGTAGAGATTTCGTTTTCATTTCATTTTAGTTTTGAACAAACCTTGTTGGAGGATTATTATTACACCCCTGGAGGGTTATTTATGTTTTAAATTGAGTTATGTGGATTTGAGTCTTGTATTGGAGATTTTCAGGAAGTTTTTGTTGAGTTATTGCCTTTTTAATCGTTTTATCCTAGTCATGCCTCGAGTCCGGGCAAGAACCGGATTTGGGGCGTGACATACTGGCCTGAAAGCGCGGTGGTAGTCGTACTCGGCGATTTGTTTCCGGATACTTCGTGAGGTACTCCCAATTCTACCATACACTGTACACACTCGTCAAACCACAACGTGCTCAGTCGGGGTGTCAAGGTTCCAAAACTGCATCAAGGTTCTACTCTTAGACCCCCACGTTTCTTCACGTATAATGAAAACCGAAGAATGCGATGCCTGTGGGTTATGGGCTCACCACGCTTCCGCTGCGCTACTCTGATCTCATCGTCACTCGGCCACTTCTCCTGACCAGGTTGACGGCCTTCTAGTGTTGTTGCGGCCCTCACGGTCTTTCTGCGACCTCGTTCCATTGTATTCGTTGTATTCACCGTCTCAAAACTACACCTGATTCAACACGTTGAGAACTTGACCCAGACTCTGGGTTCGGGGCCCTCTTTCGAACTTCTTGCAATCCATTCGTCTCGACGGCTACCGAAACTGGTGCAAACGGTCCATGCCATAACTCTGGTCTCGCGCCTCATCTCTGATACTCCGTCCCGTTGTAGCCCGGGACCTACTGGTGTTGCTCCTCTTAATCTCCCCAGTGGGAGTAATCCGGGCGGTAGTGCCCCAAACGACTTACCTCTCCTACCTCGAGGTGCCACGATGCAAGTACCCTCCACACGGGTAACGTCCACGTTGAGTTTCTTACTTTTAAAGAACGACGCGCTTAACAGAACTAACGTCACACACAGACCACCACACTAATACTTATAGTAAAAAAAAGTATACTTAGTAGTATAATCACACAATATCACACATCATAGAATTTGCACACAAGTGCATCACACAAATCATATAAACAAACAACGGAATTACACAGTTTCACTTTCACAGCAAAATCACAATCAAGTCACGCAGACTACCACTTATACTTCAAGCAAACTCAAGATTTTCACCCAACACTTAGTTTCACTTTCTTAACACGTCCTCTTTCTAACATAACATTGGTGTTGATCTCTCGTCGTTACAACATGGTTTCGGCGTCCCAGAACTACGTTGTAACCACTTGATATCCCCTCATTCACGTCCAGCTACAGTGGCCCCTATAGCTGAATCGTGATGGTACATACACTTCAGTTTCTGCAGAAAATCGGGCATGACCCGTTCGTAAATTTAGTTAACCATCCGCTTTTGCGGGACAACCAAACATTACATGCACACAACACTCAATCACCAATAAAACACACATCAATTTATCTCAACTTTTACACTGTGGTATCAATAATTTCACACTTACCACCTGGTCAAATCCAAACTTGTAAAACAGTTCAACTCCACAGTATTCACAACTCACACAAGTTCACCCAAAGTCCACGACACTTACCAATCAAACAATTGCCGACCAGGGCGGCACCCTACTAACAATCGTTTCATCAATACACACACGCAATGACCAGTTTCGAGCATCGATTGTTAAGCAACCTCGATCTCAACCGATCGGCATCACGGATCCACTGAGGTGTACAACACACGACAATTTAGGTTCAAACCGGTTACGGCAAAGCTTAAACAACACACTTAACAAACGAGGTTCTTGTCGTTTCGACTCTACGCACAGGATATTTCCGACTCGCGTCACTGAGCACTACGACTTGAACCACCTAACTCTACCCACCTAACTGACGTACGGTCCGAGGTTTGAAAAATCATTTCAAATTGCAACCAGGCTCTGATACCAAACTGTCACGCCCCAAATCCGGTTTTGACCGGATTCGAGACGTGCACTTAAAATAATAAATAAACACGGTAAAATTACGAAGGATAAAATTTCAAAAATGATAATAAATCAATTGACAAAGTTAACAGCTCACAAAACCCAGTATACAAAAATTCGGTTCAAAATAGACGCACGTCACTAGACCGACTAGACAAGACCCGCGCAAGCTCCCAAGCTCAGCTATGTCCTGCTAGTACAAATCCCGCTCAACACCTGAAAATCAACAATGTAAGGGGTGAGCTTTCGCCCAGTAGAGAAAGTAGTTAAGGTAACGAACATAGGCTCACCACCACGAGTAACCGTCCAATTAGGGCATACTAGTACAACACGACTAACTACCGATCGGGGTTCATAGCCAATTTACCAAAACACACAAACTGACAACTAGTAACTTTCCGATTTTATTATTATTACCTAGCATGCACACTAGTAACTTTCCGTAATTGAACCGGTATTCGCTACTTTCCCTACCTCAAGACGATACCACAGCAGCGTCTCATAGCTGCTGACGACCGGGCCAACACCGTCTTCTAGGGCGAAGTCCGCGTCTGGGTTTAACTCCGGTCTTCTCTTCGCTCGAAGACGGACTCTACTTTCGATTTGAATTCAATAGTTTCCTTTTAGACTCGAGCGGGTTAAAAGCAGGGTTACGACGAATCGGGTTCGAGCACTCGCGCACCGAAACCGGTGCACGTTTCCCGAGGAACGGTCTCCATGCACAAATATCGAGGCACATGTTTCGTGCCACGATTCCCGAGATACGGGTTCGTGGCATGGTTCCCAAGGCACCCATTTCAGCGTTCCACTTTTATCTCGTTCAAGGTCCGATTTAACGTCCATCCTAAATGTTAGGGTTTCCAAACCGACTCCAAATAGATCCAGGTTCCTTTCAAGTTCAAAACCGTGCTTAAACGATACTGGTTTTAGTCCTTAATTAATTAAACCCGATTTAATAGCCAAAATCTTTTCTGTTATTTTCAAACTCACGGTTAAAGCCAGTTTAACCAGATTCGTTCAGATCCAAAACAACTCAGGCAAAAGAAAGAGAAGAAGGAGACGGAAGCGTTCGGGAAAAGTTTGGCCGGTCACCGGCGAAGACACCGCCGGCGACCAAGGCTTGGGTTTCGACGCTCACCGTAAGGAAAGGAGGGCGGTGGCAGACGGTGGCGGATGGTGTCGGCGCGGGGAAGGGACGACGGTTTTAGACTCTCCTCGCCGGCAGATCAGACGACGGACGACGGCTAGATCTCGAGGACTCCGCGAGTCTCCTCGTAGATGAGGTCGCCGTCACACTCGACGTCTCCACGGAGAGCCAAGCGACGCGGAGGAGGTGGAGTGAACGAAGAAGGAGGAGGAGGTCGGACGTGGCCGGAGCTGGAGGGCGGCCGTGCGTCTGAACGGAGAAGAAGGGAAGAGGAGATCTGAGAGGGTGAGGGTGAGCGTGACGCCGGCGAGAAGTTTGGGTTTGAGGGCGGCGGCGTTTGGTCGGGAAGGAGGGGCGCGACTCGGGATCGGGAAGAGGGAGGGAGGCACGCGAAGAGGAGAAAGAGACACGCTTAGGGTTTCAGAACCCTCACCTTAGCTTATAAAGGGGGGCCGGTTGGTCTTTTGGGCCACCTGAGATAACACGGGCCTCACCCTCACGGCCCAGTGTGAGGGAGCAGGCCGGGTTGGTCTGGCTCGGGCCTGCGAGGCTGGGCGTGTCCGCCCGGTCCAGCTTCTTCCTTTTTTTTTAACTAAATTAAATCTGATTCAAAAACCATTTTTTTAACGAAAAAGAGATTAAACCCAAAATTCACCCTCGACGTTTCGATCGAACACTTTTAAAATAATTAAAAACTTTTTAAACCGAAGCGGTCTTCATAGGAGCAGATAAAAGATAAGTTTAATTTTCTTACTTTTATACGTAGTTGAAAGAGTAAATTAAGTTACGTGTTACACATGTTTGTTCTTATACATATTATATAATATATATGTAATTACATGAATATAATCATAAATGTATAAATTATGGTGTTTTATACATATAAAGTATAATTACATGAATAAACCGTATAAAACATGTTATAATCATAAATGTATAATTTATTGTTTTTGTATATATGAATACTTATTTGTTGTATGGTTAATTTATTTCCGAATTTATTGAATGTGGATTCTCAATCCAATTCTATTTATACTCTCGTGGTTGTGAGTAGTAATGAACCCTTGAATGGAGATCAAATGCTCAACTTACCGGTTCATAATAATAAGGATGTTGTCTCTAGCACAAATCCGAAACCGGTTTGATGTTACTTGTTTTACTGCTCTGAGATGATGCGATTATATGTTTTATATAAATATATGAAACTTTTACGCATCATATATACATGATTTGTCAATATAAATTGAGTAGTGAAATAAAATTATGGTGTCCTAGAAGGAAAAAAAATACGACTTATACGGGGCGGGTAGGGTAATACCCGACCCTGTCGGGCCACAAGCGGGCCAGACAACAAACGGGCCACTATCGGGTCCCGGACGGGCTCAGGCCATAGGTAGGAAAATCGGGTCGGGTACGGGCATCACAAAACCCGGCCCAAACCCGGCTCATTGTCATCCCTAATGAAAACTAGACTATTTTTACGAGTTCGTAAGTGCCATATATTTTACAGAAGACTTGGACAATATTTTATTCTCAAAACTTTTAAACGCTATTTATATTATTTAGCTTGTATTAATAATGTAGTTACTCGTTGCCCGTTTCAAAACAAAAAAACCATGTGTGCAAAGTTTGGAATTCAAAGAATCTATGTAAAATTCAGAACCGATAGTGGGGTGTTTTTATCTCAGACCACCTTCAATTTTAGATGACGTTTGAAAGCCCAATGAAGTAAAAGATAAACTTTGGGGATCACAACTTATGTCTGGTCTGCACCATGTCACTGCTTATTTGACTTTTATGCTCAAAGGCTGCAAAAGCATCACATGAATGACGAGCCCATCTTCATTTCTCTGTCAATTCTGCAACAACGCAGGCATATATAAGCTATGACTCCAATTAATGGAAAATGACAAACAATTTTCTACCGCCTGCAACCCAAGTTCCAATCATGTGTTCTAAACATCTTTCTACACACTTACCATAAAACTCTCATATTATATATCATATTTTTATATCACATTTTAAATTAAGTAGATAAATATTCCCGTAATTAATTGAAAAGAGCCGTCTCATTTTGTCTTCTCCGTTGTGTCTTAATTAAGAGCTTTAGAGACGATTGTTGAAAGAGATCCCTATACAAATCAGTCATTCATTTACTATTGGTTAATACAATTCGGTTTTCAACTAACTGAAACGAGTCTTCACCAAAGGACCAAACGATGTTTCGACCACTCCTTGAACAATGTTCCTCAATACTTTTAAATTACAGTTTTAAATTTTGTTCAAGACCGTCATATATGTCTTATTATTACTGTATTATTGTTCGGTCTGACAAAACGATCAAACATATAATAGTATTTTTTCGAAGTAATGAAAGTTGTCTCTTTTATCTTAAAAAAAGGACAACTTCAACAAAAATCTTTCCATTATAGACAACATATTCTCCCTTTCTCATTTATGTCATAACAGAATTAACAAACAAAGACAACTTCAATAGAGAATCTCCCTCATGGTAAATAACTCGGTCTCCTCTATCTTCTCATTTATGTCTTAACACAACTAAGAAACAAAGACAACTCCTACAAGAAACTCCATCGTACATGCTCTATCATTACATATAAATATATATAAGTAATTACATCCCAAGTTAAATACAAAACACTACTACAGAGATCCTCCGAATCTTCCATTTGGACCATCTCCATCAAAAAAAAAATCAGAGCAAGCCTAGTCAAGTTACTAAGTATATTGTTTGGACTAGACAAGACAAACCCATCTGGACCAATGCATTACTCAGAGAGTGTTGTTTGATATAACTTCATGGTACCGAGCAAGCCACTGAGCATCAGATGAGTTGTTCTGCTGTGAGGTCCCCGACTGATGCTGCTCCTTATCGATCAGAAACTGGGAATAGTCAAAGGTCTTTGAAAGAGCTACTAAAGGTTTGGACGGAGGAGCGGGGAGGAGCGATATAAGAACCCTTGCAACCTCCTGCATGGTTGGCCTCTCCGAGGGATGGCGCTTTGTGCAAAGCAGGGCAAGTTGGAATGTCTTTCTCACTTCAGCCAAGTCCAAGCACGTAACAGAAACCTCGGGATCGACTGCTTCCATCACCGTGTTGTCATCTGTCTTGGACAATATCTATAACGTAACTATGTTCATTAGCTCTAAGCAATAGCATAGTAGTGAATCATCAAGAATCAAGACATTTGAACTAGGACATACCAGTTGATGCAGGTTCAGTTCATTGTCCACGGGTTTCTTTCCTGTGAGTAGCTCAAGAAGCACGATCCCAAAGCTGTAAACATCTGATTTCTCATTGAGCCGAGAGGTCCTGGCGTATTCAGGATCAATGTAGCCTATTGTTCCCAGAACAAAAGTCGAAGCATGAGTCATAGCACAAGGTATGGATTTGGCGGTCCCGAAATCCGATAGTCTGGCCTCAAAATTCTCATCTAGCAGTATGTTTGAGGACTTAATGTCCCTGTGGATAATACGGGGGTCACAATCATGGTGTAGATAAGCCAGTCCTTGTGCTGCTCCAACAGCTATCTTCAAGCGTGTCTCCCAATCAAGCTTCACCTTCTTGGACGGTCCTGTCATTTAAAATCGAGTTCAAGTAAATGCATTTTTATCAGAAGATTTGTTCCACTTATGAGTCTTGCTTACCATGAAGAAGATCCCAAAGAGAACCATTATCCATGTAGTCATAAAAGAGAAGGTTCCCGAAGGGTGACAAGGAATATCCATGGAGGCTGACTACATTTCTGTGTCTGATGCTACCAATGGTCTCCAATTCAGTCTCGAATTCTCGCAAGTTACACGGACCCCGATTGTAAAGTCGCTTAATTGCAATTGGTCGAGAATTCTTCAATACGCATTTGTAGACTGTGCTAGAAGCTCCATATCCAATAATATACTTCTCGCTAAAATTCTCCGTGATTCTCATGATGTCATCGAAAGAGTGTATGGCCATATCCATGTGAAGAATCACAAGTTTTGGAGGACCTGGAAAGGAAATAAACCAGTCATTAGAATTTTTAGTCGTCCATACTACTTTGCTTGAGGTCAAATAAAAACAAGATTATGTAAATACTTTGCACAGTCTTCTTAGATCCTTTCACAATGTCTCTTGGCTGGTTGGATTTGTAGATTGCAACTATTAGCATGGCCAATAGCGTGATAAAGCCCAAAGTCATACAAGCAATTGCCGTTCTGGAAAATATAGCTACACACCAAAAAGAAATTAATAGTTACATCATGAACCCCAAAAAGATCAACAAAAATATATAATACCTCTGGATTTCATTGCACTTGGACCACATATAGATCCCAACCAGTTGCCACATAGTAATGGATTACCGATAAAACTGCAAAACAAATAGTAGTAGGTGCAAAGCTTTAAAAACCCGATAGTTTCATGGAAGTGATAACAAGTGCTATTATCACATACCTTTCTGGTGGGAACCGAGAGAAGTTCCTTGCAAGAGGTACTGTCCCTGATAAGTTGTTGTAGGATAGGTTTCTGAAACATAGAGCATTATAGTGAGGAAAATCTCAGAAGCCAAACACATTATAAGTAAAAGCAATTGGGGAAGAAAGTTACAGAGTGACGAGACTCAAACAGTTAGCAAGCTGATCTGGAATTCTGCCAAGCAGGTGGTTGTTCTTCATAATTCTGCCTCAATAGGAATAAAACGATTATCACAACAGCTTGAGGATTATTGGAGGGAAGTAAAAACCAATAACGACCATAGTGATAGTAGACAATGAACTTACAGTGTTACAAGGTTTTGCAACTGACCCAGTTCAGTAGGAATGCTTCCAGAAATATTGTTAAATGACATATCGCTGCAAATACAAACACAAACACAAAAACAAAATATATATTACATAACCGGGATGGTAAAAGGTTCTTCCAAAAAAAGGTGATAACGTTCTCTAATAAAAAGCTCACAATATTTGTATGCTTCTCAGATTTCCAAATTCTGCTGGCAATGTCCCATCAAGATGATTGTTGCTTAGATTCCTGGATGAACAAATAAAAAAGTTCAGCTTCTATTTAGCATTTAGTCAATAGAGTCAGTAGAGATGTAACACACTTACAATGTAAGAAGGTGCTCTAGGCCGCCAACAGAAGCGGGAACAGGTCCTGAGAAATTATTGCTTGAGAGATCTCTGAAACATGGCAATGTGTGAGGTCAAAGAGGTTGATTTAGGTTGAAACTACCAAGGGAACATATCATCACAAAGAAGAAGAAACTCACAGTGTATCAAGATTGATAATCCGCCCCAGCTCAACTGGAATACTGCCTTTAAAATGGTTGGCTGAAAGGTTTCTGATTGCACAATAATAGTTTATATATATTGATGAAAGGGACTTGACTCAATCAACACCAAAGAATTTCTGAAGAAAATGAATCAGAACTTACAAGTAGGTCAAACTCTCCAGGTTCCGAAAACTTGAAGGAATGGATCCATTTAAACGATTGCCATGAACATTGCTAAGGAAAATTCAAATGTAATCAAAGTCGGTGGTTATTATTGGACTGGAAAAAATAAAGAAAAATAGAGGTATCGTGAATTAATAGCGTACAATTGATTCAGAGCTGTGCAGGAGCTGATATTATGTGGAATTGGCCCTTCAAGAAGATTATTGGCAAGATTTCTGTAACAAGGTATAGTCAGCCATTTCATGCCTATGTACTATGCATGTTCAAAGAGACATATAGTTAGTTGGATGTGTTGAGAGATAGTTGCTCACAATTCGAAGAGTTGCTCCAACTTCCCAAGTTCAGGAGGGATTTGACCAACTAATTTGTTATCATTTAACTGCCTGCAAAACACATATAGCTCAAAGACTGCATAATTTGAAACATAATAGAACAAGACATTCGACCAAAGTATGATATATCTCACAAGTAGCTTAATTTTGACATATTTGAAAGCTCCGGTGGAATTGGACCGGTTAGCTGGTTGCCATGGAGGTACCTTATATGAGAAACAAATCCATCAGAGAAACACATAACCATAATATAATTTTACCTCATAACAATAAATAAAATAAAAAACTCACAGTTTGCCAGTGTATGATAAATTGCCAAGTATAGGTGGAATTGGCCCCACTAGTTCATTCTCACTTAGGTCTCTGTTACAAATGGCAAAATAGTTAAATTAGTACACATTGATCCACACTGATTTGAAGTGTAATCAACATGTGTACTTACAAGACAGCAAGAGCCTGCATTAGACCAATAACCTCTGGAATTTTCCCGGTCAACCTATTACCCTGAAGAGACCTAACAACAAAAGTGACCAATGGTAATTAACTATCATTAACATCATGCCATGAAGGTATCCTAACACTCTTAGAATGTATCCATTAAAAAGACTATTAAATTACAAAAATAAGATTGCTGTGAAGAAACTCACAGAGTAGCTACTTGTAGGAAACCAATATTGTAAGGAATCTCCCCCGTGATCTGATTGTATGATATATCTCTGAATACCACAGCCAAAACGTTTTTTAAGAACATTGCTTAATATGTAAGATATATAATCAGATTACTAAGGTGTGACACTTACAGAATTTCAAAGCTAGTGCAATTCCCAATACTATCTGGGATAGTGCCTGTTAAGTTATTGCCTCTTACGTCACTGAAAAGGAAATCAAACCAAACAAGGAGAGATTACACCAAGGTTGATACAATAATAAAATGAACTAAGTAGTAGAGCTGATATAATATAACTACTTACAAATACCACAAGCCTGTTAATTGGCACATGTCAGGGGAAAGTGTCCCGGTCAATAGATTTCCACGTAAACCACTGTGATAGTAATAACAACAGTGCGAACATCAATGACAAGATCGTGTTTACAGTAATTTATGTGACTGACTTTAAATAAGTCAACTCATGATGGATTTGAACCCTTTAGATTAAAGGAATAACTGCAAAAAAGTACCCTGGGGTATTCACTTTTTGCAATTTGTAGCCCTCCTCTTTGATAATTGCAAAAAAGTGCCATGAACTTGTCTTTTTGTTGCACTTTGAATAAATTTGCTTCAAAATGATGATTTTTGACCTTTGGAGTTAAAATTTGAAAAATTATAACTAAAGAACAAAAAATCCAATTTCCATATCCCTTAAATTTCTCACTCTTTGTATGACACAAAGAGGAAGAAAATTAAGGGATATGGACATTTGGATTTTTTTGTTTTTATTTATTATTTTTAAATCTAAATTTTTAGACAAGTTGAAACAAAAAGACAGGTGAAGGGTACTTTTTTGCAACTATCAAAGAAGAAAGCTACAACTTACAAAAAAAATTAATATGGCAGGGTACTTTTTTGCAATCATCCCTAGGTTAAATGGATAAACATAAAGTGGATGATACAAATACTGAGAGTACTTACAGGTATTGTAGCACTTCATTCCAGTAGATTAACCTCGGAATCTCACCCGATAGCTGGTTCTTGGCAAGATCACTGGACAATGTGGCAGCCGTTAGATATCGAACTTGGACTACACAGTGGTCATTCATAGACCAAAAATTCTCAAAAATGTATGAGATAATATAGCTGATGGAACTCACAGAGTTTTCAAATTTGGAATCTGGGTCAAGGTTGTGGGAATAGGACCAGTCAAGAGATTGTGCTTCAAGTTCCTGCATTAATGTCAGATAATGCTCAATCTGAGTAGTTCAAGCAATCAATAAAACTTCTGTCCTAACCTAAAAGAAGTAAACAATTCCAACTTACAGGAATTCAAGTTGCTTCAACTTAGATATTGAAAAGGGTATGTCTCCATATAGCAAGTTCTCAGACAAGTCCCTAAAGTTGAGATGCAACAATTGTCATTATCAAAGGAATCAGCCACACAACATCATAACATACATCAAACCAAAACTGAAACAAGCAAAGGAAAAAAAAGAAACTTTAGGCTTACAGATGCACTAGATTAGCACAATTGCCAATCTCATCTGGGATTTGACCAGTCAACTTATTCCCTTCCAAGTCACTGCCATTTTCAACCCATCAAACAAGAACAAGAACAAGTTGACCAAAAACTAACATGAAACTAGCAATGGAGAACAAGACATACATGGACTGCAAGTCGCTTAAATCTCCTATGGCTGCCGAGATTTCTCCACCCAGATTCAAATTTGATAGGTTCCTTAGAACAACCCATGAAAATAAACATGAGAACAAACCTCCATGAACCCAATCATGATCAAAATGGGTCAAAGACTGAAATGGGGGACCAAAGCTTACAGAGAAACGACATAGAGGCTGGCATTATCGCAAAAGACACCTCTCCAGGAACAGAAATCGTTGTAGTGTACATCGTCCCAGTCAAGCAATACATTAGCAACATTGCTGAACGAGGCCTTAATCGCCATGAGCGCCTTACCTGCGAACCCGCCATGAATCCCAACTTCACATCAGCAAAAAATGTGCATTGCACTCGGCAGTTTTTATTCGCACGTTTAATTAGAAAATGGCACTAAAATCATGTGACTCTAATTAAGAGAAAAAAACACTATCCATTTCGAACCTCGTTACTTTTAGCTATAGTAATATTGTTTGAGGAAATGTTGGAAACGGAGAAAAGCAAAACACTAGCAGCATTATGCTGAAAGGAGAAGAGAAAAACAGAGTAAAATGGGAGCTAAACAGAGTACTAGTGATGGCCATTTTGAATCCACTATTTACTCAGGAACCAAACATGGGATAGAAAGATAACATCCCTCCACCATTGTTCGTTTCCGGGTAACACTTCCAAGGAGCTTGGAGTCTTCTGAAAACCGAAGAACCCTAAAAACCCACCTCAAATATGGAAAAAAGATTGGATTTTTACACTCAGAAAACTGATAAAACAGAGGAAGAGCCGACCTTGGTCATCGAGCGACGAAGCAAATGGACAAAACATCGAGAACACCACGACCAGCATTAAGGCCAGAACAGCCCCATTCATGCGAAACAGAGCCTTGGCCTCCATCATTCTACACCGAACACAAACGAACCAGAACAGAGCAGAACAAGGAAGTAAATGCAAATGGGTGACGACGGAGAAGACGAGACTAGCGTCTAGCTGAACTAGCGCATCGCTTTCTCTTTCCTTCTTCTCTGTGTGTTGCAGAGACAGATATGAAACAAAACAGACGTTTGGCGTGAGGCGTAAGGAAATGTAAAAGCATAGATGTTATGAAGAAAGAGAAACATACACAAAACAGTGAGAGGTAGAGAGAGAAATGTGTGTGATAAACGGCGGTGAAGCGACGTTATCCAGCCGTCATTCCTACCGTTTCCCGATGTTTTCCTCGCGATTTTTTAAAATTCGGACAGCCACTAAACGAGCTAACACGCATTTCCTTTCCTCGTCGTGTATACCACGCGCCACAACAGGGAGAGAGAGAGGTCCTTTACATTAAAATGCACGCTCCGTATAGCGAGTGGGCAGTGGGTTTTATTTATAATAAAAATATATAAACCGAAATGATGATAAGAAGGAATGAGAAAATCTGCGGAGGCAGAGAAGCGAATCGTTGGTGTCTATATTTGTTGAGTGGTAAAATAAAAACAGTCAATTTTCTACTTGTATGGGTTTTGTCGTTTCGGGAAAAAAGGTGTCGCATGATGTCTCTTCACCACAAACCAAACTAAGCAATTTTTATGTAACCGAACCAGTCCCTTTCCCTCCCAACCAAATCAGAAACATCGTCCGCTTCTCCTGCCAGATACCAATGGCAAAATTGTCATTTTCGCTACTCAATGTTTGTTGTTTGTTCTCTTTCACAAGGATGGCTCCACGAAGTAAATCGGTTAGTTTTCAAAAATGGTTTCATTTTGTCTAAATTTATGTTAGGCATCAAATAATTACAAACAAATTGGGACAAACTATATGTCAGTTCGTAAACAATTTACAGTTAATCTGTTAACAGAATTCTTTTTGTAAAATGTCGAAAGTATTCTTATAAAAGTGCATATAAAAGGATTCTAAATAGTAAAACTCATATACATAATGTTTATAAATAACGAAATACGTATAATATAAAGGGTAAAATTATCATTTTAAAATATGAGTTGATGTCATGTTACTGTCATATGACTAAATTTCGTTAAAAATAACGTATTTACGGACAACAAATTGTGAAAAAAAATCATTCATCATACATACGTTTTTGCAAACCTGCATAGTTCATCTCAAGTATTTTTATATCATTTCAATTTAAACTTATTGAATTTGTATATAATGAATTTCATGATCTGTTTTAAATTTAAATAAGATATTTAATACGTCTAATCAATTACGGGTTAATGTTGGCTAAACATATTGAGTCGGTGCATAAGGGGACAATTATTTCCATTTACATGTTCAATAAGTTTAAATTGAAATGATATAAAAATACTTGAGATGAACTATATGTAATGAATTTCATGATCTGTTTTAAATTTAAATAAGATATTTAATATGTCTAACCAATTACGGGTTAATGTTGGCTAAACATATTGAGTCGGTGCATAAGGATACAATTATTTCCATTTACATGTTCTGTTCAGCGAGGACCATATGTAGGTGATATGATTAAAACTTAACTATAAAATAAATTCATGCACAAATTACGTAAAATAGGCAAAATAGGTATCAAAATTTGAATGCAATAATAAGTGATACGGATACATGCACAGTAGTGCAATTAAGGAGTTGTAAGGTGGAAGAACCAACGGTAATTATAAATGAATCACTATAGAATTATAGGTACGCATGTACATGAATATAGGCCGGTGCAATAATTAGCCCAAACTCTAGCAATAGTAATGATGATCGATGCCAACAAGAGCAATTTGCACATTTTAATTCCAATCAATGAAGTAGCTAGGCAGCCAGTAATGTGTCAACTAATTACAGAAGAAATCAACAACAAGCCTTTTTAATTCAAAGGTTAACTAAGTGATTTTCTTTAACATAGAGATGGTTGTTAAAATTCTTCAGTGTCGTGTTCTCTTTAGACCAGTCTAGTCTTAGCCTTATTCTGTTAATGTCGCCTGCACCGCCATCTATCTTCTCGGTTGTTGTGCCATCACTTGATCCACTAATAACGCTCAACATGTCTCCTCCTTCTTCTATAGCGGAAGCCTTCCCAACTCCACTGATAATGCCCCTAACTCGCTTAAACTCATCCGCCCGAAGAAAGTCCGGAAGAAGAGGAACTTTATGTCACATTCTCTTGTTTCACCGATTGCCCCACCATCGTCGCTGCTCCTCCCACCTGGCGAGTCGACTATAGAGGAGCCGGGTATGGTGCTCTTCTCTCTATGTCTTGTCGCGTCGGGGTTCACTCTGGTCAGACCCGGCGGGGTCGCCTTGCCAAGCCTTCCTCTCATACGCCGCCACCGCATCCTATCCGCTACCACTAACCACAGATGTTCATGTTTATGTGGATTCAGACTTGGCTAGAGTTCAAGGCATCCCTGCCATACCGCTTCCCTGGAACCCGTCGCTTCCTAAGGACCCGTCGCCATCAATGGGAGCCCTTCAGGGCGGTTTCTCGGCATGCTCACTCGTTGATGAGGATGAGATGGAGGTTTCGGTTCCTTGCACTCCGACAGACCCTACGATCTCGCTCGTCAACAATATGTCATGGTGGGTCGGCTGCCCTCACCAAACCCACCCCGAAAAGACTTCATTTTCACGATCATCACACGAGCATGGGGGAGATCGGCGACAGTGTTGGTGGTCAAGGAACTGGAACCCAGGACCTATGGCTTCTACTTCACATCTTAGGAGGCAAGGACCTGGGTTCGTGATAATGAGCCTTAGAGCTTTAATGGTTATCCGAAGTTGTTGGGGGAAATATTGGACACGGGGGATCAAGACCTCCCAAAGTTGGATTGGATCCAACTATGGATGCATGCACGGGGTCTCCCACTTTATGTACGTATAAAGGTCATCGAGGAAGTCATAGGAGTTACGCTATGGGAGTGCGTGGAAGTACCTTGTGATCAGTGCGGTCTATGGTGGGGCGGGACTATCAAAGTCCGGTTTTGGATGGAATTCCACCGGCCCCTTCATCGGACTATAATCATGAGGTTCCAGGAGTTTCCAAAGCATGTTCGGGTCACCCAAACCTATGATCGGCTCCCGAATTTCTACTAAAAACAACTAAGTCCCCAATACCATTGGGCTTCCCGGAAATGGTGGTAGGTCGAGCTTCAGTGGGTGTGACACGCTTCTAGATATGAGGGATGAGTGGGAGAGAGGAACTGGTGTGGCTGGAACCGAGTGGCTTCCCGGCGATGCTGAGTTACAGGTGTGGTATGTGTAGATCAATGGACTCCAGAGTTCAAAACGAGCTTCCTCCAACGGTGGCGGATCGACTACTTGCAGGTCGAGCTTCTGGTCAATGATGGTGGCCAAGAACAAGCTTCGTCCAGTGGTGGCCGGTTCATCGTGTGGGTGTCGAGGTGTGGAGGGCCTGACTTTGTCTGTGAAAGAAGGAACAAAATGGGGAGATAGAAAATAAAAAGGAAAGAAGAAAAGGGAAGTTCGGATTTTAATTGAAAAGAGGGTAAATTCGTCATTTAAAAAAATATAGGGTCATGTGCTTTGCACATGACTATTTTCCGTCCATTTGGATGGAAAGTTAATGGTTGGGTATGAAATTGTTGTTAAATGTTTGGTTTAGGTATGAAAGTGCAAAAAAATTATGTTAGGGTATCGTTTTGAAATTAAATGTTTGGTAGGGTGTTAAAATGAAAATTTCCCTTAGTTATATATAGTTACACATGTTTTTTGTATCCAAACACATCTAATTATAAAATTCGTTTATACGGTATCTTAACATTTCAAAATTTTCATGATACGACTAAAACCGTCCACAATGGCGTCGAAACGACGTATTTGGGAGTCGTCGAATCGTACGGTTTGAAGGGAAACAACGTCGAATCGATTTGGCAGAGTCTTGTCTACGCCGAATCTACGAAAGAAGAAAAGGGAAGTTAGGATTTTAATTGAGAAGAGGGCAAATTCGTCATTTTAAAAAATATAGGGTCATGTGCTTTGCACATGACCATATTCCGTCTATTTGGATGGAAAGTTAACGATTGGGTATGAAACTGTTGTTAAATGTTTGGTTTATGTATGAAAGTGCAAAAAAATTTATGTTAGGGTATCGTTTTGAAATTAAATGTTTGGTAGGGTGTTAAAATGAAAATTTCCCTTAATTATATATAGTTACACATGTTTTTTTTGTATCCAAACACATCTAATTATAAAATTCATTTATAGGTATCTTAACATTTCAAAATTTTCATGCTACGACTAAAACCGTCCACAATGGCGTCGAAACGATGTATTAGGGAGTCGTCGAATCATAAGGTTTGAAGGGAAACAACGTCGAATCGATTCGGCAGAGTCTTGTCTACGTCGAATCTACAGCAGGTCTACTCGACGGATTCGGGCCCAATCGTATCCAGGCCCAACGAATCCTAGGCCGACACATGTCCATCGTTTCAGATTTAAAGTCTGGCACCAACGCTTTGTCTTCTTCATGCATACACGATTGTGAGGTCAACCGTTTCTCCAACACCCTCACGCCATCGGTGTTTCTCCGACGAGCTCAGGCCACCGCCGTTTCTCCGGCAAGGTCTGGCCACCCACCGTCTCTCCAACTGTCGTTTCATCGTCTCTCCAACTACCGTTTTTCCGTCTCTCCCCTTGTCGTTTCTCCATCCGTCTATTTTCCCACTGTCGTTTCATCATCGGCGTTTCTACAAC
This sequence comes from Erodium maritimum, assembly GCA_963921825.1. Taxonomy (NCBI): domain Eukaryota; kingdom Viridiplantae; phylum Streptophyta; class Magnoliopsida; order Geraniales; family Geraniaceae; genus Erodium; species Erodium maritimum. Next base: position 76,181,907 of record OY997590.1, read on the forward strand.
TACCATTGCATCACCAACGTTTCTCCAACCGGCTTTTCTCCACCGGTAGTTTCTCAGGCCGTCGGGTATAGACCGTTTCTCCCATTGTCGTTTCTCCACCAATGGCCAACAAGTCTGGCACCACATTTCGGGAACGCGAATTGCGTCATAGGTCGTACCGACCGGAAAACAACCAGGTTCCGGAGTTAGTAATTAACTCCGGGAACCGGTTTGTGTTTCAAGCCGATACAACCACAAGAGCTCATCCAACAAGGATAAAAAGGTCTGCAACCGATGGTCATCAATTTGTAATTTGTTTTGGAGGTACAATGTGACGACACAACTTCGAATTTGACCTTAGTTTTCAATAATTAAAGATGGCGGTTAGACTGAGAAATCGTTAGTATTGTTGCTCCTGGAACATAGGAAGTACTATCTTTGACAAGGTCATGTGACGGTACTTGTTATGTTCTCAGCAACAATGACAATAACACTTTCATGCTACTTGCCATCTTTGATTATGGATGATCAGGAATAAAGTTTGAAGTCGTGTTTCCACCTATCACTCAAACTCCAAGAAGATGGCACATAGATCCTATTTGTGATGTACTTTCTTTCAAACGTTTCGAGAAATAAAAATATGCGTCGGGTCAGGTCGTCTTCTGTTTTTTAAATAACATTATTTTCAATTAGATCGGGATTAGGCCGAATCGATCTAATCCTATTGTGAACCGAAATCAAATAGACCCAATAACAAGGTTTAATTATACTCTAAAATCAGTTATAAATAAACCGCGAATAGACTGATGCGGTCTATTTTTCTTATTGTGAAAGATCTAAAGTACAAAACAGTGATATAAAACGGTTACCATCCAACTAAAATTTGAAAAGTAGATAGTGTATTAGCAAAAAAAACATTTAGGGTATTTTAAATGAATTAATGAAAGTTTAGGGTACTGAAGTGACAAAAAAAAATTAAGGTGCTTTAAATAAAATATGAAAGATTTGGAGTACTGAGGTGGAATTATCCCATAAATATAATTAGATGTAATTTGTTTTAAAATAAAAATAGAAAAATAACACAAAATGTTTTTAGATTAAAATGATAGGTAATACTAACATTTACCCAGCAATGCTATAAGCAGAACTGAGATGATCACCTTTTCTGCTATATATTGGCTGAGCTCCGACAGTTTATCAAGTGAAAGAAGAGAGAGCACGTGGCAAGAATAGGTAGTTGTAGGCTTTGGCAGTAGGCAGGTCTGCGACTGCTTAGATACTTCAATTGACTCCTTCCTATTTGCACTCATTATATTATAATATCATTCAACTTTAAACGCCGATAACTTACCGTCACCTTGTACTGTAGGCGTGATTCGACGTGGGTCCCCTCCTTAGAGCATAATGTAATAGGAAGTAGTCATTTTTTTTAAAGTATATATTATTGAATTTTATTGATACTAATAAAACGTAGGTTAAATTTCATCTCACTACCTTAAAAATACTTGTGCTCCGTCTCACTATTCTAACCAAATTTTATTGCACCTACCCTAACCAAATTTTTAGTTGCATTTTCATACCCGCCGTCAACTTGACATCCATTTTTGGATGGAAAATGGTAAAAAGTCTAAAATACCCCTCACTAACACTCAAATTTTCAAAAACATATCATTGGTTTTCAAAAATTCTTTTTATTTATTTATTTTATATTAATAAGTTTTTTATTTTAAAAAAATCAGTTTATTCTTAGAAAAATAAGATTTTATTTATTTTTAATTAGTTTTTAATTTTAAATTTTAATATTTTATTTTAAAAAATCAGATTTTATTTTTAAATTTTTAGTTTTTATTAAAAAAAATCAGATTTTATTTTTAAAAATTAAATTCTTAAACAATTAGATTTTATTTATAAACATATATTTTTTTTAAATCAGCTTTATTTTTAAAAATCAGATTTTATTTGTTTTAGAATCAATTTTTTTAAAAATAAAATCTGATTTTAAAAAATAGAAACTAATTTAAAAAAAATAAAATCTGATTTTAAAAGTAAAAGCTTTTTTTAAAATGGGTTTTTAAAAATAAAATCTGATTTTTTAAATAAAAGATGAATTTTTAAAAATAAAATCTGATTTTTTTAAATAAAATATTAATTTTAAAATAAAAACTAATTTTAAAAAATAAAACCTATTTCTTTAAGAATAAACTGATTTTTTAAAAATAAAAACTGATTTATATAAAATAAATAAATAAAAAGAATTTTTGAAAACCAATGGCATGCTTTTGAAATTTTGAGTGTTAGTGGTGGGTATTTTGGACTTTTTACCATTTTCCATCCAAAAATGGATGTCAAGTTGACGACGGGTATGAAAGTGCAACTAAAAGTTTCGTTAGGGTAGTGAGGTGCAACAAAGTTTGGTTAGGGTAGTGAGACGAAACGCAAGTATTTTTAGAGTAGTGATGTGAAGTTTACCCTAAAACATACGATGAATGTGCATATGAGATCTATTATGTAGGTCAAACGAGGTTTAGAAATTGGGCTAACCCTATAGTTACTATACCTGACTAATCTAGGGAAGAAAAAAAAGTGGGAGCAGATTTTTATTGACTATAGTTTACAATGATCATTTTTTTGAGTCAACTTGAAAATGTTTCGGATATTTGAAATGAGACGTTTGAAGGGATAACGGGTATTTAAGGTCAACTTGAAAATGTTTCGGATATTTGAAATGAGACGTTTGAAGGGATAACGAGTATTTAAAGGGAACACCAAAAAATAGGAGAACCAGGATGTCGGTTTTACACCGTTCTTGGAAGGGCGAGGTGTGCGTCCCACACACACATTTGGGGTGTCAAAGTTCCGATCCAGCGGATGGGGTTGGGGCGCCGAGTTTTCACCAATTATTGCTGGTAGGAGCAATTGTTGATTCCACTTTCTCTGACTCCGAGAGGGGTGTCAGGGTCCTAATCCAGTGGATGGAACACCTTTGTACGGATTCCCCGAATGGTCGGGTGCACCACAATCCTAACGTCAGTCCCTAGGTTACACCACCGATGAACTTGGATGATCGGTGAACGATTGAAAAAATATGTGATCTCAACCGATCCATACTAGAGAGTTATTGTAAGAACCGCTCCCGGTCAAACCAGTGACTTTTCAAGCAAGTTTGACTTTCTACCGGAAAAGTCAACTGATGACTCGAGAAGTCACTTGGGGCTTTTCCGGAACCCAAACGACTTAGCCGTCGTCACGGTTGGCTTAAGGGGATAATTTCCTTTCGTTTGAGTGTAATGTTGGAGGAAGTAAAATTTAGCCAAAACGGGACTTTTTAGCGGTTAAAGCATTATTTTATTGGGCTGGAAATTATTTTGGAAAAATAAAATAGCCTACTTGGACACTTGTCCCTTTTTGGTTGAAAGAGAGAAAGGGGAGTGGTCTTGGACTATTATACCCTCCCAAAAGCTTCTACAAGGGATTCTAGCTCAAGGGTTTCTAGTCATTTAACACATCTAGGTATTATATTGAGTTTGGAAAAGCAAAACCAACCCATTTGTGTTGGTGTAGCCGAATTTGGAAGGAGAAGAAAGGGAGAGGAGCTCCCATGGAGCTTTGAAGAAGAAACAAGGAAAAAGAGGCTACTTGAAGTCTTCCTCTAGCCATCCCTTCTCCAAATCCTTACCATCTTCTTCATCTCACTCTCTTAGAGGTAATGGAACTCCCTAATTCTCTTTTCCCTTCATCTATTTTCTTGGGTCTTGGTTGAAATTGCTAGATGTTGTTGGGTTGAAGTGGAATTGGTGTGAGATGATGATGATGAGAAGCTTTGTTAGGTTTTTGTGGGAAATCCTTGGTTTGTTGGAGCTTTTGAGTTGTTTATGATTGGTTGAATCATTAGAAACTTTGCTTGTTGTTTAAGTGGAGTCTAATTATTGTTTCTTTGTGTCCAAGACCTTGGGGACCGAGCTAGAGGAGCAAAGATCACGCCGGAACCCGTGCGAAGAACGGAGTGGTGACCACCGGACTTATCATCAGAGTGTTGAGAGGAAGACCTTGAGGTAGGGAAAGTCTTAACTTCTCGTTTAAATGCTTAGTATGCATGTTAGGCTAATAAAATCGGAAAAGTCCTAGAAATGCCTATAGGATGCGAATAACTAGAATAATTGTCTTTCAATTACTAATAACCGGAAGTGTCTAGTGGTGAATGATTAGGATGCCAATCACTAGTGTAACTCGCTTTCAATACTTGGGAATTGTTTTACTGGTAGAGTGGCCTTGGCAAAGCCCTCGGATTAGTTGTGTGTTAGGATCACATGCTTGGTTGTTTGATTGATTAGTGGATAGGCTAAAGAGTCTAATGAAACTAATTGAATTGCATGCTTGAATGCTCGGTTGAAGTTTGACTTGATTGATGGATTGACTGTACTTGATGGTTGATTGTATTAAATGTTTGCGCGATCCTTTGGTTGTGGAATCGAGTATGACTGGTTGTGCCGAGCGGTACAATCAGGTGATCGATCGACCGAAGGGTCATAACAGGTAAGTGAATGGTAAGTTATGGTTATGTGACTCGTGTGCTGTGTGTTGTGGTGAAAGTGTGACTGGTTATGTGACTCATATGCTGTGTGTTGTGGTGAAAGTGTGACTGGCTAGGCGGTTCGTGTATTGTGTGTTGTAGTGAAAGTGTGACGGGTTATGTGATTCGTGTGCTGTGTGTTGTGGTGAAAGTGTGTGATTCGTGAACTATGTGTGATAGTGGGATAGCGTTCGTTGGGAAAGGATTGCTTCGTGTTTCACTTGAGTGGGTTACTCATCTATATCTACTTATTTATGAATTGTCCAAGTGTATACTTCCTATGGGAGTAATACCTTGGCTCCCGAGGACATATAGCCCTTTGGAGACGTTTCTGAGAATCCCGATGATAAGTGCCCTCAGGGGGTTGTTTCCGGTAGCCTCAATGATATGCGTCTCCTCTGGACTTAAGGGAAAATCCGAGAGGACACATCATATGTGGATCGGAGGGTGGTGACTTCATGTGCCACGACATTGATTGGTTTACCTGTTACCCGCAATTGTTAAGAGTTTTCTTGTTGACTTTACTGATGAAATTGTTGAGCTTAAAGTCCTTCTTGTTATGTATTTTCCCTACTGAGCGCAAGCTCACCCCTATGAGTTTATTGTTGTAATTACAAGTTTGATTGAGGAGTAGAGGCTCGGGAGCTTCTTGGTGTAGGCGTCTTGTAGAGACTTCGTCTTTGTTTCATTTCAGTTTTGAACAAACCTTGTTGGATGATTATTATTACACCCTTGGAGGGTTACTTATGTTTTAAACTGAGTTATGTGGATCTGAGTTTTATATTGGAGATTTTCAGGAAGTTACGGTTGAGTTATTGCATTTTAAATCGTTTTATCCAAGTCATGCCTCGAGTCCGGGTGAGAATCGGATTTAGGGCGTGACAATTATTAAGCAGGCATGCGGCGGAGACGACAGAGGCAACTCTGGTGGAAGAGGAGGCAAGGACGGTGGGGCTCTGCTACTAGAAGAGGAGGTGGCTCTGGTGGACAAGGATGAGGTGGTGGTGGCACCGTTGGTGGCAGCGATGGTAGAAGACGCAAAGTCCTCGGGAACGAGATCCGAAGTAAACACTGTGGAGTATGTGGTGGTGGCTCTGGTGGTAGAGGAGGAGATGGTGATGGCAACGATGGTGGCAGACGCGAAGGCCTATGGGGGAAGATCTATAGTAGAGACAGAGGAAGAGATGGAGGAAGAGGAGGTGGCGATGGCTTAGGAGGCGGAAGCAACGGTGTTGATGGTGGCCGGTTGATCTTCAAGGGAGAAAGGGGAGGGGAGTGGTGGCGCTCAATAGCGAACGGTGGAGGGAGATAAGGGAGCCTTCGATATTATCTCCCGACCATTTCTAAAGGGGATCCGAATCAGGGATATTGATATAGATGAAGGAGGAAGTAATAGTGGTGGTGGAGTAATGAAAAATAGTCGAGATGGTGGCCGTGAAAAAAAAAACGATAATTTCGTCAGAAAAAGCTTGAACCGACCTTAAGGAACATCTCATATACTTTTTCTTCAAACATTATTTGAAAGATGTTTCTAACTAACAACAATACATCAGGAAGTAGTCGATTAATCATTTGTTGCATGTTATTAACTTTTTCAATTAAAAATAGGGTTATTTTTATCTCCCTACCCTAATTATGTGGGTTTTTTTTTCATCTCATTACCCTAACTATTTTTTGTGGTACCTCACCAACCATCCTACAACTTCTCTATAAATTTCCTTTCTATATTTCGATACAAAATGTCCGACGATGAGGGTCCATCATATGAGGAGTTGGAAGCCCAAATGCGGATAGTTGAACAACGAGTCCGGCGAAGGACCGAGAGAGACATACAGAGAGCAATGCCAAAGATCAACACTATGAGGGAGAGTATCGACCGTGGGGAACCAATGCGACGAGAGATTAAAAGAGGTCGTGTCGAAGCCCACGACCAACTATTGAGGTATTATTTTGCCGATCAACCCATATATGGGCATATATGTTTAGGCGTCGGTTCCGTATGTGCATACTATTTTTTCAACGGGTAATGGACAAGGTCAAGGAACACGACAATTACTTCGTTCAGAAGCAGGATGCGGCCGGACGCTTGGGCTTATCAACGAGAACAAAAGTGCATCGTCGCGGTACGAATGCTTGCGTATTGGTGCTCGGCCGATTCATTGGACGAAACTCTACACATTGGGGTAAGCACCATACTTGAATATTTACGTTATTTTTGCAAGGCCGTCATTGAGGTATTCGGTTCTGAGTACGAGCGTACACCCACACCGGCTGACATGGACCGCTTACTCCGAGAAGGGTACAACCGAGGGTTCCCCGAAATGGCTGGGAGTCTTGACTGCATGCATGCATTAGGAGTGGAAGAATTTCCCATCCACATCGCAAGGTACCAATGGACGGGGAAGTCACCACGGGGTAAGTACCGTTATGCTTGAAGTTGTAGCGTCCCGTGATTTATGGATTTGGCATGCTTTTTTCGGGATGGGTGGCTCGAACAACAACATCAACGTCCTCAACAACAACCACTTATTCCAAGACGCTTATTACGGTCGTGACCTTGTTGTGTTTTACAATGGTGAGTCTTGGATTGAGGCTTGAATTGTTAGTGGATGTTGAGTGATTAATTAATTGATATTTTGCTATTTTATTTAATTAGTTGTCAAAACAGTTAATATTATATAAAATTTAAATAAATGTGAAAAAATAATTAATGAGAATATAAATTAAATTAAAACTGATAGTTTTATTTATTCCCGAATAAAAGCATCAAGTACAAAAGACTAATGGTTGAGATTGAAACTAGCTTAATACATACCCCATAAGTGCTCAATAAGATCATTTTGTAGTTGCTTGTGGGTCTGATGACTTGTGACACTTTGTCGAGCATCCAGTCGTTTTCGGTATTGCAATGGCCCTCCTCGGTGCCATCGTTCTGGTGGTGTCCAATTCGGCATTTCTGGAGGTTGCTCATACAACAACTCCTCATCTCCATATTCATATTGGTCGCGTTCATCCTCTACAATCATGTTGTGTAGAATGATGCAATGTGTGCATGATATCAGCCAAAATGTGTTTATACCAAACACGAGCGGGACAGGAAATGATGTGTCACATTGCTTGAAGTACTCCAAAAGCCCTTTCAATATCTTTCCGAGCACCTTCTTGGCATTTAGAAAACAACTTCTCTTTGGGCGTGTAGGGATGTCGAATACTCTTCACGAACCGTCCCCATATTGGGTAAATGTCGTCCACCAAGTAATAAGGTCGGTCGTACCAATACTCGTTTATCTCGTACTCCACGGCAAGGTCACGACCGTAATAAGCGTCTTGCAATAAGTGGTTGTTGTTGATGTCGTTATTCGAGCCACCCATTCCGAAAAAAGCATGCCATATCCATAAATCACGGGACGCTACAGCTTCAAGCATAACGGTACTTACCCCGTGGCGATCTCCCCGTCCATTGGCTCCCTGCGATGCGGTTGGGAAATTCTTCCACTCCCAATGCATGCAGTCAAGACTCCCCGCCATTCCGGGGAACACTCGGTTGTACCCTTCTCGGAGTAAGCGGTCCATATCAACCGGTGTGGGTGTACGCTCGTACTCAGAACCGAATACCTCAATGACGGCCTTGCAAAAATAACGTAAATATTCAAGTATGGTGCTTACCCTAATGTGTAGAGTTTCGTCCAATGAATCGGCCGAGCACCAATACGCAAGCATTCGTACCGCGACGATGCACTTTTGTTCTCGTTGATAAGCCCAAGCGTCCGGCCGCATCCCGCTTCTGAACGAAGTAATTGTCGTGTTCCTTGACCTTGTCCATTACCCGTTGAAAAAATAGTATGCACATACGGAACCGACGCCTAAACATATATGCCCATATATGGGTTGATCGGCAAAATAATACCTCAATAGTTGGTCGTGGGCTTCGACACGACCTCTTTTAATCTCTCGTCGCATTGGTTCCCCACGGTCGATACTCTCCCTCATAGTGTTGATCTTTGGCATTGCTCTCTGTATGTCTCTCTCGGTCCTTCGCCGGACTCGTTGTTCGACTATCCGCATTTGGGCTGCCAACTCCTCATATGATGGACCCTCATCGTCGGACATTTTGTATCGAAATATAGAAATGAAATTTGTAGAGAAGTTGTAGGATGGTTTGTGGTTTGAGAAAGGGGTTGCGGGTATTTATAGGGTTAGAATTTATGATTTTTCAATTAATTTTTTTTTATAACCGTTACACCCAACGGTCGGGACACATGGCACACGGCCATTGACCGGCAGAGGGACACGGGACGCGGGCTTCGGCCCGTCCCGGGGTTGCGAGACGTGGGACGCGTAAAGCCGTCCCACAATGGGACGACTCACGTCCTGCGTCCCGCAAAAACGCGAGCCGGGCCGACGGGCCACACCACTGAAACTGCTCTTATTTTGAGTACTGAGTTCCACTATTTTATACGGTCGGCATCCAAGCCCCTAACCAAGCCCTTCCATTGTACATGCTCTTGCATACCACTTGTTATCCGGGAGTTCAATTATTTAGAAAACGAAATCTGGTGGCTGTTTTTTTTCTTCTTCAGATTATTGACATTATGAATTTACATACCGTTAGATCGAAAACAAACGAATTAAAATATAAGTAGGACCCCAGAGAAAAGCCAGTGGATCTATTATTTATTATAGGGCAACAAAGACCCCGTGATATAATGAATATAATAATAAGCCCCACAGCGCAACCTTCCCAGTTCCTACTACTACGCACTCACAAGACACATTTATGAGGGGGATTGGAAGAGATCAATTCAAAGATATTGCATTTAACTAACAGATTCAATTGCATTAGCATTTCTCACAAACTAGCCACTGCTCCTTCACCAAAAACCCTGCTAATTGAACACCGACAAGTGATACAGATGCAAGAATAAAACATTAGGAAGTAAATTAGTCCACGGTCACTCTCAAGTAATCAAATAACAGAGGAAGCCTAAACAATAGAGTTAAGAGACCTAAAGGCACAGTGCAATTCATAGTTATAAGTGGCAACGGTACAATTGTGAATTATTAAAGGTAGTCTCAACTACTACAACAACAAACAATTCAGTATCCACTAGCACGGCAAGGTTTATGAAAATATATTGATAAAGGAGTGTTACCAAAACACACACTTCATTGCCCATATCTTCTGCTCTTAGTCTGTTGGATCAGCATTGTGCCACCCGGTGGCGCATGGAGGAATGCTCACAAACTCATCGAATTCCTTTACATGGACATCACAGCATTTCCACTGCAAAGAATAAATCAAGTATAAGGCCAGTTCGATCGACTTGTTCACAGCAAAACTTTTGTAATTTAACAATTTCATAGCTTCACAAAATATACTGAACAAAAAGTGTAGCAAAACTAGAAGCATGTATAAATCATACCCCTCTATTTCGGTCATGGAACACAGCGGGTCCTGGATGATAATTGCATGCAGTCTCGTGGTTATCCTTCTCTTTGAAAGTTTTACCACATCCTTTGTTTCTACAAGTTTGGGGTTCATTTATGCCAACTGCCTTCTTTGGTGGAATAGGAGAGACCTCAACTTCGACACTGCTTTCAGCCGGTAAAGGTTTTGGATTCACCTCTCTCGCTTGTGAACCTGCAACAAAGAGATTGCTTCAGCTGACAGAGCAATAAACTCAAAACTCTGTATAAGGCAGCATCATTCATTCGCAACATAAAACCAACTAGAGAAGTTAATGCCATAATATATCATAGTAGAGAACATCAAACTGAAATCCTCTAGAAATTCTACCCAGAAAACATTACTGTGACAAGAAAAGAGTTCTAAATACTAATATTCATCATTTCAATCTGCTATCAGAGTACACCAATTACCGTGCTTCCACTTAGGTGTTCCAACTGCAGAGAATTAACTCCCTATTATTGATCTTCAATATTAAGTACAGTAAAAACAGTAAATCTCAAATAATAATAAAACAATACTTTGTATTCTTTTGAATAAAGATGTTCACTTAGAAAGGACCAAATTGAATGTGTTACTTTGTGTGATGAAATGCTAATTAATTCAATTCATTTCCACACAACAAAAATAAGTGAAAGATTAATCCTACATGGAAGTTCATAGTTTCTAATTTCTTTATCTTTTAAGCTATGAGGATGGGAAATGATGTACCATGATCTGAGCAAAAGAACCCCTGACGACACCGAGGGCAAGACTCTTTGGATGATTTATCAGTAGCAGCAGCTGTCACTGGAGCTGGCTTCTTTGACGGTGCTTTAGCTAACACTGGTTTCTCAGTTGTGTGTTTACCTGTCTTACATCTTCATTAATAGAAGAAATCTTTAAGCAACTAGTGCTGGCAAATATGTATTAAATAATTTTAGAAAAACTAGTCAGACCCAGAGCAGGATTTTTGATGTAAGTATAGTAAAGATTATCAAAGTTCACTTACTAGCACATGACTATTATACTTTATAATGGACATAAAACTATCATCTCCCCTGGCGTGACTTTGTAAGATAACTTAATAATAAAGGATGGGAAAACTTATACAATATCGAACGTTGACGATGTAAACCTCATGGAATCACATAGCTACTGTTTGAGCATACTTTATTTCACTAATCATCCGAGGTAAAACATATTTCTTATTTGGAACCAATAATGTATTATAACCTAACATCAATTCTACTTTGTTGAAAAGTGTCCCACATTGAAATAAGTGTATTTATTGACCACTTGATATGCTAGTTTAACACTCCACCGAATAGCTTAAGCTTTCTGGTTGGAATAAGTTTCACATGTTATAGAACTTGGTTTGGTATTAGGATTTGTGGTCCATTTGTGTTGCCTCCACTTTCATATATTCTTGGTTCATGTGTGAGACCCTTTGTGTTGAATTGCACATGTGTGAAAGGAAGTGTTGAAGTGTCCCGCATTAAAAGATGGTTGATTCTTATTGGACGTAAGATTGACGAATGACCCCACCTTAAGAAAGAGAAGAGAGAGAGGTCCAACAAGAGTTGGAAGAAAATAGAGGATAAAGGTGGGGAGGTACCGCTGCTGGGACTTGAACCCTGGTCCCAAGAACCCAAGTTCAAGTGCTTGACCATTTGGACAAGCAAGCTTTGGTCATTGATTTCAGGACCATTGATGTGTACTAATTGGTCCCTCCACCTAATAGCTTATGCATCTGGGTTAGAATGAGTTTTTAACATTCGTTTAAAATCTGATACAACCCCAAAGTTCAAGCTAATGGGCGGATGGTTCAATATGCTTATCAATTAATCCACATTTTTACAATGTGGGACAACACTTCAACAGCATTCTTCAAACTTCAGAAGGTACCCACTGAACTATTCCCTCTATTGTTATGGCATGGAACCATGATCACTGTGAGAATTTTAGAACATGTACATCGAAATAGTGAATCTGAACTCCTTAGATAAATTGTGTTCCACAGTGGTGAGGTTCACAGTGGGGTTCATGGTTCTGAGTGGATGCTGGGTTTTTGTTCATTTTCTCGATTCGAAGAGTAAATCAATGTTTTTTTTTTGTGATCAAAGACAATAAATAATTTTTTTAGAACAATATGAACGTAATGACTATAAATTTGCAAATTATGGACATTGTTTGCACAGAATCGGGTTTAGATTTATTAAAAACTGAATTCAAATTTAATAAATATTAAAACTGATGGGACATGTGTCGCAACTCGTGGTTCGGGGTTTTTGGTTTAGTGAACCGCGAACCACGAGTTGCGACACATGTCCCATCAGTTTTAATATTTATTAAATTTGAAACCGTACCCACATCGTCGCGACTCGCGGTTCACTAAACCATAAACCCCGAACCTTGAGTCGCGTAGTAAGTCGCGACGATGTGGTTGCTCTTATACGAGCAGCAAGCGTCCATAAACATTACTTTCGAAGAAAGAAAAGCAAGAGCAGCTCACCCTGGAATTTCCAAAAATAGGCTAAAATCATGGCTTCTTTTCTTGCAACAGCTCCACTCTTTCATTCCATCATGAAATAAAGGCTGTAAAATAGCAACCATTCTTGAGTTATGACATGAAGCTAAATATAATTATATAGAATAAATCATGAAGGAAAGAACGTGTTTCTATAAAATTAAACAGAAGGTAGAGACTTACACCCTATGCAAGAAAACGTCCCCATGGAATTAAACCAATTCAAAGCATGCAAGAGAGAAACTTGATCAGTACGATACATAAAGCATATCGTTGTTTCTACAATTCAAGGTAAATTGGGGAAAAGAGATTGCATGGATTGCTTTAGTCAGCAGCATTAAAAACTTATATAATAGCAGTGTGCTAGCAATATGAAAGGCTTAATAGAAAACATTGTCATGATTATCTCAGAAAATCCTGGTTAAAAACATAAAAACTCTAATAATTCTACCATACATAAGAAAAGAGGATGGAACCTTATGATACAGCTTGAGGAAACTAGACGCTTAAATGTTCAGGAAAATTACCTCTATCAACAATCAGCAAGATACAGACTTTGCACAAGTTCTCCTTTAGAATTTGTTAGTAGCAGTTCAGAGATAATAACTGTATCACACTTGACCTTCAAGGAACTTTTATCTGGACTATTTTATGAAAAATCGTTATTACTTTCTTTCTGCAGGTATCAGCTACACAAACATACAGATTGTAAAGTTCAATCTGCACATTCACATATTCCCTTATCACAATAACTATTTCTTAAGGCTTTATTTTTATTACCAGAATCCTGAAGAAAACAACTAAGACTATGTTAATTCCTCTCAAATTAAGTGTCCCACTTTCCTAAATTTGATTTTCCCAAATAAGTATACATTTTCCGTTCAAAGAATTGAATTTTACATAGATTACCAATGATATCCTTGAATAGGTTAGTTATCACTACATGAGTGTTTAGCAAATGCAACATGTGGATGTGAAGAGAACGTGGAGCACTAACTCCACGCATCCTTAAATTTTGCCAAAAATCAAACACAACACTTACTTTGGAATGGATGGAGTATTTGATTAGAATATTTAGACTATAAAAAAAAGGTGCAAATGAAGACATTGAAAGATTCCTTATAGCCTGGGGTTATTTAATTAGAATGTAATCCTAGAAAATAACTTTGAAACTCACTACTTCATGAATAACAGATTGTGTCGATCGCTATCTAAGTTGATCGTACAGTTTTCAATTAATAACAAAAATATTCTTCAGTACAGCTTTATCAAAACAAAAATCTTTCTCATCCTTCCACACGAGACAAAACCTAGATGTAGCTCCACTAAAGTACATATATAATAAGGTTACTTGGCTCAAAAAACTAAAATGGTGCCTTTGGTAAACTAGAAAAGAAATTTAACCGCAATATGGCTTATCCTTGTCCCTTCTAATATTGGAAAGAGCTGATAAGTGCCACACAGGCATTTGTTAAGGTACATTTTTGCTCCAGATTGTACGCAGATTTTTCCAATCATACGGAAAAAAAGCTATCTCGGTGGACTATGGAGCTAATATTGAACCTTAACACCAAGCTCTATTAGCCTTAACCTATATTATTTAGCTAATTGCTTGAAATTTAATTTTGCTCTTTTCTGTTTTGGCCCAACACTAGGCAACATGTCTAATACACCTGTAATTATGTATTCAATTCTTTTTTTCTACAAGACAAACACTAAATGTTTCTGCATTTCTACCATATATACAGGGAATCTTAGGTCACAGGCTCAGAACAATATCGCCACCAATAAACACCTTGGTCCCTATCATCAAAGAAGAGCCAAGGAGCTAAACGCAAAGCTCAAGTTCATTGATAACCCGATCCTCAACTTTGAGCTTCCAATCAAAATACCAGACAAATCCCATGGGAAACAAGCATGTAAACAGCACGTTTTACCTCAACAGCATAGTAAAATTTGAAGGAACAGAGCCACACATACCGACTCGTGGAAGCGACAGGAACCGTCGAGATTGTCGTCGTCGGTGAACATGGCGTCACAGCCTATTCTCTGGCATCGAAATCTACCTCCTGTTGCTGCTGCCATTCTCGCTCTGATTCTTTGTCTCTACTGCGAAAACGAAGACTCGATGACTTGTGTTTTCTGCCAAAACTGGACTCGATTGGACTTTCAGGAAGAGCTCAAAAGGGTTTGAGAATCAATCCCATCGGGGTTTCTGGAACACTCTTCGAATCTAGTGAACTTCCGATCTACTTAAGAGCCCATAATTCTGTGGGCTTTACTGCTCGGCCCGTATTCAATGTTGTTCTCACGTCACCGAAATGCTAAAATAGGAAAAATTACACTGACCTGTACACTATTTTCACTTATCAAAATTCACTTTTGTGACATATTAAATTCCAAAAAATAATAAATGTGTTGCTAGCAGCCTCTCTCGTCTAAAAAAACCCTACCCGTGCACTTCATCTGTTTTTCCGCCGTCCTCGCTGGCGGCCACCGTGGCTCCGGCTATGATGGTTGTCGGCGGGGCTCTGCGTCTCCCTCATCTCTTCTCCCTTCACCAAAGTCGCTCCATGCTCCCATGACCTCTGCGCGCCGCCAGCCTCGAATCCTCGTCCGCGCCCCTCCACCTGTTCAACTCCGCAGGCGGTGGGGCCTTGCCGTCCTCACAGCCCCTCCACCGGTTCATCCTTGCGTTTGCTCACCTTCCTCTACCCGTACCAGCACCTTTCCACCGGCTGCGGATTTCCTCGCCGGTCCTGCCTTGTGATCCTCCCTCGCCGGTCCAAATCCGGGGTTATGTCTAGTCGGCCCATATCTCCTCTCTCGCCGGCGACCATGGATTGGGGGACTCACACAAACCCTAGGGTTTCCTTCGAACCTTCGGGTTGTTTCACCGGCGGTGTATTATCCGACCACTCAAGTATGTGCGCGTCTCCCTCAAAGGGGAAAACCCTAGCCGTCATGGCTCAACCCCTTCTGTAAGAACCGCCCCCGGTCGAACCGGTGAAATTTGGGAAAAGTTGACTTTCCGCCGAAAAAGTCAA
This sequence comes from Erodium maritimum, assembly GCA_963921825.1. Classification (NCBI taxonomy): domain Eukaryota; kingdom Viridiplantae; phylum Streptophyta; class Magnoliopsida; order Geraniales; family Geraniaceae; genus Erodium; species Erodium maritimum. The sequence continues at coordinate 76,197,479 of OY997590.1, forward strand.
CCGATGACTCCGGGAGTCATTCAGGACCTTTCCGAGACCCAAAAAACTTAGCCGTCATTACGGTTAGCTTAGTTGGGTTGTTTCCTTTCCAATGAGTACTTTTGCGAAAAAGTCAAATCCGGGTCAAACGGGGTCAAATTAGGGCCTTTATCAGATTAATTTAATTGTGCTGGAAAAATTATGAGAGGAGGTGGACCCCACATGGACACATGTCCATGAGTCTTGGAGGAGAAGAAAAAGGTGAGAAATGACCTCATTGACCTTATTTTTGGGCCTAAAGAGGAAAGTGACACAAGGGGCAAAGTGTATCATTCCACTTTAGGTTAAAGGCCACCTATGAGCCAAACTTCAGCCCATTTCTCTTGCTTGGCCGAAATACACAAGGGTGCGAGAGAGAGTGGAGTTCCATTGCTTGAAGAAGAAGAAATGGAGGAAAAAAAGGAGACTTTTTACTTGATTTCCATCACAAAACTTCTCAAAATCTACTTCTTTCTCATCCCATCTTCATTTCCTAAGGTGAGTAACCATTAAAACCCTCTTTTGTGTATTTCCTAGTGGTGGGTTTTGGTAGAAATGCATGAACTAGGCTAGGGATTCATGGATTTGATGTTCTTCATGTTTAATTAAGTGATTTGTGGAGAAAAATGGAGGATTATGTTGGAAATGAATTGGGTTTTGTTAGTTTGATGAAACCCAACTATGGGTCTTGGAGTATTGAGGTTTTGGGGCTGAAATTTTAGGTTTTGGAGCTTAACAATGGAGTTGTGGATGTTTGGATTCGTGGGGACGAAGTTGAGGGAAGAAGAAGGAGGCTGCCCAGAACGGCATAGAGAGGGCCTCTGATTGGCCCTCTGAGGGGCACGGAACATGCCTCTGACTGGCCCTCTAAGCGACCCGGAACATGTCTCTGAAAGGCCCTCTGAGTGGCATGAAACATGTCTCTGAAAGGCCCTGTGAGTGGCATGGAACATGCCTTTGGAAGACCCTCTGAGTGGCATGGAACATGCCTCTGGAAGGCCCTCTGAGCAGCCCGGAACGGGCCTCGTTTCGGCCCGGTTTCCTATACGATCCGTGCTTTCTTGTCAGGGGTAATTTGGGTGTTTTCTCTTTAAACCACCCTCGATTTATTATTAATTCTCGTATTACTTTGTGATCCTAGACGTTGTTCCCGAGCACGGCGGAGGAGACTACTAGGCGACTCGTGGTCACTTGTGTTGGATAGCGGTTGAGGTAGGGAAAAGTAGCGATTACCGGTTTAAATGCGGAAAGCTACTATAATTGCATATAGGATATAAGTAACAGGAATAATTATAGAATCAAACGTAGGACGTGAATAACTAGGGTAGTCGTTTAAAATATTGAACCACTTGCGGGCTATGTCGTGCCCGTAGGTGTGGGACTTGCCGTGCTGTAGAACTGCATGTGGGCCATGTCGTGCCCGTAGGATTGTGTGGTGATTGAGCTTGTTTGTGATTAGTAGCGTGTAATGTTTGATGTGTGGTGTGTTCTGTTGTTAAATTAAGGATCATGATGTGCTCTGAGAATGTGGCGAATGTTAGTGTGAATTATTGTCTTGTGATATGATCGGGTGAATGATAAATCGATGTTGTGTGTTCGGTATGATATGTTGGTATGGTATGTTTGGTATGATATGTTTGGTATGACGTGAACTACTGCCCTGTGATAAGGTGCGCCTGCCTTCCGACTAGGTGTCGGTAAAATGTGCTCAGGTTCTATGATAAGGTGCGTCTGCCTTCCGACTAGGTGTCGGTAAAATGTGCTCAGGTTCTGTGATAAGGTGCGCCTACCTTCCGACTAGGTGTCGGTAGAATGTGCTCAGGTTCTGTGATAAGGTGCGCCTACCTTCCGACTAGGTGTCGGTAAAATGTGCTCAAGTTATGTGATAAGGTGCGCATGCCTTCCGACTAGGTGTCAGTAAAATGTGCTCAGGTTCTGTGATAAGGTGCGCCTGCCTTCCGACTATGTGTCGGTAAAATGTGCTATTGTTGTGTGCGTGGTTGCGATTGTTTTACAGCGTGTTGTTTACTTGGTGATTCTTGTGAGGTATGGTTGGGTGTGAACATTGAGAAATTGTTAATAGTTGAGCAGGGTTGATTTCACACGCGAGGTGTGGTGATTGGGTAAGAGATGTGATCAAACGTTGTTATAGTTATGTAAGGTTGGTTATGATTGTGGTTGTGATTACTGTTCGATTCATTAGTTGTTGTTGCCTTACTAGTATGCCTTATTTGGACTGGTATCCGTGGGGTGAGCGACATGCTTATCCCTTTACTACTTTTTCCTACTGAGCGAAAGCTCACCCCCTTCGCTACTGTTCTACAGGTTTTGAGAGGGATTTGATTTAGAGGACGTCTCGGAGCTTGGGAGCTTAGCGAGAGTCCTAGTTGGATGGTCTAGAGACGTACTTCCTTTTTCGTACCAAACTTATATGTTTGGATTTCGAGTATTTGACTCTTGTTGTCGGAATTAATGGCTTGAACTATTATTTCGGAGTTTCCTTGGTTTTAAATTTGCACTTATTATTATTATTATTATTTCTAGTTCACGTCTCGGGTCCGGTCAAAATCGGATTTGAGGCGTGACAATTTCGATGGGTTTGGGATCCGTGAGGAGGGACGATAGGTTGAGATCTGTCTCTACGGCACCCAAAGCCGGTCACCTCGAGACTGGACGGGTCATTTTGGGTCGACCCGATGGTGATCAATCTGCTTCCGCGTGAAGTATCGGTGAAGTCACATCCTCCGCACCGAGCGTTTGCTTCGTCCTCCCACCACAATTAAACATTCAAGCGACTTAAGCCGGAGAGCTAGCAATACCAGAATGTCTAGCTACGAAAGTTACGAGGTTTCAGACGAACTGGCATCGCATGCTGTTTAGGTTATTATGTTCGTTTTTCTGTTTTTTGTGGCCTCTATCGGTCAGCTATACAAAAGCGACCTACAATACGGGTCAAGTGTGCCAGAAACCTTACGGGGGTTTTGGACAAATACTCGAATCAGGGTCAGGGACCCAAGTTATGTTTATGATTTCTTGTCATGATGAATAAAATTACTTTGCTCTCGTCTCAAAAATAATTCCAAAAAATACGTTTCAATTTTTTTTCTTCCAAAAACTAACATTTTATCATTTCTTTGATTGAAAATCAGTCACATACAAAATACATGACCTGATTTTTCTAAAATGACACATGTATAGGTATGCTCCCGAAACTACTAGAGGTTTGTTCTTACTTAGTGTCATTGATTAGGGATAACGTCGATTTCGGACCTATATAACCTTTTATTATCAATTACTAATTGTGGTCGACCTTTTATGACAAACCATAACACAAAAGGTCGTTTTTATATAAAACTTGTATAATTATTTATGCAAAAACGAGTTAGGATTTGTGACAAAAAAACCACCTTTTAGGTTACATTTTGTAAAAAAAAAGCACCACCTTTAGGTTAGGATATGTGACAAAAGGTCGAGGTCGGTTAACAAGAGCGTGTACAAGATCATATACATCGTGGTATTTTTTGTAGGGGTTCAAATTCCTTAAAATTGTTTCGAAATCTGTATTGATAAATCGATGCAGGATTCAGATGTTAAAATTTACTGATTTTCGCATTGTGGGGTTCTTTGTATATTTTTTTTAGGGATTCTTGTTTGTTGACTAAATAATTACTTATTTGCTATAATTCAAAGTAATTCTACTTGAACATTAAGATATATAAAAAAATATTTCATTTAGAAATAATACATAAACGGGACGTTAGTTTTATCACTACACAATATGTTGAATAGTTAATAACACCGACTAGTAAATAATAATTCATACAAAATCATCACTATTATGAGATGACACATTATCAGCATGACTTGCTCTACGTCCAGGTATCAAAAGTTTGAACTTATTTATACTTGAGTCATGCTTATTTATGCATGTTTAGGTTATGACTTCCTAATACGTATACTCTGTGATCGCCAATTGATATTGGATCTTTCACATCAGAAATTTGATGACTATTGTATACTTGTGTTTTATTGTTGATACTCGAAAATTTTGAGTTTTATTGAGACCAGAGTATTTGGACCTGAAGTTCCAAGATGCAAAACCACTTGCATGTAATATGCAGCTTGATTTAGGACCTTAGGCTTGTAAATTTTCTATACTGGATATATGGGTAATTTGGCTATAGATTTACTCCTCGCACAATCATTTTGATTTTATAAGGTCGCATGTTTGTAGCCTGAAGTTGATAAATAAGATGTTATCTTGGACCAGAAGTTCCAAATACTAGTGGACTAGTGTATGTTGGACCAGAAGTTCCAAATACTAGCGATATGATGCATGTTGGACTAGAAGTTCCAAATGCATAGCACCAGGGATCCGATGTACGTGGGATCAGAAGTTCCAAAATAAAATACCAACGATCTGAAGTCAGGTATGATAAAAGTCAAATACATCATATTAAATTATCCTGACATATATTTATCAATGTTCATGATGGAGAACCTAACAAAGTACCAGTAGGCCTCCTTCAAACTGGATGAGATTTTTTTTTATGATGGGCATTGGACGCAACTCTCCATTTAAGATCTCGGTATCTTGGAGACGCCCTAATAGAAGGGAATAAGGAATATGTGAAAAACAAAGCCTTGGCCACAATTTTAATCTGTCGCCATATGCATAAAGACCTACGGATAGAATACTTGGCTGACGAAGAGCCACTTGAATTATGGGTTAAGTTGAGCATATAAAAGAAATAGCTCTCCCTTTAGCACTATATGATTGGTCTAATCTCAGGCTGCCAGACTTTAAGTATGTAAATGTATACAATTCATTCATGTTTAAAATTGTATTCAAGCTTCGAAGTTGTGGATAAAAAATAAATGGCGAATCTATGCTTAAGAACCCATCGAATATGCTCCTACAACAACAATATCGAGAATGAAAATTTCAGAAATTTACGGAGTTGATTGCATGTTTACTCGTTTTTTTAGCAAAATGACGAGTTATTAATGAAAAACCATCAAACTCGCCCTGTTGGCGATACTGCATTCCCAGAAGTGAATGTGACAAGATATGATGATAGCTCAGGACCCAGACAAGGCCAAAGACCGTTTCGTGGTCAAGATCGTGGTTGTGGTCGTGGTCGTAGTCATAGTTATGGGTATAATTATTTCCAACATGGAAGAGACAACAAGGTATACCACCAAATGAGACAACATGAAAAAATGAACAATAAATGAATGAAAAAATTGGACGGAAGGGATAAATCTTTACTCGTAGAAACATGAGGATATGTATCAGTTTAAAAAACATAAGAATACTCATCAGATAATTGTGCCAACTTAAAGAGAAGTAATTATAATTATCTCTTATCTAATATATATTTGTTTTCCGGTACAAAAGAAATATCTCAACAAAATTAATGGTGCAGTAACTGCAAATCAGAACGATCGTTTTTTCCTCAGTATACAACTAAATTGATAACTTTCTAATTTAGGTGCATCAGTCCACCAACCAAATAAGCAGAAATGATTGACAGATTTCCTATACAAGTATCCAATTAATAAGAGAACATATATGTCCATGAGCAATGAGCACACTCTCTGACCTCAGCCATTGAACTCCCTCACCAAAGTGGCCAAATCACAATACTCTGTTGCGTGCTTCGATTTCCATCATGGAAGCTCTTTCCTGCCAAAACATGTAAATTGTACATAAAACTCTACTTCTTGGAAAAGTTCCAGAGGAATTAGAGCTTCCAACACAGTCTCCAAATAAGTACCATATAACATTATAGAAAACTTTGGATGTGAGTCAAATGTTGCTCATCAAAAAGTTATGGTGCAGAACCTCAGACATATCAGTTGAGAATTGATTTTATCGAAAACATAGAGTGTCATCCAAAATCCAAATCAGTATTGACGGCATAATCAGGGAAGTAAAAACAAGAGTTTTGAATTGGGTGAGAGAGACCTCAGGGGTGCTGTTATCGGATGGGAACCAATGCATGAGAAAGCCCAAATTCATCACTGCAGGTAACAGTTTGAATAGCAGAGGAGTTGTTACCTGTATGAGTAAGATCACCATTTATTAGAATTGGTTTTTCATCCTGAAGCCTCTACACCTTTCATGACAAATAGACTCACCAGGCTAAGAGCAGTTGTTCCAAGTAGAAGAAGATACATCTTCCCCTACAGTAATAATAATCATAGTTAATTACCAATAAAATAAAAATTAATGGCGATAACTTGAAAGCCCTACACAAATACAATGCATGTGACAAAACCTGTTATGCTTACCAAATAAAATCAATAGGTTAAAGGTAGAACATTATAACTCAAAGAATTTGCTTTTCAGACAGAAAGAGATCACCTCAACAAGATGAAGATTTGAGGCGCGACTTAGTAGAACAAAGGCAAATTCTCCAACTTGGGCAAGGAGTATCCCAACCTGTGAGACATATCAAATTTTGACTTTAAATAACAAAAAAATAAAATTACTTACGAATGCAAATGTTTGAGATACAAAAGAGGCAGGCACCAAAGCTAATTAAGCTTATGTCAACTCACAATAAATGAAGTTCTAATGCTATATCCAAAGGCCTTTGTAACTATAGTAGCAACTGCTGTTTTGGTGACTATAACCAGAATAACAGCTGCTAGCAATATATCCACATGGTTCCACAAGAAGTGTACATGTATGAGCATTCCAATACTAGAAAGGAATAGAGCAGCAAATAGATTACGAATTGGCTCCACCTACAACACAGAAAAGTATCAGTCAGTGTCATTCCTGGTATTATCACTAAATTGAAACATGAAGTGGGATTCAGAACTTTGCATAAGCAGTCACTTGTACTTGATAATCTGTAAACATGTAGTAAATGATGTTTTAAAAATAAAAAAGGGCAAGCCACAAACACTGTTGAAATGTCTCCACGTCAATTCAGTGACAAAATCTGTAACATCGTGAACCATATGATACAAAGTGGGAGATAAATCTTATGAAACCATAATGGTTGATAGCTTGAAAGTAAAAAAGCCAATTAGAGCAAAATTAGTTTACTAAATATAGGTAGAGCAAACAATTTCACACAATCAGTATTTACAACCATGTTCACATGATTAATTTAGTTTTGAGATGCACACTCAATTTGATATTATCAATTTATGCGTGTAGCACTTCTGTGCATGTTGTCCTCATAACAGTGCTCAAGGGAAAAAGTGGGAATCTGTCATAGTTAAGAGGCAAGATGCGAAATTCCCATAAGGCAGAAATGAGAAGAATTACATTTCAAAACAATACTGCTAGACCCACATCATTATAACTCACATTCGAAACTTATGTTCATTTTGCCGAAGGAAGTGGACACGATTAATGACCAGATCCTTAGATGTTTCCTTTGAAAAGATGCAGTTGGGATCTCTAAGAATGCCAACCATTTTATGTTGACCAGAATTTTGCCAAAAAAAAAACTCAGTGCACATGGATGATTTTTTGTATAAACAGATGAAGTATGAATGAGATAAATAATGTCACCACTTAGGTTTTCTTCTAGTTTTTGTCAGTCGTCAACAATAATTTGTGCAAAAGCTTGGTTTCCTTATCAGTAAAAACTCAATATTGTGGAAGACTTAGATGTGGCTGCCGGTAGATGCAAAGAATAGAAAATAAGAACTTCCAAATATCATAAAATTAGGAAGTGAATTCAACAAAGCTTGTACTTTTTAACTCAATGATAAGGATACATGAATAGTAGAATTAGGGGAATAAGACAAAACTTGTCTCCGGATAGAACTATAGGGAAAGATTGAATAACAAAGTATAATGTAGGAGGTGGCCAGTTTATCAACATGAATGGCGTGCGTAGGACACTGTCAGTATCACGAAGAAGAAAAATACCTGGTCTAGTGTATGTTGACCAAACTCAGTAGTAGATATCATAACTCCAGCTACGAATGAACCCAACTCAAGACTCAAGCCCAGCTTATCACTGCACTGAAAGTTTAATAAGACTGATTCATGAATAGTAAAAGATGATCAGGAGTAAATTACTGTAAGTAGTTGATATGTGAGGCAACTTATCATTAGGTATTTCTATTCAGTTGACTTGATAAAGAAGACTATTGTATATGGAAGATCAATTTCTTAATACACATATAATTCTCTTTACTAACTTTTAGTTGTTATTACTTGTCACATACTGCATGTGCATCAACATGAAGAAGTTGGTATAAATAGCAAGATCTCATGAACCCAATGTGTGTTATGTAATATCCGTCATATTAAGTTGGAGAGGATTGAACAAAGAAGAAAAAGATCATAATACATCATTTGCATGCCTTCATCTGTCTTGCACCATCAAATTCCATAATATTCCAATCACAGTCTCTCTATCACCCCCCATTGGGATGCACGAGCTTAACACCTAAACTACCACGAGGTACTGGGGAGAACATCATCAATGAACCATTTTCTTTTATGAGAGAGTTAACAACATGAAAATTTATTCAAAGACAATACCAAATATAAAAACCTGTGCTTACCCAAGCAGATAATAAGCAGAAAGCAACAACAGCAAGCTGATACAGTTCATTTGTCTGAATCAGACAAAGAAGATGAATGAAATAGATATATACAAGTTAGCAGTCAACCAGAAAGGTAGATATAACAGAAGTTCGAGGAGGAAAAATATGACAGGTATATGAATTATCATCTTAACTCACTTGAGACGATATATGTATCATCAACTTCAGAAAGCGAGGGACAAATGCCCAAGACAACACAGATGTAACAACGAGATACACTGCCAGCAGCACCATCCTGAAGTTAGTAGTGGATGCAAGTTAAGTTTCAATATGCCAATTAAAAAAGAACATAAGATAACATAGATTAAGTATACACATATTGACCTATAGAGAGCAAAGAGGATTCTAAAGCAATTGATAGGGAGAGAACAAGAGGGCAGCAATGAGAAGAAGAAAATGACAAAATGTGGACATGGTGTTAAAACTTACAGCTTCCCCATCGAAATCATTCCAACGAAAATGCCACTGTTACCTCCCAAAACTGGCAGCAGAGCAAATAATAAACCAACAGCACAATCCTGAAATAACCCAGGGAAAAAAAGGATATAAACACAGAAGAGTCGAGCTTTCAAGATCTTTGAAGCTCAAACTCACGGCTTATGGTCTTAGTAAAAATAGATGATGACTACAGTTGATTTTTCAATTTGAACTTGTTGTCAAAGCCCAATCCAACCCAAAAGTTCAAGTTGATGGGTAAGGCCTCAAGATGCTTATCAAAGAGATAATAAATGCATGGTATCATGTTTTGTTTTGAAAATCATATCCCGTGTCCAGATCGGTGTTTCACAATTCAAGACCAGTATATAAATACATTTAATATCTAGGTATAAACAAATTTAATTGATACCTGAAAAATAAGTGTCCCTATAGTAACCTGACCATGAAGAGCATTTGTACTACCCCGTTCTACCAGAAATTTTACCACCTGAAAATGATAATGGGAAGCAGTGAACACTTTAAATTGGCAAGAGGTGAGCTAGAGAAAAGCAAACCTGAGGAATAAAACTTGAACAAGAAAGTACCACTGCTGTTGATGACATTGACAAGAAGCAACCAACAAATACACCCTCAGACAACTTTGCTCCACATAACTGAAACGTTCGCAAATCTCCAAGCTTAGTGTCCATTTTCTTACCAGCTTCAGCTAGGAACAAAAGCAGATTAGATAATCTCATGCGTATACCACTGAAATAATAACACACATGGATATCAGTATGATAATTTGAAGTAGTCCTCCAAGAATAGCAACTGCCCCCACAACTTTTAACTGCACAATACCAAGTATAAAAGTTTTCGCATAGAGTGTGAGCATTGAAACTTACTATATATGAATAACCTAATGTACATCATTTTGGTAAGTTTGTATCTCCCAACCAAGGGCAACACACCTTTGTCAAAGAAAACTCTAGCCCCAGGGCAAAAAGAAGAAAGACAACACCAAACTGAGCAAAAGTTTCAACCTGCAAGGAAAGAAAAAAAATGGTCGCAAATTTAATAAAACAGTACCCATGATAGTCGAATTCCTTTAGAAAACTTGGATAATTTTTAAGTTAGTAATATATGCATGTAAAGCACTACTACTATTCGGGAAGCATGATTGATGTACATAACAAATGATGATATTATGTGTAAATGCATTCCGTAATTTACAGTTTTCTATATAGTTAGGGATGTCGATTAATAGGCTACTTATAACAATCACAGTCTAACTTCATGGCCCCGAGAGTATGCAAGACCCTACATTGACGAGTAAACATATGCTTAAAAGTAAACTAATGGGAATGCTAACAAATAACTCGTCTTGTACCATCTTTCTAAAATAATACATTCAACGTGCTTCAGCATACACAGCCATGAAGTTTTGGCTTTAATCGTCAATGCCCCCTGGGAGAGATGATATTATAACATATATATTAACTTTAGAAGAAACCTTTTAGAGCCCGATCCAACCCAAAGGTCTCAAGATGCTTATCAAGTGGCCACTACATCCACATTCTTCCAATGTGAGACAGTTCAACACTCCACATATGGGCCTCACACATGGACTAAGATATATGAATGGGAGGACCCAAAATCGATCATAGGCCCAAACCAAGCTCTCGTACCATTTTAAAGCTCAAGCTTATGGTTATTAATTACTAAACCCACATTCGTAAAATGTAGGACATTTCAACAAAACCATAATATGATATTCACAACATGTACCTGAACCACTTCACTTATAAACTTCAAACCACCGGGCCCTATAAATGAGCCCGCCAGAAGATAGCCCACAATAACCTAACCAAAAGTATATAAAAAAGAGAGATGTGATTTCTACTATTGCATGTCAACAAAGAAGCGTCAAGGCACACTAACCATCCAAATGAAGTGGTTAACAATAAAACCAATTAATAGTTACAGATACAAACCGGCTGCCCCAAACAAGATAAGATAATCCCCCCCAAGGCCGCAGAAACTATGACAACCACCAAATCTGAAATTAATCTGTAAATGTAATAAAATATGAATTACTATACATCATCACACCAGATAACTAGAAAATGCTTTCTAAACTCTAGCACCCAGCCAGCTGATTACATAATGAGAAAGCAGATAAATAATTAATGCACAATATTATGGGTAAAAAGAAAAATATATGTATAAACCTCAAATCTACATGAAGTGCAGGATACTTGGATTTCTTGTTTGACATCACAAAAACATTGTCCTGCCAATAAGCATGAAGAGCAAGTTAATAAGGGTGCAAGCAAAACCAAGAACAATGGATACTTGAGAGTGTTGAGAAGTTTGCACACAAAATAATAGCAACTCTTGGCATACCTTTTTGTCTATCAAGGTTGTTGTGTCATCAGAATTTTCATCACTATTATCCAAGGTAAAGACATCTTCCAGCAATGATGTTGTACCACTAATCAACAACAAAAGTTATATACGAAGGAAAACTTATTTGCAGACAGGAAAATAATAAGAAAATAACAAGGATATTAATGCAACATAAGTATTTTGTTTTGCAATTTCATACTTCTCTTCTGTATCATTTCTCCTGCCCTTCTCATTTGTGATTTTTGCAACAGTCTCCAGCACAGCCTATAAAACACTAGTACTATTAATTGTCAATTATAGATAAGGTATTGAAAGATACAGCGTAAAATGCTCATTAACTTGACTGTTAGACTAATGACTGAAGAAGTAAATTGATTTTATAACAAAAAAGTTAAATACTATGTGCAACCCAGCGTCTTCCATCCTTAAAAGATATGCTGTCTCATGGGTAAACAAAACAAATGGATGAAAAGCATTCATCATTCAAATACAGAAGATCCACAGACCTTCAAAACTTTAAACACCAGTACGGCATGATCAATTGTGCATATAACCAAATGAATAATGAAATCAATCTTGATTGATTTACTTCACAAATTCAATTACATAGTTCCTTAATGACTTCACTGGAAGAAAACTGAATTTTTGCATCAGAACAAAATGTAAGCTAAAGTCAAAATTAGACCACTTATAGGATAAAAGGTTACCATTGCCTCAAAGTTCAACATTTTCAAAACTATATCAACACTGCAAGGAGGGAAATATTGCCTATTACGTTAAGGGAATGTGAAATTTTAAAGATTGATGAAAAAAATAATCAAAATTAGACCTACTTCTTGGTCAGCTACACTGTTGTTGAAGCTACTTCGATCAGATCCTAGTAAAAGAAAGAATATATAAACGATTAATGCAATCATATATCAAGAAAGCAGCAAGAACCAATGAAGATAAAAAAAAAATGTATTCATAAATGTATGTACATTTACACTTAACAAGAAGGAATGGGTATAGAAAACTTTCAGTCCAGATACAAGATTGGCAGTCCATGTGGATAAAGGATGGTAAGCTATAAATTAACTCTAGATGTAGACATATTAGAAAAAGGTACATACGTTATTTCTAATTTTTAGCTTAGATATGTAATATGTTAAATCTACATTGGTATGAAAGATGCATTTCTTCTGTCGAAGATTTACAATTGCAAGGCTGTTAAAAAGTGGAGAACTTAATCCAACACTAAGGGCTAACACTATTCAGTGGTGGCCTCAACTGGTACATCAAGAGATCATTTAATCCACATTCTTTTGATATGGGACAACTTCCACATTGTCCCTCTATTGCATATCAGACAACACAACGACATGTTGGCTAATGGGGAAGAAACACAACAGGTCACTTACTAATCTTATGTTACATTTACTTCAACCCAAAAAGCTTGGTAAACTCAAGTTGATCCAGAACAAAATCAGCTTTAAACTAGTGACAACCACATCTAATTCTAACACCTACAACTGTATTGCATTATATCTGCCTACTACCACCAATTTATTGATTTCAAATTCACAACTATAGAAATTGCAGCTAATTAATTAAGCAAAAATGCAGCAAAAAAGCAATTGCATGGTTAATAATTAATACAAATAAAACATTTTCCAATTTTCCTTCAACTTATGTGTTTTTCTCAGAAACCAAACGGGGACATAAACAGGAAACAAAATCAAGAAAGAAACGAACCGTCAGGTTGATCATTCTCAGAGAACTCTTTCTCCAGAACCCGATCGAACATATTGGCAATAGTTCCATCGGCCATACGCGGCGCGGTTGAGCTGTAAATGTGGCCATAGAACCTTTCCCGGGTTTCCTGGTCAGATCTCACTGAATCGCAAATCCTGGTGGCGGACAGAACCGAAACCAGCACGAAGAGACAATGGCAGAATGGTACTCGGTTGCTGGCGCGAGAAAACGCCATTAAATCTCTCTCGATCCTGCAAATTCTCCGGCAACCGGACTCAATGCAGAGATGTCAAAGCTAAAACATGATCGATTTCAAAAGAAACGGAAGCATTTTGGTTGTGGCGGATTTGAATTTAAAATGAGTGTCGGGAGATTTTGATACAGAAATTGAGGGAGGGAGAGGGAAAGAAGTGGTATTGAATTGAATCGTCGAAGCATCCATCAATACATACATGCAGAGCCAATCTCGTGTCTACACGTGTCAGACTGTTTCGTGTTGATGATTAATTTGATCAAGGTGGCCAAAAGAGTAGTTAATGGTGGATGCATCGTCCACCACACGAACCCCCACGGTAATAGGATGGACCGTGCTCTCCACAAGTTGAGCACCTAACTTATCAATCTCTTTAATTTGTAGCTCGCGAGAGAGTTCCAGAAAGGTCTTCATCAATGGTGTCGATTGCGACTTGGGGACGGAGAGAAGGTTGCAGCAGCAACGGCACCAACTCTCTTTCCTTCCCATAACCCAGACGCGCCGTTGTGGTGGTCAGAGCCGAAGCTATAAACCCAGACATCAGGAAGAACGAACCCAAAGTTGTGGACTCTGTTGTTATGGCCGAACTCGCTAAGCCCCTCACTGCCTATTGCAGGTTAATTAGTTCATCACATTAATTTGTATTTTATTTATTTATTTATTCTGTGTTAAGAATTTTGGTCTCCGGGTTGAACTAAACTAAATGTCTCAATTCTCTTCATACTAACAAAGTTTAATCTCTATATACAATTGAAAAGCAAAGTTGGAGATGATTTGTGCTAGATTTTGAGGCCCCTGTTACTTATATGACTTGTGCTAGATCCGAGACGTTAACCATGAAATAATTAACGCCGCTTTGTATCGTAGTTTTGAAATGATACAGTGAAATACATAAGAAAGACGTATAAACGATGATTATCCTAAGTGTAAACTTAAGATATCTGACCCTATCTGTATGATTACGCGCATCGTGCTCTTCTCGTGGTTCAACCCAAGAGTATCCGAGGAGGTCACTACAAGAAGGAGAAGTAGGATCAAAAAGCGGGTCGTTGTTCCTCATCAGCGTCCTGCGATCATCAGAACACATGTCTGGTGCTCCCGGTCTTTGTTTTATTGATGTCGCTCCTTCCCAAGCCACAAAATAGATGAGCCCCATATGGTCCATATAGAAAGTTGATTTTTGCTCTCTTTCCCCCTCTAATAATAACACTATGCTAATTGTCAAAAGATGTCTTATATTAGCTCATAATAGCCCAATATGATATATTTTTGCACATCATCAATAAAATTTCACTTGTGGGTTCATTTCTGTGCAGATGCTGGAGGTAAGGGACTTTCCCTCTGTGTGATGGAAGTCATGTGGAGCACAACAAAGAAACAGGGGATAACGTTGGACCTTTGCTGTTGAAAAAGCAGTAGCCGTAATAATACTTATGTTGTTTTAATCTTGAGTTAAGCGTGAAACTTTTCCTAATAGAAAATTGTGATTGAAATGTCGGGTTTATTATTGAATACGCGACATTGTTAATCATGTAAAACTCGTTGATAGAACATATTAGATTTGGTTGTCATGAAATTTTGATGTCCAAACTAAATCTTTTGTCCCCTTTATTTATGGCTCCTTTATGTTGTAAGGTGTGTTTTTCTTTTATCAACAATTTTTTTTATAAACCAAGTCTTTAAAACAAAAGACAAGGCAGGGGAAAACCCCTCATAACACAGGAAACTTACAAGTTACAAACAAAGGAAACCCCAGTCGAGGTCCCTAGCGCAAATACATGCAGAGTGAGTAACCTAAACATAAACTAGGATGGGTCTAATAATCCTATACCCTGATATAACCACCTTGAAGCCAACCGAACAACACTAGATCTAGTAATCAGATAAAAACAGTAAACGAACTAACACAACAAGGGTTCGAAATAGAAATCAACAAAACAGTAGAAACAGTAACTACCAAACTAACAGGTCTAAAACTTAGTTTAACTAACATGAAGCTCCAACAGTAGCCCTTCCAACAACCCACCGCTCCTAACAACGGCACCTCAAGAAACGTCATGTAACACTAGCACCCTCAAACAGGTCAAACTAGTGAGGATCGCCCCATCTCATCGGGGCCATTAACTCGGAGAGTTAATTGACCACCGACACGCCGCCGGCCAACACCGGACTCGACAAAGATAAGTTAGCAGTTAAAAACTACTAAGAACTCAAATCCCTACCATCAAATCCGATAGTCTTCAAACACAGATCCATAGACCCATAAAACTCGCCGAAGGCCAACACCTACACACCGGCGAGCCCTTACTCACCGAGTAGGGAAACCGAGAAGACAGAACAGATTGATACTAAGGGCGAGCACGTGAATAACCAATTAAAGCAATTAAGGGGAAAAAACTAAAGCACACCCAAACCAGCAAAGGCCCCAAGAAAATACCAGCAAACTGTGACCCCAAATCAGCAACTAAACAAACCAACCAAACGAAATAGAGCTCTGGCGACAAGGGCACGAACAAGTCGGAGATGAGGTGGCACGAAGGAGCTGATACGGGTCCAGGTCAACAACCTCTTCCACATGCAAAACAGGTCCTGGTAAAGACGAAGAAGGATTGAGATCGGAGCACAGTAGCGACACCCACAGAGCCCAGAATCCGAGAACCACGCCAATCAGCAACCCAAAGGGTCCAGAAAAGCGACCCACGACTGGAACTTCGAAAGCCAACCAAGGAGGCGAATAAGCCACCACTGTTACCTAGTCAAAGATGCTACAACAAGTGAGTCACACCTACCAACGAAGGACCAGAGAAAGACCCCAAAATAGCTAAACAATCAACCACGAAATCGATAGATGCTCCGGCGACACGGGCACAAACAGCCGAAGAGAAGGTCGAAAGGCGCTGAGCAGGCGGACCCGAAGTCGGAAAGTCACAAACCGAGCCCAAAAACGCAGGCAACCCTATCGGGGACGAATCACGAACAAACTCGAAACATCAAGCACTCCCGTCCAAAGGAGGCCTAGCGACCGGAAACAGATCTGTGATAGGTAGGAGCGCCAGGTCGAAGAAGGGGGAGGAGGAAAAGTCTCTCGAGCCTAACAACGGGTAGAAATAACCCGAAGCTTCATATCTGACCAGAATAGTTCAAAACCGAAACCCCAGGCCAAAAGGACCCGACCACGCCCAAGCACGACCGCACGACATGGACCAAACCTCCAATACTCCGGTGACTCACGGCGAGGCCAGAAGGACCAAAGTCGGTGGTCAGGAAGTCGGACGGAGCTCCGAGAACACCAAAAGAAATCGACCAGGAGGGAGTTGAGAGCAGAAGATGGGGGGAAAAGAGTGGGCACTAACGACTGGTGGCCGGAGGACAGTCCGTATCCGGTGTAGAAGAGGTGAGTGTGTTGGCTGCAGATCCAGGTGGGTCGGTTCGCAAAACAGTGAGAGAAGGAAGGGGTTCGCAAGAGAGGGGAAAGGAGGGGGAGGAGGCGAAGGGAGAGCCACCACCGGCAACTGGCCTGGACAGAGCCCAGACCGTTGCCGGTGGAAGGAAAGGCGGGCGGCGGCTAATGTAAATGTAGGGTTTGGTTTGTTAGAGCATCCGCATCAATTGGGGCGTGGTGGCGAGGTCGGGGTGGGAGCAGAAGGGAAATGGGGTTCGGGTTCAGGGTTCGCTCGGTGTGGGGAGGGGGGTGTGCGGGGCGCGGGGCAGGACGCGTTGGGTGAGGGTTCGGGGGCAGAGGTGCGGGGCCAAAATCAGCCCCGCAGCCTCGCACCTCACTGCTGCCCAGTGGCAGCGTGCCACGTGTCCAAGCCGGAAAAAAAATGATTGTTGCTCTCAGGAACAGTCGGCAACGGCTATAAATTTTTTTCAAATTAAATACAAAATACATTAAAAAAACACTTCTTCAACCACTATAAATACCCCTCACCCCATTTCACCAAATCCACACCACAAACTTCTAAATTCTCTCAAACCTCACTCTCTCAAATTCATATCGTCTTTGCAAAATCCGATCGATAATGTCTGACGACGATTTCACTCAACCGCCGGAACACGACGTTTTCAACTCGGAAGAGGAGGACAACACCAATCAACAAGGTGCGAACACCAATCAACAAGGTGCGACCACCAATCAACCTGGGTCGACCTACGTACAGATGTTGCAAATCGGTTTCACCCCAACCGGTGGTTGGAACCCTAAGGCGTTCAACCAATACATGGCATCTCTTTGGGGCTAAGGTAATTTTATGAATTATAATTTTATTTATTCCATTAATTAAAATATTAATCATTTCATTAATTTAAATATCATGTAGGTTAAATTATAGTTAAATTATATGTTTAATTTTAATTATGTATGATCAAAGAATGAATTATCCATTTTTAATTGTAATTAAAATTTAAATGTCAACGTAGGTGGAATAGGACAACCGACCTACCCAACGGGACAACCGGGCAATCCAATCGGTCAACCGCCAAACACGACTGCGGTATTCACCCGCCCACTGTTCGACCCGTACAACATGGGGGACAACTATTTCGGCCAACCACAATTCTCGATGCTGGCCGCAACCGGAACCCGCATGTCGTCTACTTCATCATCTGTGGGACCGAGTACCCGGGCGACACCAGATAGGCGAAGAAAATGGCCCCCTGAAGTGGATATGCTCCTGATCAACGCCTGACTACGTACAACGCACGACCCCGTCATCGGAACCTCTCAAGATGGGAACACGTTGTGGAGCACGGTTCATAGGCGCTTGTGCAAAGCTGAGAATTTTCCAACCAATCAGTGGACGGTGCAAGCCGTCAAGACCCATTTCAACAAAAGTGCTACAAGAGTCAGGCGGTATATCACATTGATGAGGAAGGAGAGGGGCCATGAAGGTCACATCGGCTGGAGCGAAGAAAAGTTTAGGGAGCGGGCAATGGAACTCTATCGAATCCACACCATGGTTATAAAAAATGAGCCGAAGATTTTCAAGGTCCACCATTGGATAGAGCCGTTGGAATTTGATGACAAGTTCTGGGCAGATGAAGGCGAAGCCGGGGTACTTCGACGACGATTGGACGAGTCCGGCCGTTATAGCAGCACAACCTCGCCCACTTCAGTCCCCACCGACGATGATAATGTCACACATTTAAGTGGTGACGAGCAACCATACGGACGTCCAAGTTCCCCAATCGCCCCAACTGGGGTACAAGTTCCCCAACCGGACGTCCAAGTTCCCCAACCGGGGGTACAAGTTCCTCAATTGGCATACCGCCTCCACGAGAACGCCCAATTGGCAATAAGGCCGCGAAGAGGAAGGTGAAGAGTTTGGCGGACAGAGCATCGTATCTCATCCAAATGGATCAGGGGAGGTGTGAGAAGGCGAAGCTTACCGTGGCTCTTGACCAGAAAGTTGATAAATATATGCGGGAAGTTAGAGATATTAAGGCTACGGACACATCCGATTTTACCCCGGAACAGAAGGAGCATCATTTGGAACTGTTGCAGGTATGAATGGCTCAAATTCGAAAACTTTATAAACAAATCGACCATATTAATGGGGATGTGCCTAATTATGTAATTTTTTTTAGATATGTATTTTTTTTAAGTTATGTACTTTTTAAATTTTGTATTTTATTAATGAACTTTTATTTTTATTTATGAATTTTATTTCTATTTTATTTAGTAGTTGTTGATTTAAAAATAACGTTAACAGATATAGTTAAAAGCTTAATTAATTACACAGTCAGTATTTCTGAAAACCCTACCCCCATAGGGGAGCAGGGGGCTGAACCCTACCCAGTCAACAGAGGGTTCTGCCTCAGGGTTCAGGGTTCAGCCATAGGCGGATTTAGAGGGGTTTAGGGTATGACACAGCATACCCTGCCCCGAGAAAATTATATATAACTGTAGAGCTTTCAGATATCTTCGATTTGGTATTTTACGGGCCTAAATCGGAGTCCGTATGAAGAAGTTATGGTCATTTGAAGATCTGCAGCGTGTATAACCTCATTTTACTTGAAAATGCTCATTTTACACTCCAAATATCTACTACACTTTCCAGCAAATTTATTCACAGATTTTTTGTAGATTGTATTTGAAAAGTTAGATGTCAAACATAATGGTTCAGTAGTATGCATTTATAAGTATTTATAGTCATTGAAAATGAAGTATTTCTGACTCATTTTTTTAAAAAAGAAATCATGTCTCATATTATATCATTTACATTCTCATATACAATGTATAACTGAATATATGTTTTTCCCTGAGCGTTCTACACATGGTGAACCAAACAACGTATGGTTAACCGTTCGACTTACACGACGTGTATGGGTTCATGTAATGTATTTTATAGCTGAAATTCCTTAATGAAAATTGTAGAAATCGGAATTCCATTTGAGTTGATATCTTATGGGGCCCAAATCAGAGCTCGTATGAGAAATTTATGTCATTTGAAAATCGATCAAACTCTAACACTTCTTAAACAAACTTTGATATTTTTTTACATTTTAGTATTAACCGGTGGCATACCCTAAAATAAATTTCTGGATCCGCCTCTGGGTTCAGCTCCACATTGACGCGGATACTCTTAGTGGTTGAGGGATAGAAGTCATGGAACTTTAATAATGTACTATTGGTAAAGTCTAGGTTTTGAGCATGGTCATAATGGTGCTAAAACTAAATTAGAAATGTATTTATTTTATCAACTCGAAAATTTGTTAATAAAAAGCATTATCTGAGAAGGATAGAGCTTGAGGGTCAAAAACCGTTCAACGATTACATGAGAACTCCAGTAAAACGAGTTAAAACACATAACCTTTTCCTAAAAAACAAATAAAAACTACACTCAAATTTTCTTCTAGATTGCTAAAGTACAGACTTGAATCCACGCGCATGGATTAAACTAGAAATGTATTGATTACACACGTAAAAAGTTGAAGAGAGATTTGTTTTTATATTTTGAATTTAGGATCTAAGAACATGGTGTACGGCAAAGATCACTTCTCAATGAAAGTGGGCTATAGAAGTCTTGCTTAGTTGCTTGTATCATGTTTGTGTTTGAAAGTGCTTAGTGCATCCATTAGCTATGTCTGAAAAGGAAATAAAAAGTGTTTAGCACTCATTGGATGCCACTGAGAACATAAGACATTAAATGATTAAAGTGCTTAATGCTAAACAAGTGAAATAAAATATACTCCACCCAGATTTTGAGATCAATGTTACTTATTCCAAACCCAGGTTGGTAGATTTGGAATTTTCCGAGTATTTTAGAACATAGTCAACTCAAAATGATAATAGCGTAAGCGTTTGCTTATTTTTTTTTGATCGGTAAAACAAATCAGGGCCGGCCCTACCACTAGGTCAATTAGGCAACCGCCTAAGGCCTCCCCAAGAAGAAGGCCACATTTTAAAGCAATTATGGGATTATAATTAGTTTATAACTAATTGGGTCCATAATTAACCAACACAAAAAAAACTCATTTGTACCTAACTATTACCATTTATCAATAGAATCATGCTGTATCAAATGTTTAATTAATATTTAATTATTATTTAAGTATCAAAGCTTCCTTTTTAATTAACGACCATGTATATGAGATCTTTTTTTTCAAGCCAATATTTAACCAAAACACATAACCTAACTTAAACGTTTATTTTTCAGTTGTTTTAATTCCATTTTGTTTTCTAAAACTACTTTCTTTCTCTCGAGTCAATCTCTTTAATTTCTAGATAATTTTCGTATTTCTCTCTCTTTCAAATCATATATAAATATGAGGATAATTTTAAGTTTGAATACATCCTCAAGTACTTCCCGTCTTTTATCTCTAAGTTCTTTACTATTTAATTCCGATTTTCCTCAAATTCTACTCTTTTATTAATATTTGATATTTCCTATCTTACCTGTGGAGAACAAACACACAAACACACAAAAAAAACAATATACAATATAAGATTAGAAATGTTAATTAGTTAATTCATATTCAATTGTTTTTATTAATTAATTTATAGTTTATTATAATCTACCATAGATATTTTATAATCAGTTTGAATCTGTTAATTGTTCTCAAGATTAGACTTATGAGGAAATAGTTGTTTGAAGAATACAATTTTAGATTAAAAAATTTAGTTTACTCCATCTTGATAATTTGGAGGACTTATGAGCCACATATATGTTGAAAATTATTTAAATCTTTTGATATATTTAGATGAATTATTATCATAAGGTTTTTATATTCCCTCTATATAAATGTATTTTTATTTATTATTATAATAAAACATCGTAATATTGTCTTGGTTTTAATTATTAAAAGGCCCATATTTGAAGTTTTGCCTAAGGCCACAAAATGTGTAGAGACGGCCCTGAAACAAATTTAAATTAAAATTGTTCTTTGGAAAGAAGAACAGAGTTTGAAATACGACCACACGAGCAATCCACAAAGGATCATCAACCAAAGATCTCTACAAACAGAGAAAACAACAACACAAGGACGGTCCAGTCAAGGAACCTCACAACCAACAACACAAGGATGGTCCACTCAGGGAACCTCAATACATCAAGACACAACCAAAGAAAGCAGAGCCCAACCACGGACTTACAAGGATAAACAACAGCCAAAGGAAGAAGGATTAACCCAACAAGAAAAGCCACCATGGGCAACAAGAAAAACTAAACCAAGCACCCCGGAACATTCGGGCAAGATAGCAGCCACCACCAAGAATTGGCCACCAAGAAGAGCAAGCACACAAGAAACACTGCAAACCTAATCAGAGTTGAACCAACCTCCCTGTATCATTAGTAACACTCAATCCTAGCGAGAAAGAGGGAACTAAAAACGCCGGTGGCCAGGACCACTATCGATAGATACAACATCAGTGAAGAATCACTGAGAAACACCAGTCCCAACAGATAAAACGAAAGGCTTCAGACCAAGAAACAGCCTTAAGGACTCACCGGTGGTCAACACCAACACCTAAGACCGGTGAACTCGAACACCAAACAGCGGGTCAAGAAGAAGCGAAGCCAATCGGATCAAATGAAAGGATATAGTGGGAGAGGAATTACCAAACAAAGATTAGTAGCAGGAAGGCACGCCATAGGAGTCCCCGAAAGGAAGTCCAAGAAGCAGCCAGAGTAGCTCAGCAACGATCCACACCCGCTAGACTGTAGAAACGTGTCCCACGACCTGAGCAAGTATTAGTCACCTCCAAGGCCCCGAGATGAGGTCCACTGATGAATCCGCAAAGCCGAATCAACCCTCCGAGACGACGAAGCTCGCACTCAGCCCTCTGAAACCTAAATTCAGTAAACATCGAAAAGAGGCCCAAAAAGGCGGAGGACCAGTATTTCTACCGAGAACGAGCTCCGAACTCAAAACTGGCAGCAGCAAGGCAGAACTCTTGAGAGACCTAAAGTGGAATGCGAGCTGAGCGTTCCGAAACCAAGACAGGTAACCCCTCACCGACTACAGCAAGGACCCGAAGGGGAAGGCCTGTACTGATACCGAGCTCGATCCAACCCAGACTCAGACAGAGAAGCCTCCGAAACCAGCAAAAGAGCAACTGAACAAACTATGCCTCTAAGAAAGAAGCAGCCCAAAGAGAACATAATCCGGGGACTGAGGTTGTCGAGCTGAGCGTTCCGATACCAAGACTGGTAACCCCTCGTCGGCCAACACCACTCGAGGACCCAAAGGAGAAGGCCTGTAGTTATACCGAGCACAAACCGACCTCAGCCCGGAAAGAAATGAAACTAGAGCTACCACCCGAGACAAGCTTGACGGAGGCCACCGGATGGCCACAATAATCCATCCTAACCACGAACAAGCAGCATCCCCGCGCACCCCTACTTTCTCCGGAGAGTCCCAAACAATGGGACTCGAGCACTCAGAAATGCACCCCTCAAGAAGTGAACAACCAATCGCCAGCGAGCACCAGACAAACCACCAACAGAAACAACGCAAGGTGGGGGGGAACAATCTGAGTCTCTAACCAATCCGACATGGTGCAGGTAAAGGGAGACAAAGAGCACGCGAAGAAACCGGCAAAACAACAAACCGATCAGCGCCGTGACGGAAGGAGGAGTTGCTGACCCGATTCGAAAACAACGCATCCCGGCCCGAAACAGCAGACCAGAATGGCCCAGCCCAAAAACAACCCGACCCGACCCGGTTAGTAGTACCATACCCGACCCGAATAGTAGGACCCCACTTGGCCCAACCATAAACCGACCCGGATCGGCCCAGATCGTGACTGGGTGTCCAGGCCCAACCCGAGGCAGGTCCGGCCCAGCCCAGCCGAACCCTACCCGGTTCCAAGAGAACGCCGACCCGCTTCACTCTGCAGCCACCATTGTAAAACCCCACTCATTCAAAAGGGTAAAATTTTAAAAGTTGAAACGTGGGTAGAGATTTGCAACAAATGTTTTTGAAAAGAGTAAAAAAGGGAAAGGAAGACTTTTGGACTGGTTTGAGGATTGGGCCAGCTTGGGCCCAATCACACACGCACGCGCCAGCCCACCACGCAGAGCCAACTCAAGTCCATTTGCGCCAAACCCTAAAAGGGTTGAAACGTTTCGTATTCATCAGAACGACGCACGCACCCCGAGGAACGACCGCCTCTCTCGCGCGAACCCTCTCACTCCAGAGACGCTGTCGCGCCTTCCTCTCCGTCTCTCTCTCTCTTCTACTTCCCTCTTCTTCTTCGATTCTCCCTCCCTTCTTCGCTCTCCCCCTCGCACCAGAATCACAAACCCCGTACCCCTCACCTTCGTCCTCAATCGAACCGCACCGTCTACCAAATCGAAACGCCGAAAACCCTAGCTTCTCCCTTTACCTTCGTCGTCCAGAGCTCCTACCGCACCGGCGACGGAGGGAATCGCTTGGGTTCGTGCCGCTCATCCCCTCCCACCTCAAGTCCCTTGATGAAACCTTATTCCCGAGCTCGTTAGGGGCGAGCTCTGTTGACACGACGACACCCGAGGACTTCAGCGCCGGAGATCCACTCGGGATCGTCAGATCTGGGTCAAGGAGAGCGTTTGGGCCACGCTCCGGTCACCAAGGCCACGACGACGAGCTCGCCGGAGGTCCTGATGCCTATCCCAACCCAGCCATCCCTCCTTGGAGATACACCACCGCCGCCCGCCGCCTTGAAGCCACCGGAAACCTCACCGGACTTGAGTCAGTCCGTCTGGGCCACGACAGACCCTTGGATCAAGGTGGGTCTTTGGGCCGAGAGTTATTGGGCCTGTCGCAGACCTTGGGCCAGCCCAGGGCTGAGGTCCGGATCCTGGAGCCGGGTCCGGGTCAAACTTGGATCCGGGTTCGGACCGGGTCTGGACCGGGTTCGAGCTCAGATCCGGGTCAACCCGGTCTCAAATAAAAATGTTTTTAAAATCAAATTTAAATAATTAATTAATCTAATTATTTGACTTAAAATTGGACTTTAAAGGGCAAATTGTACAATTCAGAGGACCCTTGGACAACTACCGGGACTTATTGAATCTTTATCTGTTGAACTCATATTGAACTTTGTCCGAGAGCTTGGACTTCCCCGAGAAGACGAAGACCAATCCGGAACCCGTGTGAAGAACGGAATAGGGGCAAATCGACTTTTCAGCAGAGTATTTAGAGGAAGACCACAAGGTAGGGAAAATCTTGACTTCTCGTTTAAAATAACGCTTTAGTATGCCTATTAGGTTAATAAAATCGGAAAGGTCCTAGAATTTCATATAGGATGCGAATAACTAGAATACACGTCTTTCAATTATTAAGAACCGGTTGTGTCTAGCAAGCATGCTTAGGATGAGAATCACTAGTGTAGCTCGCTTTCAATACTTGGGAATTGATTTACTGGTAGAGAGGCCGTGATGAGCCCTCGGATTAGTTGTGTTAGCTTCACGTGCCTGTTTGCTAGTCATTAGGATAATCAAGAGTCTAATGAAACTAGATCGAATGCATGCTTGAATGTTTGAGTGATTGAACTTGAATGCTTGAATCATTGGTTGATTGATTGAATGCTTAAATGATTGAATGGTTGATCGAGTATGACTGGTTGTGCCAAGGAGGCACGATCAGGTGATCGATTGACCGGTGGAGAGCAAGTGGTAAGTGATGGTAAGTGTAATTATGGGTATGAATCTCGTGTGGTGTGTTGATGAACGTGTGTAATTCTATTATTGGTTGTGGACCCTGCGGGGCATTGTTTGGTAGATCCTGCGGGATATTGATTGGTTGTGGACCCTACGGGACATTGTTTGGTAGATCCTGCGGGATATTGATTGGTAGACCCTGCGGGGCATTGTTTGGTAGATCCTGAAGGATATTGATTGGTAGACCCTGCGGGGCATTGTTTGGTAGATCATGCGGGATAATGGTTATGGACCCTGCGGGGCATTGGGTATTGAGCATGCGGGCAACGGTTATGGACCCTGCGGGTCATTGGGTATTGAGCATGCGGGCAACGGTTATGGACCCTGCGGGTCATTGGTTATTGAGCCTGCGGGCAACGGTTATGGACCCTGCGGGGCATTGGTTATTGGATATACACCGTGGAGGATTTCGGTGCGGATAATGGTTTAACCTGCGGGACATTGGTTATTGGATATACATCGTGGAGGATTCCGGTGCGGATAATTGTTTACCCTGCGGGGCATTGGTTATTGGATATACACCGTGAGGATTCCGGTGCGGATAATGGTCTACCCTGCGGGGCATTGGTTATTGGATATACACCGTGGAGGATTCCGGTGCAGATAATGGTTTACCCTGCGGGGCATTGGTTGTTGGACCTACACCGTGGAAGAGTCCGGTGTGGGTATTATTGGTCCCTGCGGGGCAATTGGACGGTTTTACCCTGCGGGGATTGATTACTTGTTATTTCACGCGAGTGTATGCTTCCTGCGGGAGCATTACCTTGGTTCCCTATGACATATGGTCCTTTGGAGACGTTTCCGATAATCCCGATGATATGTGTCCTCCTAGGGATGTTTCCGTCATTCTCGACGTTATACGTCTCTACGACGTTATGCGTCTCCTCTAGATCGAGGGAAAATCCGATATGACACAGAGAGTATTGTGAATCGGAGAGTGACGACTACATGTCCCACGACATTATTCTACTTGTCCCGATGACATATGGTCCTTTGGATACCTTTCCGAGAATCCCGATGATATGCGTCCTCCAAGGGATGTTTCCGGCATTCTCGACGTTATACGTCTTTGCGACGTTATGCGTCTCCTCTGGACCGAGGGAAAATCCGACATGACACAACGAGTATTGTGGATCGGAGGTTGGCGACCTCGTGTCCCACGACATTACTTGGACGTTCGATCTTCTATTGAGTATTTAAGAAATGCATTGATTCTCTTAGTTTCCTACGATCATTATTGACTCTTTGAAATTGTTAAACATTCGGTTTGCCTCCGTATTTCATCATCGGTTTGGTTTCTCGTTTTATTAAGATTTTAATGAACTTGTGAACTCCTGTTTATTAAACTAAAAGGGTGACCTGATTATGCTTTTTCCCTACTGAGCGTAAGCTCACCCCTCATGTCTTTGTGGTGTTTCAGGTGTTGAGCAGGAGCAGTATTAGCCGGACTCTCGGAGCTTGGGAGCTTGAGGGTTTAGCTAGTTTTAGAGACGTGTACCCTTTTATGTTGGATATTGTGTTTTACCGTTTGAGTTGTGACTCTTTACATTTTGAAGGATTTATATCATTTGGAAACTTTATTTTGTTTCATTATTTTGTTTTACTGTAAATCTTTAGTCACGTCTCGAGTCTGGGAAAAACCGGATTTAGGGCGTGACAACCACGACCAACCCACACCGAGCACCATCAACTCCGGCCGACAAGACAGAGACGACGCATCTTGACATCAGAGAAGAAGAGAAAGTCCAACGTGAATCGCGAGGCGAGGCCAAAAAGGGTGAGGCATCCCCACGACCTTCCTGGATCTGCCAGCATCGTCGGACAACGCACGAAGAGGACGCCGATGCTGGTACCTGCCAGAGCACACTACCAGACAAGGAGAAAGACCACCGGACCGGGCAGCTTCAGATCTGAAAGCGTCCAAATGCTCTGAACCGGTGACCAAACCCAAACTGCTAGCTCTGTTTTCCGGCCAAAACACTCGACTCAGAACCAACACCAAGCTCCCGGAAACTCCATGCTCAGGTCGGACACGACCACCGGAGCAAAGAGCAGAGAAACCGAACCCACAGAACTGTAACTCGAACAGAAGAACAGGGGAGAAGGGAGAACGAAAACTAAGAAAGGAGAAGGGGCAACAAAGGTAAAAGGGTAGGGGAACGTCTACCGGCGATGTCCATGGCCGGAACCGACAGACATCACCGGTAGAGAAGAGACAGTGAAGGGCGGCGGCTACTTTTTTGAACTAGGGTTGAAACGGTTTTTTAGAATGGACAACCTACCGTATCATGAAACTTAAGCGCTTGCTTATTGGAGCAGCAAAACTCGTTAAAGTCAATTATATAAATGTTAAAACAACTGTATTCGGCTGGATTACTCAAGTTTAGAGTGTGCTCAGTACAAGTACCAAGAAGCTTTTATATATAGTCACGGACTGAATACTAATTAATAGTATTTTCAGTCATTACAGTAATTTACTATGATGAGAAGATGCTTGGCATAATATTTTTTGAAGTTATTTGATGTTGTGATTAATAATGTTGTCTCACTAAGTACACACCAATAGTTTTATCTCTGACAACATATACTGAAGTGTTTGTACAAATTGTGAAAAGAATAGCCATTTTTTTATTACTTCATATAAAAATTACTGAATTAGACAATATACTTACACTTATATGTTGTAAGAGCAAGAGACCGGTAATACACTCTCTGTAGAAAACCCTAGTGCGTCTTTGTGTTGCCTTCACAGTCCTGGGCGAGAAGTCGCTGGCGGGGAGCAATCGTCGACGAAGAGCTGACTGGGAGGTGGCTGAGAGCTGGCGGGGATGGCTGGTTGTGATCTTAATGCTGTCACTCAACACTGACGCCAACGGCTACATATCTTGAAAAATCTAAAATGGCCTATGAAATACTCTTGACTCACTACATTTTTTTTAAAATAACACACAAAATAAATGCAATTAATCTCTAAATACCTTATAAAACCTACCTTAATTCAACTCAAAATCACAAACTATCTCTCTCACTATTCATCTTTCTCACAAATCATCGTCCCCCTATCGCATTCTTGTTTGTCCGTCGACATGGCCAACCTACCCAACGATGTGGATTTGAACTCCATTTTGCACGAGATACTCGAAGACTGCATGTCCACCGACGAGAGGTTGTTAGATGACGCATTGGTCGATTCTCCACCACGTAAGTGAAAATACATTGCACATGACCGGGTAGCTGCAAACGAACGGTTAATGAAGGACTACTTCAACACGAACCATGTGTACACGGAGGTGCATTTCCGTTGTCGGTTCATAATGCCGAATGATGTGTTCCCCCGCATTGTAGATGCATTGGAGCAGCACGATGATTATTTCAAGTCAAGGTTAGATGCATTGGGTCAAGTTTCCTTTTCTCTTTATCAAAAATGTATTGTGGCCATTAGGCAGTTATGTTACGGAATTGTAGCTGATGGGTTGGACGAGTACTTGAAGATAGGGGAAACAACGTCATTGGAATGTTTGAGAAACTTTTGCAGTGCAATCAATAAAAGTATTCGGTCTTACATAC
This sequence comes from Erodium maritimum, assembly GCA_963921825.1. Taxonomy (NCBI): domain Eukaryota; kingdom Viridiplantae; phylum Streptophyta; class Magnoliopsida; order Geraniales; family Geraniaceae; genus Erodium; species Erodium maritimum. The sequence continues at coordinate 76,226,606 of OY997590.1, forward strand.
CGGCGTAAGCCTACACAGGCTGATATGGACCACATTTTGGCGGTTAATGAAGCGTGAGGGTTCCCGGGCATGTTTGGAAGTCTTGACTGCATGCACTGGGAGTGGAAGAATTGCTCAACGGCACTTCGAGGAGCACATTCCCGGAGGGACCACGGGAATCAACCAACCGTTGTCCTCGAGGAGGTTTCTACTCGTGACTTATGGATTTGGCACTCGTTCTTTGGCATGGCGGGATCAAACGACGATTTGACAGTGCTCAACCATTCCAAACTATTCGCGGACGTTATCAATGGTTGGCAACCACCGGTTGAATATACGATAAATGGTAACCGCTACACACTCCCGTATTATCTTGTTGATGACATATACCCTTCGTGGCCAGTTTTCGTGAAAACAATTCCATTACCTCAACTCCCGAAACAGAAGAAGTTTGCTGAAGACCAAGAAGCGTGCAGGAAGGATGTGGAACGAGCATTCAGTGCACTCCAAGCTCGGTTTCACATTATCAAGCAACTGAGCCGCTTGTGGATTCCCCGGTACATCGGCTTGGTAATGAATGCATGTATTATCGTGCACAATATGATAGTTGAGGTTGAACGTCATACCTACGACGGCTACCTTGAACAAACAGATGAAGGTAAGCCAAGTCAACCACATATTGCACGAGGAGGCTTCGTCCCGACCCAGGTCATACTTGGAAACACTGCGAGGATGCAAGAGGAACACATACATTACCGGTTCAAGGACGATCTCGTCGAACACATCTGGAATAAATTTGGAGACGCCTAGCTTCTATTATCTTTCATTATGTTTTAATTTCATTTCTTCTTCCTCTTCTTCCTGTAGCTTCTTCTTCAACTCAACTCTCTGGTACTTTTGATTGATGTTTATGTTTATGGACTTGTTTTGTTTTTAAATATAATTTAAGGACTTGTTTATTTAATATATCTTTTTTAATTTAAGGACTTGTTTTTTTTATTACAAATATAATTTAATAGGGGCTTTTTTTAGTTTTTTTAAATATAATTAAAAATAGAAATTTGGTGGTTCACCGTCGGCAAAAACGCCAACCACTGTAGGTTGCTGGCGGTTTGCGCAGGCGGTGAGCTGGCTGGGAAGACAATTTTTTTTTTTTAATCCTCACCGTTGGCCACTCCCCACCAACAACCGGCGAAATGGTTGTGGATGCCCTTAAGGGCTCCTCTACTGGTCTTGTCTTGTAATTCAACACTATCAAAGGGCTCTCATCATTCTGATGTGTGTGTCTTCTCTCCCATTGTTATTGGTCCCTCTTTACGCCTTCTCACAAAATTCACAAAGTTGACACGTGGAAGAAAGACCTTAAAACAAGCTCCTAAAGTAAGGACATCCTTACCACATCCTTTCCTGACTCTTATGTAACTGGCAAGGATTCTTCCTATCGACCAATCGATTCTTCTGATCCTCGCTCCTCTTCCACGATCGTATCAAGATGTCATCCTCCCTAAGTGAGCCCCACGTAAACCACAAAAACCACCACTATTGCCCCCAATATTATGGGTAGTCCGTCGCATGCGCCTCCAAGCCACCCTCTGCCACCACCGACCTAGGGGGTCTTCCATTAATTTTTTTTTATCAGGGACCTTTACTACCGGGGGTCTCGCCTCAGACTACGCTATCGGGGATCCAGGGTAGATGCCCTCGGATATCAACACCTTTGAGGGATGGACATCAGGGGACGACTCCTTCAGTACTATCGTTGTTTCACAGGTCCCGAAAACGGTGAGAACTGTAGGTCCTCCCTCGCCTACCTTTTCCTGGATCGATATTCGCCAACGTTTAATGCAATCTAAGGCAGAGGATCACCAAATATTACTGTGCAGGTATGCCTCCGTCGGTCCCTGCATCCCTCCCGTCTCTAGACGACATCGGGGTAGAACTTAACGCCCTACAGTTTTAGCACAAACTTAGGCAGGACAAGCATATCATCTATCAAGTAGTAGTTGAAATGAAGTCCAGAATATCGAGCACAAAGGACAAATCGGCAATCAGACGCTATTTTAGGCTTGTGTTAAGCTATTTCTTTAAAAATATAATTTTTATGTTTCGAAAATGCCAACAAAAATCAAATAAAGAAAAGACAGAATTTAACAAAGATTTTTCTTCTTTCTTGGATTAAGTGAAGAGAAATCAGGGGCACGAGTTCATAGAGTTCATTCCATAGCATTGAATACGCTCAATCATTGTAATGTTGACTTATTTTAAGGGCAACGAGCTATCTCAATTCTTGTCCTAACTTCGTTTGAATGTTTCGAGCCCTAGTAGAATCTAACCACCTAGTTCTTTCCACTCTAGATGTAGGAAGACCCAAAGCAATAAGTTCTTTGACAACTTCTACTTTCGATAAAAAAAATTTATGGCTATTGCAATTTGTATTGACCTCATTAGTTTTAGATAGGATTTAAATCCAACCTATGAATGATTTTAGACTAGTTAGAATCCTCATTTTTCTAATGTGTTAGGTGCTAATTCAAATCAATTACCAAGCCTACACGGGAGATAAATCATTAAGCATAAATTAATCATAGACCCTCACACAATCAACAATCACAATAATTCTTCTTTACCGATCGTCTACGCCTCCATCAATCCAGCAGCTACCACGGTTTCACTCTCAAAAGTGTTTTTCTCCTTCTCTCGAACCTTAGAGTTTTTCAAGTTTTCTGCTCGGAATATGATCCTTGATTATCGGCCCTCGTCTGATCCGTTCCCTAATCAGGTACGTGGTACTATTGTCATATCTCTGCCCTCTAGTTTGTTATGCATTGGTGTGTTGAGGTTTCGATAGTCATGTTCATGGTTTGGACCTACCGAGATGTTGGATCGAACACAAACCGGCAACAACTAAAGATTTATCAACCGACACGCACACGATCCGATTGAAGAAGGTCTTGGAGTAACCCTCGGTGGGTTTGGGATCCGGGGGGTGGGACGATAAGATGAGACCTAGGGCAGCCGGTGCTGGGACGCCTCGGAGCACACTGCTTTTACCTGCTTTACTATTATTCATGGTATATACTTTTCATTTTGGTAGTTGGACTTTTTATTTCCTGTATTGTTCTTTTGGAATGTTGGTAAGAGGATCTCTCCAGTTAGTGTACGAACCAAAATAGACTATTTCTATGAGTCTGTGGGGGCTGGTCGGGCTACGGTTGGGTCGGACAATATCATGGAACCTAAGGCTTTTACGCCCTACATTATATTGTTTACTTTTCGTAGTAATGCATATCCCCATTTTACTCGTTTAAAAAAAACAATCACAATAATTTGGGCATTCAATTCATGGAAATCACTATTCTAATCCATCATAACCTTAGATTATGGGGTTTAGTTGTTCATGGTGAGATAATACAAAGATGAGGAGAAACAAGGAATTACGTTCATAATCAAAATGGAAAGTTGAGATACAATTACTGAATTAATCGTCTAAAACTTGCTCTTGCTTTCTCTTTAATCTCTCTCCTTGATACTTTTGAAAATCCTCCAAAAGAAATCTCTTGTATAACCAAAAATTAGAGTTTCTCTCCAAAAATCTCTATTAAAAGAAATCTCAAAATGGTTCTCTCCCCACAAAATATTATTCTTAAGAAAATTATCCAAAATGAAAAGCTCTACAAAATTCTCTAAAGAAATAAATAAACAAGAAGCTCTATAATTTATTTTTTTTGCAAAAAGAGATGCTCTTCTTCTCTGTGTCGATCCCCAAAAAATGACGAAGCCCTTTATCAATGTCCATTGCGTCTAACCAAATAGAAAAGGGAAGTGCTGCCCTAGAATTTGCTCAAGTCCATTAGGGAAAACCGCTAAGCTCATTCGTGTTAATCCGGTGAGGGCGGTACATGCGAGTGCGGTGCAACCAGTCTTGAGGATCGTTTGATGAAGCATTCAACGATTGGACAACAATGAATGGATAACCAACAGACGGTTGGATCAAGTTCATGCGCGGGTTTACAAATCAATCGCCTATAGGAGCAAGAGCACACGATAGCTCATGCACCGCATTGCATTAGATCACGACTACAGAAAAGCGAGCCACGTGGCCTGCTCAGAGCGCGCCATGTGGCCTGTTCCGGTACAACTTTTCCATTTCTTGCTCTCTTTTTTTTTCTATTTTACTTGCTTCGGTTTCGTCTAAACTCTAATTGATCTCGATCTTGTGCCAAATTTTCTTTTCTCGAGACCTACAAAACAAGACCAATGATGAATATTTTATGGAGTGAACAAATCGACCCTCTTGATGATCCACCTGCAAGGCATACCCAAAATTCGTCAATTATCCATTCGACACACCAAACCAACTAATTATTTATATTAACATGAATTATGATAAATAAAAACGGGATTAAAAGTTTATATAATTCGATAAATTAGGGCACTTTAGGTGCTAAAATGAGCTTGCATCAGGGTCTCGTTGGAGGCAGACTCCTTACTGTCGAATGAGGAGGCTATCATCCGAGTACCCATTCCTCAACTGCCCTACCTCTCCCCGGTATGCATTAAGTATGGGATGGCGGGACAAGTTCTCTTCCCTCGACCAGTGAAAGACGAGTTGATGTTGCGAGTTATCCTTAGAGGTTGGGGATCATCGTCTGAGGGGTTGGTGATGAAAGACCTCTCTCCGAGAGTGTATGCAACCTACTTCAACTCCCGCGGGGCATTGGAGGGGCTGCGACGTTCTGAATTCTGGTGTTTCCAAAAATTATCCTCTGGTCCCTATAGACATTCCACCAGAGGGTCTCCCTACTGCCATCACGGAGAAGATCCAACTTTTGGTTCAGGTTTGGAGTTTTTCTCAAACGGTCTCCTTGGTCACTATTGGCACGAGGGTGAGTGACTCTCTCGATGGTTCTATCATTATGCAAGCGACAGATGGGCCCTCTATTGGGGAGGGAAGATCCGAGTCTTCTTGTGGCATCTCCTTAACCCCCTCTCCGCCGCTCGATGATGTTGCAATTTCAGAAGCTCCCTCAGCCTATTTGGGTCATGCTCAAATATTAGCGTCTCTCGATGTTCTGTTTTAATTGTGTGCGCCTGGGACATGCGCTTTACGACTATGATATCTATCTACCGGGTACACATCGATATGATCTATCATTAGCAGTGGATGAAGCCCCCTTGGTCGGGAAGCCTGTCCCAAAGGAATGGTCCAATCGGCCACTAAGGGTGTCCCTTATGGTTCCCCTAGGATTCCGCTCGATCCAGATGGCAAGGATCAACCTAGAGTCCATCGTCTTTGTAAGAACCGCTCTCGGTCGATCCCGGTCGAACCGGTGAGTTCTAAACAAGTTTGACTTTCGGCCGAAAAAGTCAACCTGTCACGCCCCAATTTCAGGAAACCGAACTCGGGACGCGAACGTTTTAAAAACAATAAAACAATGAAACCTGTTTTGGATAAACACTTTAAAAATCTCCATTTAATTAATCAAAATAATATTTACAACTTAAAAACACGTCCCAACACGTGGACAAAAGTACAAGGTATCCGTCACTAGACTCAAAAGACTGAACCCGGACTCCGCTCCTAGCTCCACAAGCTTCGAGAGCTCCCCTAGTCCGTCCTGTGATCAGTACCTGTAGGAAAAGCAGCTAGGGGTGAGCGTTCGCTCACCACCACAGATAACAGACTGACTACGGCATAATTAGCAGATAATGCCGGTAACACCAACAACAAACTCAACTCCGGGGATCACTGTCCCCAACTCAAGTACTCTGACTGACAAACACCCACGGTGACCTTCCTCGAACGACTCAACACTCAAACACGTAAGTAGACCCGACACAACGATCACGACCTCTTCCAAGGACTCAAAAGAAACTACGCAACACCAAACAAGATCACAAAGGATCGCACACCAAACAAGATCACAAAGGATCGCAAACCAACTGCTCAGTAAACAATTCTGTTTCTCGCCCTTTCCGATCCCAATCGGTCCAGGCGGTCGACCTGTCTTACAACTTCTCTGTCCTTCGCTCTTTCCAACACAAAGTCGATCCAGGCAGTCGACCTGTCTTACAACTTCTCTGTCCCTCGCTCTTTCCAACACAAAGTCGGTCCAGGTAGTCGACCTGTCTTACAACTTCTCTGTCCCTCGCTCTTTCCAACACAAAGTCGGTCCAGGCAGTCGACCTGTCTTACAACTTCTCTGTCCCTCGCTCTTTCCAACACAAAGTCGGTCCAGGCAGTCGACCTGTCTTACAACTTCTCTGTCCCTCGCTCTTTCCAACACAAAGTCGGTCCAGGCAGTCGACCTGTCTTACAACTTCTCTGTCCCTCGCTCTTTCCGATCCCAGTCGGTCCAGGCAGTCGACCTGTCTCAGTAACCTCTCTCACTCAGGTAACCACAATCACAATCACAAGCAAGTTCAACAAACAACAACAACACAGGTTCAGCACTCCACAGGCACTCATGGCCACCCAAGACGCCAACAGTAAAACACGGACTCTACAATCCCACGGGCACTCACGGCCACCCAAGACACACCGACAAAACTCACGGGCTCAACAACCCCACGGGCACTCACGGCCACCCAAAACACCAACAGTAACTCACGGGCTCAACAACCCCACAGGCACTCACGCCACCCAAAACACACCAACGGTAAAGACACGGGTTCAACAACCCCACAGGCACTCACGGCCTCCCAAGACACACCAACAGTAAAGACACGGGTTCAACAACCCCACGGGCACTCATGGCCACCCAAGACACAAATAATAAAGTAACACGGGTTCAACAACCCAACAGGCACTCATGGCCACCCAAAACACACCAACAGTAAAGACACGGGGTCTCATGGCCACCCAAGACTCAACAATAATAATACGGGCTCTCATGGCCACCCAAAACTCAATAATAATAATACGGGCTCTCATGGCCACCCAAGACACGATAGTGATAACACAACAACCTCCGGCATAACCAATGCTTCCAACAGTTCTAATATTACCAGTTTCACAATCAACCTCCGGGCATGATCATATGCCTCCAGTACTCCTAATATCGATAAGTTCGCAATCAACCTCCGGGCATGGTCATATGCCTCCAGTAATTCTAACACCGATAAGTTCTCTGCTCCTACGACACTACTAAGTGTCACATGCATTTCCGATATTCTCTACGTTCCCGCATCATGCCTTTCTAATATTCGATAAACCTACTTAACCCACGACACCCCATTGTCACATGCATTTCTACAGTTAACTTTCCCTAGTCAGGGCCGAGATCCGGCTACTTTTCCCTACCTCGTGAAGCGTGTCACGACCAAAGCTCGCTCTCCGGCAATGCTCCAAATTTCCCGCTTAGCCTCCTCTTTCCACGGTAGGCGATACGGTCTACAATTATTACAATTAACACACCTTTTAAGTAAGCAAGCGAAACCCGAATTTAAAGAATTAAACGCCCAAACTCAACCCCGACAATGTCGATCACTCCCAAACTTCCCAATTACTCGACATTGTCGATAATGGGCTCGGAAAAGCCCGATTCGCCCGACATGGTGAATCTGCCCGGGTTTTGAAAACGCCCTTCCGAGGCTCCGAAAATTCCCGTTTTCGTTTCTACGGTCTTAGAATAATTCAAGGGTTCCTAGGCATTCGACGGAATCAAATTCCGACTTCCGAGTAATTTAATTCGCGTTTAAAGTTTCTAAACCCGTCAATTACAACTTTCACAATTTAATTCCAAATTTCGATCCGGTTGAAGATAAATTACTTGGGGAACGTTCTAAACCACCCGAACACAAAAACCCGATACCCGGGCATATGGGCCCCACACGGCCACAATGGCAAAATTCCCTTTTTGCCCCAAAACGTTCCTAACGAACCCCAAACCTCAACCCTTCATCTTTAAACCAAATCCAACCAAAACCCAACCATATTTGAATCGTTTAAACTCAAGCCCTAAAGTTCAAACGTACCAAAACGAAAATCGGTTAGGTGCTCACCGTAGAGAATGTCGATGTGAGCTCGATTCTTTTATCGTTGAGACGATCCACCGGACGGATCGTCGGGAAATAGCAAAATCTTAAACTTTCTCTCCTTTTCTCTCCACCTTCTATCCCATTTCTCTCTCTTCAAACTCACCATTTTTCCCTTTTTTTGAAAGTGGCCGAGACCTCACATTTTCTCTCATTTTGTTTTGTTTTAAAACAATAACAACTAATACTTAAATTGTAAAACTAACCATCAAGTCTTCCTTTTTTTGTTCAATGTTACCTAACACCACCACATTGGTGACATGTGTCAAGTAGGTCCCACACCTTTTTGAAAAATATCTCCTAGATATTTCCAATCAGATTTGCGAAATTCGGACGTTTCGGGCCCCGAACGGGCACTTTTTCCCCAAAATTACGAAACTTGGCGGGCCACAAGGAAACGGCTCAACTAAGACCGCTGCGACGACGGATAAGCTTTTTGGATCCAAAACGGTCCTCGAATGGACCAAAACGTCGCTCGGTTGACTTTTCCAACGAAAAGTCAACATTTCCCAAATTGATCAGAAAGTTGCCCTGAGTCCCCCGGAACTCACTTTGCCCAAAAACGAGGTCAACTTAAGTCCGGTATGACCCTCGGGGTCCAATTCCAGTTCAATTCAGTGTCTGCTCAAAATTTTTAAATTTTCCTGTTTTTCGCAGGTTTGACTGGCGTTGACCGGGAGTGGTTATTACACAACCGATGGCTCAGGAAGCCATTCGGGACCTTTCCGGGGCCCAAAAATCTTAGCCGTCATCACGGTTAGCTTAGTTGGGCCATTTCTTTCAGTTTGACTGTAATATTGTTTGGGTCAATTTTCGGTCAAACTTGGACTTTATATCGGTTAATTTCCGATAAAATCTTGGAAAGCTGGAAATTAATTAAGTGGAAGTGACCCCACATGACACTTGTCATATTTGGCTTGGAGGATGAAAAAGGAGCTTCAATTGACTCTTATACACTTCCAACTTACCTTTAAAGGGATATGACCTTAAGAGCTTTTTGGTAATTGGACAAAATAGGTCATGTAAAGCAACATGAGCACACAACTCAGCTCATTCCCTATTGTTGCAGCCGAAAATCACAAGGAGAGGAGAGGAGAAGAGCTTATTTCTTGAGGAAGAAGAACGAGAGGAAAGCTTACATTTTGGAGCTTGTTCTTAGTCCTTTTGCCTCCATTTTCCTTCCATCTTCTTCATCTCACCATCCTAGAGGTATGGATGCTCTCTACTATTCATTTCACCTACTTTCCAATTTGGGTTTTTGTGGGTTTTTGGCTTGAAGTTGAAGAATTAGTGTTTGGGTTGTTGCTTGGAGAAGAAGTAGTGAAGTAGGTTGCTTGGATTGTGTTTTTGGTTGAAGTTTTGATGAACCCATTGTGGGTGTTGTTGTTTGGCAACTTTGGATGAACATTTTGGAGTTAGAAGGACTTGGAAATGTGGGGTTTGATTTGATTTTCATGAAACTCGAGCTGGGGAAGAAAGGGGGAGAACCTGGACTGGTTCGCTATGGAGCGTGACCCGGACCGGGCCCTGTGCCGGCACGGCAAGCCGCACGGAACGGGCCAGGTACCGGCACGGCGTGCTGCACGGAACGGGCGTGAGTACGGCACGGAACCTCGCACGGTCCGTGTCAGACTCCGGGCCGGTGCGCCGCACGGTCCGCGCTGGTTACCGGGCCGGACTGTGACACGGTCTGTGCCAGATTCCGGCACGGCCTGAGCTACGGTCAGGGCCACCTTTCGGATTAGACCTCCAGATCCAAAAACCCTTCCTTTTAGCCCATTTCGATTTCTAGATCACTTCTTTGACCTTGTTTCCATTGTTTGAGGTTTATTCTGTAAATTTTGGGTTGAGGAACACTCCGTTGGGTTACTAACTTTGGTCTCGTTGTGGTCCAAGACCGTGAGCTCGAGCTCAAGAGAAGGAAAGGCCTTGGACCCGAGCTAGAGAGTCGAAGATCACTTCGGAACCCGTGTGAAGAACGGAGGAGCGACTAACCGGCTTTACAACAGAGTTTTAGAGGAAGACCACAAGGTAGGGAAAGTCCCAACTACTCGAGTTTTTCTTTACTAGTATGCCTATTAGGTTAATAAAATCGGAAAAGTCCTAGAATTGCATATAGGATGCGAATAACTAGATTAATCGTCTTTCAATTATTAATAACCGGATGTGTCTAGAATGCATGCTTAGGATGAGAATAACTAGTTTAAATCGCTTTCAATACTTGGAATTTGTTTTACTGGTAGAGAGGCCGTGATGAGCCCTCGGATTAGTTGTTGTGTTAGGTTCACATGCTTGGTTGCCTAGTTTGGATAAGATAAGAGTCTAATGAAACTAGCTAAATCGTATGCTTGATTGATTGATTGATTGAATGTTTACATGATTGGTTGATTGATTGAATGTTGTATGATTGAATGCCTGAACGGATGATCGAGTATGACTGGTTGTACCAAGGGGTATGACCAGGTGATCGATGGACCAATGGATCGTGACAGGTAAGTATAATGGTAAGTGTGAAGATTGAATGGATGTTTTTGGTGTGTTGTGGTGAAAATGTGATTCGATAAGCATTGGTTGATTGATGTGTTATGGTGTGATCTCTTGTTCTTATTCTTAAAATGTTTGATTGTTTGGTATGGTACTTACACCGGGGGGGGGGGGGGGGGGTAATCCGGTGGTGTTATGGTCGTTGGTGTTGGCAGATCCTGCGGGATAATGGTTGGTTAGTGGACCCTGCGGGGCATTGGTTACTAGAGCCTGCGGGCATTGATTATTGGACCATGCGGGCAATTGGAGGGTTTACCCTGCGGGGAAATGGTTACTTGTGGTTTCACCCAAGTGTGTGCGTCCTACGGGAGCATTACCTTGGTTCCCTATGACATATGGTCCTTTGGGGGCATTTCCGAGAATCCCGACGATGAGCGTCCCTTTGGGATGGTTTCCGGTGCCCCGATGTATGTGCCTCCTCTGGACCGAGGGAACATCTGACATGATATGGGTACTCTGGTGGATCGGAACATGGGAACCGATGTGACACCAAAATCTATCCGTGGATTGGAGGCTTGAGAAAGCGAGTGGTTGGTGTGTTATTAATTGTTCCCATCTTAATAGTTATGTTACGTTTATAGTACTTTTCATGATCTTTTTAAGTTATTACTATCTTTAAGAATATGAAACTTTTCTCATTCATTCTGATTATGAGTAATCCATTGTTTAATAGTATTTAAAGTGTTACTAGTATTTCATTGTTAATCTTATTTAAATTGTTAATCGCGTTATCTTGTTAAAGCAGTTGTATTATTGATTTAAAGGTTAAATGGTTACGATTTTTCCTACTGAGTGTAAGCTCACCCCTATGGTTTTCTGACTGTTTTTACAGGCGTACCTGATGTCTAGTGAGTTCGGGGCTCGGGAGCTTCTGGATATCTTGGGGATTATTATAGAGTTGTGTTGGCCGTTTGTACTAAACACTATTTATCTTACTCTTTATGTTGAGCTGTGACTCTTTTTTGTTGTTGAGATTTTCAGATTGTTATTTATGAGTACTTAGTGGAGTTTATTTGAAAATTTTAAAGGATTTATCAGTTGTTTATTATTTTACTTTTATTAACTCAGGTCACGTCTCGAGTCCGGTCAAAACCGGATTTGGGGCGTGACAGTCTTTCATAAGTCATCAGAATCAGTTGGGACCCCTAATCCAACCTGGTTCGTTCGTATCTTTGGGGAGACAGAGAAGGGTTTGGTGATGTCCACCGTCTTTCCTAACCATGGGTTATGACGAGCAACAACATGTTCTCTAGGAGGGTGTATTAGGGGGTCTTCGAGAGACACTGAGCATAAGAAGACCCCGCCTGGAAAGAGAACCGGGGATGAGCAATTTGATCTCGAAAAGGCGAGGCCTTCAAAACAATCCCGCCAAAAGAAAAGAGGTCGGTCGCCCTTTGGTTGTTTTGGAGGACTGATAGCCCACCCCATTTTTGTGGTCCCTCCACTATCTCATGTACTCCTTCCTCGAACCAGGCGCGTCACTCTACATGTCAGCGGTCCTCTTTAGAGGATCCACAAGTTCTCAGGTTAAAATGGACAGCCTCAAGTTGAGACGAATTCGGTTTTTATTTTATGATTTAGTTGTTTGGTCATATTTATTTTAGTTTCAAAAGTCTGTCTATGCCTTAGGATTTTTTAGAGAATTAGTTGTAGTTTGTTTGAGGAGGGGCTACTACCCCGCTGTTTTTCTCTTTATTCTGCTTTATTTCAAGTAATAACATTACTTCTTTCGCTAAAAAAAAAGAGTAAGAGGTAAGTTAGGGGTATAGTAGTGCTTTGATGATGTTTGGTCCTGTTATTTTTTATTTTTACTTGGGAGTTCTGTTTATTTTTGGTATTAGCCAAATTTTGGTGTGGGTTTTCGTTTTTTGTTGTACTTTATACCTTTTGTTTTGACATGTTCTTCTATCTTGAGAAGTGGAAAGCTTTATAAAACATTTTCGATCAATATATATATGGTTCATAACATGACTTTTCAGAATTACTACCCGTTATCACAAAAACTTGCTAATTTTTCTTACTTTAAACTTAATGAAACTCATCATTCCATTTTCCCAACGTTACAACCCTCTTGCCTTACGGTTTCTGAAAGGAAAGTAGTATATTAAATTAAAGAGTATTGTTCGAAGGTTACAAAACCCGTAACCGTAGGCTACGAACTGGATCTGAAAACAAATACCAAAATCAAATACTAGGTCGAACCAAAACAAAAATATAAAATTAGATGCTTGCCAATGAAAAACTATAGATGTCACGGATCGTGAACGTTACTGGGTGAGTGACGACCAGCATGGGGCATATTCACCAGGAGATCGAGTAGAAGGCTTAGTTGACTCGTCCCTTACTGAGCTGGTTTGATGCAATTGGACTTTTCTCCCGTCCTGACTTACAGTGTCTAGTGTTCCCCCTTCCCCCCGGATATGTGTGAAAGGGTCGTAGATTATTAGTATGTTGTAAACTGATCAAACTTACGGGAGTCGAAGGAATACTTGATAGTGCTGGTGTCACCCATGACATAGTGGTTGAGAGGTATCAACCCAACCACACGTCTTTAGAGCTATCATTCAGATAGGTGAGGGTGCTTCCCGCCTTTCTCCTGTTGCACTGTTACCATTAACATTTCCCCCGGGACCCATGGTGGATATTCTAAACTCGGGTTCGGGCTCGGGTTCCTTTACCGGATTGTCTGATCTGGTATCGTCACCAAACTCGAAGGTGTCATCCATCTTCTCCTGGTACGTCACCAGATGCGATCATGTTAATCTCAATAACTCTTTATCAGTTATTAGGGCGCAGAACCACCAGCATACTAGGTGGCGATTTCAACGTGCTTGGAGGGCTTCTAGTGACCCGCGCCTCCGAAACCACTATTAGCGACCACCCCACCGTGTAATCAGTATCATTTCTCTTCACAACCAGGGTCTGCCTCTCGGGCCAACCATCACTGGATCTCTTACAACCCCAAGTCACCTCCTGAAACACTAGAAACCACGTCACCAGAACAACCTCTAGCAGCCACCACATATGTCAGGGACTTCTATCCTCTTCCATAATATCATCGATCTACACTACCGCCGCAGAACCAAAAGGGACATCCAAACTCTAAACATTATTGTTAATGTCGATCATATCGTTCTTTGGTGCCACTGACAAAACAAATATTTATTCACCTGTTCAACACCCGATCACACCTCTATCATGAATATACAGATTCGTTAGGACCCCTCCGTCTATACTAGGACTACAGTAAACCTCTCTTCCACGATTACAAATTTATTTACCATCTCAATTTTTCTTAGAAGTCACAAATTCACGGTTACTAAGTTAAAAAGTATGTTTTTTTTTGAATTCTTCAATTGAAAAAAAACTGACTTCGGTGAATACGTTACCTATTACCTTCTTCCAAATCCATTGTTTCCTACCACACAAAAAAATATTACTCGATCGGTAAACAATTTCTTTGTCATCCTCCATAAACCAGTTAAATAGGACCCAATCCAAGTCCTTCTCAGCTCTGCTTTTTCATCCAACGGTCCAGAATATGACACGCAAAGAACAAACATCAAGACAACATGAACTGATAATTTCCTAACATATTTACCAATTCTCGGGCTCCAAACCGTACCACAATAACTGAAACTATAATAACAGTTCCTCTCTCTCGCGCACCGATACTGACACGCGTCGGCCGAAGACAGGCCACACACCGTCGGTTGCCCGAACAGCCGGTAAAATCCAACTGCCACGTGTGCTTTGTCAGTAACTGTTATTTGCTTCACCGCCCAAAACAGCACCGAACCTTCTCTGCTCTCTCTCTCTCTCTTGATGAAAAGAGCACACACCTCAGCCACAGCCACATTTTCGGCGAAATATCGACCCCATCGATGCTTCCCGTTTCCATTCCGCCGCCGCCCGAAACCCTCCATCAGCCGCTCAAGCATCCTAAATCGCCGGAGCCCAAGAGTCTCTTTTCCTTAATCTCCCTCCTCCAGCCCCGCACATGGCTGCTCATCAGCGTCGTTTCTCTCCAGATCTTCCTCCTCCTCATGTCCCGATCTCTCCCCATCTCCCTCTCCCCAACCCGCCACGACTTCCCCGCTCCGGTCACCACCGTCGCCGCCTCCAATTCCCCCGCCGTCTCACGGCCACAGGACCAATGCACCTTAGGTAACATTGCGATTGTCTATTGGTTTTCGAATTGCTCGGTTTTAATTTTGAATTGAAACAAACATGCAGGTAGGATTTATGTTTACGATCTCCCCCAAACCTTCAATATCGAATTGCTGGAGAATTGCGATGATTTGAACCCCTGGAGCTCGCGGTGCGAGGCGATGAAGAACCGCGGATTGGGGCCGCAGGCGACGGGGCTGGCCGGGATTGTGCCGGAGAACCTCGCCCCGGCGTGGCACTGGACGGACCAATTCGTCTCCGAGATCATCTTCCACAACCGGATTCTAAAGCACCCGTGCCGGACGGCCGATCCAGAGTCGGCGAGAGGATTCTACATACCGTTCTACGCCGGGCTCGCCGTGGGGAAGTACCTGTGGTCCAATTACAGCGCCAAGGACCGCGACAGTTACTGCGAGATGATGCTCAAGTGGGTCCACGAACAACCGCACTGGAAGAAATCGGACGGCTGGGATCACTTCCTTACCATGGGCCGCATCACGTGGGATTTCCGACGGTCCAAGGACGCCGACTGGGGGTCCCGCTGCATCCACATGCCGGGGATGCGTAACATCACGCGCCTCCTCATTGAGCGGAACTCGTGGGACTATTTCGACGTCGGTATACCGTACCCCACCTCCTTCCACCCGCGGACCGACTCCGACGTCGTCCAGTGGCAGGAATTCGTCCGCCGCCGCCACCGCCCCACGCTCTTCTGCTTCGCCGGCGCCGCCCGCCGCTCCGTGAAGAACGACTTCCGGGGGGTCCTGCTCGACCAATGCCGGAGCGAGCCCGGCTCGTGCCGGGAGGTGAACTGCTCCGGGACCCGCTGCTCGAACGACACGTCACCGGTTCTGGAGACGTTTCTGGGGTCCGATTTCTGCCTCCAGCCCAGAGGGGACAGCTTCACCCGGAGGTCGATCTTCGATTGCATGCTTGCCGGTTCGATCCCGGTTTTCTTCTGGAACCGGACGGCTTACTCGCAGTACGAGTGGTTCCTGCCGGGCGAACCGGGGAGTTACTCTGTTTTCATAGACCGGAAGGAGGTGGAGAAGGGAGTATCCATAAAAGGAGTCCTGGAGAAGTACAGCAGAGAGGAGGTGAAGAAGATGAGGGAGAAGGTGATTGAGTACATACCCAGGTTCGTCTACGCTAAAGCCGAAGAGGGTCTAGGCAGCATCAGGGATGCTTTTGATGTAGCCATTGATGGGGTGCTCAGGAGGTTCAAGGACCATGAAAATGAAGGATTCAAATGGTGACATTGATTCAGTAAAAGGTAAGTGTAGATTGGTGGGTTAGAGATTGCTTAGACGGAGTGGAGGCAGTTATTTCTGTTAAATCTAGTTATTTCTAGACAAGTGAAGATGAGAAATATCTTCCTTTTTTTTTGTATAGACATTGGATTTATTAGAGATGATGTATAATGTTTAGAGGGTTGAAGTTCAACTCCATTGGCAGACCCAACAGCAATCCAGAGGCAAAGATGACTTGCTACTTCTATTGGAGGATAGAATAAGGTTATGTTAAAAAACAATTGAACCTTGTTTTGAATTTGTGTGTTGTGAGTGATTATTATAGATTTAGA
The DNA here is from genome assembly GCA_963921825.1 of Erodium maritimum. Taxonomy (NCBI): domain Eukaryota; kingdom Viridiplantae; phylum Streptophyta; class Magnoliopsida; order Geraniales; family Geraniaceae; genus Erodium; species Erodium maritimum. Next base: position 76,242,918 of record OY997590.1, read on the forward strand.
GTACCTGAGGCTGAGTAGTAAGGATATAAATTTGAAGCATCTTTATCAGTCCTGTGTTGTGAACAAAATTTCTGCTGAATTTCAAGTAGTATGCAGTTCAACTTCAATGTCATATCATTTCATTTGGAGTTTTAATGAAACCGCATATTTTTTATAATAAGCTATAAGAAAATTATACAATTCTATTAACAAGCATAGCTTGGTGTTAGTATTTTTCCATTCATGTTTTTTTCTCGATATGATCTGTTATCTTTCTCTGAAAATGGCATTATAATCTTTAGTTTTTTACTTGAGAAAATAATCGTTAGGTGACGATACTAAAGAAGCATTTGTGGTGAGAAATGAAGAAGTGTTTTGGTGGATAGTGCTTCAATTAGAAGCTTTGTTGGTGGATCTGTGGTCCTTTCAAGTGCATAACGATGATGATAAAAGGAGTGAAGCCACTTACTTGAAGGAACCCATCCTCTATTATTTGCATTTACATGGACATAGCATCTATTGTGGTGGGCTCGACTCCGGACTTGTAGCTTCAACACTTGCCAATACCAAACTTTCTATATTAATGTTCTTTCTGAATTTTTTCACATGATATGATACAAAAGCTCCAACTATAACAAGCGCTTGGATTATATGACCCCCTTTGCTTGAAAATCAGGAACACATTGGGACTCTTGTAAATGTTCTTCAGATTCTAATCTAAACGTTGGTTTCCTTCCGTTACTAACGAAGCGTTTTTCGATCTTATTTGATCCCCTCTATGTAACTCCGATGATTGACGTATGGCTCACCTTGGTGTGAAGCGTTCTCACCGCTTCGGAGCCCCATAGTCTCAAAGCCGCAGCCGTCGTCTCTGATATTGTTGCCGCTGTCTCTGAAGCCGTCACTGGCGTCTATGATGTTGCAACCGTCGTCTTTGATGTCGTCGCCGTCGTCTCTAAAGTCGTCCTTGCAGCCGCCGACGACATGTCCTTCTCCCTGGCCTCCACCGATGCATGCGAAAAGCGTACAGATTCGAAACACCCTAGGTTTCTGTACCTTTTTATCTGACTTCGTTTTTGCAGGGTCAAAAACTGGCAAGCAAAGCTTCATGGGCTTCTCCAGAGAGGGAACCCTGATCTCCGTATATTCTCCCAATACAACTGGTGTAGTCCATGATCGGTCGCTTTCCCCCAGATGCAGTGTATAGGCACTATCATGAGTAAGACTTCTAGTTTTGTTTTCCAACCCCCACATTTCCTTCCTAGCTATGTGGCGTCTCAATACCGTCTATAACAGTTATAGTGTTAAAACAATTACGAACAAATATGTTATATGTCTGTCCTTCTTTAGTGGCCATAGAATGATTTTCCTACCACACACTTTTGTATTGAATTCTAATTTAATAAAATTGCACATTTCATTAAAAAAAACATGTAGCATGATCCCCTCTCCAACACTCTTCTAATTCGATACCTTAGATCTAGTGTTGATATTTTGTTAGGCGAGAGGCTGTATATTATAAATTAAGAACGTCTAAAGATAAAAAAAAAATAACCAAATTAAAAATTAAAAGTATTGATAAAATGGTCCTAATATCATGAGACCCCAACCTAAAATAAAAAAAGCTCAAGGTATCGAACAACTTCATTGAAATGTTCAGAAGGAGAAATTACGGTGGCGTTTGACGATACCAGTACAACGGATCCAAACTGGAAGTTAGGGTAGAGCATACCCATTTCTGGAATAGCACTAGGAAAGACTGTGTACTCCTCCGAATTGTCAGTATGAGTCGTCCTCCCTAAAATGATAAAGTAGAGATCCAAAATGTGGGATTGTTGACTTTCGAGATGGTAGGAGACAGTGGCGGATCCAGCTTTTTTAATGAGGGGGGGGGGGGGGGGGGGCACTATTTTTTTTCTTCTTTCAAATAACGAATAATATCAAAAATTTGTTGCATTAAATTAATACTTACTATTTCATTTAATTTTTTTTTAAACAATTTCATACAATAAAAAGTATATTTTTCGTTTTATACGATCATACTATCATCCATTCATTTGTCTCCCATTTGATTTTTTAAACGAACCATAATAGTATCCATAGCTGAAAATACTCTCTTTAGTTACGATAATTTTCGATTATACTATCTTTTGAAATGTATATCTATGAATATAGTAATTTTATAAAGAACTACTTCAAAGATCAAATTTATTATAATATAAAAGAAGAGTACTATATCAGATCCCGGTGGGACCACTTCCACCTTACATCCAGTGGGATGGTGTTGCTGGCCGACCCCCATTGATAATTGGAGTAATATACCAATTAGTACAAACTTAATTCGTTAACTATTTGAATTCAATAAAATTGAGGTCAAGCCAACTTCGAGCTCATGCTAGACTTAATTGATAATCGAGTTGAGGTCGAGTCGAATCTTTCAAATTTTAGGAGTCATCTCATTTAGTATGAAATAAAAAACATAATTTATTTAATAAAATCAAAATAATTTTTATTTCTTTGTCAAATATTTATAGGGGAAAATTAACTAACTGAACCAAGCTGTTTGTATCTCGACTTACTGAAATTATTGAGAAAGTATTTTCTGTATGCATATCATCGAAACTCATTTGGGAAATCCTATGAAAACCAATTAATGAATGGTAATGTAAGGAACCACTTTAGTTAATAATAAGTTAGATGGAGGAAATAAAAAACTCACATGCTTATACCTAATTATCTCCCCTCATGCATCATTTTTTTTTTCAAGTTCACTAAAATGATAATTAAGAATTTAATTTGTGTATTTTAAACTCTATTGTGCCATAAACATTGTAATCATCAAAAGCTCTCGTTTACCATAACCACCAGGGTCCATTCTACCCTAACAGGGTCTAGCCGTCGTCAACACTACCTCCCGCCGATCACAACCCCGACCATCGCCTACTCTCCGCCGTCACGCAGCCGCCGGCCCCTCCTGATCTCCCCGCTGTTCCTGCACGGCCTTCTCATCTGCTCCCGGTTTTTTGTCTGATCTGATCGAGTTTTTCTCGAGCCATACTGCGCGCAGTACGGCTTCTGGACCTTCGATCGGTAACCGGGTCTCCCCGTCGCGCTACCTCGTGGCTTCTCTGACGTTCAGGACGTCCTCAGGTACCGCTCCGTCTCTGTTATACTGATTAGGGCACTCTTTTCTATTTGTTATGCCGAGTGTGCTAGCCTGGAACTGCTGGGGATTGGGGACGGATCATAACCATCGCCAGTTGAAGGATTTTGTGAGCCGGTACAAGCCTGATCTCCAATTCCTTACCGAGACCCGGCATGTTGACTCTCAGAACTCGAGGTCCCGACTTGCTATCCTCCGCCGAACGCTAGGTATTCATGGCGGTACAAGAATTCCGAGTATTGTACCGCAGGTGGGTCCGGGCCTTCGCCCCCCGTCGAACAAAGGGAGGGTCATGCTCCTGTGGTCTGAGAAGTGTTCTGTGAAAGCATTGTCGATGCGTCAATCGCATATAGACATAATGGTCCGTTTTGGGCAGGAGCCACCACTACGGTTTACATGCATTTATGGGGAACCGGCCTGGGAGAACAGACATATGACGTGGGACAACCTAAGACAGCTGGCCGCAGTCCCAACACCGATGTAGTGGGTTCTTATGGGGGACTTCAACGGTATCCTCCGTCCTTCGGAAAAACGAGGTGGTCAAGCGTATCCTCTAACTCTTATGCAAGGGTTTCAATATGCCATCTCAGATATTGTAATGGAGGAGGTGAAATTACAAGGTTATCAATTCACGTGGGCTCGAGGTCATGACCCAGAAACGCAGGTGGAAAGCCAATTGGACATGGCCTTTATCTCCCCTCAAGCTCGCCGCCGATTCCGGGACATATCCTTACAGAATTTGAGAGTGTCAACCTCGGACCATAAACCCATCCTACTCCAGCTTCAGAAGGAATCGATCGAACACCGGCCTCGACACTTCCGGTTCGAGAATATGTGGTTAGAACATCCTGAGTGTGGTATTTTGGTCCAATCTGAATGGGGCCAGCCCGGAAATCGCCATATAAAACATCATATCAAGGATATTGGCGCCTCACTGAATGATTGAGGACAGACTATTTATCGGGACAACATTAATCAGATCAGGCATTTACAGAGAACATTAGCCAAACTCAATGGACGGACTGATAGACAGGGAATCAAGCTTCGTCTGGCAATCTAGAAATAGTATAACAGGGCCTTAGCAAAACGAGAACAATTCTGGCGTCAGAGAGCTAAACAACACTGGCTCGGGGAAGGGGACAGAAACACGAAATTCTTCCAGAGATCAGCCATGAAGCGACAGGCCAAAAAAAAGTTGAAATCTCTGGTCAATGATGCAGGGGTGAAGCTACAATGGTACACAAGTATGAGTGAATTGTTACATTCTTACTTTTCCGACATCTTTACGGCAGGCGATATCGAGGACTATGATCTACCCATGCCAGTCCCCCTCATGATCAACCCAACACAAAATCTGCAGATGAAAAAACGGGTAACAGATGAGGAAGTGCGTCATGTACTGTTTCAGATGGGACCATCGAAATCACCAGGCCCTGATGGTCTCAACCCGAAAATTTTCCAACACTTTTGGGATACGTTGGCTTTGGAAGTTATCGACTTTGTCCGAACTGTAGTGGCAATGTGTACCATTGATCAGGACGTCAACAAAACCACTCTGGTCTTGATTCCAAAGATCCCAGGGGCAAAGAAGGTTACAGAACTGAGACCGATTGCCCTCTGCAATGTTAAATTTCGAATTCTCTCTGAAGTTCTGGCGAATCGTCTGAAACCACTCCTGGATCCGATAATATCTACAAACCAAGGAGCGTTCGTGCTAGGTAGACATATCCAGAACGATGTAATTATTTCATATGAAATAATACATACTCTCAGGCGCAAGACACAAGGCCAAAGGGGATTTATGGCCTTGAAACTGGATATGAGCAAGGTCTATAATAGAGTGGAATGGTCCTTTCTCCTATCTATGATGGGGGCTTTTGGCTTTGATATGGGGTGGCGGGCTATGGTCCTAGCGTGCATGCGGTCTATCCAGTACATAGTGAGCTCAGATGGGAAGCATACGTCGCCGTTCACCGCAGGGAGGGGAATTCGCCAAGGCGACCCTTTATCCCCGTATCTCTCCTTATTCTGTATGGAGGGCCTGTCTCGTATGCTTGGCCAAGCAGAGAGGGCTGGAAAGATACACGGGGTCTCGGTGGCCAGAGGTGCACCACTAGTCTCTCACATATTTTTTGCGGATGACTGCTATATATTCTGTAGGGCGGACACGGAGGAGGCGAACCATCTGAATCAGATCCTTCTTACTTTCGGTCGTCTATCGGGCCAGGTCATCAACAAAGGCAAATCGTCCATCTTCTTCAGCACCAACACAAATCTAGCAAACAGAACGGCCTGTTGTGGTATTTTGGGGATACAGGAAATCTCTGGTCCAACTAAATACTTGGGGGTCCCCAATATGTTGGGACGTCGAAAAGGACAGAGTCTCCAGTTCCTGTGTGACCGAATCGTGTCCAAGATTGGAACCTGGGACGGTCAGATGCTATCTGCAGGGGGAAAGGAGGTGATGATACGCTCAATCCTCCAAGCTATGCCAATTTATGCGATGAGCGTATTCTTACTACCAAGGGACTCCATCAATAAGATACATGTCGCGCTAGCTCGGTACTGGTGGACGGGCACCCCCAGAGGCACGAAACCGATTATATGGCAAGATTGGGCAAAATTATGCAGGTCAAAGGAGGATGGCGGGATGGGCTTCCGGGACATGAGAGATATGAACATTGCGATGCTGGCAAAAATGGGATGGAAGCTACTAACCAAGCCAGATTGCTTGGTTGCCTGCATCCTCAAGGCAAGGTATTTCCCGAAGGGTGACTTCCTCTCAGCTGAAGGAGGAAATGGACCCAGTCAGATCTGGACGGGGCTCCGGGCAACACAGGGTTTACTCCGGCAGGGACTGATTCAGACAATTGGTGACGACTGCTCTACAGTGGTTGAAGGATCCCCGTGGCTCATGGGGAACACCCTGGTCATCCCGCTCCATATTTGTATCACTCCGGACTTGAAGGTGTCGGATCTGGCTACAGATGATCATCAATGGGACGTATTGAAACTGCAACAAAACCTCCCTCCGGCCATTATTGATGACATCTTGCAGGTGCCCCCACCTCTCCCCCGGCATGTAGACAATTGGGCCTGGAAGTTTAATATCCGGGGTGTGTACTCGGTCAAAGAAGGTTATAGGGCACTATCTCCGGAGAATGGTCGTTGGCATGTTTCGGCGGGAACGACAATCTGGACGGGCATATGGGATCAGGACATTCAACCACGAATCAAGGTATTTCTCTGTTGAGCCCTTTTCCGGCACCCTACAAGTAGCGGTCAATCTCTGGACAAAATTTGTCCCGATTCCGGAGACGTGCCAGATGTGTCAGCATGCACAGGAGTCTACGGACCACCTCCTCCTCCATTGTCCCATCGCCCGTTCTATCTGGGATATTGCAGGTATACCGGTCCCCATCCCCCTTCCGCCACGTTACAAGACTGGTTAAATGCCCTGTTTCTTTTGCCTGATGCACTGCTACGAAGAAAAGCATGCCTCTTCTTGTGGGAGATATGGAAAGCGATGAATGCTATAGTCTGAGACCAGACTTCGACCAGACCACAGGATGTCATAGCCACGGTCCTTAGTAACCAGTGTAGCTGGTCAGAAGCACATAATGGCCGCCCGAAACACACTGTTGTTCCCCATCACAAACAAACAAGTTGGAGCCCACCCCCTAATTGGTTTATAATCAATATGGACGGTGCGACCTTTGCGGACTCGGGGCAATTTGGATGGAGCTGGATCTGCCGGACAACCACGGGTGGGGTCCGGGAAGGGAGAAATGGTTGTGGGAGTGGCTCGTCAAGCCCCGAATATGCTGAGGCCATGGCGATTTGGCAAGCCCTGGAATGGATTCAAGCATCGCACTCCTCCAGGGTCACTATCCAGAGTGATGCCCAGTACCTGATGCACCTGATCCAAGGAACACACCAGGTGTTCTCCCCTTTGGGCCGGCTGGTAGACGACTGCCGGACCATGTTAGCTACTCTCGAGGATGTTAAACTCGAGTATATATCTAGGTCAGCGAACGGTGCAGCCCACTGGCTTGCCCGGGAAGCCCGTTCTTCGCCTGTCCCTGTGTGGTCCGGTTTTACTATTTCGAACGCACTTATGTATATCTTACTACAATTCAAATAATAAAAGTATGATCCTCGGTTTCAAAAAAAAAACTCTATTGTGCCTAGATTTCGGCCTAATTTAAAAATTCCTAATCTGTTTGACAGAACTGATACTTATTGGTCGACCCGTCCACCGGCCCGGCCCAAAAATCAGGCCCATCCGCCTATTATTGGATCCGGGTCCAGTAACCTTCAGCCCTTATCGTTTTGAGCCGGCCGGGTCTTGCATGACTGGGCCGGGTACCCACCCGTTGAGCACCCCAAATTCTGATTAAAAAAAAACGTATACACGGTGAAACAGTTCATATCCAACGGAAGTAACTAACTTTGAAAACCAAAGTCCATCCAACGGTCAGGATCATCCGATTCCATCCCCTCCGCGCGCATAAAACCCAAAACCCTAATAACCTCCCTCTTCCTCTGCCTCCTGCTTCTGCACCTCACGGCTACAACAATTTCATAGCAGGATAAAAACCTAAACTTCTCCCTTGTTTTTGTATAATCTGTAGTGCCTATCGCACATAGCTAACTACACCAAATCATCATCATGCCTTCTCTGGCTCTCAATGACTACTTGTTGGACCCCAAACCCATCAAGGAGAAGAAGATGAAGATCAAAGCACCAACCGAAACTCCAGACTCTGCAGTTGAGAAGAAGAGCAAGAAGGACAAGATACGGAAGGCCTCGGAGCTCAACAACGACAGCGACGATCAGCGGAGCGAAGCAGGTTCCGAGTTGGGCGAGCCTGTGAAGGCCTCAAATGCGAGGGGCACGGAGGACTCGAAGGTGAAGAAGAAGAATAAGAAGGCCAAGCTGACGGAGGACGAGAACGAGGTGGATGGTGGCGGCAGAGAGGCGGACCCCAATGCAGTAACGAATTTTAGGATTTCGGCGTCATTGAAGGCGAAGCTGAATGAGAATGGGATCAAGGCGTTGTTCCCGATTCAGGCCATGACTTTTAATACTGTTTTGGATGGGCTTGATCTGGTCGGCCGGGCCAGGACTGGTCAGGTATTGTTCCTTTCTCAGGATTGTTTCGTTTGTAGCTTGCATGGTAATCTATGTGCCCAATTGTTGTTAATTTTTAGAAATTTAGTTCATTCAACTTACAATTCAGCTCCTTTTACTATACCAATGAACTAATTTAAGGATGCACTGGAATGAGCATGTTCTAATAAGATAACTGTAGCTCAATCACTTGTTAGTTTCAGTAGTATCAGCAGTAACTTATATTAACTATGTTGCAATCGAGCAGGGTAAGACTCTGGCCTTTGTGTTGCCCATCTTGGAGTCTCTAACGAATGGGCCGGCAAAGGCAACAAGGAAGATAGGATATGGGAGGGTGCCTAGTGTGCTGGTGCTTTTACCCACTAGGGAATTGGCCAAGCAGGTAACTGAAGCAATCAAGTTTATGCAATTATTCTCTCTTGATGCTCACTGCTTAAATTTAATTCACTTATATATGCGTTGCGTTGACATAGGTGCATGCTGACTTTGAAGTCTATGGTGGGTCATTGGGATTGGCTTCTTGTTGTTTGTATGGTGGAGCCCCCTACCGAGGTCAAGAGTTTAAACTTAAACAAGGGGTTGATATTGTTATCGGGACTCCTGGCCGAATAAAGGTAACATTTTTAGAAATAAACTTCATTTTATTCCCTCATGTTTTCAAAATCCCATCTTTGTAATTTGGTATTCCACTTTAGTTTATTGATCCCCAACTTCATTTGCTGAATTTCATTTGAACTTTGTGTAGGACCACTTAGAGAAGGGGAATATTAACTTAAGCTCATTACAATTCCGGGTTCTTGATGAGGCTGATGAAATGCTGAGGATGGGTTTTGTTGATGACGTTGAACTTATTCTAGGTATCTGGCTGCTGATGCAATTCTTGTCTAATTTGTTTAGTTCCTTGTTTGCTTGTCTAGTAGAGTTTACATGACCCAATCTTATTTGTCTTGTATTGTGTTTTGTTCACCAATCCATCATTAGACACTTCCATTATGATGCATTCCAGTGTACATCAAAGTATACATTGAAGAATAACTAAATTTATGCTGGGTTCCAAATTTCTGGGCAGAGCAATGCAATTTCCATGTTTTGGTTATATAAATGCGCATTGTGAAGTAATCATTACTCCTCATATGCATACATCCTGTGTACAAAAAATAGAAAGAAGAATCCACCATCCCATGCAGTGAAATGGAATATTGTGTCATAACTATTTTCCATTATTTGTTGGCCCTTTGGCAAAGTATCATTTTTTACTTGAGGAAAAATTGTCTGTAAATTGAATTTTTAATTTCATTGTTGAACTCACGGATACTACACCAGTGTCTGGTAAAACTGCTGTGTAAGTTTGTCTTTGCCAGTTGACATTCTATTAAATAAATCCAAATCTTTTATCCTTTATATGGTTACTTATGACTTCTCTCTATCTGGAATTTATCAGGAAAAGTTAAGGACCTGAGTAAAGTTCAGACACTTCTTTTCAGTGCAACCTTACCACCATGGGTGAAAAATGTTCGTTTGTAACCAAAGATCTCTAGTTGCAATTTCTTTCTGAAATATCTAGAACTTTCAAATGTGCACCGTTCTTTCTTTCCTTAATCCAACTGACATTGTTCTTTTGCATTTCCAGATTGCTTCAAGGTTTCTTAAACCGAATAAGAAAACAGTAGATCTTGTGGGTAACGAGAAAATGAAGGCAAGTACCAATGTTAGACACATAGTTGTTCCCTGTTCTAGTTCAGCTCAATCTCAGCTTATTCCCGATATCATTAGCTGTTATAGCAGGTTGGTTGTTTCTCATGGCCAGTTAACTTGTTATTGTTTATTGTTATTTTGCTATATCACATCCTTCAAATTTGTAACACAAGGTAAATCTGATACAGCGGAGGTCGAACGATTATATTTACTGAGAAAAAGCAATCTGCATCTGCTCTTGCTGATGTGTTACCTGGGGCACAAGCATTACATGGTGACATTCAACAGTCTCAACGGGAGGTAAATTATTTTGCGTATTGACTATTCATAGTGCACTGTAACTTTGAATACTTTATTGAGAATCTTCCTACACTCTTTTGCTATTTGGTATAGTTAATCCAATGTGCATTTTTTAATTTTTTATTATTTGTAATATTCTCCTCTCCCCCCACTACTAACCTCAATAACAAATAAAAGGAGAGTAGCAAATGTACCTGTATGCTAATGAATCTCCCGCTGCCCAAACTTCATTGGTGGTGACATTAGTTCGGTAATGCCTATTGAATGTCCTAAAGACTAATCTGTTGGTGTATTTGGATATAAATTGTGTAGCTGGTGGGTGGTAATATAAAGAACCTTTAATTGCTCGCATTTTCCCTTTCCCATTTGCTTGTAATTTGACATAGAAGTGTTATAAAATCTTAGCGAGAATGGTTGATGGTTGAATATTAACAGTCTGTGCTAAACTTCTGTCTATATTTGCTATCATCCTTGCTGTGATTAAAGGAACCATATCATATTTTACCCTGAATAATATCTGCCAACTGTGTTTAAGTAGCAGAAGTGGGCATAATATTACTGATTTACAGATTGAAACTCATTAAAGATTCAGATACCACTAAAAAAACTCTAGCCTGTTTAAGTTCTCATTTTAAAAATTTTCTACAATCAGTTATCTCTTCCTCACAAAATTTCGTGTTCTTGTAGACCACACTTGCTGGTTTTAGGTCGGGCAAGTTCATGACACTAGTTGCTACAAATGTGGCTGCACGAGGGCTAGATATAAATGATGTCCAGTTAATTATACAGGTTTGTGTTTTCCTGGGTATGCACTGTATGTATATTTGTAGTGAATGTTTGCTTATGTCATGCTGACATTGGCGTTTTGTTTTAGTGTGAGCCTCCTCGTGATGTGGAAGATTACATCCATCGCTCTGGACGTACAGGAAGAGCAGGTAAAATGCTTAAGCATTGCACTTGTTCTGTTTTGAATGGCTGTCTTTTACTTGAGATGCTGATACATATGTCCATGTTTCAGGAAACAGTGGTGTTGCTGTAATGCTTTATGACCCAAGAAATTCTGATTACTCAAAGATTGAAAGAGAATCTGGTTTTAAGTTTGAACACATATCTGCTCCTCAAGCAGCTGACGTTGCCAAAGCTATTGGTGAAGGAGCAGCTGAAGCTATAACCCAAGTCTCAGACAGGTATATTTGTTAGTGTTATCTAATGGGTACGAGATAAATGTATTGCTATGAGTTCAGGATTCTAATGGTTGTAAATGGCAGTGTACTTCCTGCATTCAAGTGTGTTGCTGAGGATCTAATCAACAATTCTGGTGTATCGGTTGTAGACTTGCTTGCAAAAGCAATTGCAAAGGCTGTTGTGAGTCTCCATCTTCATTTCTCAAGTGTTCATCTTTGAAACTTTTATAAAGCTTTCAGATTGACAATGTATTATTTGGTTTATTGCTTTTTTGTAGGGTTATACTGATATAAAGAGCAGATCACTCCTGACTTCCATGGAGAACCGTGTCACTCTACTTCTTGATGCTGGACAGCCCATGCGCACATCATCGTGAGCATTTGAAACATTTTAGTCTTTGAATTCTACATTGATACACTGATTGGTGGAGATAGGAATTAGAGATTGCAATTTTGGATTCAAGTCTAATTTTGCCATCTTATTCATCTTGTTGTCTCAGTTTTGCTTCTCACATATTGGAGAAATTCTTGCCTGAGCGAAAGGTTGAGCAATTGAAGGGCCTTACTCTAACGGCAGATGGAAAGGGTGCAGTGTTTGATGTAAAAGTTGCAGATGTGGACTTCTTTATTGGTAATTCTTATTTGTTCGTTATTTAAAAAGATGATTTCCCTTGTTTATTTTCTACAGGATTTGGTAAGATGCTTGCATCAGTGTTGCATTCTTCTACTTGCTGAGTAATGTTTTTTGTTCAATGTATGTTTATTATTAGCTGGCTTATAATTAATGAATAATATTGTGAAACAATGTATTACAGGTAAAGCAAAGGAAGCAGGGGTGAGCTTAGAGGTAGTGAAATCATTGCCGTGCTTGCAACAACAAGTTTCAAAAGGAGGACGATTTGGTGGTGGTGGTGGTGGTGGGCGAGGTCGCTCTGGGGATAGGAGATTTGGTGGTCGTTCTGGAGGCAGGGGTCGTGGTCGTGGTGGTGGTCGTTCTGGAGGCAGGGGTCGTGGGAGCAGAAGATAAAAAGACCCTTACAGGGTTCAATCACAGTACATTTTTGGACAAGAGTTTTGCTGCACAACGAGCTTTTCGTAATTTCAGTCAGTCTTTTCGTAATTGTAATCTTTATCACTGTTGTAGAAAGACTCTTAAAAGAAAGTATTCAATACAATTATCACACTCCACACCTTTGTTGGAGTGAGCTCGAGAGCCAACTTCCGAATTTACGTTATATGTGAGTTTGAGACACAACCACTTACTTTATGAAGGTGAATCAGCGGTAAAGGCGAGTATCAAACTGTGTAGCTAAACTTGGGTCATCACCGTAATAAAAGCAAGCTTCATGTTTCTGGTCAACAAAAATAAAGGCTCTCTTCCACGATAGGCCCATACCGCCATTGATTATTCATCATTCTCAGGTAGCTTTCATACCCTCACTCATGTTATCCATGAGAGTATGTACAATGAAAGGATTTAGGTTATGGACTTAGATTAAGAGCTTGGATGTTGACTGTATAACAAAGTAAGAAGATGTAAGAATCAAAATAAACGTGTTTTATAACAGTGAGTCCGGGATTGTGAGTAGATGTTGACTAGTTTATTAATTGATATTTTACTGTTTTATCTAATTCTTTACGAAAACAGTAAATATTATGTAAATTTGAAATAAATCTGAAAAAATAATTAATGATAATATAAAATAAAATAAAGTAAAACTGATAATTTTATTTTTCCTCGAATAGAAGCATCAAGTACAAAACACTTTGCATATCAAAAGAGGTCTTCACTAATTATTGGGATTGAAAGTAGCTCCAAATCGACCTCATATATGTGCTCAATAAGGTCATTTTGTAGTTGCTGGTGGGTCTGATGATTGTGACACTAAGTCGAGAAGACAATCTTTGTTGGTATTGCAATGGCCCTCCTCGGTGCCATCGCTCCGGTGGTGTCTAATTCGACATTTATGGAGGTTGCTCGTACAACAACTCGTCATCTCCATATTCGTACCGACCACGTTCATCCTCTACAATCATGTTGTGTAGAATGATACAAGTGTGCATGATATCAGCCAAAGTGTGTTTGCTCCAAACACGAGCGAGACGCGAAATGATGTGCCACCTTGCTTGAAGTACTCCGAAAGCCCTTTCAATATCTTTCCGGGCACCTTCTTGGCATCTAGCAAACAACTTCTCTTTGTGCGTGTAGGGATGCCGAATACTCTTCACGAACCGTCCCCATGATGGGTAAATGCCGTCCACCAAGTAATAAGGTCGGTCGTACCGATGGCCATTGATCTCGTACTCCACGGCAAGCTCACGACCGTAATAAGCGTCCCGGAATAAGTGGCTGTTGTTGAGGACATTGATGTCGTTGTTCGATCCAACCATACCGAAAAAAAGCATGTCAAATCCATAAATCATGGGACGCTACAACTTCAAGCATAACGGTACTTACCCCGTGGTGACTTCCCCGTCCATTGGCACCTTGCGATGCGGTTGAGAAATTCTTCCACTCCCAATGCATGCGGTCAAGACTCCCAGCCATGCCGGGGAACCCTTGGTTGTACCCTTCTCGGAGTAAGTGGTCCAAGTCAGCCGGTGTGGGTGTATGCTCGTACTCAGGTCCGAATACCTCAATGGCAGCCTTGCAAAAATAACGGAAACATTCAAGTATGGTACTTACCCCAATGTGTAGAGTTTCGTCCAATGAATCGGTCGAGCACCCATACGCAAGCATCCGTATCGCGGCGGTGCACTTCTATTCCGATGATAAGCCCAAGCGTCCGGTAGCGTCCCGCTTCTGAATGAAGTAATTGTTGTGTTCCTTGACCTTGTCCATCACCCGTTGAAAAAAGTGGTTTGCACATACGGAACCGACGCCTAAACATATCGGGCCCATATATGGGTTGATCGGAAAAATAATACCTCATTAGTTGGTCGTGGGCTTCGACACGACCTTTGTGAATCTCTTGTCGCATTGGTTCCCCACGGTCAATCCTCTCCCTCAGAACGTTGATTGTAAAGACCGCCCCGGTTAAAATAATTAATATTTAATTTATTAAATTGGAACGTTGTTGGTTGGAAAACGGGTTGATATTTGGGCTGGATTTCAAAAAAATAATAATGAAAAAGGGGCATTGGGTCAACCCAGACCAGGCCCGGTCAGTTGGACCAGGCCCAGCCTGCCAAGCCCATCTCGCCAAAGCCCGAGCCCAGCTTCCCTAACCCTAGCTTCAAGCATCGTCTCCTCATTTGCACGCACGCATCCCGAGAAGCCCTTCCTTCCTCTCTCTCTCTCTCTCTCGCTCAGATCCTCTTTCCTTCCTCTCGATCTCTTTCGTTCTCTCTCTTTCTCATGACGCCGGAGCTCCGATCTCCTCTCTCTACCCCATCTTCCTCCACCTTCGCCAATCCTCGTCGTGTGCGAACAGAGCCGAGACCCGCGTCGTCGCGCTCGCTAGATCTGAGACGGGAACCTCGCCACGCCTGTCCAGATCTGAAGCGAGACGAACTTGTCGACCGCCGTCACTGCCAAGACCGAGGTCAGAGCGACGAGCTCCGTCACCTCCAGCACCCAAACCGCCGCCTCCCAGCCGCCCTTTTTCTTCCCCGGTGAGCCTCTCGGCGCGCCCTTGAGGCCTTGGTCGCCGGCGTCTCCGCCGGTGGTCGGTCGGGAACCAAACCCTAACCCCCCTCTCTCCCTCGCCGCCCTTCCCCCGAGCTTCCCTCGCCGCCGCCGGCCGCCGTCAGGCGGAAGCCAAACCCTAGCTCCCTTCTCATCTCTGACGGGCCTTGGGCTCCAGACCAATTGGGCCTCGGGCTAGGCCAGCCCAGGCCAGGGTATGGCCCAATCAGAGTGCGGATCTGGGCTCGAGTTTGGACCTGGGTCTAGGTCGGGTCTGGGTCGAACTCGGGTCAGGTTCGGGTCAGGCAGTTTAATTAATTATTTAATTAATTTAAATAATTTAAATGGGAAAATTTAAAGGATTTAAGGTGGAAAAAGTAAAGGACTTAACTGATAAAATTAGAGGACTGTTACGGACTGGACCGGGACTGATTACCGTCCTTATTTGTTAAAATCAGGCTTTGACCTCGATCGTGGAGAAGACCAGAGGTAGGCCCGGACATCAGCAGCTAGGAGATCCAGATAGAGATTGAGAGGTAGGGAAATACCTCGAAACCTTACTTAATTACAGACGTACTAGAATGCATATAGGGAAACCTAATAACCGGATAAATAACTAGCTCACTTATAGGATGTGATTAACTAGCGTAGCCTTATAAACTACGAACCACTTACGAGCCATGTCGTGCCGTAAGTGTTGGTATGCCGTGCTGGTAGTATCGGGTCATGTCGTGCATGTAGGATTGATTGTCGATTGTGTTTGCTTGTGTGTTCTGTGCTGTTAAACCGGTTAATAAATAACGAGCATGAAAACGAGTAGAGGTGAACTTAGTGATGCATATTAGGGTCTTGAACGATTTGATGCTATCTGTGTATTGTGTGAGTTGTGGGCATTGGGGAATGGATAACGGCTAAGTCGGTGGGGTTACCACGTTGAGTGTGGTGTCGGTAAGTGATGGTAAGTGCGTGATAGTTGTGTGAGTATGATTGTGATTGTGATTGTGGGTGCTTTGGTTACATGAGAAAGGTGGTTTCCCTACCTTCCGACCTTGAGTCGGTAAAACGCTGTGTCCCGTGAAGAGGTGGTTTCCCTACCTTCCGACTAGCACTCGGTAAAACGCTGTGTCCGCGATAAGGTTGTTCCGCGAAGAGGCGATTTCCCTGCCTTCCGTGTATCGGTAAAAGCTGTGTTCCGCGATGAGGTCGACCGCCTCTCCCGACTGTGTGTTGGGGAAAGTTGCGTGTGGCTTCGCCGGGCCGAGCGGGTTGCTCCCGAAACCGTGCAAGTGTGTGAATTGCTTGTGTTGAGAATACTTCGTATTTTGAATGAGTGTTGCTGTGTTTGTGGCTATGAGTGTTTTCCCTTGTTGTTCCTTCGGCGTTTGCCTTGGTAGAGTAGTTAGTGTTGAGTTAAAGTTGGAGTTGGTTAGTCTGGTGAGTGTCAGGGTAAATTGAGTATTGCCTTTAAAATGGTTTAAGTGTCGTATCGATCTATCCACCCTTTTGATTAAACTTTAATTTTTGGAAAGGCTTTCTTTGTAAGTCTGTATTTAGGTGGATTTCGTGGCTTTTCCCTATTGAGCATCAAGCTCACCCCTTACCTTGTTTTCTACAGGTGATAGCTATGTTTTGGATTAGAGGGTTACGCAAAGCTTGGGAGCTAGCGGAGGCCCGGGTTTATTTTATGTTTCTTAGAGACGTACTGTTATTTTCTACTATTGTATTTGACTGAGCGTAGGACTTAGGGTTTTGGATATTCTATTGGTTTATATTATTCACCTTTTTTCTGATGTTAATCACTTTTAAATTGCTTTTACTTAATTTTACTAAGTCACGTCTCGGGTCCGGTCAATACCGGATTTGGGGCGTGACATTGATCCTTGGCATTGCTCTCTGTATACCTCTGTCATTCCTTCGCTGGAGTCGTTGTTCAACTAACCGCATTTGGGCTGCCAACTCCTCACATGATGGACCCTCATCGTCAGACATTTTGTATCGAAATGTAGAAGGGAAATTTGTAGAGAACTTGTAGGATGGTTGGTGGTTTGAGAAAGGGGTTGGAGGTATTTATAGAGTTAGAATTTAGGATTAAAATAAATAAATAGTCGTTGCATTCTAGCAGCCGGCTTTTTTTCCCTTCCCGCAACACGTGGCATGCCGTGATTGGCTGCTAGACCGACCCGGGATGCCGGAGGCGAGCCGCGGCCCGTCCTGGGTTTTTGCAGGATGCGGGACTCGAAAAAACTGTCCCACAACGGGACGGCTCGAGTCCTACGTCCCGCAAAAACCCAAGTCGGGACGTGGGACTCAATCCGGACCGCTCCGTTGTTCGTGCTCTTAAAGCTTATTTGTTCGACGAAAAGCTATCTACAATATGCTTTTTAGCTACCAATTTTGTTGAGTATCTTTGTGTTAAACCATTTGGCTCTCTCTCTCTTAAGAAAATCTAATATATGTGTCCATCTCTTGAGTAGGGGTGGGTATTGGGTGGTTAACCAACCACTTTATCACATGTAAGTACAAATTTAGATACCAATAACCATACACATATTTCTATTTCAAGCCAAAACATATTACTACATTCTCCAAAACAAAAGAAGAATTACATATAAGTCACCGTGTTCTATGTTAGCAATCCGTGTGACACAGAAGAGCGCTCATGGGCCATTCATCTATATCAGATCAGTGGCTATTATGAAACCACATGTATATGTTGAACAATACCGATTGAGTTGGTTAACCGATGGTTTGACGTTTTAAAAACCGACAAACAACCATTAACTTTCCAGTTCGATCGTCAAGAACCAACAACCAACCGTTAAGTTTCCGGTTTCGAATTTTCCGATGCGGTTTCCAGTTGGTGGTGGTTGGTTGTAGTGGTTTCGGTTTTTTTTGCCCACCCCTACTGCTGAGCTAACCTTTTTTCTTTTCTATATTAGGGACTTAATTGATCTTCCAATTTTAACAAGGTGAAAGCTAAGCTCAACCAACTTTGTTGCATTCTGAAAATGAAATGAAGTAACCATCATACATTTTAGACATACTAACTTCACAAAAAAAGATATAAAGACAACCGAGAATGCACCGCCGACAACAAACTATTTCTAAGTTCCATATGCATATAATGATGTAGTAATAGACCAAAAAATCTAACGATCAAGATCAAGAAATTTACCGTAGGAACCGTACTTACTCCAACTCCCCGCAACAACGTGAGGTCAAGATCATCCAAGAAGGAACGTAAAACCCTAAAACCTCTCTAAACCTTGAAGCCGCCTCTCCTTTGCTTTTTCGCTTCACCGGCTCCGGCCATGGTGGTCGCCGGTGATACTCTTCTTACCCCCTCTACCTTTCTCTACTTCTTCTACCTCCCCTCTAGCCTTCCTCTGCTTCTTCTTTGCTTCTCGACCCTAGATCTCGACTTCTTCCCTGTCAGATCTGTGGCCTTCGCCGGTTCTTCTCTTCGCCGGACCTGCTCTACACCGGACCTGCTTCTTCGCCGGACTTGCTCTACACTGGTGCTTCCACCCTCGGAGTCAAGGTCGCAGATCTGGTTATTTCCCAGATCTGCTTGTTCTTCGGTGGTTGAAGCTCTGGTTCTAGTCGGAAAAGCGGTGCTGATGTTGCCGGAGATGGTCGGACTTGGGCGCGTGCTTGTTGCTGCTAGAGTTGGTCGGGGCTGTTGCTGCCAGAGTTGGCCAGGGCTGCTTGGCTCGCCAGAGTTGGCCGGGGCTGCGTGTTAGGTCTCTATGGAAGCCGGGAAGGCTCGCCGGCACCGCAGCTCCTCGCCGGAGTAGCAGGCCGTGGTTCGGTATCTCTCCCGATGGTGGCGGCGGGTTGTTGTGGCCCGGGCCGGATCCTCTACCCGGGTCTCAAACCGGGTAGGGTTTGATCCGGGTTGGGTCTCTAGGTTGGGCTGGTTGGTGTTGGACCGGGTCGGTTCTCTGGGTCTGGATCTGGGTCTGATTTGGGCCTGGGTCTGGGTCTGTTTTTGGGCCTGGGTCTAGGTTTGGACTGCTTTTGGTCTGCTGGAAGCTCGGGTCGAGTTCGGTTGTGAGGTCCTACTGTTTTAGATCCGACGTGGGACAGTTTTCTCATGCAGATTTCTATGGTTCTAGCTGGTAGCGGTTTTGGTCGATCGACTCTCGGTATAACCCGATTAGCTCCTGTTCTTAGGCTGTCAGATTTTTCCTTGCTTCCGGCGACTTGTTCAGTTCTTTTG
This sequence comes from Erodium maritimum, assembly GCA_963921825.1. NCBI lineage: Eukaryota > Viridiplantae > Streptophyta > Magnoliopsida > Geraniales > Geraniaceae > Erodium > Erodium maritimum. Next base: position 76,262,223 of record OY997590.1, read on the forward strand.
CTTGGCTGTCTTCCGGATCAGATCGCAGTGAGTTTTGGGTGAACTCGTCCAGTTTCATCGTGGGAGGCGTTTCCGAGATTGGATTCGTTGTGCTTCTGGCCTCTTCATTCATCGTTGCGGTTGGTATGGTTTTGACTCTCATTTGGCCTTATCTGTAGCTTGCAGGAGTTCTGCTCAACCTTAGAATTTATCGCTTCCGATTTCTTTTGTACCCCTGCCTTGTTTGCGGGGCCCGTCATTCTTTAGGTGTTGGCCTTTGACGGGTTGTACTGGGTCTTTAGGCCTGAGTTATCGAGTTGCCCTTCTTTCTTTGGGTATTGAGTTTCAGTGTTTTTACACTGATTTATCTCTGCCGGTTTTCGATGTTGGTCGGCGGCGTGTCGGTATATCTTAACTCGCTGAGTTGGGATACCGAATACAGTTTCTCCTCTAGTTCTTGTTAGGTCTTTGGTGTTTACTTTGGAATACGACTTGCTTTCTCGTGCTTTTTGGTTGACTTATCTGGGTTTTTGGACCTTTTTTAGTGCTTCTTGGTGGCAATATTCGGGTTTGAGTCTCCTTTTTAGCCGTTTTTTCTGTTCGTTTTCTTTTGGGTTTGCGTACCCTTGCTCTTCAGGGTCTGCGTACCCTTGCACTTCTGGGTCTGCGTACCCATTCACTTCTGGGTCTGCGTACCCTCATTCACTCAAGGTCTGCGTACCCTCTCATTCACTTCTGGGTCTGCGTACCCTCATTCACTCAGGGTCTGCGTACCCTCTCTCTCAGGGTCTGCGTACCCATTCACTTGCTCTCAGGGTCTGCGTACCCATTCTCTCAGGGTCTGCGTACCCTTTCACTCAGGGTCTGCGTACCCATTCTCATTCACTCGGGGTCGGCGTACCCATTCACATTCACTCAGGGTCTGCGTACCCATTCTCATTCACTCAGGGTTGACGTACCCATTCACATTCACTCAGGGTCTGCGTACCCATTCACTTCTGGGTCTGCGTACCCTCATTCACTCAGGGTCTGCGTACCCTCTCATTCACTTCTGGGTCTGCGTACCCTCATTCACTCAGGGTCTGCGTACCCTCTCTCTCAGGGTCTGCGTACTCATTCACTTGCTCTCAGGGCCTGCGTACCCATTCTCCCAGGGTCTGCGTACCCTTTCACTCAGGGTCTGCGTACCCATTCTCATTCACTCGGGGTCGGCGTACCCATTCACATTCACTCAGGGTCGGCGTACCCATTCTCATTCACTCAGGGTCGACGTACCCATTCACATTCACTCAGGGTCTGCGTACTCATTCACTACTAGGTCTGTGTTACTCTTACTTTGATCATGTGCAAGTTTTAGGATGCTTGCGTTTTTTGTGTAATCTTTTCTTCTTCAGAAGAGGGTAATTTAAATATGTCTTCGCCGATCAGAAAAAAAAGTACCGTAGTATGTTACGCAAAAAATAAAAATAAAAATAAAAACAAATCTTATAATCCATTCATGCATAGATCTCATTCCCTGCCCCATAGAAGAATAAAAATCAAACCGACCTCATCTTGACCAACAAGGTCATCAGAAAATTGCCTACAAGATATGTATGTGTAATTGTGTAGTGAAAAGGTAATTTGTCGTTTTCTCTCACTCAAAAATGTATAGATGAGGCCATTTGCATTTATCAAGTAGCATATGCCAAGTGTGAGTGTGTGATGTGACTCAGGCCAATGCATTATTCGTGTGTGAGTGAATTTCTACTCTTCCCAGAAAAATTACCAACCTGTATCAGCAGTTAAGTATGTGTTCAAGTGTAGCACAAATCTTAGGTAATGAAAGAGCTATTTAACTAAGCCAAATAAATAGATTCAATAGTCTAGGAGCTCACAAAAGCAATTACACAATCGAGCTACCAAACTTGAGGTATTGAAAAACTTTTGCTTAGCATTCTTGACCAGCAAGTGAGGCTCACTCATGGATAGAGCCCCTTTTTCCTAACTGAAATTGAAATTGTTCCAAAAATGGTTTCATTTCATGCAGCAGCTATGGTGATGACTAATGGACACTTTCTATTCAATCCAGCAACAAAACTAAGCATTTTAACTGTCCCCTTTCAACTGAAGCAACAATCTAAACCTAGTTCGGAATTGGAGGTACACAAACAATAAACTCCACTACCAAAAGGACCTTCGGTTTTTGAGGACAACCAATTTCAAGCTTCAGTGTAAAAGGAAAAGCAAGTCTCTATGTGCATATACACAACTTACCTTTTTCTCTTGCTTTCTCATTCATTCTTGTCATGAGCATCCAAAACCACATGAATCTACTGCAGATATCTTTTTGCCTCTTGAGTGCTAACTTTCAATGATTCACCCTCTTTTTTTTATAAAGGAGATTAATTAATAATTAATAAATCTTATAGTGAATAATACAATTGCATCCACGAGTCGATTTTGGAAAATCGAAAAACGACTAGTGAGATGAGAACTCCCGAAAAGAGCGACACAATGCCTAGACAACTAAGTACCAGATCGTTCTTTCTTATCAACGATCCAAAAAGATTCGCCGATAGAGAGACACAACCGAATAATGCCACCAAAGGTAGCAACAACAGCTATCGGTGATCCGCTGGTTAAAGACAAGTCTTTAATGGCGAAAATTCAATAGGGTGACTTCATAGAAAACAAAACAAACACACAAAATAACAAAACATCATCGAAGCTGAAAAACTCAAGACCGGCCTCCGATGGTCGGGGCTGTGATCGAAGTGAGGGGGGAGGCGGACGTTGCCAACGATGCAGATTTGGTCCGCTTAGGTTGGCCGGATCAGCGCGATAAAACAGGAGCATGTCGGCTCACTGCAGCGCTCCGACATACTCAGCCCCCTAATTTCTTATGATACATAATATTGCAGTATAAGTAGAACAAGTGCCAAAAATGAATAGTTACACTAGATGCTTCCAAAGTTAGCTGATGGACAGAGCCAAGATGGCACTACCACTACAATGCCATCCTGTGAATGTAGGGACCATAGAATTACATCTCTTCTGCAAATCACCATTCAATCATTTCTCTCAACATAAACAAGTAACTAGAGATAATAAGTTAAGAGGTACACTGTTGGAACAACTATTCTCTTATTCTTATTACTGGAGCCTTGAAGGTATGGACTCAAAATGCTGTTACCAAGTCAATGAAAACCAGTTTTCCATTCTACCACTAGCAACTCTGGACTCTGCCACTTGCACCAAAAAAACAAAGACAATGTAAAAATTAACAAACAAAAGAGACTGTCTTAACTCTATCTATCAGCATTGATGAAACGACCAACTAAATTTATTACCTCAAGCACAGGGCACAGACTGAGACTGAGTGACCATTTTCAGTTGTTCATATTCCAAGCTGCAGAGCACTTCTCATTTCCCTTCTCCTCCATTCCTCAGCTAACCCAAACACAATGACTGAAAATCCAGTGAAATGGCTGTTCCATATCCTAGCAACCTATCTACTCTTCACTCCTGGCCTCTCTTCAATTCCCTCCTTACCCAAGAAAACTTACATAATTCAAATGGACAGGTCTGCAATGCCAAGCTCATTCTCCAATCACCTCGAATGGTACTCATCGAAAGTGAACTCGGTACTCTCCCAAACCCACAAACAAGGCTTCACCCAAGAAAGAATACTCTACAGCTACCAGAGCGCCTTTCACGGAGTAGCCGCTCTGTTGAGCGCAGAAGAAATCGAAAGGCTTGAAGAAGAAGACGGCGTGGAGGCCATATTCCCAGACACAAAGTACCAATTACACACCACAAGAAGCCCAACGTTCTTGGGCCTCGAAGCACAAGAGAACGCCAACGTTTGGTCTGAGAAGCTCGCCGACAATGACGTCATAGTGGGTGTTCTCGACACCGGGATATGGCCGGAGAGCCGGAGCTTCAGCGACATGGGCATGACGCCGGTGCCCGGCCACTGGAAAGGAGCTTGCGAGACGGGGAGAGGCTTCAACAGAAACAACTGCAACAGAAAAATCGTGGGCGCACGAATGTTCTACCATGGATACGAAGCCGCCGCCGGCAAGATAAACGAGCAAAACGAGTACAAATCACCGAGAGACCAAGACGGGCACGGGACCCACACTGCGGCCACCGTGGCCGGCTCTCCGGTGCACGGCGCGAACCTTCTAGGCTACGCTAACGGAACCGCCAGGGGAATGTCCCCTGGCGCTAGAATCGCGGCTTACAAAGTCTGCTGGACCGGCGGGTGCTTCAGCTCCGATATCCTCTCGGCGGTTGACAGGGCTGTGGCGGACGGAGTCAGCATTTTGTCGATATCGCTCGGCGGCGGTGTGGAATCTTACTACCGTGACAGTTTGTCCATAGCAGCGTTCCGAGCAATGGAGATGGGGATTTTCGTCTCCTGCTCGGCCGGAAATGGAGGGCCGGACCCGGTCAGCCTCACGAACGTATCGCCGTGGGTCACCACCGTTGGAGCCACCACCATGGACAGAAACTTCCCGGCTACCGTCACGCTGGGAACACACAAAACCATCACCGGAGTTTCACTATACAAAGGGAGGAGAAACCTGTTGACGAGTAAACAATACCCAATTGTTTATATGGGTTCGAGCTCGAGTGCCCCTAGTCCGAGCTCAATGTGTCTCGAGGGTACCTTAGACCCACGTATAGTCGCCGGAAAGATAGTTGTATGTGACAGGGGCATTAACCCTCGAGTCGAGAAGGGTCAGGTGGTGAAGGATGCAGGAGGGATCGGGATGGTTCTAGCAAACACCGCCGCCAATGGGGAGGAGCTAGTCGCAGATTGCCACCTTCTTCCCACCGTTGCGGTGGGAGAGGCGGTAGGGAAAGAGATTAAGCGTTACGCACTGACCCGTAACGCCACCGCAACTCTTGCGTTTCTAGGGACCAGGTTGGAGATACGGCCTTCTCCGGTGGTGGCGGCTTTTTCTTCTAGAGGCCCGAATTTCGTCTCCCTTGAAGTTCTCAAACCGGACCTGGTGGCGCCAGGCGTGAACATCTTGGCTGCCTGGACCGGCGCAATGGGGCCGTCGAGCTTGCCCACGGACAATAGGAGGGTGAGGTTTAACGTATTGTCGGGAACTTCCATGTCTTGTCCACATGTGAGTGGGATTGCTGCCTTGCTCAAGGCTAGGCATCCGGAGTGGAGTCCTGCAGCGATAAAATCAGCTCTGATGACCACTTGTTACGTTCACGACAATACCCAAAACCCGCTGAGAGATGCCTCCGTTGCCGCTCCTTCGAACGCGTATGATCATGGAGCAGGGCACATCAATCCATGGAAAGCGCTTGATCCGGGTCTTGTTTACGACATTGAGGCGCAACAATACTTTGATTTCCTCTGCACGGAGATGCTTACTCCTCAACAGCTGAAGCTTTTCTCAAACAGGTCATGCACACACTCTCTAGCCACTCCAGGTGACTTGAATTATCCTGCCATCTCCGCTGTGTTTCCGGAGAGAACGTCCGTTTCAGCGGTGACGCTTCACAGAACTGTCACTAACGTTGGCGCACCAGTTTCGGAGTACCATGTTGTGGTTTCACCCTTCAAAGGTGCTGCTGTTAAGGTTGAGCCAAAAACCCTGAGTTTCTCAAGAAAGTACCAGAAACTCTCTTATAAGGTTACCGTCACCACCACAAAATCGAGGCCATCAACGCCTGAGTTTGGAGATCTGGTTTGGAAAAACGGTGTTCACAGGGTAAGAAGTCCCCTAGTTGTCACTTGGTTGCCACCATTATAAGTTGTTATGTCACAGAGTCTCTAGAATTGGGAATAAGTCAATGTATGGTAAAGAGGCAGGGGGATCGTCATTCTTATTAAATGTAGTAACTTTCTTTGTCAGTTCCTTACGATGAACCAAGCAAGTGTTATATTATAAGATAGGAATGCATATCAAACAACAGTTCGGTCAATCATTTCTGTGCATATCCGATCGTCGTGTTCTATCGTCGTTGCAACCGTTCTTCCTCCACCGCGCTGCTCCTTCTCCGGCTAGCTTTGTACCCACCCCACCCCCTTCCGTTGTCCTCCCCTCTCTCCTGGTAAAACCCACCCCACCCACGGTAAGCTACGACCTCCCCCGCCCTCTCACGACCTGACACGCCACCCTCCACCCTCTTCCGCCGCCCGTAGTGGCCTGATCTGCAAGCTATCGTCAACCGCCCCTCCGTCCTCTCTCACCGACGACGAGTCGTTGCCCCCTTCCTCCCTCTCACTCCACAGCCCAGATCCGGTGAGAACGCACCTCCTCCGCCCCTTTCTGTTAGCCCTCCTGGCTGATCTGCCTCTCCCCACCTCGCTCCTCCCTCTCCCGGCCATCTCCCTCAACGCCGACGGACGACTGCCCTTTCACTCTCCAGCTTTTTGTCCAGAAAACAACGACCTGAATTACCTCGACTTTCTCTCTTTACCACGCTTCTCATCCGGCTTAACGACCAGATCTGCTCCCACCTGTTGTCGGAGCTCCGCAGTCGACGTGTTCCTACTTTATCGAGCTCACCCGGCCTGCCCCGTGCCCTTGTCCCAAGCGAACCAGATTTGTATCATCGGCGCCATCCATCTCCCCCTTCGCTCCGATTTCAGCCCCAACCATCAGAGACCGGCCTTGAGTGTTTCAGTTTCGCTGTTGCTGTATATCAAACAACAATTCAATCAATCATATCTGTGCATATCTAAAACAGAGGGCACCTACTGCAAGTAAATTCAATTTCTGTTTTTTTTATAATCGAGGGGAAAATCCATTGATAAAGAAGAAGTACAATGGAGAAGGAAAAACAATCAAAAAGATTTATTCCACAAAGACCAAACAATAAAAAGAAAACAATACTTGAATAAAGCAGCCAAAACTAAACCAGTCCAAGAAAGAACCACAACAGCAGCTTATACGAGACAAACGTTGCCTCAACTGTCCTTTTGCAACTTGGCACAGACCAACCCAACCCGGTATAAACTGAATCAGCTGTACTGGAAAGGACACAAACAACATCCCACCAACAGTAAACCTGTGATCAAAAAACCAAGCAAAAAAGTTTGTACAGTGAGAGATTATGGTGATTCTGCCACACAAGCAAAGCTGTGGCAGCTAGGATCGAACAAAGTACTATGATACATACATTACACTTAATGTGATTACCAGTCTTGATGCTCAACAAGTGAACTGTTGATTCCAAATACTCGTTTCCCTGTCCCAAACAAGTCTCTCATTTAGTTTTAACACATAGTACTTGTAACTTTGCTTCCAAATAATCCAACTAGGCTTCATTCCAAGAAACTCCACATCCTTTTGACCAGGACACGGTTACCAAAGAGTTGGATTTGAGCTAAGAATTTAAGAAAATCGGGCACGAGAATTATTTTTGGATTGAATTTTCAGGTTAGCATTTACATAGACGGCTATTGAAAAACCGTTTTCTACTAAACCCTTCTCCTAAGAAAACACAAGAAAATATTCAAAACATTCGATACCAAGCAAAAGGACACTGAGGCTATCTAAATAGCATGACCTCTCCTGAATTCTAGCTGTCGAAATGGGATCAATTCACATGCGTGTGTCACACGCATCGCAACGGTCATATGCAGACGAGACGAAGAAGACGCACGCCAACTCACGTGCTTCTACTTACCCGAACAACATCGTTTCACCACAACGCTGCTACACTTAATCAAACGACATCGTTTCCTCTATCTGAGACGTCATAAAATACTAGAACGGGGACATGCTTTGGCCTATGAAAGGAGACTGTACTGGGGATTGGACATATGTGTAAGAACCGCCCCCGGTCGATCCCGATCAAACCGGAGGTTTTAAGCGAAAGTTGACTTTTTACCGGAAAAGTCAACCGATGACTTTGGGAGTCATTCGGGACCTTTCCGGGACCCAAAAAGCTTAGCCGTCATTACGGTTAGCTGAGTTGGGCCGTTTCCTTTCAAATGACTGTAATTGTGGGAAAAGTCAACCCGAGGTCTTTTTCGGTCAAATGCGGTCCAATCCGAAACTAAACCTAATTAATTAAGTGAGCTGGAATTATTTTGGGTTAGGAGTGGTCCCCACATGGACATGTGTCCATGTTGGCTTGGAGGAGAAGAAATGGGTCTAAAAAGACTCATTTAACCCTCTTTGGTTGGCTTGGAAGAGATAAGAGCAAGTGGGCAATTTGGGACTTTCACAAATAGGTTACAGGCACAAAAATGAGAGCAATTCAGCCCATTTGAGCTTTTTTGGCCGAAAATAGAGAGAGAAAAAGGGAGAGGAAAAGCTTTGAAAGCTTGAGGAGGAAGAGATGAGGAAAATGCTTGATTTTTGGATAGATTTCTACTCAAAGTTCATCAAAAACACTAGATTATTCATCTCCTTTCCATTTCCAAGGTAATCATCTAATCCTTTTTCGTTTTTGTTGATTTTGGTTCATGGGTTTTGAGGAGAAATGATGAACTTGGTTGGGTGCTTGAAGTTTTAATGTTGGATGATGATTTATGGAGAGAAAAGGGTGTTAGATGATGGATTTAAATTGGATTGTTGTGTTTTTGATGAAGACCCATCATGTGTTTTGAAGTAGAGACGTTTTAGGGACTGATTTGGAGCTTTGGGAGGTCATCAATGGAGGTTTTAAGGGTTAATTTCGTGAAAATCGAAGCTGTAGGAAGAAGAAGAAGACGGAACAGTGTCAGACCCGTCACGGATCCGTGACGAGCACCGTGACAGGGGACGTCATGGCTCCGTGAGGGAGACCGTGACGAATGCGCCTGCAACGTTTATGGATCTGATGAACGGTATCTTCCTGCCATACTTAGACTAGTTCGTGGTGGTGCTCGTGGATGACATCTTGATCTACTCGTCGAGTGAGGAGGCACACGTGGAGCATTTGAGGACAGTTATGACCTTGTTACGCACCCATCAGTTGTACGACAACTTGGAGAAGTGCGAGTTTTGGCTCGCCGAGGTGAAATTCCTCGGACATGTTGTGTCTCGAGAGGGTATACTGGCCGATCCGGCGAAGATCGACGCAGTTTCGAAGTGGGCACGGCCCACGAGTGTCTTTGAGATCCGCAGCTTCTTAGGTTTGACAGGTTATTACCGACGGTTCGTCCAGGATTTCTCACGCCTGGCCGCACCAATGATTGCCCTGACGCGCAATGGAGTGGAGTTTGTGTGGACTGAGGGTTGTGAGCGATCCTTCACCGAGCTGAAGGCTCGTCTGACTACCACACCTGTGTTGATAATGCCGGAGCGTGGGATTGGGTATGATGTTTATTGTGATGCGTCCGGTGAGGGACCGAGCTGTGTGTTGATGCAGTCAGGGAAGGTAGTTGCCTATGGCTCCAGGCAGTTGAAGACGCATGAGCGCAACTACCCTACCCATGACTTGGAGTTGGCAGCGATCGTTTTCGCGCTGAAGAGCTGGCGACATTACCTGGATGGCGAGAGATTTCAGGTGTTCTCGGATCACAAGAGTCTCAAATACATCTTCTCCCAGCGAGACCTGAACATGCGCCAGAGGTGGTGGATGGAGTTACTTAAGGAGTACGACTTCGAGCTACTCTACCATCCGGGTAAGGCGAACGTTGTCGCCGATGCCCTGAGTAGGAAGTCGATCCATTGCCTTGCTGGTATATCAGTCCCAGAGTGGGACATGATGGGAGAGTTGAGCACGTTTGAGCTTGAGCTAGATGAGATTGCCAATGGCGTGGCCATGTGCTCGCTGGTGGCTCAGCCCACACTGGTTGCCGAATGTTAGAGGCGCAGGGTGTGGATGCCGAAGCGGAAGAGATCCGAGAGAGGATCGCCAGTGGTGTTGACGCGGAAGGCTGGGAGCAGGGTGCTGATCGGGGTCTACGATACCGAGGAGGGTTGTTTGTACCGCGCAATTGTAGATACGACGTGTTGAGAGAGTCTCATCACTCGCGTCTTGCTGTGCACCCGGGTGGCACTAAGATGTATCGGGACGTCAGGCGACAGTTTTGGTGGAGCGAGATGCGGAGAGCGGTTGCAGAGTTTGTCTCGAGGTGCGTCACTTGTCAGCAAGTGAAGGCTGAGCACCAGTGTCCCGCTGGATTATTATAGCCACTGCCGATTGCACAGTGGAAGTGGGAGCACGTCACGATGGACTTCGTGTGCAGTTTACCGAGATCGCCGAGAGGACAGGATGTAGTTTGGGTAGTGGTCGATCGGTTGACCAAGTCGGCTCACTTCCTAGCCATGATGATGACCGATACCGTTGACGCTCTGAGTCGTCTGTACATCCGTGAGATTATCCGTCTCCACGGGGTCCCAGTGTCGATCGTGTCCGACAGACATCCTTGATTCATTTTCAGGTTTTGGGAGAGTTTGCATAGAGCATTGAGGACCGAGGTCCTACTCAGTACATCGTACCACCCACAAAAAGACGGCCAGTCAGAGCGCACGATTCAGATCTTAGAAGATATGCTGCAGGCATGTGTGTTAGACTTCCGAGGGTCATGGGAGGACCACTTACCGTTAGCCGAGTTCGCCTACAACAACAGCTTCCAGGCCAGTATCGGGATGGCACCGTTTGAAGCGTTGTATGGTAGGCCGTGGCGATCGCCTGTGTGTTGGGCAGAAGTGGGAGACAAGAGTTTACTTGGTCCAGATCTTGTCCGAGAGACGACAGAGAATGTTGCGCTGATTCGGGAGCGGTTGAGGACTACGTAGAGTCGACAGAAGAGTTATGCTGATAGACGGCACCGACCTCTCGAGTTCACATATGGTGATCATGTATTCTTGAAGGTGAGCCCGAAAAAGGGGCTGGTACGGTTTAACCGCGGCGGAGGCAAGTTGGCCCCGCGGTACATAGGCCCTTTTGAGATTTTGGTCAGAGTGGGAGTCGTTGCTTATCGTCTTGTATTACCACCGCAACTTGGGAATGTCCGTAACGTCTTCCACGTTTCTCAACTACGGAAGTACACTGCAGACCCCTCCCATGTCATCGAGTGGACGGACATCGAGGTAGCTGAGGATGTTTCGTATGAGGAGCAGCCGATCAGGATTCTGGATACACGGGAGCAGGTCTTGCGTAGCAAGACTACCCGACTGGTACGGGTGCAGTGGCGGCACCACGGAGCAGAGTCGACCTGAGAGCGCGATGATGAGGTTCGCGCGAAGTACCCCGTTCTGTTCGACCCTTGAGGTACGTTCGTTTTAAATTTCGCGGACGAAATTTCTTTAAGGGGGGTAGATTGTAAGAACCGCCACGGGTCGACACCAGTCGAACATGTGAATTTTTGGCAAAACCGGAAAAGTCAACCGATGACTCCGGGAGTCATTCTGGACCTTTCCAGGACCCAAAAGCTTAGTCGTCGCTACGATTAGCTTAGTTGGGTCGTTTCCTTTCAAATGACTACTTTTGCGAAAAAGTCAAATCCGGGTCAAACGGGGTCAAATTAGGGGCTTTATCAGATTAATTTAAATGGGCTGAAATAATTATGGGTAGAGGTGGACCCCACATGGACACATGTCCATGTGTCTTGGAGGAGAAGAAAGGGGTTGAAGAAGACTCATTTGACCCCACCTTTTGCGCTTAAGGGGGAAAAGGACTAAAAGGGCAAAATAGGCATTACCCTTTTAGGTTAAAGGCCATTTGGAGCAAAAATCAACTTATATTTTGAGCTTGGCCGAAAATTACAAGAGAAGGGAGAGAGAGAAAACTCCATTGATGGAGGAGAAGAAGAGAAGAAAAGGAAGCTCCTTTTTGCTGGATTTCTCCACCAAAGTCCCTCATTCTTCCATATTTCTCATCCTTTCTTCATTTCCCAAGGTAAACTCTCTATCAAATCTCATTTTGATGAACTTTGGGTTGTGGGTTTGGTAGAAATTGCATGAACTAGGCTTGGGTTTTGTGGGTTTGAGGTTTTGATGGTTAAATGGATGATTTGTGGAGAAAAAAATGGAAGATTTTGATGGAAATGGGTTGGGTTTTGTTAGTTTGATGAAACCAACCTTGGGTTTTGAAGTTTTGGAGTTGTTGAGGCTATTTTTGAGGTTTTTGAGCTTAACAATGGAGTTTTGGAGAATCTAGAGCTTGTTAGGAACTTTTTGGGAGAAATGGGGTATTTTTCCGGCGACCGGAGGTTCGCCGGAGCTCTGGCCGGTCACCGGGTTAAATGACCGGCCATGGTCGGAGGATGAGTCACGGGACCGTGACCGACCACACGACTGTGGTCGGTCCGGCTACCCACGGTCCACGTATGGCCGTGGGGCCCACTTGGCCGGGGAGCGGGTTTGTCGTGTTCGGGTGGTCTTGGGTGACCCCCGGATCGATAATTCACACCCGGAACGAATTATGGAAGTGATTCGTGGAAATTCGGAAAATGTGAGAAGAAACTTTAATTACAGAATTTGAACGCGGGGACATCGGAAATTGATTCCGAAAAGTGCGTTGGAACACGTGAATTTAATTAGGATTGATAGAAACGAAAATGGAAATTTTCGGGACACCGAGAGACGTTTTCCCGATCCCGAGCATTTTCGCCAAACTGGGCGAAATGGGCCATTCCGGGCCCATTTTGACAAATTGAGTAATTGGGGATTTGTTTGGGGTGTTTTCTCTTTAATCATCCTTGAATTATTATTAATTCTCGTATTACTTTGTGATCTTAGACGTTGTTCCCGAGCACGACGGAGGAGGCTACTAGGCGGCTCGTGGTTGCTCGTGTTGGATAGCGGTTGAGGTAGGGAAAAGTAGCGAATACTGGTTTAATTACGGAAAGTTACTAGAATGCATATAGGATATAAACAACCGGAATAATTGTAGAATCACATGTAGGATGTGAATAACTAGGGTAGTTGTTTAATATATGGAACCACTTGCGGGCCAGGTTGTGCCCGTAGGTGTGGGACTTGCTGTGCTGTAGAATCACATGTGGGCCAGGTCGTGCCCGTAGGATTGTGTGTTGGTTGCTCTTGTTGTGATTAGTAATTTGTAATGTTCAGTATGTGGTATGCTCCGTTGTTAAATTATGGATCATGATATGTTATGAGAACGTCGTGACTGTTAGTGTGAATTATTGTCTTGTGATATGATCGGGTGATTGATAGACCGATGTGGTGTGTTCGGTAAGATTTGTTCGATATGGTTTGCTGGTATGAGATGTTGGGTATGATATGGTTGAGGATGGTGTTCCGGTCTGATATCTATACCGTGGAGGAGTCCGGTATAGGATATCTAGGAGGGGGACGGTGTTCCGGTACGATATCTATACCATAGAGGATTCCGGTATAGGATATCTAGGCCGAGGATTGGTTCCGGTGCGATACCTGTGCCGCAGAGGATACCGGTACAGGATATCTAGAGCCGAGGATGGTGTTCCAGAGCAATGTTTATACCGTAGAGGATTCCGATATAGGATACCTAGGCCGAGGTTGAGTTTCCGGTATGATATGTGTGATGTGATTTGTACCCCGTGCTACGGGAAGATACCCGACCAACGGAGGATTCCGGTTCGCTATATAATGAGTTGTACTCCGATGTTGTGTGTTCCGGGAAGATATCTAGGCCGATGTTGAGTTCGGTACGATATTGTGAGCCGGGCTGTGGAAGCCGGCGCATTGCTCTGGGATACTAGGGGTGTGGAAGTGGGTGCTAATGGTATTACTCTGTGTGTTTATCTGTTTTGGTTGCTGTGATTACTTATGTCTGTTATGTGATCCTTTGTGATTTTGAATACATTTATACCTGAGTTCACTGTATTGTCGTGCGAGTTCGCACGCGTGGTCAGTTGTGAGATAACCACGGTCGTTGCCCATTGAGAATTGTGTAGGTGACGGGTGCTAAGAGCATAGTTGAGAAGAAATGTATGAGTGTCGGTTCAGTATCAAGTTTGATTTACGGGTTGCTCCAGAGTGGGGTCAAGCGTTGTCTTTGAGTCATTTGTATAATGGGCCTTGTCACTGCTTACTAGTATGCCATAATCGGACGGGTATTCGTGGTGATGAGCAATAGCTCACTCCCGTTACTACTTTTTCCTACTGAGCGAAAGCTCACCCCCTGTTTCTACAGGTTTTGATCGCGATTTTATTTAGAGGACGTCTCGGAGCTGGGGAGCTTAGTGAGAGTCCTAGTTGGATGGTCTAGAGACGTACTTCCCTTTTGTATTAAACTCCTTATTACTTGGTTTTCGAGCTGTGACTCTTATTATCAGGATTGATCGGTTTAAACTATTATTGGAGATTTATTTTGTTTAAATTTGCTTTTACTATTATTATTTTAGTTCACCTCTCGAGTCTGGCCAAAACCGGATTTGGGGCGTGACACGTCTCCATAAGGTTTCATTGTCACGGTCGCATGATCAGTACTACCGCGAACCAGGTACGTAACCCCACCCGCCGTAAAAATTTGGTGGCACATTGGGTTGCGTTACGCTATAGGGATGCATGCTTTCGTCATAAGAGCTTGCCAGAGAAGATGCTGGACGTGTCGGACATTTTGTAGCTCTCGTCAAGGGCGCAACATATGCGGGTGATGGCGGCACATCTACAGATGGCAGAAGGAGAGAGCATAGTCAGGTTTTGGTGAAGAAGCCCGAGTCTCTGGTCGTTATTAATAGCCCGAATCAACTTTCGATATCAATTGTTTTTTACCTGCCTCCCCACATGTCGTCGTCCAATTCATGAGTCAACTATTCGACGAGTCATGAAATATTACACTTAATATCCTTAATATTACAGGCTGAACTCGGGCCCTTTAGAACCTCCACCCAGGGTTCGGGTGGCAGTGGCGTTTGGGGGACCGAAGGAGTCCTGCCGGGGTGTTTCAAAAGTCTCGATAAGAGGCTAAGGTCGGTAATTGGGTTGACTCGACGATGATTTTATGCATAGCAGGTGGAGAAGGATGTGGAGGCAAGGTTGTAAATGGCGCTAGGCGCTAGTCGAGCGGTGAGGACCCCTAAGCGTTAGGCGGGGACTAGTCGGGGCCTAGGCGGATTTAACTTTTTAATATTTTTAATTATTAATAAATATATATTACACAAATATAATCAAAAATTCAAAATATAAACTATATTTGTATGATATAAAAAAACATAAAGTATCAAATTACAAAATACTAAACCAAATAATGCTCTCATTTTGATTTTACTCTTTATTTTAATAAAAATATAAATTATAATGATGAACCACCAAAGAGGGACGCGTGCCATAATCTTTTTATCAAGAAATTTAAGACTATTACAAACATATCGTCTCCTTCACCTTTTCATCTCTTTTTCTAATGTCCAATTTTTTGTCTAATCGGGTGGGACGACGAGTCGGGTGGTTTTCGGATTTTGGACCCTAAGCGAGGCGGCGAGTGAGACGTTCTTATAGATTTTGGGACCTAAACGGGGTTCTAGCCGGACAAGGCGGAGACTGTTACAACCATGTGTGGAGGGCTCCACCAGAGCAGAGCCTTGGACGGGAAGCCCACATTCTCAACTCAACAGAGCACTCCTTACGCGATACACGAGAAATATAAACCAATCTCTACACCAGTGAGTGTCACGTGTCCCCACTCCATATACACAATACAACACAGAGGAGAGCCACTCATCGAATGCCATAACAAAAACTCTACTTCCGCTACTGCTTCACGCTTCTCTATCCGTTTATTTCCATCTACGGCACCGTTATGGCCTCGACGCAGGCCTCTCAGCCCCGTGAATATCGCAAGGGAAACTGGACCCTCCAGGAGACGCTGATCCTAATCACGGCCAAGAAAATGGACGACGAGCGTCGAGTCAAGACCACCTCTTCTTCGCCGCAATGCAGGGCCGGCGGCGAGCTCAGGTGGAAGTGGGTGGAGAACTACTGCTGGGAGCAAGGCTGTCACCGGAGCCAGAACCAGTGCAACGACAAATGGGACAACCTCCTCCGCGACTACAAGAAGGTCCGCGACTACCACTCCAAACCCGGCGACCCCTCCTACTGGCACTTGGACAAGCACCACCGCAAGGATCGGAATCTTCCCTCCAACATGGCCTTGGAGATCTATCAGGCCCTCAACGAGGTGGTCCAGACAAGATACCTCCACAGAGGCCATCTCGTGGGACCCCCCGCGGTTGTTCCTCCGCCGTTACCCATCGCTTTCAGACCGCCGCCGCCGTCGGATCAGCCGGTGGCTGCGCCTCGGCTTGTTCCTCCGCCTGTTTCAGGTAATAGTCCCCAGAGAGCGGTTATTAAAATATATTTTTTTATTAGTTTGGTCGCCAGACAATTATTTCGGTCAAAGTTGCAGCTGCAGCAGGATTTCAAAAGCTCTGACTCCTGCTTTATTGCCACATACTGTTTCCGTGATAGCGATAGGGTAGTACCGTAGTACACTATCGTTCACTGCGTCTTCGCCTATCAACCGTTGGATCAATCACGTATGGTCGTGATGATGATCACACACATTAGACTGTAGCTAGACAAGCACTGCACGTTGTTTGGATCAGAAATGAGAGATTCGGACAGTGATCGGAAACCAGGCAGTTACTTTTTGTAGGTTTTAAGAATAAATAAATCAATATTAACCATGATCACTACTCTACACGTATTTTACTATGTGTAGAGGGTTCCGACACTTCGGAGACGGACTCTGAAGACAAGGCCGACAGTGCCGAACGCCGGAAATTCCGAAAATTAGGATCGAGCATCGTGCGGAGCGCTTCGATCCTGGCGAGGGCGCTGAGGAGCAGTGGCGACAAGAACGACATGCGACACCAACAAGTGATGGAGATCGAACGGCGCAGACTTGAGGTGGACGAAGCCAGAAACGAAGTCAACCGGCAGGGAATGGCCAGTCTTGTCACCGCCGTCACCCACTTATCGGGTGCAGTAGAGTCGCTCGTTTCTGGTGGTAGCGGTCACACTTGACGATCGTATTCATTTGCTGCGGCAAAATTAAATAATTAACATTATTTTCATTTAACTGTGTGATTTGTTTCATATATATCGTGTTGTGAAAATTTAGTAACACTTATCAATCAGATCATTTTATTTATAGTTTTGAGATATGTAAAAAGTATGAGACCGTTCACATTGGGATTAAAGCGAATCGGTCTAATTCTGGTTTAACTAAGTTGATTTTTTTGGAAAATTGGTGTAAAATAGACCCGATTCGTGGGTCTATTTTTTTTTCTGTTCATAGCGGGGATAGGCCGATATTCTAAGTCAAATGTTAAGAACAAAATTAAATAAATTATGGTAAATGTAATATTATTATTTTCGAAAACCAACCAAGGATACTACAACGCAAACCCAATAAACAGGAAAATCCGAGAATCAACAAAAAACACTATCGACCAACCCGGGCGGATGAAAACTATGGTTTGGCGAACCCATTTATCTCGCGCAATTTCGTACATTCCCGAACAGCCGCTCACCACTCATGCTTGTTGAAGGGGAGAACAATATTACAGGCATACGTACGACCGACCTCGAGGAGTACCTCAACATCGGTGACGGTTGGACCGAGCTCATGTCGAGCCTACAAGAACGCCAACTCGAATCGCTTCACCCGAATATTGTTATTTTGCCAATGATCTTTGATATGTTTTTCGGACCGAGGAAATCGAGCCGAATCCATGGATTTCCAGTCCTCGTACAAATGGTGTCAATACCCTTTGGTGGTGCGATCATGAAGCATCCACACAACCACCAGTTGCCTCTCCTCCATATCGGTCCAACTTGGAACCATTAATGATTCAGTGTGGGAGAAAAAAGAAGTTGTCGACGTTTCTGTTTTGGGGAGAGTTTTGAAGATAAGGAGTTGGTGTCGATTCTGTGTTTGGGGTGGCTTTAAATATGGGAGGCCGAATCGTAGGGTTTTATTTTTGAAATTCCCAAATATTATCCAAAAGAAGAGAATTAGTCAAACCATTGAATATGGCAGATTCAGTACATGTGATCACATGGAAAATTGGACACATAAGAAAAAAAAATAGAAGGTCGCATTTATTTCGAATATTGTGGGCTACGTTTCTGAGTACAAAAAATAACAAACGTGTTCGAAACCGAGTACAACGATAGAAAATAAAAACATTGAACATGCTAGTTGTGGTTCATAGCTTGAAACACCTGAAAATAAGAGCCTTGTGGTTGGCTTTCTCCAGCAGGGTCCAGTTGGATGTGTCGAGAGCAATTGATTCAACGTATTGTCAATGACATCTGACACTTCATAAGCTTTGTCTTTGTGCGCTCAAACCGACCATGTTGACGTTGTTCTCACTTGATCATGTACATTATTGGTGGTGGACTCATATCATCCTCTGAACCACCACTTTCGTTCTCGGACTCCATAAACTTGGTTGGAGACTTTTTTTTTGAAATGAGAGGTTTTTGCCTTTAATAGATGAGGATGAGCTGCATTTTATAGGAAACCAAATCAGTCAAGGAGGTAACATTAGGAAGTTTCACGGTTCATATTATGATGAAATAAAGTTGCTAAAATACAGGTAAACGGAACGTCAGGAAAGCAGCAAAACTATCTTCCCGATATGTAACATAGATACATAATTACATTGAACTTAAGTATGGAAACAAAATGAACAAGTAGTTTACTAGTTGTCGTCATCCATAACGGCCTCCGTCCTGAACAAAGTCCAAATGCGTTTAATCATATCAACCTTCAGTTGCTGGTGCACTGCTGCATTCTCTAGTCGGTTTGAGTGGTTTCACATGTAATTATAACCTAGTAATGGCCCTCAATGGACGGGTATGATTGGCTCTTCTGATGGGAGTAATTCTATTTCTCCCTGGTAGGTGTCCCGTTCATCGTCCACAATCATGTTGTGTATAATAATTCACACGCGTATTATCATAGACAACTTCCTATCGCCCCAACCTCGAGCATACCTACTTATGATATGAAAATGGGCTTGTAGAATTCTGAATGCCCCCTTCACATCTTTCTTTGCGGCCTCCTATTTCTTTACGTATATCAAGTGCCTTGGTAGTTATGGCGTAAGGATGGACTTTACAAACGTCGCCCTCGGCGGGTAAATTCCGGTTGTTAAGTAGTAAGGAGTGTTGTACGTACCGTTGACCTAAAATGCGATCGGAGGCTGCTCATCTCGAAATATGTGAGCAAATATGAATGATTGGTTCAAAACATTAATATCGTTATTCGATCCCAACATACCAAAGTATGCGTGCCAAATCCAAGTGCCGGGCCCCGCAACTGCTTCAAGCATGATCGTAGGTTCAAAATGATCGTCTCGCTCATGAACCCCCTGATGCGCTTTTGGAAAATTCTTCCACGCCTAATGCATACAATCGAGGCTACCAATACAACCTAGAAAACCACGAGTTTTATTCACACGTGTAATGTAAGCAATATTATCATCGTTCGGCTTCTTGAGGTAGGTTTCACCAAAGATGTTGATTACAGCGAAGCAAAAAAGATGCATGCACTCGAGGGCCGTTGTCTCAACCATTTTCAAATACGCGTCAAGGTCGTCAGCCGAAGCACCGTAACATAACATCCGTATAGCTGAAATACACTTTTGAACTGTTGAGAACCCAGCCCGATCATGACAATCATTTTTTTGTTTGAAGTAGTCACCGAACACTAATTCACCATCTGCAATTTTAATGAACACAAATTGCGACATTCTGAAATGCCGACGAAATGTTTTTTTCATCATACATCGAGCTCTCTACAAAGTAATCGGACATAAGACAATCGTGAGCAGTTCTTCGATTTTCAAAAATATAATTCCTTTTGTATTTCCCTTGGACGGGTTTCATCATTCGTGCGTCTTACTCTCTAACCTTTTCTCGTAAAGACTCCAACATCTCTTTCTCCACTTCTCGGGTCCTTGCACATAAAGTTGTGTAGTCAATTTCGCTGCCATCGTACTCCTCGTTACTCGCTGAATCCATAACGAAAAGATGATAATAGAATTGGGAGAGAGAAAACGATTGATTTTTTTTTTGTGGGGAACAATTTTGTACAATGAAATAGTCTATTCATAGAACAAAAATTTTGAAATTAAAAAAAAATTCGGTGAGACGAATCTGTTGAATCGGTCACGTGGTAGAATCGTCACGCCATGCCGGATTTTGTGCGCCGAATCTCTCTATGTGTGGCTCTTTGATTCGGGCGGTTAACGACGAATCTGCGGAACCGACTTTGCAGACGGTTTGTAGAATCATAGACCGTCTAAATGCCTCCTCCCGATTCGACGCGCCTTAGACCCTACAGTGGATGATCTAAGCATTCAAGATGGTTGGTGTGTTCTTCCGTACAATGGAGTTGCTCGTAGTCACCAAAGTTTAGCACTACTATTAATTAATTAAAGAGGTTACTCCATGTCACGCCCCAAATCCGATTTTGACCGGACTCGAGACGTGATCTGTAACAATTAAGATAAAAGTGGTAAAATTGTAATAAACCCTTTTAAAGCTGAAAGCGAGTCCAAAATATTTCTCAATAATTTAATCCAAAATTTCAAATATAGTATCAAAACTTGACAAGTAACATAAGGTGAATGAAGTTCAACAATGTGGACCAACCCATCTCTAATACAACCCTCAAGACATCCGGAAGCTCCCGAGCTTCGAATTTCCCAGATCTCAAGTACACTTATACACACAATAGATAAACAAAAAGGGGTGAGCTTACGCTCAGTAGGGAAAATCATAAACAACTTTAGCCTCCAAGTTTAATAATAAAACTGCTTTAGATCGATGTCACAAAAGTGCTTAAAACCCTTAGACCAAAAGGTATAATAAACAAATAAAAAGAAACGAGAACATTATCACATTCTCAAGGATAACGATAACTTCCCAGAGAACAAAAAGAGAACATTATAATAAAATAGAAAACCATCACAACTGGGAACAAGTAAACACTATTAATCGATGGAAAAAACTATGGAATCAGTGTAATGAAATAGTATCACTTTTTCAACGATAACAGTAATTTAAAGATTCCATGAAAATATTATAACGAATCATAACTCATTACAATGAGAGCAATTAAGATCACGCCAACCACTCGCTTTCTCAAGCCTCCAATCCATGGATAGATTCTGGGATCACATCGGTTCCCATATTCCGATCCACCAGAGTACCCATATCATATCAGATTTTCCCTCGGTCCAGAGGAGGCACATGCATCGGGGCACCGGAAACCATCCCATAGGGACGTTCATCGTCGGGATTCTCGGAAATGCCACCAAAGGACCATAAGTCATAGGGAACCAAGTAGTGCTCACGTAGGACGCACACACTTGGGTGAAACCGCAGTAATCATCTCTCACGAAATAATCCGTCCAATTGCCCCGTAGGGTCCAATAACCAATGCCCTCAGGCTCCAATAATCAATCCTCATAATATCCAGTAACCAATGCCCTCAGGCTCCAATAATCAATCCTCAGAATATCCAGTAACCAATGCCCTCAGGCTCCAATACTCAACCAATAACTCACAGTATCTGCCAAACTCCAACCACCACACGGCACCGGATTACCCCCCGGTGTAGTACCGAACCGAACAACCAAAAATTTCAAGAATAAGAATAAGGAAAATACACTATAATTCATCCATCAATAAACACTTCTCGAATTACACTTTCATCACAGCAAAGACATCCAATAACACTCCACACTTACCGTATACTTACCTGTCACGAACCATCGGTACATCGATCACCTGATTGCACCCCTTGGTACAACTAGTCATACTCGATCATCCGTTCAATCAAACAAGTAATTCAACACGTAATCACTCAACCAAGCAAGTAAACATTCAACCAATCAAACATAAAATTAAACAAGTTTCATTAGACTCTTGATTATCCTACCAACTAGCAATCAAGCATGTGAACCTAGCACAACAACTAATCCGAGGGCTCATCACGGCCTCTCTACCAGTAAAACAATTCCCAAGTATTGAAAGCGCGTTACACTAGTTATTCTCATCCTAAGCATGCATACTAGACACATCCATTTATTAGTAATTGAAATACGATTATTCTAGTTATTCGCATCCTAAATGCAATTCTAGGACCTTTCCAATTTTATTATCCTAACATGCATACTAAGCGTTAAATAAGAAATTAAGACTTTCCCTACCTTGTGGTCTTCCTCTAACACTTCTCTGCCGTAAAGCTCGCTTCACCTCTCCTCCGTTCTTCACACGGGTCCCGGAATGGTTTTCGTCTCTCGAATGCAACCCCAAGGTCTTGACATACAAACAAACTCTAATCAAGATTTAACCAAGAAGCAAGCAAAGACCCAAAAACATACTCTTGAAGTAGACGAAAAGATCAAAAAGGGGTTCAAAGGGACCAAGACTGGTCTGCCACAGATCTGGTCACGGATCCGTGGACTGGGCCGTCACGGATCTCCTCACGGAGCCGTGTCTGGCACCGTCACGGTCTCCCTCACGGAGCCGTGACGTCCTCCGTCACGGTACCCGTCACGGGTCTGTGACGCTTGGTACTGTTCACCCGTCTGCTTCCTCCAGCTTCGGGTTTTCACGAATTATACCCTCCAAACCTCCATGGATGACCTTTTAAAGCTCCAAAAACAGTTCCTAAACGTCTCTACTTCAAAACCCACCATGGGTGTTCATCAAAACTCCAAAAACACGAATTAAAACCAACATCTAACCTCAAAATCCTCCAAAACCTCAATAACCAAACTCAAGCTTCAAAACCCAACAAGTTCTTCCATTCTCCGCCAAAACCCATGAACCAAAAGTTGTAGAAACGAAAATAGATGAGAGATTTACCTTGAGGATGAAGAGTAGAAGAGAACTCAAGTGTTTTAGAAGGGATTTGGATAGAAGATAGCTTCAAGCTTCCATTTTTCCTCCTTTCTTCTTCTTCAAGCCTCCAAAACCAATTTTCTCATCTCTCTCTCTCCCAATTTTGGCTGCCTTGGTATTCGTGCTGAAATGAGCCTCACATTGGGTCATAAACCTAGAGGGGATAGTGTCCAAAATACCCCCTTACCTTATCTCTTCCCAACAAAAACTAATAAGGGCATAAGGGTTATAATACACCCAATTCTTCCCTTCCAAGCAAGCATGGACACTTGTTCATGTGTGGACCACTCCTAGCTTAATTTAATTCCAGCAAACAAATTTATCGGATTTCGCTCTAAATCGAGTCACAATTGGCCGATAAAAGTCCCGGTTTGACTTCATCCAATATTACAGTCAACGGAAAGGAGATGGCCCAATTAAGCCAACCGTGATAGTGGCTAAGCCTTTTGGACCCCGGAAAGGTCCCGAATGACTTCCGGAGTCAATGGTTGACTTTTCCAGCCAAAAGTCAAACTTCGTCCAAAGTCACCGGTTCGACCGGAGTCGATCGGGGGCGGTTCTTACACTCCATGTCCTAACCCCTACTACACTTAATTGTCAAATCCGCACCCAAGCTTTGGAAAATTGTCAAATATTAACGAATTTCAAAACTGAATTATTAAAAACCAAAAAGTACTGTTTAAATTGATTGTTTCCATGAACAGTGAATCACGTGCGTCTCATGTGACTCATTTTTTAATGGAGCTTGGGCGAGCTGAGGTCAGGAAGAGATGAAATTTGAAGCTCGGACACAAAGAGATGAAGTTCGAAGAGCTGAGATGAAGAGATGAGGTCACGAAGAGATGAAGTTAGGCCAAGTTAACGTCCGAAGGAAGAACATATTTGAGGGTAAACTCGACTTTTCACATGGCCAAGTTAACGTCCGTTTAAAATTAGAAACAGTTGGCAATTTCAGTTAATTGACCATTACTGCATGGCAATTTCAATTGTATAGGGTTTGGTTTAACAATTTCTGAAAGTTGGGCGTTGGGACATGGAGCAACCCCATAATTAAATTGAAAGCAGGAGAATTGATTGGTCTTGTTGTTTTGTCTGTTTATTTTTTATTAACAAAGCATATTTAAATTAAACCTCACTAAAGGAGGAAGAAGAGTACAACCAAAAGTCTAGCTATAGGCTCGACAACAAAAAACAAAGCATAAAAAAGATTATAACACCTGAAGAACCAATAGGAACATCGAAAGCCAACTAAGCCTCGAAACCATACAACTTTACAGAGTAAGCCACCAAGAAGACGAGCAAAATGAAACAACTAAGACAAGGCCTATTACCCAAATTTAACAACCATGAAGTGCTAATTGAAAAAAAATGATCTACAAACATTTATATTTAACCAAGTTGAAGCCAACAAACCGATAAAAACTTAACCCCACCCTTGTCAAAGCTGAGCAACTCCCTTGACCCAAACGGGAACATACCCGATGAAAACTCAACGGAACTCCCTTTCCCCACTCACTCAATTGATTGGCTTCTAAGAAGGTAAAAAGACTTTAACCCTCGCTGGTTGCCAACACCTTCAACCGACGAGATCGATGTTAGTCTTAGTGCCTGTAGTTCAATCCTAAATGTCCAAATGTATATATCATTGTTAGCAATAAAATTAAAGCGACTTTATATTACTTATGTGTTGGAGTAATATATTGATGTGTGCTCTGATCTATGCCCACCATGCGAATAGAACCATAGATCGAGATAGATCACACTCTATGGGTCCCTAGTCAACAAAGCTTCACTAGAAGAGACTAGTATGAAAGATGGCTCTTTATGGCTTACGTTCTATTACTCATTGGAATGAGATTCCGGAGTCTGATCATATACATCATGTGGGGCATGATATTGGACGACCCGACATGAATATGTGCCATAGATCAAGTCATGAACATATTCATTGTCGTAGCTTGTCATGTATCCTTAGACCAAGGAGTCTTTGTGATCGCTATGTGATGCGGGTGCATTTTAACACGTAAAAGGGCCACATTATATCGACTTATACATGCTTTTGGTCCCGATTTTCTATCATATATTTAGATTTAGGATGAATAATTGACTTCATCGATATATTCTAAGTTTCGATGGATTTTCGTTGCATTTTGGGTGTTTCGGGCTTGTGGACCGTCAAGAGGGTCGATTTTGTTCGCTCTGAAATATATTCATGATTGGTCTTTTTTTGTAGGTCTTGAAAAGAGGAATTTTTTGGTGCAAGAACGAGATCGATTGGAGTTCAAACGAAGCCGGAGCGAGCAAAATAGCGAAAAAGGATGAAAAATGGAGCAGCAAACTGCCGCCTGACACGTGTCCGGTCCCGCAGCCGCCAGCCCAGCCGTCGGATCTCCATGCGGTCGACACGTGGCGCCGCCGCCAGCCGCCAACCCCAGCTGCGCCTGGCAAGTGGCAATCCGGACCCGCCTTCGCGCGCGTGGCTAGTCGCCCTATTGCCACGCGTCCCAGCCCAGCCGCCGGCCCGCCCCTGCCTGCGTGGCTCGCCCACGTGACGCCACCTGTCCCAGTCTGGCCCACGCCAGCCGCCCTCTCTCCTCAGCTCGCCACCTGTCCAAGCTCAACCCTTTCTCCCTGAGACACCTGTCTCTCAACTCCTCCACCGACACGCGTGATAGGGCAGCAGTTTCTCTCTTTTTACTCACACAGCCACATTACACAAAAGGGGGGATCTGCTTCACCATTTTTGGGAACAGAGCACGAACACGAAGGAGAAGCATTGTTTATGTACAGTTTTTATTTTTAATTTTTATATAGAGTTTGTAAGAGAGAATATTATATTGATTCAATAGTTGAGGATCTATATTTTGTGGGTGGAGAATCATTTTGAGATTTATTTGGGTGTTGATTTTTGGAGACAAACTCCATTATTGGCTACACAAGTGAATTTCTTTTGGTGAATCTTCAAGAGCTTCAAGGAGAGAGATCGAAGAAGAGGAAGAGCAACATTAGACGGCTAATTTAGTGATTGTATCTCAACTTTTATCTTGATTATGAATTTAATTGTTTGCTCATTTTCATCTTTTCATTTTCTCACCATGAACAACTAAACCCCCAATTTCTAGGGTTATGGGGGATTAGAGTAGTGATTTCCATGTTTTGAATGCTTCGATTGTGGTGATTGATGACTTGTATTAGTGTCTATGATTGATTTGTGCTTAATGCTTTACCTTTCGTGTAGGCTTGGTAATTGTTTCGAATTAGGATCTGTCGCTCGAAAGAGGAGGGTTCTAATTAAGTCAAAAATCGATCATAGGTTGGATTTAAATCCTAGCTAGAACTAGCGGGGTTAATACAACTGCAATAGCTGTAGACTTGTTTGGTCAAAAGTTAGAAGTTGTCGTAGAGCTTAACGCTTTGGGTCTTCCTACATCGAGGTTCGAAAGAACTCGGTGGTTAGATTCCATTAGGGTCCGAATCGTTCGAAAGAAGTTAGGACTAGAGTCGAGATAACTCGTTGCCTCTAAAATAAATCGACATCGCTACAATCGAACGTGTTCAATTTTATGGAATGAACTCGATGAACCCATGCCCTTGATCTCTCTTCACTTGATTCAAGATAAGAAAGCTCTCTGTTAAATTCTGTATTTGCTTTTTAGTCGTTATAGGTTTATTTTCCAAACATAAAAACTCATTTTTTACCGAAACAGTTTAGCTACGAACTTTAAATAGTAAGTGATTGTCTATTGCTCCTTTGGGCTCGATATTCCGGACTTCAAATCCGATTACTACTTGACGGCTGGTGCACTTGCCGTGCTCAAGTTTGCGTTTAAACCCGCAGGGCGTCAAGTTTTATGGCTCCAACAATCTCTACTCAAAGAAATCCCCAAATGAGGTATGAGAAAGATATCGGTTCTCGGTCGCTTGATCGAGAGTGACTGAAAGAATAGCATGGCCATGCACATGATACTGGGTATCATATATTCAGCCATCTCACATATCAAGGAACAGTGATTGAGAATAATAAGGATGACGACTCTATGCCTTATCTCAATCAGGATATCGGAGATAAAAGGATAATGACAGGGACGACGGAAAGGTTAGAATCGACATGGTCGATTCGTTATGCAGTGTCAGGCAATACTAAAGTCTCGTTAGTTGCCACTTAAATAGGATCAAGTAAAATGGGATTTTACGTTGATCTATTGACATGCATAAACCTAAGGGTCACACCGGAGAATGAAACTCATTGACACATTTATGGAGAATGGCCAAAAGGGAGTTGTCTCGGGACATGACCAAAACTGGGTTTTGGGTCATGTGCCCGTAAGTGAATAGGACTTTACAGATCGAGACAAGGCTTGGAGTCTTGGGATTAATCACGTCGGATAATGTTGGACATTTCCTGTATGGAAGGCTTGGAGGCAATGAGCGAATCACGGGACCTCGTTGGAAATGGCCACGGGCCATGTTCCAAGAGGCCCATGAAAGGCCCATGCAACCAAGGCGCATGGTACTAATTAATCAAGTCTTGATTAATTAGTACTAAGTAAGCAAGACAAGGATTAAGGTGTTGGTGATTCACCACCTAACCCAATCTTGTCTTGCCATACTTTGTCCTATTTACACCTTACTTGTCACCATGCTTGTCCCATGCCTTTAGTTGGACAAGTATGGAGTTTGTTATGTTTAAGTCATCTTTTTTCAACATAACAAAAACAAGATACAAATGGGAATCAACTTTTTTCTCTCCCTCCTCCTACCATTTCGGGTTTGGGTAGTTTCCACCTCCATTTTTGTGTTCTTGAGTCCTCAAAGAGAAGAACTACGTGGCTTTGATTCCCATGTGGATACGTAGGCGCCTTGGAGACTCAAGCCAATCATTCGTTAACCGGTGTTCTTGTTTTGGTAAGAAATAATGCTGAATTTTTCTCTTGTGAATCCATTCTTTGTTAGTTGTTTCATGGTTTTAATCGTCTCTTGGTTTTCCTTGATTTTCCGTTGCGAGTTGGTTCATCTCCAACCCTACCTTGAGACCCAACAATCGAACCACTCTAAGAACGAGAAGAAGCGAAGACCAATCAAAAAGAGAGGGAGAAAAGGAAGGGAGAAGAAAAATGAACAAAGAGGGGAAAGAAATTACCAGATACTGGAGCTCAAACTCAGTCCAAAAAAACCCAATTCCGGCCAACACCGAGAGAAGACCCAAATGGGGAGAACCGTTATTTTTCACGAGTACGAGCTCATACCTCCTAGAAGGCAGTAACAAGTCATCACTTACGGGGATCCTATGTTTGAACTCAAGTTGAGCATTCCGAAACCGTGACCGTTGACCTCTCGTCGGCCAACACCAAGTCAAGACCCAAGGGGAAAGACATGTAGTTATACCGAGAATGAGTAAAACTGAACTCGGACAGATCTGACACCAAAGCCAACAGAGAAGCACAACACCACAAAACGGGTCAAGAGAGATCCTTACCGTCCGCAAAAACGAAGGGTTTTGAACCGCAACGAATCAATGACCCGGTCGATCAAGAAACGCTTCTCACAATAGAAGTGGAACCAATCGCCAGAGAAGGAGCAGCCAAGAATCTAACTTGGGTTGGAACCCGCTGCCACCACTGTCTCGAACTGATAATGGAGAAGAAGCATTAGGGGCTAACACCCGAAAATCCAACTGATATCAGCTCCTTGGCAATGAGACGGAACACACGAGACTACCACCAAAATGTCGTCTCCTAACCACCCAAAGCCTCAACCCAACTCTCAAACCTTCAATTCCAGGCCAACCTTCTTCGCTAAATGTTCACCAACCACTACTAAAAACCAACCAACTCCAAATAAAGCTCCACCACGCGGAGAAAAAAATGGAAGAAGAGGAATAAAACTGAAGTCAAAGACTAGACAATATCTCACCAGAACAAGCCTGAGGAGAAGCCCCATCCATAGCTATGGGAACACTGTCGCCAACAAAAAAGAGAACTAGACGGAGACCAGACTTCCCACGAGGACACGGGAGCTGAGACAAGGTAGCCGTTTCCTCATACTAGCAACATCACTATGAACCCAGTTCAGGACAAGCAACACCCTCCTTAGGCATCCCACAAGAGAACAAATCTGTCTCAAGAGTCTAGGAGCGAGGTCGAAGCTCCGGAGTCCCAAGGAGAGAACACCATAATACAAACGCAACCCGGAGCAACCAGCTGGAGATGGTGACCAGAGAATCCGTGAGTCATTGTAAAACTAGATCTACAACAAATCCAACCGGAAATTCTTCCCACGCATAAAACTGACATACCTCGCCGATGACAACGAAGAACTACGAACCACTGACCTGAGTGAACACGCGCCACCGGAACTAGAGACGGGGCACAGACTTAGGCGCACCGCACGACCGGGTCACAGGCTTTCAAATGACTAAGATCTTCGGATCTGAAGATGCTGAGCCACTTGTAATGCGGCTTCAATCAACTCAGATCTATAAATTTAAAGGTGCTGAGCCACCTACAACTCTGACAACGAGGAGCAGACCGGAGGATGAGGATTGAACGAAGGAGTTTCAACTGACCGAGAAGGATTCGACGAAAGGTGGAACGAAAATGAAGATGAGAGGGTAAAGGGAATAGGGTCGAGAGAGTCCTCATCGGCGACAACCAGGGTCGTAGTTTTAGCCGTCACCAACAGGGGAGTGAAAAGGGAGGCGACGGGTTTCGTAAAGAGAAAAAAAGAGGTCACGATAGGGAGAAATGTTAAGTTCTGTTTGTTTTATCTATGATTTGGTTACTTAAAAAATATATATATAAATGCCAATAAAACTAATTTGGTTGAATTGAACGAGGCTTTGTCTCTTTACTGATATAAACGACAGAAGTTAAAGAAAGATTTTGATTATTAAACATATATTTTTTTGTAAGAGGTTGAACGTTCATCAATGATCTCTTGTTTTTAGTCGAGTGGCAGAGGGAAGTAGAACTGAACTTTGCAACTCTGTAAAAATAGCCACAGTCAACCGCTTTCGGGGTCAAGTGTGGAGGCCACGGACGCAGGTGTTGTCGCAGATCGGTCTAATCTGATTTTCTTAGCAATCATGGGCCAACTCGTCTCCCCAAAGACTAGTTCTTAATTTTATCAAATAAGTAATATATTTGTCCACCCAAAATTTATAAAGGCTTGAAAGGTTTGGAATCCGGTGATAGCCGGGTGGGGAATTTGTTGGGTTGTCTATGAAAAAGTGAAACAAATTATAATCCCTCAGAGCAAAAAGCTTTTAGGCATAAGTTGCTTTTGTTTTTTTATTACTCTGCAAAACCCTAAGCGGGTTCCTCATTTTGTCAAAGTTGTTGGCACCATCGGTGGCCGTTCGGGCTTCGGCATAAGGGGCTTTCGGTGGGGGCTTGTGCCTCGAGTCTGCCGGAGTTGCATCTCCTTGTGACAATGTTTGATTATGTCAAATGCTTCTCTGAGTCCCGTCGTTCCGTTTGCCTCCTTCGTTGCTCCCCCATCGCTCGAGTGTTAGTCTTAGTGCCCGTAGTTCAATCATAAATATCCAAATGTATATATCACCATTAGCAATAAAATTAAAACAAGTTTATAATACTTATGTGTTAGAGTAATATATCGATGTGTTTTCTAATCTATGCCCACAATACGAATAGAACCATATATCGAGATATATCACACTCGATGGGTCCCTAGTCAACAAAGCTTCACTAGAAGCAACTAGTATCAGAGATGGCTCTTTATGGATTATGTTCTATTAATTATTAGAATGGGATTCCGGAGTCTGATCATAGATATCATGTGAGATATGATATTGGACGACCTGCCTTAAATATGTGTCATAGATTGAGTCATGAACATATTCAGTGTCGTAGATAGTCATGTATCCTTAGACCACAGAGTCTTTGTGATCGGTATGCAGTCAACAACTGAGTTTGAACTGAGCCCAACGTTGTCCTAATAGGGCTTCCATAACGGCCACGATTGGCTTAGTGACGGGCTGCATGAGTGACACGAAAGATGGTTGACACTCTGAGATTTAACTCTCAGAATGGCACAGCAAGCGTACCGGTCGTCAAGTAGTATTCGGGTTTTAAGTCCGAGATATCGTACCCAAGGGAGCAATTAAGCAAGCACTTTAGTTAATTAATTCGATGGTCAAGCTATTCCTATAACGATGTTTGGTTTTTGTTTCAGAAAATATTAAATTCATGCAAGTAATGAGAATATATGAATGATCAGAAACGAAGAACAAAGTCACAGCAGGGTTGTAAATCAGAGATAAAAAGGCGATCTAGGACATTAACGGGGTTCGAATGTGATGAATGACTTAACGGAGTTCAGTATGCATTTGCAACTAATACTATTCTAAAGGCAACGGGAATTCTCTAAGTATAGTCCTAACCATCTCTCGATCGTATTAGGACCCTAACATACTCGGTCCACCTAATTATCTCTAATCTAGGTGTAGAGCGGTATATAGCATTAAATTCTATGAATTCCTCTAACTTTCGGGTTTTACTCCTATAGCTATTGCACTCGTGTCAGTCTAACCATATTCTGGCTTAGATTAAAACCCGAGCTATCTCATTCCTTTTCCTCCTATTAACCTCATTTCTCAATTGTTGGTTAACACGATTTGAACATTTCCCACGTGATCAAGGCAAAAAAAGCATTACGAACAAAATGAGATAAAAAAAATCCTAATACTAGTTAACAAATGCATAAGCCGAACAAAGCTAAATCTCCCTTCTCTCTAACTCCCTCTCTCTAAAAGCGTCACAACCCTAGCCTTCCACGCTTGGTCGTCAATGATTCTTGTGCAACTCCGGTTGCTAAACACTCACCGATGGCCGTTTTCCCTCTTTCCATCCGCTCCTCTCCTTCTTTTTCCCTCCTTTGCTTCGGGTCGGCCTTTGAAGGCCTTTGTCCGGCCCCTTCGTTCTTATATTTGGTTTATTCCGGGTGTTTCCGGTGACTGGGTGTCGGTTTAAACACTGTGGGAGGTATCTCATGGGTTAGATCGGGGCTTTTGGGGGCCGATTTCGTGGTGGTTGGGGGTTTTCTTTTAGTTTCGACTCTTTCCTTCTTCAATCTTCTCTGTTTCTTCCTTCCTCGCCTACCTGTGTCTCAGATCTCGTCTCACTTCGTAGATCCAGCGTCTCCACCGTCCTTAGGTTCAGAGCCCCAACTTCTCAAAGTGCTCCCTTCCTACCCCAGTTCTCTCCATAGTTTGGAGTTCTATTCCGGCGTTACCGTGGTTTGGTGTCTGTAATGCACCGAGGAAGGTTTTCGTGGGTAGATCTTGGGTTTTGAGGTTCTGTACCGGGTTGGGATTGTGGGGATCTGGGTCCGGGAGTGTTTCCCTCCGTGGGTTCTCTGATGGCTCATCCGGAAAAGCTGTGGTGGTGTACTTCGGTATTACTAGTTTCCTCGTCCCTTCGTCGTATCTCTCTTTCGGCAGATCTGGGCTAGAGCTTCTTGTCTCTTCTTCGGGTGAGTTCGAGGAGCTGGATCTCTCCCTTTTGGGTGCTGATTCGGTGCTGGCTGACGGCTAAGACTTCGAGTTCGGAGATCTTAGAGATCCGGCCGTAACAGATCTATCTTCACCGGCTCTATTGTCTCAGGTACTTCTCGCATCATTTCCTTCCCTAGAAGTTCTTCCCCCCTCGTTCTCGGTGGTGAGTTCGGGGCCTCATGGTTGAGGTTGGCCACCATGAAGAGTTTAGCCAAATGGCGTGTTTGAAGTTCTTTAGGGTTGGTTTTTGTGTGATGATTTTCTGAGTTTAGTGTTTTGGTGTTGACTTTTCCGGCCTCCCCTGCTCGGGTCACCGCTCGGTGTTGGCCGGCAGTGGGTTACCTTTCATTGGTAGCTGTGGGTCGGTTGCAGGAGATTGGGTGACTTTGGGATTAGGTGGGTTCCCTGGCTTTCCGGTGACGTTGCTTGGTTTGCTTCCCTCGGGGTTTCTTTGGTGAAGTTCGACTTTGGTTTGCTGTTCATTTTCAGTTTTGTGTTTATTCGATCTGTTTGCGCTTAACAGTTGTTTATTTGGGTTCGGTAGACCTTGTTGTTTTGGTTTCTGGTTTTTATTGTCTAAAGACCCGTGTTTGGGTTCGTTGGGTTAGTTGGACGAGCTGCGTCTCGATCCCGTCCCTTTTTCTAGTTGCTTAATGGTGGTTAAATATACTTAGGTAAGAGTCCTGTGTTTAAACCCTTCCGTTTGGTTGGTTTGGACGAGCTGCGTCTCGATCCTGTTCTTAGGGTGTTTGTTACTTCATGTTTGTAAAATTTGGGGATCAAGCCCTATGTTGTACCCATTCAATGGGATGTTGAATGGTGGTTTGAGGTGCCTCAGGCATGCTCTGTTCTGTATGAGGGTTTTCCCTTGGCCCTGTTTTCAGTTTGAAAACTTGGTCTTTATAAATAAAATTTGCTGATAAAAAAAAACTCATCACATCTTTACCCCTAGCCCTAGATCAATGAGAGTTTAGTTCATAGCAAGGAGACGAGAACACAAGGAATTGATAAAAACCATGATACTCATATTAATCCAATGAAGTAATACAATTGTCAAAGTTTATACAAAACCTACGAAAACCTTCGATGATGAGTTTCACTCTCTTTTGATCTTAAAGTCTTCTCCTCTAATTGCTCTCCAAGTTCTCCCAAGGTGTATTTTTCTTCTCAATTTCGTGATACCAATATAATGACCTTATATCCCTTTTATATGTTGAATTAAATCTGATTAAAAACGGGAAAGGCAGCTAGAAATTGCGTTTCTGACGTCTGCACTGTCGCATCACGCCGTGCATTTCAGGGTGCATCTTAAGTTGCACCGGTTATTTGCACGGCGTGCAACTTTCCGGTGCAGATTTTTTTGTCTCTGATCTGGATACACCACCAGGTTGCACGCCGTGCAACAAGTGGTGCACTGCTTCTTTGCACCCCGTGCAAAGAACTGGTGCACCTTACTGACACTTCTGACCAACTTCCAATTTGGCTCCGTTTCGCTCCCGTTTCACCCCTTTTTGCTCTAATTGCTTGGCGAACTCTGAAATAAGACCAATTACACAAAATGAGAGTAAATTGCATCATTTTATATTAACTCGGGATTAAAAAGAACATAAATGTGGGCTAATGACATCCGAAATAGATGTATTTTATGTCCACATCAATGGCTAAGGGATTTATCTCTCATACTGCGGTATGGGAAAGATATTGGTTCTCGGCCGCTTGATCGAGAGAGACTGAAGGAATAGCATGGCCATGCACATGATACTGGGTATCATATATTCAGTCATCTCACGTATCAAATATCATTGATTGAGAATAATAAGGATGACGACTCTACGCCTAATCTCATTCAGGATATCAGTGATAAAAGGATTATGATAGGAACAATGGAAATGTTAGAATCGACAGGGTCGATTCGTATTGCAGTGCCAGGAAATAGTAGAGTCTCGTTAGTTACCACTTATATAGGATCAAGTAAAATGAGATTTTATGTTAATCTATTGACATGCATAAACCTAAGGGTCACACTCGAGGATGAAACTCATTGACACATTTATGGAGAATGACCAAAAGGGAGTTGTCTTGAGACATGACCGAACTTGGGTTTTGGGTCATGTGCCCGTAAGTGAATAGGACTTTACGGATTGAGACAAGCCTTGGAGTCCTGGGATTGATCACGTCGGATAATGTTGGAAATTTCTGGTATGAAAGGCTTGGAGGCGATGAGCGCGTCACGGGACCTCGTTGGGGATGGCCACGGGCCATGTTCCAAGAGGCCCCTAAGACGCCCATGTAACCAAGATCCATGAAACTAATTAATCAAGTCTTGATTAATTAGTACTAAGTAAGCAAGACAAAGATTAAGGTGTTGGTGATTCACCACCTAACCCCATCTTGTCTAGCCATACTTAACACCATACTTGTCCTATACTATTTTTATTATGTTGATAAGATCTAATTGGTTTAAATCATCCTTTTCCAACATAACAAACATAAGAAACAAATAGGAAGCATTTTCTCTCTCTCTCTCTCCCCCTCATCTCCATTTTTGGTATTCTTGAGTCCTCATAAGAAGAACTATGTTGCTTTGATTCCCAAGTGGATACGTAGGCGTCTTGGAGACTTAAGCCAAATCATTCTTTACCCGGTGTTCTTGTTCAGGTATGAAAATGATGATTTTTTCTTGTGATTCTAATCTTTACTAGTTGATTCATGGTTTTAATGGTCTCTTGGTTTTATTTTTCATTCCCCTACAAGTTGGTTCATTTCCTACCCTACCTCAAGACCCAATAGTAGTATCAGAGTCGTGCTACCTTCGAGATTCACAAGACGGTGTTGAGAAATTTCTATTTTGCTTGATAGTTTCGGTTTATGCATATTATTTTGCTAAATTGTATTTTTTATGGGTTTAATGCATGAAAAATGAGTTTTTGAAAATTATATCAAAATTGGATTTTTTGAAAAAACTTTGCTTTTTCGGGTCTCGGGAGCAGGACTCTTGGGTAGCCGAAACCAAAACCGAACGGGACTCCGTTCGACGGAGGACGAGCATGACCATTTGATGCTCGATATTCCAAGAGAAACCGTTTTTTTATTCATGACGAGTTTGGAACCGTCTTGACGAACTCAAAAATCAAATGTTCAAAAGTTTCAATTTTGAACGGTTTCGATAAACCGAGCTTCGAATTTTTTTGAAACTTGGCTATTAAATAAAACCAAAAAATCACATGATGTTTATTAACATGCTTGTTTGATAACACGATGTGTGATGTGATGTTTTCATGATGTACATAATAGCCACGAGCTCGATTTTATTATTTATCGCTTTTCACAGCTTGCGAGCCGTTAAAGTTAGCGTGTAATTTTTTTTCCGAGGTGTGGTCGTTGAACCACTTATTTGTAATATTTATTAATTCCCAACATGCGAGTCGTGTATTAAATTGTAATATTTTTCTCAAGACGAAGAAGTGGCGAAAATGTCATTTGGTGGTTTCTCGGGTATTGACATCGGTTTGGAGTCAGTGGAGTTCAAGAAACTAGTGGGAGTTAGATTAGGGGGCTATTATGTGCACATTTATCACTTTATTCTTGGTTTAGTTTTTTCATGATTAATTCTATGTGTTTTAGAATTGCATGCTTAACTTTAATTACCAAGTATATCACATCACATGCAAAGATAAAATTGGTTTTTGATCATTGTTTGTGAGCCCTTAGAATCAGCATTACATTGGATTTAGTTGATGGGTTCGAATGAAGAATTACATTGGATGTAATTGCATACATCATTATATTTGGAATGTAGTTGATGTGCTCATCGCATCTAGGATGTGCCAAAAGTTTTAAACAGAACCGGACAAGTAAAAATGGGTCATGTCCGATATCTTCCTGTCTTATGGGTGTCGTGCGCCTTAGCGGAGCACCTACATGTGACGGGCCATAGTTGAAAATTGGTGGACCCGGTTACGATTCTCAACTAGGGTTGAGCTAATGTATCAAATAGGGTAATTCGTGTATAAAAGTAA
Source organism: Erodium maritimum (assembly GCA_963921825.1). Classification (NCBI taxonomy): domain Eukaryota; kingdom Viridiplantae; phylum Streptophyta; class Magnoliopsida; order Geraniales; family Geraniaceae; genus Erodium; species Erodium maritimum. The sequence continues at coordinate 76,298,504 of OY997590.1, forward strand.
ATATCCTAACCAAGAGTCGTATTGGATGTAATTGGATGGGGTCCTACCTACATAGCTCGATTAAGTGGTGAGCCTTCGTTCAGCTTGATCGAGTGAATCAAGGATCTTGGTTTTAGATTCTATAGGTTTAGAATCGATTGGTTGGTGTTTAAACTTGATCTTCATAAGATTCATTCAGTTTACTGATTGAATTTTACCTGTTGTTAGGAGGTCATTCTTCACATTAATGAATCTTTATCTGAAGAAAAATTGATTGAAGAAAATACATCAACTCCACTGTCCAAATGAACAAAACGTGTATTCAAGAAGTGTACCTCGGAAAAAGAGGTTGCTAAGGAAACTGTTGTATCAACTCTGACAAAAGGAAAGGAAGTTGTTGCCTAAAGAAGGATCATGTGGAAATTTATAAAAGATGGGAATGTGCCACCCACATATCTCTATGCCCAGAAAGGGAAGTTGTTGACAACTCCAATGGTTTGGAGAAAGTGTTCAAAGTTCTTGAAAATGCTTAGTTGATGAAAGATGATGAAGATATTTCAGAAAGTGTTGAGCCGGAAAGTCTCCTTGTCTCGGTCTAATCTCTAGTGAAGCTTGGTGTCTTCAATTCCATTTGGTAGTTACTCTTGATAAACTATGATCTTGGTTACTTTTGCCTCAGATATGTCCGAGCTAAAAATTGTGATGTATTAGAACTCCTCACTACTTTCCTCCTCACTAATCTGTGAATTGATGTGTTGCTCCACTACTTCTGTTAGTTTATGATCTGTTTTTGATAAAGTACTATCTTTTGGAGTATGTTTCCTTTGACCACTTTTTGAGGCAATCGAGGGGGAGAAAGATATGGTGATTGTGGGATAAATGATAATTTGATTACATAGCACAAATTTCTTGTTGAAAAGTATTTGTTTCCTACTGTGCTTTCTTCTTTGTTCTTTCTAACGCTTGTTGACATCTCCAGACTGATGAAGTAAGGATGCTTGCCTATAAAAATGGTCAAAGGTGGAGATTGCTGCTAAATTTGTATTGGTCATTTGTGTGTCAAGTCAGTTTTTAATAAGGATGTCAGTAGACAACATTTTTGTACAACCGTTGTGAAGCTGAATGAATGTATCAACACATAATGTCATGGACATGACAGTGAATGACGGCGCACCCGCATGGAATTTATCTACCGTATCCAGAACGTATCCATGCCTTTCCGGTTAGAGGATTTGTTTCCTAGTATGAAGATACTTTCTTAATATATATCTCCTATATTATAGAAAGTCTCTAAGACAAGGAAACTAGCAGATTTTCCCCGATCTTGACTCTAGAGGTGGAGAAACCCTAGGAACCACAATACAAGGGAAACTATAGCTATAAATACAAGTTCATTCATTAAAGATCAGTTCGGATCCATTTGCTAAATCTCAAAGATTATACGGTGAGCAAGATTCATTTATGCATGTCCTCTAAGGACTGTTACTCGTGATTTTTGGTATATAATTTTGGATTCCTAATCATGTTGTTGGAAGTCAAATGAATTAAACTAAGGAGACCGTTGTGTGCTCATACTATGATTTATGACTGATCAAGTAGTTGAGCCATGTGGTGACCATTGAAGCATCACAACATTCATTGAAGAACAAGAACAATCCGAGACAGAAGAGCTCGTAGGGTGGAACTGAGATTGAATCTCGGGTTCAGGGGGAGACCCTGTTTAGGTTTTTACTTTGTAATGATAGAATAGGTTGATCTAGATGATTTGATAAATTGTATGTTGATTTATTACTTGATAGTGAAAACCTTTCCGCTGGTAGAGTGCCCTCCGATATAGGTAATGTTGCACCGAATTGAATAACCAATTTTGTGTGTTCTTTGTGTATGCTGGCTTACTGATTAGTAGTTGCCTTTCTGAATTGCAACCATGATGCAAGTAAATAAGTCATAACATCTTTAGTGACATCTTGCCATCACAGTTGAATAGCATTTCAGTTTTGATTCTTAATGCAAGTTGTAATATTGTGTAACATCCACTCTTTAATATGAGTAATAAAATTATGTAATTTTCACTTATAAAAAATTGTAACGTTATTCACGAAATTTTGTAATATCATTTATGAGATTCCGCAACATCATTTACGAGATTCTGTAACACCACTTACAAAATTTTGTAACAAAAAAATGGATCGATTTTTCAATTATGTAACATCAAAATTTGAATTCTCTAACATATTTGTTTAAATTCTGTAATATCGATGTTTAAATTCTGTAACATCACTTACGAAATTCTGTAACACCACTAACAAAATTCTGTAACAAAAAAATATGTTTGGATTTTTCAATTATGTAAAATCGAATTTTAAATTATGTAACATTTTTTTATCAGCTCAAAAATTTATTAAGAAGAAGATATGTTCCAAGAAGGAAAGCGTCGACAAGGTCGGAAGAACAGAAACAACGATTACAAAGGAGCTCCCGAAAATAAAGCTTAAAGACAACCTTTATCGCCAAAAAGAGAGTAGTCCTTATAAAACCAAAAGAAACAGACAAAGAGAAAGAATAAAAAATTAATTTCTATTCTTCTTGACTCCTAGGAGGGCGCCCTTAGGTGGCTTAACAAGCACCTGCTTCAACATGTCCGCCGCATAAGGGGTAGCTTGCATAGCCCTTTCCTGACTCATGGATCACGTTCTGGGCTTAAATTAGGTCACGGTACCAGAAGAATTAAATGTCTTGACAACCCGACCCCTGATATCGAGGGTTTATTCAAGGCTTCTTTACAAGGACTACCTTGACCACAAATGCCCGAGATCGAATCCAACAAAGCATCAAATGCTATCGGCCCCACCACTCCAATCCTACTACACGGATCCACACCACCGGCCCCCACCCCTCCCGGGCCTTCTCACCCAAACAAGCTTCACAGACTCAATAGCCAAGCCCAAAAAAATCCTTCCCATAAGCCTATGAAAGAAGTTTGATCATAGCCCGAGGTCTCCACAGTCTGTTGGGCTTCAATACTCCCGACCCGATTACCTACAGAACCCAATGCAACTGCCACCTCATCCATGTTATCGTCTTCCCAGCGAACAACCAACATAGAAACTTGAATGTTTTGTCTTCCCCAACGCAACGAACGGACTGGATAAAGCTAGGATCTTCGCCAACAACAAGGGGCATCAGATCTCCTAAAATCGCCACATCCGAATTATCACGAGGTACTAGGGGAATTCGATACTCAAAAACTCGAGAATCATGGAAACACAATCAGATTGTATCGTTACCTCCGATTGTTGGAAAGTTGTCGGAAAAACACAATCGACGATCTAATCAACACCATCCAAACCAGAACGTTGTTTCCCTAACAAGAATTTCCCCGTATTCTCAAACCGAGCTTGTAAAGGCGCCTTCTATCTCAAGATTTGAACCCCCACCAGAAAAGAACGGGGGTGCGCCAAAGCTACAAATAAAGCGTAGCCATCTACCTTATAACCGTTATAAGTATTCACTGCCATGGAAGAAGTTGACACCAATGAAAAGTTGACGAAACCGAATATCTTGCCTCTTCTATTCGGGCGTCGCAAAACAAAGACCGAAAAAACTATGAACCTAATCCTTCAATTTGTCATATGGAAAATTGTAGATGAAAATATCAGTTGCGCTGACCAAAATTGAAGCTCTACTCTACGATTCCATCACCTCTCGCATCGGTCCCTGTTCACGGACAGAAACGATCTCCACCGGATTACTAAGATCGTCCTTCTGCGAAGACGCAACAAAACCTCATGTAGTCACCTAAACCTTTTTGGAAAGATTTGGACAAATCAGTGACAAAACTAAAATATTAAAAATCATATTTTCAAATTAAAAAATATTTTGAACCATGAAAAAAAATATTTATAGCAAAAAAAATCATATTTACCCCTTCCTCGTAAAATGTTATTAATAGATTTAAAGTTCTCTATATTTAGATATGTGCCATCAATGAGTGTTTTAATCTTATCCTTCCATCTGATCTAATCTTATGGCTAATATTTATTTACCTATTACAATATAAGAGTCATTTATAGTGGATTGTGTCCCTATTTTTATATATATATAGAGAGAGAATAAATTAAGTGTGAACCACCTACTACAGTGTGAACCTACGAATCCACTATGGTCGTCTGATGGATGACGCGGAATGATGGGATTTAGAGGCGTCTTTAATGGCACGCCTGGTAAATAATAGAGTGTGGTGATGGTTTTTGGTAAGTTGTGGTGTCTGAAGGGTAGACAACACATTTCACCTTGTCCCCGCACATCAACGATTCATGCCCCATCCCCCAATTTTTTGCTGAATTCGATTTTGAATCTTACATTTTCAAAATAGAACTAACTCTTCCATTTCTCAACTCTCTCTCGCCTGAAGCTCAAGCAGGGTCGAAGCGAAGCTTTCATTTTCCTCATTTGTACTCTCGTATGTGATTGAAGTTCATTATTTATCGTTGAGGTATGTTTTGATGTTCTTTAGGGTTTTTATGCAATTGGTTTCGATTTTGGAGTTATTTTTTGTTGGTTTTGAGTGTGATTATAGTAATTGGTCTGCAAAATGAAGAACAATTTGGTTGCAACTACTTGATCTGGATACAACAATAGTAGCACTTAATCAGGCATTTTCAAATATGGAAAATAACTTTTCTCTCGATTTGTGTGTGTTTTGTAAATGTGTTAACACATACTACTCAAATATGAGATGCTGAAGGTAGAAATTTGCGTTTGAGAATATATACTGCTTGGTTTGAGAAATTAGATTTGTGCATTTGAAAATATATTCTCATGCCCATTTTGGGAGAATATATTTGGTGTTGCTGCGAATATTCACTGGCCGTTTTGAAATAATAGAGAATAAGTTGTAAAAAAAATTCTCTCTAACAGCCCGCCGCCTCCCTCACCCTTTTCTTCACCGTGCTTCTCCTTCACCGATGGCCTCCCACCCTCTAAGGAGATCGTTGGCCCTCCTCCTCCCCTTTCTCTCCCTCCCCGTCAATCTCATCTCCTTCTTCCTTAACCGTTGTCTGCCCAAGCCTCTTTCAAACCAACCTTGGTTCGCCTCCGCCTCCGCCCCACCGCCTGTCTCCCCTGAGCCCGTTCTCACCGACCAACCCACCCTCCGCTACCTCCTCTGGGCCCCGCCCTCTCCTCACTTCGGTCGATCCCTGTCGCCGTCCGCTTTTTGAGCCTGTCGCTTTCGCTGCCCGAGGCCCGCCTTTTCCAAGGTAGTTCCATCGCCCTTCACTGCCCCACCATCCACCTCGTTCTGGCCAAGCTTCGACGTACTCTGATGCCCTTTCCCCACCGCCCTCCTACAAATGAGTCTCCGTTTCTCCCCTTCGCGGTCCAATCTAATGTTTGCTTTTGTCGTACCTCGGTGCGCGTTTGGTTCACTACCGTCATCGTATCGTATGGATGTGTCTGTGGCCCCTCTTTTGTGCCACCTGATCGTCACTGTTCATCCAGAAGTCTCTGGTTTTGTGCATCCCTACACAACTCTCCCTGGTACAACTCTCCCTGGTATCCTACCCAACAACCAAGTTTGTTAGTCTCGGATGAGTCGGTGTCCATCACAAATAGCGGTGCATTTACGTAACTGTGCAACTAAAATGTACGAGATTGATGGCTAGGCATTAACAGTTTGCCCGGACACAGCAGGAAGAGAACAATGTGCTTTAATGATTTCATTGCCCTTTCTGGATCTGTGCCCCTTGTACTAAACCAATGTCTACCGGTAACTCATCATTTACGTTTGCATATGCAATAACATTTTTCTACTTCATTTTTCCCATGTTGTGTAGATAGCGTTGAGATCTACAAATCCCATGTGATAAACACTAAACTGACCAGGTTGTTTGTGTAAGCAAATTCATAACGTCTAATGACTATTGGGGTTGGGTGTTTTGGAGGAAAAGTAGTTAATTTATGTAAGTTAGGTATGGTGGTTGGTGTTTTTGTGACAAGTTGTCACTCTTAAGAACATCCACAATCATCTCACCGGCAGACGGCGAGATGGCACCGACGAGATGGTTTAAAGTATTGTTTTTTAATCATCTCACCAGCTCACCGCCAGCGAGCTCTGCAGTGGGCTGGCGGGGAGGCGCCGGCGAGATGTAAGAAATATAAATTTTTTTTAATGTATTTTTTATGTAAAAATAGATTTTAAATGGAAAAACAACAAATAAGGTCGATAACACAGCTTTGCCTTGACTGAGAAAACGATATAAAATGGAACGGCCGAATAAAGAAACTAACACCAAGGAAACTAACACCGAATAAAGGAAACTAACAGCTATGCGTCTCCAAATTTATTCCAGAGATGTTCGACAAGATCGTCCTTCAAACGGTAATGCATACGTTCATTTTGCATCCTCTCAGTGTTTCCAAGTATGACATTGGTCGGGACGAAGCCTCCTCGTGCAATATGTGGTTGACTTGGACTACCTTCTTCTGTTTGTTCATGATACTCGTCGTATGTATGACGTTCAGCCTCAACTATCATATTGTGCAGTATAATGCACGCATTCATGACCAAACCGATTGACTTGGGACCCCACAAGCGGCTCGGTTGTTTGATAATGTGAAACCGAGCTTGTAGTACGCCGAAAGATCGTTCCACATCCTTCATGCACGCTTCTTGGACTTCAGCATACTTCTTATGCTTCGGCGTTGACGGTAATGGAATTGTTTTTACGAACACTGGCCACGAAGGGTAAATACCGTCAGCAAGATAATAAGGAAGTGTGTAATTATTACCATTTATCGTGTAAGCAACCGGTGGTTGCCAACCGTTGACAACGTCCGCGAACAGCTTCGAATGGTTCAGGACCGTCAAATCGTTGTTCGACCCCGCCATGCCGAAGAAAGAGTGCCAAATCCATAAGTCACAAGTTGCAACCGCCTCAAATACAACGGTTGGTCGATTACCGTGGTCCCTTCGGGAATGTGCTCCTCGAAGGGCCTTTGGGCAGTTCTTCCACTCCCAGTGCATGCAGTCAAGACTTCCAAGCATGCCCTGGAATCCGCGCGCTTCATTAACCGCCAAAATGTGGTCCATATCAGCTTGTGTAGGCTACCGCCGGTATGTAGCACCAAACACTTTATTCAGTGCACTGCAAAATGTTCGCAAACATTCCAAAGACGTTGTTTCCCCTATCTTCAAATACTCATCCAACGTATCAGCTGCAATTCCGTAACATAACTGCCTAATGGCGGCAGTACATTTCTGATAAGGAGAGAATGAAACTTGACCCAATGCATCTAACCTTTCCTTGAAGTAATCGTCGTGCTGCTACAATGCATGAACGATACGGAGAAACACCGAATTTGGCATTCTACACCGACGCCGAAACTGCACCTCGGTGTACACAGGGTTGGTGTTGAAGTAGTCATTCATTAACCGTTCGTTTGTGGCTACCCGGTCACGTCGAATGTATTTGCGCTTCCGTGGTGGAGAATTCACCAAAGCGTCGTCCAACATCTCCTCGGTTGACATACAGTCTTCGAGCATGTCATTCAAAATAGAATCGAATTCCATATCCTCTGGATCGAATTCCATGATGACGGACAAAGAAGGATGAGGGTCGGGACGATACTTTATGAGAAGGATGAATAGTAGAGAGTTTGTGAATTTTTAGTTTGTGAGGGTTGGTTTATATAAGATTTTTGGGTAGGTTTAACATAAATGTTGTAGTTATGGTGATCGTTTTTAACATAAAAACGACGTTCAAGGTTATTCGATTGGACGTATAGATATTTTTTGGATAATATAGGTGGGGTTTATTTTTCAGAACAAATAGCATTGACACCAAGCATTTTTATTGGACAAAAAAGATTTTTTGGAGAACACCCTCTCATCCCGCCGGCGTGAGCTGCCAGCGAGAAGTACATAGCCAGCGCTCCTCGCCAGCGAACTCCTCGCCTCCTCCTCGCCTGCTCCCCGCCTCCTTCTTGCCGGCGACTTCTCCTCGCCATCTGCTTCTCGCCCACGACTGTGGGTGCTCTAAGTGTTGGTGTTTTCTTATGCGTGTTTGGAGAGTAATTTTACTCTTATTCACATCTACAATTCGTAGATGTGAATTTATCAATAATAATTAGCTGATCAAAAAAATATTGTCATATGACTATTGGAAATCTGTTTTAGTTATTGTTAAAATAACTTATTTGAATGTGTTGGGTGTGCCTTAAATTAACTGGATCACTCATTTAACAGTTACTTGAGTTAACAGGAACCTTAACATAGTTTAGCAGAAGCCATTTGTTCAAGGGCGAAACCTTGTGTTCTAATTCAGCTTGATTTTTGTTTTTACTGTCCTAACTGTAGGGAATGTAGGTTAGTATATTGACGATAAACAAATTCAAATAAACAAATTAACAAATTAAAATAATAGAATAACCTTTACCGATCAGTTAGCTTACTGATTACGGAATAGGAAATTCGGGTTTAGTCGAGTCCAGGTACTCCTGTCTCCTTAAGACACTTGACTGCCCCGTATGGGCAGCGGTCTCCTAGGATACAACGACTAACGTCAGCGAACTCAACTCCGTGTAGAGAAATCACTACTAAGGAAGAATGAAGACGTATTTGGGAGAGAAAGTGATTTCGATCTATGGTATTTGATATGTGAAATGTTTGTAAGTATGTAGAATATGATTTAGGAAGTTGGTATTTATAGGCTCTCTAATAGGGATAGAAAGGTAATTTTATGGGGTAGCTAATCCCATAAAAGCCTTTCATTAAGAGGTCATGGCCAACCAACTAATAAATCATATTAAAACCATAAAATCAATTTAATATCATAAATCACATTTAAACCCATAAAATCACATTTTGACCACATTTTTCCAACACTAACTACGACGGACTTTTTTTTTCACATTTTCTACTTGGGACTTTTACATAATTTATACGGACTAACAAAATCCATCAAAGTAGCTAAACTATTAGTTTTTTTGTGTAAAATATTGAAAATACCCTTCAATCTAACTCAGATTTTCAAAAAATGTCATTGCTCTCCCAAGTTCTTCTGTTTCATTTTTTTCATCACTGCCGTTACCCTTTCTCATTCCCCTTGACAATACCAACCGACTCACACCTATGAAAATTAACAAAAATTTCCTTGAATTGACCGAAGTCAGATTTGGCAAGACCCTAATCCACGATTGTTCTCTCCTTCATCTTCCTCTCTTCTCACCACTTCTCTCACAAAAACTATCCACGAACATGCATTTCTGTCCCTGTTTTAAGTATAAAAAAATGGAGGGATTGGGGATTGAACTCACATGCTAGTGTTAAGAAAGGAGTGATAAGTGGCGAAGCAAGAGGAGAGATTAGGGGTATGCGAAGGGAGGGAGGGTGTCACGTCCCAATTTCAGCGAACCGAACTCGGGACGCGAACATTTAAAAAGATACGATACTTGAAACCTGTTTTCATTAAATCACTTTAAAAACACCATTTGTTCAACAAAAGGATAATTACAATTTAAAACACGTTCCAACAAGTGGACAAAAGTAGGTATCTGTCACTAGACTCAAAAACAACCCGGACTCCGCTCCTAGCTCCACAAGCTTCGAGAGCTCACCTAGTCCGTCCTGTGATCAGTACCTGTAGGAAAAGCAGCTAGGGGTGAGCGTTCGCTCACCACCACGGATAACAAACTGACTACGGCATAATTAGCAGATAATGCCGGTAACACCAATAATAAAGTCTACACCGGGGGACACTGTCCCCAACCCAAGGACTCTGACTGATCATACACCCATTGTTACCTTCCTTGACCAACTCGACACTTTGACACGTAAAGTAGACTCGACACGACGATCACAACCTCTTCCAAGGACTCAAAGAAACTACGTAACACCAAACAAGATCACAAAGGATCGCACACCAAACAAGATCACAAAGGATCGCAAACCAGCTGCTCAGTAATCTCCCTCACGCCCTTTACCGATCTCATCAGGTCAGGCGGTCGACCTGTTGCACTCACAACCACCGAACCACACACGCGCGGCCAGGACCCCTTTACTGACGGGCGGGCCCCTTACCCCGTCTGAACGTGCAGACGCGTGTGATCGAGGACCCCCGTTTCATGAAGCGGGCCCACAACCTCAGGTAACCACAATCACTGTCAACCTATCACACTCACAACCACCGAACCACACACGCGCGGCCAGGACCCCTTTACTGACGGGCGGGCCCCTTACCCCGTCTGAACGTGCAGACGCGTGTGATCGAGGACCCCCGTTTCATGAAGCGGGCCCACAACCTCAGGTAACCACAATCACTGTCAACCTATCACACTCACAACCCCGAACCACAAACGCGCGGCCAGGACCCCTTTACTGACGGGCGGGCCCCCTACCCCGTCTGAACGCGCAGACGCGTGTGATCGAGGACCCCCGTTTAATGAAGCGGGCCCACAACCTCAGGTAACCACAATCACAATCACAAACACAGTTCAACAACAGCAACAACACAAGTTCAACACTCCACAGGCACTCATGGCCACCCAAGACACCAACCCTAAACCACGGACTCAACAGCCCCACAGGCACTCAGGGCCTCCCAAAATACACCAACAGTAACTCACGGCTCAACGACCCCACGAGCACTCACGGCCACTCAAAACCACCAATGGTAACTCACGGGTTCACAACCCCACGGGCACTCACGACCACCCAAAACACAAAAACGACGACACGGGCTCTCATGGCCACCCAAGACACCAAAACGACAACACGGGCTCTCATGGCCACGCAAGACTCAGCAATAGTAACACGGGCTCTCAAGGCCACCCAAAACTCAACAATAAACAACACGGCTCTCAAGGCCACCCAAACTCGACGATAAATAACACGGGCTCTCAAGGCCACCCAAACTCAACAACAAATAACACGGGCTCTCAAGGCCACCCAAACTCAACAACAAATAACGCACAACAACCTCCGGCATAATCGATGCCTCCAACAGTCCTAAGATCGCTAGTTTCACAAACAACCTCCGGGCATGGTCATATGCCTCCAGTAAAACAATTAACGCTAAGTTCTCTATTCCTACGACACTACTAAGTGTCACATGCATTTCCAATATTCGCTACGTTCCCGTATCATGCATTTCTAATATTCGATAACCTAAATAACCCACGACACCCCGGTGTCACATGTAATTCTACTGTTAACTTTCCCTAGTCAGGGCCGAGATCCGGCTACTTTTCCCTACCTCAACCGAAGAACACCCGCTACGCTTCCTAGCTGCTGACGTTCTGGCTCGCTACCTCCGGGCTTCACTTCGATCGAAGCCGGACGCTAAAGATAACACGAAAGCCATAATTAATAATGGTTCCACCGTTAAGTTAAAGATTACGATTTGTCCAGTTTAAATCCGACAGTTGTCTTTCACACTCGAGCTAGATAAAAGTGGGATTACGACGGATCGAGTTCGAGCACCCGCGCACCGAACTCAGATTTATCTAAAACCCAGTTAAAACCAATTTTAACTCAAACCGTCCTTGAAACTCCTTTGTTTTATCTAATTCCGACTTTGATTTTAAAACAAAACGATTCCTTTCTGTTCTTTTCCAAACTCAAGGTTTTGGTCCAAACCTTTCTAAATCTGATCTGAGTTCGTTTTCCCCTTTCGATTTAACTTAATTCAAGTCTAATCTTAACAACCGACCTTCGTTTTAAAAACCCTTTTAGTTTAACCAGATCTAGTTTTATCAATTTTCTTAAGAACTCAAACCGATTTCATTTTCCCCTTTTTCCCTTAGACCATCGTTGTTCGTTTCAAATAAAATTCCTCTTTAATTAAACTCTGATTTTTTCTTTCCGTTTTAAAACAATTTCCTTTTTCTCATTTAACGGATCTGAGTCGTTTTTAATCACTTTCCTTTTAACTGATCCCTTTTTCGTTAGTTTTATGCTTCAACAAAGCTGTGCCCAATTTGTCCAGATCCAAGTAGAAACACAGAGCAATACCGATCAGATTCAAGGTAAATACGGGATAGAATATAAAGCGGGAAGACGTTAAGGAAACGGATCCGGCCACCGGCGAAGACATCGCTGGCGACCAACTCCGTGGGTGAGATTTCTCACCGTAGGAAAATAGAGATCGGTGGAGGGACGGCGGAGCACTGGAAGGTGGCGGTGAGCACGGTGGTCACCACGTGGGAGCCGGACCACTTTCCGGTGAAGATGAGGACGGAGACGGAAGCTCGGTGAGGGGCGTCGGCGACGGCTCGGCTGACGGAGAAGGCGAGAGGGCTTGGGGACGAAAGTCGTGTCCCAGGCGCGCTTGGGCGGCGCCGGCGAGCTCGAGCAGACGGGGGAGAAGGAAAAAGGACGGCGGGGTTTCGGTTGAACGGTGAAGAGAGGGGTAGAGGGTCGGGAACGAGGGGCGGTGGATAGATCTCGACGGAGGCGAGCGTGAGGGGCGGAGTAGGGCGGCGACGGAGGTCTGAGACGAGGAAGGTCGGGAGAGGTCGGAGAAGGATGAGCTTGGGCTCGAGACTAGGTGAGGATAGAGAGAGACGGCCGGTGGAGGGGATCGATGGTGGTCGGATCCGGTGAGGGAGATGAACAAAGAAGAAGGCGTGGAGGAGGAGGACGCGATGGGTGAGGTCGGGTTCGAGAGAGAGAGGGAGGCGTGGGTAAGGTCGGCTGCGTGAGGAGAGGGAGTGTTTTAGGGTTTCAGAGCAGAAAAAGAGGGTTAAATACCCTGGCCTGTTGGGCCTCAGGCAGTTCGCGGCCCAAGGACGGCTGGGCTGGGCTGGGCCTGCGCGCCTGGCCTGGTCCCGACCTGCTTCTTTTTTTTTCTTTTTTTTTTACCACTTGTTTCAAAACCTACCCTAAGATTTTCAAGTTGCAATTTAATACCCTTTTGAAAGCGAAGCGGGTTTTACAGAGGGAGAGAGAGAAAGAGGGTTGAGGCTCTAAATTGAGGGGAAAACGGCCATTTACTGCCCCTAAATGTTGAACGTGCTCCTCACGTGTTCATGTAGCAGACAACGCCGTCATTTTACACGGATATTGATAGTTCGTGTATATCGTGTAAAGGTCACAGGTGGGAAATGCGGAAAAAAGCCAGTATCAGTTAGAAAGGCGAAAACAAAAGTCAATCTGGGTTAAGACACAAGGTTTCCCCTTGTCTAAGAGCATTAGGATTATGCAACTTGCAAATAGAATATAGATTTAAGAACTGGTGGGCCTCGGTATTGATGCTACCTTATGCTCCCAAATTGGTTGATATAAATGTGGTTTTGGGAAATTTAAAAAAGCCCAAAATGATTTTATTTAGAACTGGGATGGCCTCTCCCCGGGTACTACAAAAATCACAACGATGGTCCAATATGTGGCTTAGACGGAAGCCAATGCACGACACGGGGTCACGACGCCTACTTCTTGGAAACCATCATAGGTTTTGGGACCCGCTGCCCCTAGGTTGGTTGTTAGTGAACGTAGATGGAGAAGTCTTTCCAGACTCATAACAAGTGACGTGTGATTTTATTGATTGGGATGAGGAAGGTATAGTGCTGGAAGGTCGAAAGGGGCTTCTATTGGGAGCCAAATCCTCGGGTTTGATTAAAGCTTAAGCCATCCAAGCAGCCTTACTCTTGATCTAGTCCAGGGTCTCATAAGGGTTATTATTCATAGTGATGCACAGTTATTGTTCAATATCACGCACAACGGGTGTGTTCTACTTTCACCCTCGAGTATTTTTCTACATAATTGTACTACTAGTTTGGCACAACTCAAGGATGTGAAACTTGATTTTGTTAAGAAGTCATCGAATGATATTGCCAACCGACTTATCATGGAAGCTTGTTCCATACATATCCCTATGTAGTCAGGTTTTAGTATGCCTCTTAAACTTGTATGTATTGTGGCTCTAAGAATTTTTTTTTTGATAAACGATTGGATATTTCATTATACCATAGAAAAGTACAATGAAAGCAGAACAGCACTGATAAAGCATGTTCTGTAAAAACCAAAACATAAAAACAAGATAAAACAAAACGAAATTGCTTATTTAATAATTAACAAGCAAACCATAGCCCTGGAGCAGTAAGTTAGCACAAGCACGATGAAGGATTCCTCTGCCAATCAACATACAACGTAGTCAAGTTCAACAATCCTGCAGAGCGAAGTAAACCATAGGATAGGCTTTGTAATCTCCCAAAAATAACCTCAACCGGTTCAGTAATATTAGTGAATACTACGGCATTTCGCCTCAACCATAGCAACCAAATAGCCACATAAGCAACACGTAGCCATTTCAACCAGTCTCTCTTCCTCCATAAACTCTCCCAACTCAGAATCACTGAATTTACAGTACTAGCATGAATGAACATTACTGCCCACCAACTATAAATTCTCATCCAGAAGTCCCAAGCAAATTTACAATGTAGAAAAATATGGTCTACATCTTCAAAAAATAACTTGCAAGACTTACAGAGCATATTGGCTAGGGAGATACGACAACCTCTGCTTTCCAAGAAAACCATAAAAGGCATTGCTCGCATAATAATTAACCAAACTAGCATTGCATATTTGGGAGGTCATCCCTTGATCCATAGAAAACCGGCCCAATCAGGTGGAGAAATTGCAGAATCCTCAAGGAGAGAGTAAATTGTTCCAGGTCGAAAGATAGAAGCTTTGGACCAAACCAGAGTATCATCCTCAGTGTAGCGGATTGGAACCTAGCTAAGCAATTGTAGCAGATAACGAGCTTCTCTGTCCTCCCAAACAAAACAATCCCGCCGAAATATCACTGTCCAAGTTCCTGAATCACATATAACTGATATCTTCTTCCACTTCATTGTTGAGATTGAATATAGACGCGGAAATTGAGCACATAAAGGCCTATCCCCAAGCCAAACATCCTCCCAGAATCGAAATCTGCTTCCATTTCCAACCTTCCAATGCAAACTTTGATTGCCAAAAAGAGTAGAGAAGGTCGGATTAGCAGCCAACGAAACAATATGCGAGAAAACTGAAGATGAATTTGGTTTATCTACTGCAGTTAGGTCCCAGTCCTCAACTCTCCATCCATACTTTTCACAAATGAGTTGTTTCCAGAAGGAATTCTTTTCATTTGCAAAACGCCAAAACCACTTGGATAACAAACTGTCATTAACCTTTTCTACTCTTTTTAGCCTCAGTCCTCCAAGTGATTTAGGTGTGCACACCTTATTCCAGGCCACACGGTTCAAAACCCGACGAGCCACATTGTCGGACCATAAAAAAGGACGTTGCCACGCTTCCATTTCCAAAATAACTGCTCTCGGGGCTTTGAATAAAGTCATGTAAAATACTGGTAGGGCAGCAAGAGTAGATTTAACCAAAACCAAACGCCCCACCATATTCAAGAGCTTTGTTTTCCATATAGCCAAGGTTCTTTTAAAACTCTTGATAACCGGTTCCCAAGTTTTGACCCGCCGATGATCTGCTCCCAATTGAAAACCCAAATAACGGATTGGTAAAGTGGTTACCTCACAAGCAAAAATCTCATGAACTCTTTCCTCGGATAAATCGAAACCATTCAGAAGCACCGCCTTAGACTTTAAATAATTAATCTTCAAGCCCGAGACAACCTGATACATATCCATGGTGTTCTTCAAAACCAATAAATGAGTCTTCGTACCTGAGACGAACAACAGAGTATCATCTGCGAATTGCAGATGTGAGATTAAAAAATTGTTACGACCCACTCTCACACCACCAAAGTCACTTGTATTGATACCAGCCTGTAAAACCTGATGCAATCCCTCAGCTGCCAACAGAAAAATAAAGGGAGATAATGGGCATCCTTGGCGTATGCCATTTGAAATAGAGAATTCAGAACTCGGCGAACCATTGACTAGAACAGACAAGGTTGCCTTGAAACAGGCTGACATCCAGTTCCTCCATCTCAGTCCGAAGCCCATAGAAATCATAACATCATTTACATAATCCCATTTCAGCTTATCATAGGCTTTCTCAAAATCCAGTTGAAGGAGCAGAACCTCGGACTTGTTTTGCTTCACTAAGGATATCACCTCAGAAGCTATTAGAACTCTGTCCACCAATTGACGACCAGCTACAAACCCGCTATGTACATCATTTATAAGATCAGGGAGAACCATTTTCAACCGGTTTGCTAAGACTTTCGCAAGAATTTTATAGGGTGCCGAGATTAGATTGATAGGCCTTAATTCTGACATTGTCTCTGGGTTTTGCACCTTAGGAATAAGAGTTAGGACCGTAGCATTTAACCCTTTTCCAATGGTCCCTGTTTCATGAAATTTCTGAATAAAAAGCGTTACCTCCTTTCCAACAATGTCCCAGCACGACTGAAAAAACTTCAAATTGAAACCGTCCGGTCCAGGGGGATTTTTCACCTCCACAATCCCGGACAGCCTGTAGAATCTCACTATCAGAAAATTCAGCTTCTAAATATAAGCATTGAGCAGCAGATAGAGTAGAAAAGGGCAGAATGGGGAGAGACAGGGCCGGTTGAGTGGATTTCAAGAAAAGTTCCTTGAAGTGTTCTGCAGCATGAGCTTGAATTTCTTTTGGATCGGACAACAAGAGATCTCCATCCCTAATTAGAGTAATTCTGTTGCAAGTTCCTTGGAAATTCGCTACCCGATGATAATATTTGGAACAAAGGTCTCCAACATACAACCACCTTTTCCGTGATTTCTGACACCAAATTCTTGCAAGGATTTTCTGTTTTTGTATCAACTCAACTTTTAACTCTGAACGATGAATAGCTTCCGAATCAGTTAGATTCCTCATGTCCAGTAAACGATCAATACTTTCAATTTCCTTGGAGATATTAGCCACCTGTACATCGGCTCTTCCTTGGAGATATTAGCCACTTGTACATCGGTCCTCACGAAGGCATTTGAGTTTAAACCACAATTGATAACTAGGAGAACCTGTGCATGAATAAGAATTCCAAAAATTCTGTACAAGTTCAGAGGAATTCCTAGAATCCAACCAAACGTTCAAGAATCTGAAAGTTTTTGGCCCCCAATTGACCACTTTCGATTCTAAGATGATCGGTCTGTGGTCTGACAACCCACGCTCTATGCCTCTTTGAGCTATATTATCAAAAGCGACCAGAAATTCTGGAGATACACAAAAACGATCAAGTCTTGTGGCTTTAGGACCTGGACCATACCAAGTATACCTGCCTCCTTCCAATCTCAAGTCAGTAAGGCCTAGAGCAAGAATAAAGTCTAGGAAATGAGAGCTATCTGCTTCAGAAAAAATACTGTTTCTACGTTCCACTGCTGATAAAACTAAGTTGAAATCACCACCCATACAAACAATATCCGGAAACCGGTTCTGATAAGTGAGAATTTCATCCCATAAAGCGTGTCTATCGGGTTCAAATGTTGGAGCATAAATATTGATAATAACCAGCTCCTGATGTGTGTCTCCCCAAGTACCAAACCACAGAATAGCGTTTTTCAGAGGGATACATTCTGTGCAAGAAAAGACATTACGCTTCCAAATAGATAACAGACCTCCAGAGGCTCCCTCAGCTGGTGCACAAGTAAATTGCCAGTCTCCAATAAAACCACAACTACGAACAAAGGATGGAGAGAAAGATTCGACCTTTGTTTCTTGAATGAGTGCAAAAATCAGGGCATTCCCGTCTGATTATGCCACTGATACTCCGCCTCTTATGGGCAGAGTTTGTACCTCTCACGTTCCATGAGAGGTATTTCATCTTGCTAATTCAAAGCAAGAGGATGAGGATTGAAACTCAATGCTTCCAAATCCTCATCACCACATACATCTTCATACAGGTCGTCGTCCTCATCGTCATCAAGTTCCAGACGCTCTGGAATTTCTACGTCCAAGTTTTCAAATTGTTCCACAATAAGATTACCAGACTTCAATGCTTTTACACCCACTTGCTTAACATAATTCCATTCCCCTTGTCTTAAAGATCTATCTCTAACGCGAGGGCTTGGTTGAGATAGAACAGGGATCTGATACACTATACCAGGTCTTGTGCTCAATGTATTCTTTGCAGCCTTCGAATTTGAGGTAGAGGCTTGAGCTGCACGCAAGTAATTGGAGGACGTCGCCTGAGTAGAGTCGGTCTTGACCTGGGGAGCCTGATAAATCTGTTTTGATAAGCCCAAATCTTTGCTAATGCAGCCCAAACTCATACCGATATTTGAGTCCTTATCCATCTGAATAATAGGGGGTTTCGAAATTGAAACTCTGAAATTAGAGTTATCATCTGACACGGGCTTGGAAAATGCTGAAGCAATGGGATTAACCCGATCTTTTTCCTTGGACGGGACCGGCAAAGTCTCAACCGGAAAAAACACTTCCTGGATATCTACCAATTGGGCTCTAGAGACTTGTAAAATAAAATCAGCAGACCCCAACTTTAAATTATATTTCGACATCGTTACCTGGGAATTTCTATGAGCCAGGACGAAAGCTTTGTCAAAAGAAGCAGATTCTGGATTGTTGTCACAAATTAGATGGAGGAGTGTTCCAAATCGCTTCCCAATCGAATGCACAATTGCTTCAGATCGACCATGAAAGGGGATGCCCTCTATCTTCAGCTATTGAAAAAAACCTCCCATTGTTACCAGAATACCAGAAGTGCTCACCACTTTGAACCACGGCTTGATACGATCCCAACTTTCCTTCTCTAAATCATCTCTGAGAGTTGGATTTATGAATGTTAACAAGAATAGATGATGACCAAAAGATCTCAAAATCAGGTCAGATAGCCCCAACGAGTTCAACAGATCTTGATACTGAGAAACTCCCCAATTGTTATGAGCAAGCACAATGACCCCTGCCATATCCATTTCCCTTAAACCATTTTCTGAAACACCAGTTACTTCAAGAAGCGATTCAACTTGTGGAGCTATCATCTTAGGAATCCACTTTTGAACCATTTTGGGAAGAGGCTTCCTTGGCTTACGGTTTGCAGGTTTCGCCCAATCAACTAGCAATTTGAAACCTTCTTGGAGAGTGCCATGGAATAAGCTTATTACTTCTGAAGCTTTCCCCGAGTGCAATTTAACAAAGCCAAAAAAGTTGCCAGATCGATTTGATCTCTTGCAGACAAAACAAGTCTCAGAAGTCTCTAATTTCAACAATTTTCTCACCCACGATTCGCCTCTGCCCGGAGGTATGTTGCAGATGAAGAGCTTCTTCAAAGCTTGCGAATCCGGTTGAGCGAAGGAGGTATTGGAATTGATTTCATCCTCTAGAGCAATATGGGGGATCGAATTTTTACCTTCGATTCGGTGGACCATAGAGGAAACCCTACCCGATTGGGGCCATCTCTCCGAAGAACCTTGCTCTGTTGCGCTACCAATTTTCACATCTACAGAGTGAGAGCTCCCTCTGGGTATCACAACCATGGATTTTGGCCTTGGGTTGCCTGATTTCGTCGACTCCGAGCTCATCGGCGCCTTTCCCTTTGCCTCATCCCGTTGCATGTTCTTCTCCTTTGTCTTATGAATCCAAAAGAGGGATTCACGTAATAGCATAGAAAGGGGAAAGAGAAACCAGAAGAGACCACCTTGCGTGACTCCGGCGAATCGCCGAGCAGCTTAAGACTCCGACGAGGACTCGCCGACCAGCTCGAGAGAGAGATGTTGGTGTCAAGACTACCTCAATCTCGAGAGTGTATTTCTTAAATCAACTTCAACATTGATTAGGTATTATTCCCAACTTGAAACCCTTTAAAAAACAACTACAATCATATCAACAGTATATCCATTATAAATTATCATTTTTACCATTGAGAATGAGACGATTGTTTGCTACTCAAAATACTCTTTTGCCTAAGGATAATGAATGAGTAAGAACAACTTAGTGAGATGACAAGTCTTCCACTCACTTCGAGCATGTACAATAAGAGAAAAGAGACGATTTTGATGTTGAGTGTTGTTGCATGAACGCGATACCAAGACGATTACCAAAAGTGTCGTAGCGACCCAACGTTGCCTCTACCAATAGATGGGCAGTTGATGATTGCTTGAGAAGTGACAAACGAATATATTTTTTTTAAATGATCGTTGCTTTCAACAATCGGTAGTTGTGTATTTTCTTCAATGAAAATTTTAATAATCCAAAGTTTACCCTTACAATACCCTGCACATTGTGTTCAATTTTCCCTAACAATCATACTCCTCTCTCAAGTTCTCATTTTCTAATTGTCTGAATTTCTTATATTTCTTCTCCAACCCAAACCAATGGATAAGGAAAACGATGGGTACATGACGACTATGAAAATAACGGAGTTGGAGGAAATATACAAGTGTAGGCAAGTTGGGTTGATGGTGCGTTTGACTGACAAGTACGAAACGTTGTGGACAAGGGTAAATTCCAGAAAAGGATAGTTGCGGCATCAGCACAAGCAAAGGGTGTTGAACTGAGGTGGTGTAGATGGTCGCGAATATCAATGAATGGTTACTTTGTTGAGCGTTTGATTTACAGAGAAGAGTTTTTCTGGCGTTAGTTTCGAATGGATCGGGATCTTCTCCTTTGTGTTGTAGGGTAAATGCTGGAGTAGGGGACTACTTTATTTAGAAGGCTGATGCTTGAGGACGGTTGGGGCAATAGTTTCACAACAAGTATATTTCCACAATAGGTAATTTCTCCCCTTTATAAGAACTACTGTGTCTTACCTCTCTACATATATGTTTTTTTTTCATCTACTTCCGTTGTCTCAAGATTATTTGAACATATCTTCCGTTGAGTCTCCTTCCGATTCAAGTGAGTGAAAGAAATCTTCCTACTCATCTTTAGACCTCAAGGATAGTTGGTATCCATGGTCTCCCCTTATTACACATCTTTCTCCTTTTTACATTTAAGAAGAAGAAGAAGAAGAAGAAGAAGAAGAAGAAGAAGAAACTCCACCTCCTAACTCATACCCATCGTCATCTACGTAAGTGTACTTATCGGAAAGGTGGAACTTTAGCTGGTACAAATGATCTCCCTATATGCCATCTTCCTCTCCTATGTATGACCTAAAAAAGAAATGTAAAATCTTACTGAGTTTCAATCATTTGTTCGAGAAGATGGAGAATAAGAGTAAAAATACGATACAAACATTTCCAAGTGTTGATAAAGATAATGATTCCATGAAGAGTATATTTAGTTTCAATAATTTGGTTAATTTCAGAAAGATTATATATTTTTAAAATTTGTTGGTCTCTGTTTTATTGTTTAATATGTAGTATTTGATGTGAAATGTTCAATTAATAATGTTTTATTTAAAATCTTATTTAATTATAATTAAAATAATATGTTTTTTTGTCATTTATCCACTATCAATATATCTCATTACTCAATATTTTAAAATTCAATGTTCTATTTGACATCATGAACTCAATGTCTTTAAGAACATATGTAGTGGGGTCGAAAACAAGCGACGTTTTTGTTTCTCTCTCCGATTATTTCTTGATCGTCGACGAATCAGTCAACATTGGTTTCGAAAGATTTTGCTCTTTCTCCTTCCTCTTCTCTTCTCTCTCTTTTCTCTTTTTCTTCCATCTCGGTGTTTTTTTTGGACACTTCGAGTTTTTTGTCAGTATTAATCTATCGACACGACTTCCATTACGAATGCTTGGTAAATCGACGTCAAACTGTTTAACAAATTGGCAAAGCAGACATGATGACTTGTGTGAAATTGAAATGTGTTCCCCTTTTTTTATCTAAGTGGATTTAAAATAAGCAATGATGGATTGAGACAGCTACACTACCAACATAATACGGCTTTGAATGTGAAGACACGTGAGATGAGGTTGAGGTCGTTCATCCTTGGGACATTTTGCTTGAACGAATCAAATAGTCCATACCAATGCGTCCAAAAAATCCGCACATGGCATCTCCGAATCAAATATTTGTTCACCTTTGACTTATTATTTAATTTTAATTAATCGTTGCGTAATACATAAAATATAATTATTCAACAACTATCACCATTATCAAAAAAAAAAATAAAGAATATAGACGCAGCTTCTTTTGCTCTGCTAGGGTTTAGGAGGTTTTGTGTGATTGTCGCATTTCATGGAGTTCACGAACGAGATGGAGGGCGGGGAAAGCGACGGCGACGGCGGGGTGCACTGAGGGCCTCGGTTGTCGGAGCTGGAGGACCGGGACGTGTCTCATGATCGAGAAAGGTCTCACGTTTAGGACTTGCTGGAACCAGACAAAGTGCCGGCGGAGGAGACGGAGGATACGAGATCCTCGTGGCCGGAGGAGGAGCCGGAGCGGGAGGATAGCCCGGTGATCTCGGAGGGGGTGATGACGGAGCGGGTTGCGGGGTCGCCGGTGATGTGCACTCGGCCCGTCCTGTGGAGGAGGAAGGATGGGTGGTGGGCGGTCGGGTCCGATCAGGACCGGCTGGTCTCCGTCGTACGCTGGCAAGGGGACCGAGGCCTCGGCGTCTGGGCAGTGGAGCAGGCCGGCGAGAAGGGGAACTGGATGCTGGTACTGGTGGACGGGAGCCCGTGACGCCAGAGGCGGTTGCTTGGCGACGAAGTAAGGGGAAGGAGTCGGCGGCGTGGGATGCTAGGGTTTTAGAGGGTCGGGCCGGGGATGAAGCGGGCCTGGGCCAGGGCTTTATGAGAGATGCCCGGTGGGCTGGGGGAAGGTCTCGGGCTGGGCCGGGTCACTATCCGGGCTGGACCCGGGGAGGAGAAGGGGACATCGCCGAGTGGGCTGCCCGGTACGGCTCAGGTCGAGATCAGGCGGCCGAGTCGGCTGGACTGCGGGTCGGAGCAGGGGAGCGGGTGGTGCGGTACCCGGGTCGGGACAGGGTTATGGGTGTGATCCAAACCCGTCGGTCTGTGGAGCCCAATCGGGTCAGAGGGATCCGAATTCTAGGGGTGTTCCATCGTCTGGCGATTGGTTTTCTCAGGGGGAACATGTCGCATTGGATTTCCAAATGGGCGCGATGAGGATCAAGGAGGTAGTTGTGTCGGTCCAAGAGGTCACTAGTCGTGGGAATTCGTATAAATTCGCGATGGCAGCCAAGGTCCTGACTACCAGGAATATTTTCTGGAAGTCGGTGGTGGCGCGAATGGAGGATGTATGGGGTATGAAGGTCGAGCCTAAACCATTGGAAGGAGGTATGGTCGCTTTCTTCTTCCGGTCAGCTAAGGAGAGGGAAATGGTTCTGCTGGGGGAACCCTGGTCCTTTTGGGATTCTCTGGTCCTGTTTACCGATCTGAGGGCCCACATACAGGTTAAGGACCTGCAGTTCCATCATTTTTCGGTCTGGGCGCGAGTGTCAAATTTTCCAGTAGGGGCTTGGACGAGAGATGTGGGATTCAGAGTAGGCAACACGCTGGGAGTCTGTCAAGGCGTGGATGTGGACAAGGATAGCCTCTGCTGGGGGGATTTTATGAAGGTCAGAATCAGGGCGGATATCAGAGTCAATTTGCAGAGTCAGCTCTGGTTCCGTCTGTCCGTCTCTCAGGTACGAACACGTCTACATATTTCGTATGAACACTTACCTGAGCACTGTTTTGGATGTTGTTGTGCGGGCCATCTATTCCCGGTCTTTCCGGTTGTTGGGGGAGTTCGGGGGTCCTCCCTGAAGGCACCAGGGGACCCGAGGTCAGCAATAGAGAAAGCGAATCATGGGAAGGCCATTCCAAGGACGAACTGGACTTACCTAGGGGGGTCGGCCAAAGGTGGCCACTCTAAGGGGTTACCCAGGACACCGTCAAGGAAGGAAGGGACATGGTGGTGGGGCATGGGGAAGCAGAGGAGGATGAGGGGCCGAGGGGGTGGTTGACAAGGGATCCGAAACTGTCACTATCTGGAAATAAGAGGGCATTGAGGGATGAGGATCCTGAGGAGGACGAAGAATCTACGGCGTCGAATGGGGCGTCATCTGCAGCGGCGGGGGGCTTCAAGCACCCTCGCCTCCAGGAATGAGTATTAAAGGGGCCAGGGAGGGTTTGGTCGGCTGTACCTTCTCCCTGGTGTATAGGTGGCATTGGTACTACCAACATCTGATGAGTTACTTCTCTACCACTTCGGAGTCAGCAATCCCGCGTTCAGGAGCCCTACCATTATCAGTCAAGGGAGGACGACGCACGCTGACATACCGGGGGAGTAATCGGTCCACCACTGCTTGTTTATCCTCTGATCTGCTCGATCAATTTCTTCTGGTTGGAGTATACTGTATCGGTGTCTCCGGATGCTATCGCAGTCCCGTCCCCCCGACCGCCATTATGTTTAAGAGCAAAATTTATTTGTCTGCACTTGTCTTTCCAATTTTGTTAGTTTGGTTTATGCATGGTGATTCCTATGTTTGTGGGCACCGGATTGCTTTAAATTTATAATATCATTATTTCTCTAAAAAAAATAAAAAAAATGAAGCAACTCATTTTCAGTGCGAAAAAATAAAATTTTTGAGCTAAAGTTGTAATTTTATAAAGTTTATATCATAACATCTATGTGCGCTAGGGTCAGTGAACCTTTTTTCCATCATAACCGTAACAAACGGTATTTTGATGTCCATGGGCAGAGACTGAATACGAACGGGGGGAAGGGGGTGCCGAAAATCATAGATCTCAACAACGGTGATGACGGGAGGCAAAACATCTTCATGGACCCCTCCAAAGGCCAGTCCCCGATGCTCTGTCAGTTTTTCATTCCTCCTGGCGGGGCTGTTTCCCGGCCCTTGCCTAAATGGGAGAACTCGTCCCTATCCAAGTGCCTTGATCGGTCCCTCAACATCCCTCCTGGAGGTGCGAGGGCCGCCGGGATAGAATTAGAGGCACGTCGGCTGGGGTTAGTAACAACCTTAGACCACGCAGCGGTAGGGAGAAGAGGCTCACGACGTGAAGAGGAGGCAATCCTAGAGCCCGCTCCGCCAGTGAGAGGAGGAACCAGGGCCCGGGTCGGAGCAGAACATGGTGAAGGCGCAACCCTAGAAAAAACGCCACTCAGGAGAGGAAGAGCCAGGGCAAGGTCTTGGAAAATTTGGGGGGGCGACGGCCTACGGTTTGGTGGGGGAAGGGCGTTGCTAGAGGAGGACGCAACCAAGGGACGCCGCGTGGGCCGTCTTATCGGTGGAGGCCAAGGAGGTGGGGACAACGATGACTGCTTCAGTGGAAGCTGCAACGGTAGTCCCGAAGGAGAAGGAGGCGCTGAAGGAATCCCATGTAAAGGTTGCTTCGACGTCGTCACACGTCGGGCCTTTAAAGGAGGATTCGCAAGAGGAGACGACGGAAGCTTCGAGGAAAATGTCTGCACCGGAGACGCCATGACAGATGCGGCAAGGAGAGCAGCAGCAATGTCAACGAGATCGTCAGCATCAAGGACATGGCTAGGAAGCACCATAGTCATAGGGGTACAGCGGCTAGAGCTAGTGTTTGCTCTCAAGTTGCGAAAGAGAGATTAGTCACTGTAGTTTATTGCGAGAAAATAATTACTAATTAATGGCAACGGTGTATTCTTATAAAAAGAATTTGAAATGTATTTTCTTATAAAATCAATCCTCTAAAAATACAATTTCAAAAAATACATTATGGTATAAGGGAAACAGATTCTTTATTTCAAAAAATATATCCAAACAGCTTCTTTATTCTAGTAGCCCCTAATAATTAAAAAAAATGTTATTTCATTATAAACATGTTTCTACTAATTTTGAGAAATTATACTCAACCATAAAAACAGGCCACAACCACAAAAGAAAATGGTTTGAAGATGTCTGAAAGATTATGAAAGGCACATAATATTGGAGGGATGGTGTTGAGTGTTGAAGGTGACTGTACATGTGTGTGTCATTTACTAATTAAATTCAATTTCACTCAATTCTCTCTGATTGTGACTTTAAATCAGCTGCATAAATTGGACCACAAACCGACCATTTTGGGTTTCACACTTCTTGGGATTTATGGCATAACTAGAAATTCAATTTTCTAATTCCATTGAATTTTTTGTATTCTATTAGGAAAAAACGCTCTCTGTCCACCTTTTCGTGAGGTTCACTCTACCCTAGTCAGGGTCTCGTCGCCGTCGTCTTTGCCTTCGCCGACCACCGTCTGCATCCTCGTCTTCGTCGTCGCTGAACCGACTGCGGCTTTGTGTTCGCTCGCCGCCCCTGTTGTTCCCGTCGACCTAGCCGGTAGTCGTTCCCCTCTGCTCCCCGACGAAACCATCGTCTTTGCTGCTCCCGACGACGTTGCACTGCCGCCCCTCGTCGTCTCCATCCTTCTCAGTACCAGATCTGTCTACTCCTTGCCGAACTCAATCGGAAATGACGTCCAATGGCCAGGTCCAACCAGCCGCTGACGAATCTCACCAGCACGATGCCCCTGACCCAATAGGGTTCCTCTCCGGCGCCACCTTCACGCCGTCGTCTGAGGTAGACCCCTCTCGCCCCCTGCCGGACCCCCGGCGGCCTACGGGTCTCCTGGCCCTGAAGGACAAACCTGGTACGCACCAGGCAGCCTCCGAGATGTATGAGGCTCCGGCGACCGTCCTGGCTCAGGACGACAACCAAGTGGTTGTGAGGGAGGCTCCTCCGGATCTGCCGCCCCGTTCTTGGCCTCAGTCACCGACGGTGGTGCCTAGATACCGCCCTCCGACAGATCGGATATCGGACACGAGCCCTTGGCCAGCCGGCGGACGGGGGCCGACTGTATGCCCACCTGAGGTCCACTCGACCCGTATCTCCCCGGTCCCGGATTGGGAGGACGATGATAACGAAGTGGTGGTCTCGGAGGAGGGGGTCCCGCTCTTCACCAAGGGCACATACTAGTTCTCCCTGGCAGCCCGGGTTGCAGGGGACCGGGTTCACAATCAGAACGTCGTCTGCGTGATGATGTTACAGAAGTGGAAGGTGACTGGAATTCAGGTGGAATTCATGTCCCCGGAGGTCACAGGCTATCATTTCCCGTCAACCGAGACGATGGAAAATATCCTTCATAGGCCCCCCTGGAGTTTTAAGGGTTTCCCTCTTCTGCTGGAGCCCCTCAGACAATATGTTCCGGCCAATGAGATTAACTTCCATCATGTGGAGCTTGGTGTCAGGGCGCTCAATGTCCCGGTGGGAGCCAGGAACTCATACCTCTGCGGTCTCATTGCACATAGTATTGGCAACCAAGTACTATCGGCTCCGATTCCGTTGGCGCGACGAGAGGACATGTTCTTATGGCTGCGGGTCCGAATGGAGTTGCACCGACTTCTACGGAGAAGACTACGACTCAGATTTCCAGGTACCACATCTTCCGCTGTGATTGAACTGCAATATGAGAGGCTAGCGGAATTTTGTCGCAGGTGTGGAATGTTAACCCACAAAATCACGGGTTGCACGACTCAGTTACCGGGGATTGGTGGGGAAGAGATTCGGTACGATCCGTCTATCCTGGTCCCAAGGCAGATGGATGTGGATCGGCTGCTGAGGACGGTCTGGAATACACCTCCCTCCCCCAGCGACACACCCGACTATTACTTATCTGCTGAGTGATCTGTCCTTGAATCCGCTGATTCGTTCCAAGGAAATTACTATGGGTGAAAGTCTACCCGGCGCAGACATTTCGAAGTCTGACAATCTGGCTAGGGTTACCCCAGGAGGGGCAACCAATGTAATGCAGGAGGGAGGGCGTCGAGTCTCTAGAGGGCCCCCGGGTTTCACGAAACCTGACAATCTGGCTAACGTCCACCCTACTGCTGATACTATTGATCGAGCTGATCTCGGAGCTACTGTAGTGATCCGAGAGGGGAAGGAGAAAGATCCCCTGTGGAAGGAGAAAGATCCCCAGGCAGGACTGGGGAAAGGAGGGCCCAGCCGAGGAAAGGGTAAGCTGACTACCATGAAGACTAGGAGCGGGTCATTGTATGCTCGGACGCCGGAGTCGAAGAAGTCGTGGGATGATCTGACCCTCCAACAAGAAATCGTGTGGCCGGTCTACCAGAAGGAGGACAGGGAAGAGCAGACGGAGGCACAACAGCCTCCGATGCAGGAATGACCCGGCCCGGCAGGGGTGGGTGGAGTCGTCCCTAGACTATACCTACAGACCCGGGACAGCCAGTGCTGGGAGGTCCCGGGCAGCCTGCAACATCAGCAAAGTATTTATATCTGTTTTATTGTTATATGCATTATCTTTGGAACACTTTATTTCCTGTTTGCTTTAGGACCTTTTACTTTATGTCTCGTTGTTTTGAGATAATGGTAAGGAGTTGTCTTGAGTTTGTGCCCGCGATTTCAAGTGGGCTATTATTATGGGTCCATGAGCGCTGGGCCTGCTACGGTCGGCTCAGACATACATCTGGAACCCGGGGCGGTCACGCCCCATCCTGTTTGATTACCTAGTGGTATTTATGAAAGTCTCCGGTTACCCGTTTCAAAAAAAAAATCAATTTTCTACAGTCTTTATCATGATTCATAGATCGACCCCCTATTCACAATGCCATGTTCGTATTCCCACTTAATTGTTAAGGAAATTGAGTTCGAAATTGATGTTCATTTGTTCATCTTAACTCTTATAAAATAATATACAATTTTAGGATTTTTTTTTCTTTCTTGACTTATTATCTTTCTATCTCTTTGCGAAGTATCTCTCAAAATCCTAGTAAACCGACTGTTGGGTCTCGAGGTAGGGTTGGAGATGAACCAACTCGCAGCGGAAAATCAATGAAAACCAAGAGACAATTAGAACCATGAAACAACTAACAAAGAATGGATTGACAAGAGAAAAATTCAGCACTAGTTCTTACCAAAACAAGAACACCGGTTAACGAATGATTGGCTTGAGTCTCCAAGACGCCTACGTATCCACATGGGAATCAAAGCCACGTAGTTCTTCTCTTTGAGGACTCAAGAACACAAAAATGGAGGAGGAAACTAGCCAAACCCGAAATGGCCATGGAAGAGGGAGAGAAAATGTGTTTCCTATTCTTGTCTTGTGTTTGTTATGTTGAAAAAAGATGACTTAAACATAACAAAACCCATACTTGTCCAACTAAAGGCATGGGACAAGTATGGTGTCAAGTAAGGTGTAAATATGACAAAGTATGGCAAGACAAGATTGGGTTAGGTGGTGAATCACCAACACCTTAATCCTTGTCTTGCTTACTTAGTACTAATTAATCAAGACTTGATTAATTAGTTCCATGGGCCTTGGTTGCATGGGCCTTTCATGGGCCTCTTGGAACATGGCCCGTGGCCATTTCCAACGAGGTCCCGTGATTCGCTCATCGCCTCCATGCCTTCCATACCGGAAATGTCCAACATTATCCGACGCGATCAATCCCAAGACTCCAAGCCTTGTCTCGATCTGTGAAGTCCTATTCACTTACGGGCGCATGACCCAAAACCCAGTTTTGGTCATGTCCCGAGACAACTCCCTTTTGGCCATTCTCCATAAATGTGTCAATGAGTTTCATCCTCCGGTGTGACCCTTAGGTTTATGCATGTCAATAGATCAACGTAAAATCCCATTTTACTTGATCCTATTTAAGTGGCAACTAACGAGACTTTAGTATTGCCTGACACTACATAACGAATCGACCCTGTCGATTCTAACCTTTCCGTCGTCCCTGTCATTATCCTTTTATCTCCGATATCCTGATTGAGATAAGGCACAGAGTCGTCATCCTTATTATTCTCAATCACCGTTCCTTGATATGTGAGATGACTGAAGATATGATACCCAGTATCATGTGCATGGCCATGCTATTCTTCCAGTCACTCTCGATCAAGTGGCCGAGAACCGATATCTTTCCCATACCTTAGTATGAGGGACAAATCCCTTAGCCGTCTTTCGTGTCACTCATGTAGCCCGTCCCCAAGCCAATCCTGGCCGTTATGGAAGCCCTGTTACGGACAACGTTAGGCTCAGGTCAAACTCAGTTGTTGACTACATAGCGATCACAAAGACTCCTTGGTCTAAGGATACATGACAAGGTACAACACTGAATATGTTCATGACTTAATCTATGGCACATATTCAGGGCGGGTCGTCCAATATCATGTCCCACATGATATCTATGATCAGACTCCGGAATCCCATTCCAATGACTAACAGAACGTAAGCCATAAAGAGCCATCTTTCATACTAGTCGCTTCTAGTGAAGCTTTGTTGACTAGGGACCCATCGAGTGTGATCTATCTCGATCTATGGTTCTATTCGCATGGTGGGCATAGATCAGAGCACACATCGATATATTACTCCAACACATAAGTAATATAAAGCCGCTTTAATTTTATTGCTAACGATGATATATACATTTGGACATTTAGGATTGATCTACGGGCACTAAGACTAACACCGACGCCCCTTTCTTTGTGCCTCCATTAGTGACGGTCATGGACTTGGGTCATGGTTGTCGCCGGTGGTGGCTAATCTTTCCTCCTTTCCTCTTCCTCCTTCCCCTCTCCCTTTTACTCATTTTACTCTTCTCTCGTAGTCTTTGTTGTTGTTGATTTCTAGTTCAACAGAACGGAAGGCGACGCAACTCGTCGGAGATCCGTCGTTCTCCAGCCTTGGTGAGTTGTTTCTGTTCCTTTGTGAGAAATCTCTCCGGTCGGCGTTCGTTTTTGTAAGAACCACTCCCGGTCAACGCTAGTCAAATCGGCGAAAAACAGGAAAATTTAAAATTTTGGGGACAGACACCTAAATGAACATAAATTTGACCCCGAGGGTCATATCGGACTTAAGCTGACCCCGATATCGACCAAAGTGAGTTCTGGGGGACTCAAGGCAACTTTTTGACCAGTTTCGTAAAGGTTGACTTTTTGCCGGAAAAGTCAATCGAGCGACGTTTTGGTTCATTCGAGGCCCGTTTTGGATCCAACAAGCTTAGTCGTCGTTACAGCGGTCTTAGTTGGGCCGTTTCCTTGCAGCAGGTGAAATTTCGTAATTTCTTGGAAAATGGGCCCGTTCGGGGCCCGAGACGGCCGAATTTCGCGAATCTAACTGAAAAATATCCAGAAAAATATTTTTCTAAGCAGTGGGACCCACTTGACAGTTGTCACACATTTGGTGGTTGGTTTTTAAAATAAAGAAAAGGAAAGGAGTGGTAGTTTTGTAAATAAGGGGTAGTTGGTGTTTTTGAACAAAACAAAAGGAAAGAAAGCGGAGGTCTCGGCCATTTCAGAGAAGAAAAAAAGGGAAGAGAGAGAAAGTGGAGAGAAGGAGGAAGAGAGGAAAGATAAGGAGGAGTTAGGGTTTTGCGATTTCTCGACGATCCGACCGACGGATCGTCTCAACAGTTGAAGAATCGAGCTCCCATCGTCATTCCCTATAGTGAGAACCCAATATTTTCTCGTTTTGGTACGTTTGAATTTTAGGGTTTGAGTTTAAACGAGTCAAATATTGTTGGGTTTTGGCTAGAATTGGTTTAAAGATGAATGGTTGAGGTTTGGGGTTCGTTCGGAACGTGTTGGGGTGAAAAGGAAATTTTCTCATTGTGGCCGTGTGGGGCCCACTTGCCCGGGCCTCGGTTTTTTCGTGTTCGTGTGGTTTTGGACGATCCCTGAATCGATAATTCACACCCGGAACGAATTATGGGATTAAATTGTGGAAATTGGAAATTTCGGGTTTAGAAACTTTAAACGAGAATTAAATCGCTCGGAAGTCGGAAATTGATTCCGTCGATTGCATTGGAACCCTTGAATTATTTTAGGATCGTAGAAACAAAAACGGGAATTTTCGGAGCCCCGGAAGGGCGTTTTCCGATCCCGGGCAGATTTGCCGAGCCGGGCGAATCGGGCCTTTCCGGGCCCATTATTGACAATGTCGAGTAATTGGGACTTTTGGGAGTGATCGACATTGTCGGGGTTGTGTTTGGGGGTCAAATTCATTAAATTCGGGTTTCACCTGCTTATTTAAAAAGTGTGTTATTTGGGATCATTGTAGACCGTGTCGCCGACCGTGGAAAGAGGAGGCTAAGCGGGTAATCTGGAGCACACCGGAGCTTGGGCGTGGACTTTTGGGAAAGCGTTACGAGGTAGGGAAAAGTAGCCGGATCTCGGCCTTGACTAGGGAACTTTAACGGTAGAAACGCATGTGACACTTGGGTGTCGTAGGACCAGTAAAATTGTCGAACAATAGAAATGCAGGCGACACTTAGTGGTGTCGTAGGATATGTGAACGTATCGAACATTAGAAATGCATGCGACACTTAGGGGTGTCATAGTAAAAGTGAACTTATCGAACATTAGAAATACTGTGGCTTTTGGTTGTGGTCGTAGGTTAAGTAACTTGTTGTGGTTATGAGGGTGGTCATGTGTGCCTTTGGGGTGTTGACCCGTATGTTATTGTTTCTGACTGTGGGTGGCCATGAGTGTCGTTGGGGTGTTGAACCCGTATATTACTGTTGGTGTGTCGTGGGTGGCCATGAGTGACGTTGTGGTGTTGAACCCGTATATTACTGTTGGTGTGTTGTGGGTTGCCATGAGTGCCGTTGGGGTGTTGAACCCGTATATTACTGTTGGTGTGTCGTGGGTGGCCATGAGTGCCGTTGGGGTGTTGAACCCGTATATTACTGTTGGTGTGTCGTGGGTGGCCAAGTGTGCCTTTGGGGTGTTGAACTCGTATGTTATTGTTTGTCTGTGGGTGGCCATGAGTGCCTTTGGGGTGTTGAACCCGTATATTACTGTTGGTGTGTCGTGGGTGGCCATGAGTGCCCGTGGGGAGTTGAACCCGTATTGGTTGACTGACTTGCCGAGGGGTAGTTAGTCGTGTTGTCGTTTTTTCTTTCTATTTGTGGGGTTTTGGTTGTTATTTGCTTGTGACTGTGATTGTTTTGGTGATGACTGTTGTCACGTCCCAAATCCAGTTTGGACCGGACTTGAGACGTGAAAAGAATTTGTAAAGAAAAACAATAAATAATAATTATAAACCTTTAAATAGACAGTAAATTTCCTCAAGTTAACAGTAAAATAGTTTAGTATCATCAGTGAGTCACAGCTCACCACTCGGCCTCGGCCTGATCTCTCGCTCTCTGGCGGTGTCTCGAAAATGTCTCTCCACTGCCAGAGCCCGGTCAAGTAGAGTAGAGTACACCTCTGTCCTCAAAGCAATAATCCGATCTGCAATAGCAGGGAGGAGCCCACGCTCGAACCGTCTGCAACGACTGTCCTCAGTCTGCACCAGCTCGGGTGCGTAGCGGGACAAGGCTAAGAATCTCGTCGCATACTCGGCTACTGGCAAGCCCCTCTGTCGTAGGTCCATGAACTGCTGGCGTCTATCATCTCGAACCGAACGAGGAAAATACTGCTCCAGGAACAGCTGACTGAAAAGCTCAAAATCCTCACCAACCCTGGTCTGCACAGACTACCACCAGTAAAAAGCCTCACCCTCAAGCTGGAAAGTGGAGAAGGAAACTCTCAAACGTCCCTCAGAAATACCGGACGTGTCAAGGTTGCGAGTGATCCGCTCCAACCATAAAACTGCTGCCTCGGAGTCAGCACCCCCAGAGAAATTCGGTGTACCCAAACGACGGAAATCATGAAGTGCCTGCGCTGTGGAACTATCCCTCTGTCCTGGCCTCTCGACGGCGACTGTCTCAATAGCAGGCGCGGGCTCTGTCGCCGGTGCTGTGTCCCCCTGCTGAGCACTGAGGGCCGCTAGTACTGCGCGTACCACCTCATCAATAGGGGTAGCCTGAGTCGGCTCTGCGACTGGAGTATCTCTCACTGGTGACCCTGATGGCCCATCCTCAAAGCTCTGGTGCTCTGTGGGAGCGGCACCCTGGGCGCTAGCTGGCCCTGCCAGTCCACGCTGGCGACTGGCTCTGCCCCAAAGCTGGGCGACTCCTGGTACCCCTCGGGATGTAAACACGAGACATCACGAAAGATCGCTGCATTAGTACGTACAGTTCAACTCAGTTTAACACAAACGAAACGATTTAAGCAAAAAGGGACGATCTCGTTCGTCTCGACGGATCCTAATTGGATCGAGGGTAAGTAGATAAGTCGTATATAGTACTTATATAGAAAAAGAAGTCTGCACTGTTAGTCTTAGTGCCCGTAGCTCAATCATAAATGTCCAAATGTATATATCATCGTTAGCAATAAAATTAAAGCGGCTTTATATTACTTATGTGTTGGAGTAATATATCGATGTGTGCTCTGATCTATGCCCACCATGCGAATAGAACCATAGATCGAGATAGATCACACTCGATGGGTCCCTAGTCAACAAAGCTTCACTAGAAGCGACTAGTATGAAAGATGGCTCTTTATGGCTTACGTTCTGTTAGTCATTGGAATGGGATTCCGGAGTCTGATCATAGATATCATGTGGGACATGATATTGGACGACCCGCCCTGAATATGTGCCATAGATTAAGTCATGAACATATTCAGTGTTGTAGCTTGTCATGTATCCTTAGACCAAGGAGTCTTTGTGATCGCTATGTAGTCAACAACTGAGTTTGACCTGAGCCTAATGTTGTCCGTAACAGGGCTTCCATAACGGACAGGATTGGCTTGGGGACGGGCTACATGAGTGACACGAAAGGCGGCTAAGGGATTTATCCCTCATACTGAGGTATGGGAAAGATATCGGTTCTCGGCCGCTTGATCGAGAGTGACTGAAAGAATAGCATGGCCATGCACATGATACTGGGTATCATATCTTCAGTCATCTCACATATCAAGGAACGGTGATTGAGAATAATAAGGATGACGGCTCTATGCCTTATCTCAATCAGGATATCGGAGATAAAAGGATAATGACAGGGACGACGAAAAGGTTAGAATCGACAGGGTCGATTCGTTATGTAGTGTCAGGCAATACTAAAGTCTCGTTAGTTGCCACTTAAATAGGATCAAGTAAAATGGGATTTTACGTTGATCTATTGACATGCATAAACCTAAGGGTCACACCGGAGGATGAAACTCATTGACACATTTATGGAGAATGGCCAAAAGGGAGTTGTCTCGGGACATGACCAAAACTGGGTTTTGGATCATGTGCCCGTAAGTGAATAGGACTTTACGGATCGAGACAAGGCTTGGAGTCTTGGGATTGATCGCGTCGGATAATGTTGGACATTTCCGGTATGGAAGGCATGGAGGCGATGAGCGAATTACGGGACCTCGTTGGAAATGGCCACGGGCCATGTTCCAAGAGGCCCATGAAAGGCCCATGCAACCAAGGCCCATGGAACTAATTAATCAAGTCTTGATTAATTAGTACTAAGTAAGCAAGACAAGGATTAAGGTGTTGGTGATTCACCACCTAACCCAATCTTGTCTTGCCATACTTTGTCCTATTTACACCTTACTTGACACCATACTTGTCCCACGCCTTTAGTTGGACAAGTATGGGTTTTGTTATGTTTAAGTCATCTTTTTTCAACATAACAAAGACAAGACAAGAATAGGAAACACATTTTCTCTCCCTCTTCCATGGCCATTTCGGGTTTGGCTAGTTTCCACCTCCATTTTTGTGTTCTTGAGTCCTCAAAGAGAAGAACTACGTGGCTTTGATTCCCATGTGGATACGTAGGCGTCTTGGAGACTCAAGCCAATCATTCGTTAACCGGTGTTCTTGTTTTGGTAAGAAATAGTGCTGAATTTTTCTCTTGTGAATCCATTCTTTGTTAGTTGTTTCATGGTTTAATCGTCTCTTGGTTTTCATTGATTTTCCGCTGCGAGTTGGTTCATCTCCAACCCTACCTCGAGACCCAACACGCACCTCGTGCGTCTCACACAGCAAACAAGTAATGCAACCAACTCCCACAGGAGGCAAAGTTCACACACAAGCACACCCATCTCTGGGGTTCAAAGCACAAGCAGACCGTTTGGAAGGAGATAGTCTTTCGTCCTCTTAATAAGCCTTTATCTTTCCTCAAATTTCTTAACTCTAATCAAAATTATCAAGCCGATCTCGCATCGTTACAACTTGATTCAGGCGTCCACGAACCTCGTTGTAACCATTTGACATCCAACCATCACGTTCGACTACAGTGGCGCCCCTGAGTCAACCCGTGATAGAACAACCAAATTCAGTTTTACAAAAAGAAAATTTCGGCATGACCTATTCGTATTTCCCACTAACCCTCCGTTTAAACGGGACATTTACCACTCAATTTTCACCAGTTAAACAACACAAGGAATTCTCATGCTCTACAATTGCAAATACAATCAATGCATAGATTCTTAGCTTCGCAAAGTACACACGCAATAAAAGGGATGCAAGAAAATCCGAGTTCTATTCTTTTCTCAAAAGTCGTCCCGATTGGATCATCCTTCCAATTCTGATTCCTTAAACAATTCACAACATCAAAACCGAGTCAACACTCAACAGTTCCCAAAATCTCAACGTTCCGATTCTTCCTTAAGTCCACCATTCGATCACTTCCCATTCCGACAAGTCACACTCCAATAACTCCAATCTTCCACGTCATCACTACTTCAATCAACTAATCCTTCCACCTTAACATCATGGAACGACTAACACGGTGGTAACCCCTTAATAGATAATTTATTCAACAATAAACGATACGGTTCCATCATTGCTTGTCATCCCTATACCGATCTCAACCATTTGGTTTCCCCGATCACTGTACATTACAGTCCATAGGGTAAGGATACCACTCAAGCGATGTAGCCATAGTAACCAGAAGATTTAAATTTAAAAAATTATTGAAATCATTAAGACTCAAGCCGTTCTCACTTTATGCATTAATGTATTTAACTTGCATCACTGAGTACACGACTTAGACCTCCTAACTCTACCCACTTAACTGACGTTGGTCCGATGTTTTGAAAACAAGTTCAAAATTAACACCTGTATCAAACTAAACCAGGCTCTGATACCAAATTGTCACGCCCCAAATCCAGTTTGGACCGGACTTGAGACGTGAAAAGAATTTGTAAAGAAAAACAATAAATAATAATTATAAACCTTTAAATAGACAGTAAATCTCCTCAAGTCAACAGTAAAATAGTTTAGTATCATCAGTGAGTCAGAGCTCAACAAACATAAAGTGAAAGATATAAATAGTTTCGTGCGACAGACCAACATAAGTCTAAGACAATCCCCAAAATAAGCTGAAGCTCCCTAGCCTCGAACTCTCAAGAAATCGAGCACTCCTGTAAAACAGTAAGAGAAACAAAGGGGATGAGCTTACGCTCAGTAGGAAAAAAATCTCAATGACTCCACCTTTAGATCAATACTTAAACTGTTTAAACGGATGACAAAAGTAACAGTAAATACGACTACAATGAATTAATATAAAACAAGATAGAATAAGATAAGTATGATAATATAGACACATAGACAAAAAAAGTAGTATAAGATAAGTTCGTACTCTTGGAAATAACATTAACTTGAAGGTTCCATGACAGAATAAATATGAAGTATCATAACGATTAAATGGGAGTATTTGATATTACGCCAACCAACTTGCTTTCTCAAGCCTCCGATCCATGAATAGATTCTAGTGTCACCTCGGTTCCCATATACCGATCCACTAGAGTATTCATATCACATCAGATTTTCCCTCGGTCCAGAGGACGCACATGCATTGGGGCACCGGAAACAATCCCAACTGAGCGCTTATCATCGGGATTCCCAGAAATACCTCCAAGGGACCATATGTCATAGGGAACCAAGGTAGTGCTCCACTGGGACGCACGCTCTTGGGTGAAGCCTCAGTAACCATCTCTCATGAAGTAATTCACTCAATAACCACTCAATAACCCATAGGATCTGCCGAACTCTCATGCACCAATAGCCACTCAATAATCACTCAATAATCACTCAAATATCACTCGATGATCACTGTCTCTGCCAACTCCAACCACCACAACGGCACCGGATTACCCCCCCCCCCCCCCCCGGTGTAGTACCGAACCAAACAAACAACATTCAAGAATAAAAATAAATACACAAGCATTAAATTCATACAACAATGGACATTTCTCAAATCACACTTTCAGCAAGCAAAGACATCCAATAATACCTCACCCTTACCGTATACTTACCTGCCACGAACCAGAGGTACATCGATCACCTGATTGTACCCCGTGGCACAACCAGTCATACTCGATCATCCGTTCACACAATAAATAATTCAACACGTAACCACTCAACAAATCAAGCAATCATGTGAACAATAAATTAAACATTCGAACATGCTAGCTAACTAGTTTCATTAGACCTTTAGTTTAACCTAGTACTAACAACCAAGCATGTGAACCTAGCACACAACTAATCCGAGAGCTCTTCAAAGCCTCTCTACCAGTAAATCAATTCCCAAGTATTGAAAGCAAGCTTCACTAATCATCTTCGTCCTAAGCATACATTCTAGACATTCTGGTTATTAATAATTGAAAGATAGTTATTCTAGTTATTCGCATCCTATAGGCAAATCTAGGACCTTTCCGATTTTATTATCCTAATCATGCATACTAAGCGTTAATTAAAAAAATTAAGACTTTCCCTACCTCGTGGTCTTCCTCTAATACACTCTGATGAAAAGACGGTCAGTCGCTCCTCCGTTCTTCACACGGATACTGGGGTGGTCTTCGTCTCTTCGAGCGAAGTCCAAGCTCTCCGAGCGAAGCCCAGTCTGGGTTTACAAATAAAATAACCTAATCAGTCCCGGGATTTGTCCAAAGTCCCCTGATTTAACAGGTTCGTCTTTTAAATCGTCAAATAGTTCATGAATTATCCCAATTCAATCCAAAATAATTAATTCTTTAAATTAATTCTTTAATTTTAGTTCTGTCCCGGTTCAGACCCGGATCCGGCCCAACCCGGATCCAAACCCGGGTCCAAACCCTGGTCCAAGCCTGACCCGGGCCTGGTTCTAGACCCGGTCCAAATTCGGTTCGGACCTGAGTCAGACCCAGTCCAAAGACTTGGGCCTGAATCAAGTCTGGCCCAAAATCTGGCCTGAGCTCTAGTTCCGGCCCAGGAACACCAGCCCATTCTGCCCTCAGGCCCGTAGCCTGACGAGTTCGGGGTCGAGCTCGTTCCAGCTCCGGCGAGCTCGAGTTACTCCGTCCATCTCCACGATGTCAGGTGAGGGTCGGAAGGAGAAAGGGAGGCGGAGCAAGACGTCAGACGGCGAGGGGAGGTGGGGAAAACGGTGATTCTGGCGGCGTAGAGGCTCTCCGGCGCAGGAACGTCAGATCAGGCGACGCCCCTCGCCGGCGTCCTCTCCGACCAGATCCAGCTCAACGAGCCCCCCAAACTCGCGATTTCCATGGAATCGGGGGAAAGCTCACCGTAGTTGATTCTGATGGTGACGGCTCCGGCGAGGCTCGACTCGACGGGAAAAGGGATTAGGGTTTCGAAACAAGGTTGAAGAGGCTGAGATCTCTCTGGTCTTCCGTGGTTTTTGTCGTGGGTGGGTAAGAATGGAAGGTGGAGACGGAGAAGAAGGTGTAGAGGAAGGAGAGGAACGGTGAGGTCGTGACCGGAGGACGGGACGGCGACGACGCGAGGAGCTGTCCGGTTTTGGGGAGAGGGGAGACGAAGAGGCTGAGACAGGAGGGTGAACAGTACCCCTCTTAGGGTTTCGGCCCCTCTTTATAGGCGAACCAAGCTGATGCTTGGGTTGGGCTTGCGTAACTGGGCCACGCGTGACGCGAACGGGCCCGAGCTGGCCCAAACTTCTGATTCCCCCTTTTTTATTAAACACAATTCCAACTACTTGCTTGCAAAAAGATACCCCCACGTTTTAGATTACAGTTAGACACTCTCATAGAACGAAGTGGGTTTTACAACTGTTGAGCTATGCCCGTGGGTGTGTCGTACCCTCCGGTGCGCGGTCGGTAAAGAGCAGAGGGCTGTGGTCACCATCAGGTGAGTAGCACCTTCCGGCGCGTGATCGGTAAAGTGTGAGGTTAGAGCTGTGCCCGTGGGTGTGTCGTACCCTCCAATGTGTGGTCGGTAAAGAGTAGAGGGTTGTGGTCCCCGTAGGTGAGTAGCACCTTCCAGTGCGTGATTGGTAAAGTGCTGAGGCTAGATTTATGCCCGAGGGGTGTGTCGTACGCTCCGGTGCGCGGTCGGTAAAGAGCAGAGGGATGTGCCCCCATCAGGTGAGTAGCACCTTCCGGCGCGTGATCGGTAAAGTGTTGAGGCTTGTGGTTGTGGTTTGCGTGATTTTGATCACTTCTGTGTTGTGTTCTTTGAGGTCGTCATTACGGTGTCGGGTCTACATTACGTGTACGGGTGTTTAGTTTGGTTGGGGAAAGTAACAGTTTTCGTGTGACAGTCGGGTTATCTGAGTTTGGGGATGGTAGTCCCCGGTGCTTTGTTTGTGGTTGGTGTTTCCGGCATTTTCTGCTAGTATGTCGTAGTCAGTCTGGTATCCGTGGTGGTGAGCGAACGCTCACCCCTAGCTGCTTTTCCTACATGTACTGGTCGCGAGGCGGACTAGGTGAACTCTCAAAGC
Source organism: Erodium maritimum (assembly GCA_963921825.1). NCBI lineage: Eukaryota > Viridiplantae > Streptophyta > Magnoliopsida > Geraniales > Geraniaceae > Erodium > Erodium maritimum. The sequence goes on from OY997590.1 coordinate 76,338,882, forward strand.
TTGAAGAGCTGGGAGCGGGAGTCCGGGTTTCTTTTTGGGAGTTTAGCGACGTACGCTTTGGTTTTTGTCCGTTTGTTTTGGACGTAAAGTTGTAAAATATTATTTTGTTTAACTTTAAATGGTAATTTTAAGCGGTTTATTAAAATGTTTGAAAATTTCTTTATTGTTTCACCGTTCGCGTTCCTGGTCTGGTTATACCGAATTCGGGGCGTGATAGTTTGTTATCAGAGCTCGAGGTTTCACACCTCGGACTGTACGTCAATTAGGTGGGGAGAGTTGAGCCATTAAAAGTCCCGTCGTGCGTGGGTTGCGCAAGTCGGAAACCGTGTGTAGACCCGTAGTGACATGAATTCTGTTTGTTGTTGTGTGTATGTGCAGTATTGTTGTTACTGGCATAATAATTGTGTGTTGCTGCGTGAAACGTTTTTAAGCTGTCGTGACACGACTCAGGAGCGCTCCTGTAGTCGAACGTGACGGTGCTGATATCAAGTGGGTACAATTTAGTTCGGGGACGCCTGGACCGGGTTGTAACTACGTGATGTCAAAAATGAGATTTTTATGATGAAAGGGAGAATAGTTTTAAAATTGGTTGGCCTTGTGGGCGTGTGTTTAAATTTGTTGGCCCGGTGGGCGTGTTTTGAAATTGGTTGGCCCGGTGGGCGTGTTTTAATTTTGGTTGGCCTTGTCGGCTTGTGATTCAGGTTAGGTGACTTGATTTTGTCTGTGAATTGTTGTGTGTGTGTTAGATAAATTGCTAATCGAACGTGTGTGACGCTTAAGACTATTTTTGGGGTTAAAAAGGGGTAAAAATCGAGTCTGAAACGAATTTGGGAAACAGGCATGCGCGAGCGTCACAGATCCGTGATGGAGCAGCGCGTTTTTGCGAGTTTTGGGCCTTCGTCACGGCTCCGTGACCCCAACCGTGACGGGGTCTGTCACGGATCCGTGATTTCCTGCCTTGTTCCACCGTCTTGATTGTGTAGTTTGAGTGTTGGTTTTGCGTGGTTGTGTTCATGATTGTGTTGGTTGTAGAGGTCGTAAGTTCGGTGTTAAAGTGTGAGGTCTTGGGTTCGAGACTCATCAATAACCTACGGTAGTGATACAGCGCCTCGGTGTGAGAGTCTCACAACGGAGAGGGGTTAGGGTTGATGCGCTGCGGCGCCATACGAACTAGGTTTCCCCTATGTGATCGGGTGGTTGGGGTATTGATATTGTGAGCAATAGTGATTTGCTTAGTTGAGAACGTGATCCCCGTTTTGAGGTTTCCCTTATGTGATCGGGTAATTGGGGTATTGATATTGTGAGCAATAGTGTTTGCTTAGTTGAGAACGTGATCCCCGTTTTGAGGTTTCCCTTATGTGATCGGGTAATTGGGGTATTGATATTGTGAGCAATACTGTTTGCTTAGTTGAGAATATGATCCCCGTTTGAGGTTTCCCTACGTGATCGGGTAATTGGGGTATTGAGGTTGTGAACAATAGTGATTTGCTGAATTGAGAACATAATCCCCGTTTCGAGGTTTCCCTTACTTGAGAGAGTATTTGAGGTATTAATAGCTTGAGCAGTGTGACGTTTTGGTATCAGGTTTTGAGGTAGTGGTTTGCCCTGGTTAGATTGGTAAGTCGTTAGTGCTTTACTAGTATGCCATAATCGAACGGGTGTCTGTGGAGGTGAGAAGAACGCTCATCCCCTTTACTACTTTTCCCGCAGGGGACGAGTAGCGAATACTGGTTTGGTTGCGGAAAGTTATAAGTATATGCATATGGGATCGTGTGAGCTTTGTGCTATACCTTATCGGTGTGACTAATGGAGTAGTTGTTCGGTCTCTGATTTGGGCGTCATTCTTATTGGATATCGGGGCGTCGCACTCGTTTGCTTCGTCAAGTTGTGCTGAGATGTTGGGGCTGAGTTTAGAGCCGTTGAGTCCACCCCTGCATCTGGACACGCCGGTTGGTGGTGATGTGGTGTTGCCTAGGGTCTGTCGTGCCTGCGAAGTTAGAGAAGCGAACTGATACAGGAGGTTCGAGAGAGGGCTCAAGAGCCCTGATGCTGGATCGAGTCCTCACCCCGAGGATTCGGGTATGTTCGGAGTTGGTGGGCACGACGACGGTAGTGGATCGAGGTCTTAGAGAGACTGCGAGGGTCCGTGAGGTCAGGCAGCGACTGAGCTTGTGCGTGTATTCGTGGGAAGGATACTTACGGAATGACGACCTTTGACGTAATCTTGGGAATGGATTGGCTGGCGAAGTACCGAGCCAATATCGACTGTTACAGGCGACGAGTGACGGTGCCAACAGGCAACACGAAAGTTTCGTGTATTCTGGGCAGTAAGAGCGGGGTTCTCATATCGGCATTGTCCGTAGTGGAGGAAGTATCGGTCGTGTAGAGCCGAGAGTTGCCGCGAGTGGCGTGCGAGTTCCCCGAGGTCTTTCCTGAGGAGTTGAGCGTGTTGCCACCAGTTCATGAGGTGGAGTTCGGGATTGACCTGATGTCGGGAACGGCAGCGATATCGATGACGCCTTACAGGTTCGCACCGGCAGAGTTGACCGAGCTGAAGCGTGAGCTCGAGGAGCTTCGGGAGAAGGGGTTTATCCGTCCGAGCACATCGCCGTGGGGAGCACCAGCACTCTTCGTGAAGAAGAAGAGTGGAGAGCTTCGGATGTGTATAGGTTACCGGAAGCTGAACCGGGTTACGGTGAAGAACCGATACTCGATGCCGAGGATTGACGACTTGTTCGACCAGTTGAGAGGGTCTACATGCTTCTCGAAGATCGATCTGCGATCCGGATATTACCAGTTTCGAGTCCGAGAGGGGGACGTCGCAAAGACTGCATCTCGGACACGCTATGGGCATTACGAGTTCTTGGTGATGCCATTTGGATTGACGAACGCACCTGCAACGTTCATGGATCTGATGAACAGTATATTCCGGTCGTTCTTAGATCAATTTGTGGTGGTGTTTGTAGACGACATCTTGATCTACTCGCAGAACGAGGCGGCACATGAGGAGCATCTGAGGGTTGTTCTGACCCTGCTGCGCACACATCAGCTATACGCCAACCTGGAGAAGTGCGAGTTTTGGCTCGCTGAGGTGAAATTCCTCGGTCACATTGTATCCCGTGACGGTATACTGGTCGATCCGGCGAAGATCGATGCGGTTTCAAAGTGGGTGCGGCCCACGAGCGTCTTCGAGATCCGCAGCTTCTTGGGGCTGGCAGGATATTATCGACGGTTCATCCAGGACTTTGCGCGTCTAGCCGTGCCTATGACTCTTTTGACGCGCAAGGGAGTCGGGTTTGTGTGGACAGAGGATTGTGAACGTGCATTCACGGAGCTGAAGGCTCGCCTGACTACCGCTCCAGCGTTGATAGTGCTAGAGCGTGGGGTCGGGTATGAGGCCTATTGTGACGCGTCTGGGGAAGGACTGGGCTGCGTGCTGATGCAGTTAGGGAAGGTGGTTGCTTATGTCTCCAGGCATTTGAAGACGCACGAGCTCAACTACCCTAACCATGATCTGGAATTAGCAGTAGTCGTGTTCGCGCTGAAAGGCTGGCGGTATTATCTGCATGGCGAGCAATTTCATGTCTTCTCGGATCACAAGAGCCTCAAGTACATCTTTTCCCAATGAGACCTGAACATGCGCCAGCGGCGATGGATGGAGCTACTTGAGGAGTACGACTTTGAGCTACACTACCATCCGGGTAAGGCGAATGTGGTCGCCGACGCCTTGAGTAGGAAGTCGATTCCGAGCCTTGCCAGCATATCAGTCCGGGAGCGGGACATGATGGGAGAACTGGGCACGTTCGGGTTTGAGCTAGAAGAGTTTACCGGCGCGTGGCCGTGTGTTTCTTGGTGGCTCAGCCCGCCCTGCTTGGCCGTGGGATAGAGGCACATTCGGTGGATGTCGAGACGACCGAGATCCGGGAGAGAGTTGTCGGCGGTGTTGACGCCGAGGGCTGGGATTGTCGTGCTAATTGGGAGTTACGGTATCGCGGAGGTTTGTTCGCACCGCGTAACGATGGAGGCGACGAGCTGCGAGAGTCGCATCATTCGCATCTGAAAGTGCACGTGGGTAGCACTAAGAGGAGCGCGACATCAGACGACATATCTAGTGGAGCGGTTGCGGAGTTAGTATCGTGGTGCCTCACTCGTCAGCAGGTGAGAGCCGAACAACAGCGTCCTGCTGGATTATTGCAACCACTACGGGTTGCACAATGGAAATGGGGGCACGTCACGATGGACTTCGTGAGCGGTTAGCCGAGTTCTCCTACAACAGCAGCTTTCAGGCCAGTATCAGGATGGCACCGTTAGAAGCGTTGTATGGTAGGCCGTGTCGATCGCACGTGTGTTGGGCAGAAGTGAGGAATAAGAGTTTACTGGGTCTAGAACTGGTCCGAGAGACATAGAAGGTCGCGCTGATACGCGAGCGGTTGAACACCGCACAGAGTCGGCAGAAGAGCTACGCCGATAGACGGCGCCGACCTCTTGAGTTCGCAGTCGGTGACCACGTATTCCTAAAGGTGAGTCCGAGGAAGGGACTGGTACGGTTCAGCCGCGGCAGAGACAAGTTATCCTCGCGGTACATCGGCCCTTTCGAGATCTTGAGCAGAGTGGGAGCAGTGGCCTATAGTCTGGCATTACCACTGCAACTTGGGAGTGTTCATAACGTCTTCCACGTGTCCCAGTTGCGGCAGTACAATGCGGACCCCTCCCACGTCATTGAGTGGGCAGATATCGAGGTGGATGACGATGTCTCTTATGAGGAGCAGCCGGTTCGAATCATGTACACACGAGAGCAGGTCCTGCATGGCAAGGTTATCCGCCTAGTACGGGTGCAGTGGCGACACCATGGGGCTAAGTCGACTTGGGAGCGCGAGGACGAGGTTCGCGCGAAGTACCCCGATCTGTTCGACTCCTGAGGTACATCTGTTTTAAATTTCGCGGACGAAATTCCTTTAAGGGGGGTAGATTGTAAGAACCACTCCCGGTCAACGCCAGTCAAATCGGCGAAAAACAGGAAAATTTAAAATGTTAAGGACATATACCTAAATGAACCTAAATTTGACCCCAAGGGTCATATCGGACTTAAGTTGACCCCGATATCGACCAAAGTGAAATCTGGGGGACTCAAGGCAACTTTTTGACCAATTTGGGAAAGGTTGGCTTTTTTGCCGGAAAAGTCAACCGAGCGACGTTTTGGTCCGTTCGAGACCCGTTTTGGATCCAAAAATCTTAGTCGTCGTTACAGCGGTCTTAGTTGGGCCGTTTCCTTGCAGCACATGAAATTTCGTAATTTCTTGAAAATGGGCCCATTCTGGGCCCGAGACGGCCGAATTTCGTGAATCTAACTGAAAAATATCTAGAAAAATATTTTTCTAAGCAGTGGGACCCACTTGACACTTGTCACACATTTGGTGGTTGGTTTTTAAAATAAAGAAAAGGAAAGGAGTGGTAGTTTTGTAAATAAGGGGTAGTTGGTGTTTTTGAACGAAACAAAAGGAAAGAAAGGGGAGGTCTAGGCCATTTCAGAGGAAAAAAAAGAAAGGGAAGAGAGAGAAAGTGGAGAGAAGGAGGATGAGAGAGAAATAGAAGGAGGAGTTATGGTTTTGCGATTTCTCGACGATCCGACCGACGGATCGTCTCAACGGTTGAAGAATCGAGCTCCCATCGTCATTCCCTACGGTGAGAACCCAATATTTTCTCGTTTTGGTACGTTTGAATTTTATGGTTTGAGTTTAAACGAGTCAAATATGGTTGGGTTTTGGTTAGAATTGGTTTAAAGATCAATGGTTGAGGTTTGTGGTTCGTTAGGAACATTTTGGGGCGAAAAGGAAATTTTCCCATTGTGGCCGTGTGGGACCCACTTGCCCGGGCCTCGGGTTTTTCGTGTTCGGGTGGTTTTGGACTATCCCCGAATCGATAATTCACACCCGGAACGAATTATGGGATTAAATTGTGGAAATTGGAAATTTCGGGTTTAGAAACTTTAAACGAGAATTAAATCGCTCGGAAGTCGGAAATTAATTCCGTCGATTGCATTGGAACCCTTGAATTATTTTAGGATCGTAGAAACGAAAATGAGAATTTTCGGAGCCCCGGAAGGGCGTTTTTCGATCCCGGACAGATTCGTCGAGTCGGGCGAATCGGGCCTTTCCGGGCCCATTATTGACAATGTCGAGTAATTGGGATTTTTGGGAGTGATCGACATTGTCGGGGTGTGTTTGGGGGTCAAATTCATTAAATTCGGGTTTCACCTACTTATTTAAAAAGTGTGTTATTTGGGATCATTGTAGACCGTGTCGCCGACCGTGGAAAGAGGAGGCTAAGCGGGTAATCTGGAGCACACCGGAGCTTGGGCGTGGACTTTTGGGAAAGCGTTACGAGGTAGGGAAAAGGAGCCGGATCTCGGCCTTGACTAGGGAAAGTTAACGGTAGATATGCATGTGACACATGGGTGTCGTAGGACCAGTAAAATTGTCGAACAATAAAAATGCAGGCGACACTTAGTGGTGTCGTAGGATACGTGAACGTATCGAACATTAGAAATGCATGCGACACTTATGGGTGTCATAGGAAAAGTGAACTTATCGAACATTAGAAATACTGTGGCTTTTGGTTGTGGTCGTAGGTTAAGTAACTTGTTGTGGTTATGAGGGTGGTCATGTGTGCCTTTGGGGTGTTGACCCGTATGTTATTGTTTGTGTCTGTGGGTGTCCATGAGTGCCGTTGGGGTGTTGAACCCGTATATTACTATTGGTGTGTCGTGGGTGGCCATGAGTGTCGTTGGGGGTGTTGAACCCGTATATTACTATTGTTGTGTTGTGGGTGGCGATGAGTGCCGTTGGGGTGTTGAACCCGTATATTACTGTTGGTGCGTCGTGGGTGTCCATTAGTGTCGTTGGGGTGTTGAACCCGTATATTACTGTTGGTGTGTCGTGGGTGGCCAAGTGTGCCTTTGGGGTGTTGAACCCGTATGTTATTGTTTGTGTCTGTGGGTGGCCATGAGTGCCTTTGGGGTGTTGAACCCGTATATTACTGTTTGTGTGTCGTGGGTGGCCATGTGTGCCCGTGGGGAGTTGAACCCGTATTGGTTGAATGACTTGCTGAGGGGTAGTTAGTCGTGTTGTCGTTTTTTCTTTCTATTTGCGTGGTTTGGGGTGTTATTTGCTTGTGACTGTGATTGTTCTGGTGATGACTGTTGAGCTATGCCCGTGGGTGTGTCGTACCCTCCGGTGCGCAATCGGTAAAGAGCAGAGGGTTGTGGTCCCCATCAGGTGAGTAGCACCTTCCGACGCGTGATCGATAAAGCGTGAGGTTAGAGTTGTGCCCGTGGGTGTGTCGTACCCCCCAATGCGTGGTCGGTAAAGAGCAGAGGGTTGTGGTCCTCGTAGGTGAGTAGCACCTTCCGGCGCGTGATTGGTAAAGTGTTGAGGCTGGATTTATGCCCGAGGGGTGCGTCGTACCCTCCGGTGCGCGGTCGGTAAAGAGCAGAGGGCTGTGTCCCCATCATGTGAGTAGCACCTTCCGGCGCGTGATCGGTAAAGTGTTGAGGCTTGTGGTTGTGGTTTGCGTGATTTTGATCACTTCTGTGTTATGTTCTTTGAGGTCGTCATTACGGTGTCGGGTCTACATTACGTGTACGGGTGTTTAGTTTGGTTGGGGAAAGTAACAGTTTTCGTGTGACAGTCGGGTAATCTGAGTTTGGGGATGGTAGTCCCCGGTGTTTTGTTTGTGGTTGGTGTTTCCGTTATTTTCTGCTAGTATGCCGTAGTCAGTCTGGTATCCGTGGTGGTGAGCGAACGCTCACCCCTACCTGCTTTTACTACAGGTACTGGTCGCGAGGCGGACTAGGGGAACTCTCGAAGCTTGAAGAGCTGGGAGCGGGAGTCCGGGTTCCTTTTTGGTAGTTTAGCGACGTACGCTTTGGTGTTTGTCCGTTTTTTTACGTACTTTAAAGTTGTAAAATATTATTTTGTTTATCTTTAAGTGGTAATTTAAAGCGGTTTATTAAAATGTTTGAAAATTGTTTATGGTTTCACCGTTCGTGTTCCTGGTCCGGTTATACCGAATTCAGGGCGTGACAGTTTTCATCGCGTTAGTGGTTCTCCGTCCTTCGTCGTCTCCGACGAGGATCTGTCTTGGGAATCGTCGAGTCATTCAGATCTACCGTGGGAAGCCTTTATTACCTATATGGTCTTGATTCGTTGTGGATTTGTATGTTCTCCATGGTTGTTACTTTAGCTGCTCCCCGAGCTTGTTTCGATGAGGTCACTTTTTGTTTCCTTTTATAAATTTTCCCCTTGTTCCATGTTTGATTTATGTGTGGAGTTTTCGGATGTAGTGAAGTGTTTGGTGGTGGTTGGTGAACCACCGGGAAGAAGTTTGGGATGGAGCTGATTTTTTGGGTCAGGTTAAGGCTTTAGAGTGGTTGGTGGCATTTAGGCATTTTGAGTTGTTATTGTATTTACCTTCTCCCTTGCATGTTCTTTTATATTTCGTTGTTCCATGTTTAGATTTCTTGATCTGTTTTCTTTTGTCAGAGAAGTGTTGGTGGTGATTGGGTCTAACTCTCTAGTTGGATCGTCATGATGTGTTGGCATCTGGTGGGTTATCTTTGATAACTGAGAAGTACATGGAGGGGCGATATAAGGGTATCTGAAGAGATGTTTAGTTCTCTCCCGACTGTTGCATCATCTAGGTGACTTATTGAACTCAGTTCTGATGCCATCCTTCTCGTTTCCCCGATAACGATTCTAGGGTTTTGTAGTTGTGACTCCCTTTTTAGGGTTAACCGGTGGTGATGGCCTCAGTTTTTATCTTCTTGTAAGATTTAAGTTGTGTTCGGCGCTGTCTAATGAGGGTTTGTACCAGTGGAGAGTTCTCTCAGTACTGTGTTGTTGAGGATTAAGGTTTCGGTTAGTTTTAGTCTACTGACGTGCCAAGTAGTTGTGGTGAGCTCTCTTTTAGACGTAATCTATGGTTCACCATCCTATCCTTTTTCGATTTCGAATTGCTCTGTTTCGAGGTCGATGTGTTTTGTTTCTTCGTTTGCGGTGTTGGCTGTCAGCGTGTCGCATCGTTGTAGGTGTCGGCGAACTAGTTTACTCCATGCTTTGGGACTACTACAGCTTGGGAGGTCGTGCTCTTAGTTCTTCATGGTTGGAAGATCTAGGTTTCAATACCTTTCTTATTTATCTCGACTAGAGCTTCATGGTTGGAAAATTAGGGTGTGAGACCTTATTATTGTTTTTCTTATACTTAAAGTTCGTAATTTCTAGGTTTTAGACCTTCTGTTCTGTTTTCCCCTTGGTTGGGCCTGTCTTGAAGTCGGGCTTTCTAGATAGTGCTTCGGTTTGTATTTGTGTTCAGTTTGTGCCCTTATAGTTAGCAACGTCCATCTTTGGGTTTTGTGATCCGTAACTAGATCTTCTTTTATCCTCTTTCACCTCCAAAAAGTTTTTAATTTAAAATTGCTTTGCGGATAACAAAAACTCCTATAAAATACACTTTGATTAATATGGTTCTCTATCTTGGGGTTATGATTTTATAGATCTATTTGTAATTAGGATATGATTTTTTTATGCACTTAACGTTAGGGTTTTTATTAGAGGTTCAAAAACTATTGATTTTCATTTTCTTGGTTTTGATGTATAGTTCTCCAGGGATTCTTGTTTATTATTAGATAATTAATATTTTTTTATTGAATATATTAAATACTAAATAAAATCAGTAAATAATATTGAATACTTAATAAATAAAACATAAAAGTATTCAAATAAAATAATAAAATAAAATTTTAAAATTAATTGTGATTGGAAAATTAATATTGTTTTCCTAAATTTATTAAGTACTTAAATAAAACATGAATTTATCATATAAAACTAGTAAATAATATTTACTACTTACTAATAAAATAGTTAATTAAAAAACATAAAAAATGATTGAAGAAAATTATTTAAAATTTTTAATAAAATAGTAAATAATTAATCAAAAATAATAAATGAAGAAAAAATATAAATAATTTATAAAATAAATAAAAAAATTAATCAAAATTTTAAGGAAAAATAATTTTTTTAAGAATTAGAAAATAATTATTATAAATACTAAAAGAAAAAATTTATGAAAATTAAAATTTAAATAATAGAAAATAGAACTAATATTTAAAGAAAACAAAATACATGTAAGATAGATTATTTTTATGAAAAAAAACATCATGTGGCACAATTTTATTGGACAGTCGGGGTTCGTAAACCCTAGTTTTCGATTCACTATAGTGAATTGAACCCCTAGGTTCAGGTTAACGATTCAGTGAATCTGAACTCCAAAAACCCGAACTCGCATCATTATTTTTTCGGCTCGCGATTCATTAATTAGTGAATCGAACCCCAAAAACCCAACGATGTATGTGCTCTAACAAATATTTGTTGAGTTCGGTTCATGAATTCAAATATGAAGTTTTTTTAGCATATGGTAATATTATATTTATAATAATACGAATTATAGACGCAAGACAAAGGATACTAGGGCACCAATTAAATAGCGAAAGAATATCAAAATGGAAATTGTAAAAACTAAAGTAATACGGAAATAAAAGAGTGAGACAGAAGTTATTAGTCTATAGGTACCAGACGCTAAGGTCATCATTAGAGGCGGTAACCCTTTACTTGCACCCATAGCTGGATTCTATCCAGTCGGGGAATTTCAATCCTAAGTGGATCAATGAACCCTAGTATTAGTGGTGCCCCTTAGAATCACTATGGTTCACTTTGGCGGACCTTGTCCTTGGCCGTCTACAATCCAAAACAGAACCAAAAGGTCCCCAGCTCCAAGTCCTTGATCACTAAGCCCGAAGCCAAGAGACCCAACCCTTCGTTATGACCTTGAACATAGTGTCCTTCTGATATGGCTGACATGTGATCACTCTTTCGATCATGCCAAACTAACGGAATGCAAGGACCTTCAGGGAAATCAAGATGAACGGGATCTCGATCACAACATCTTCATCCATAGTACAAGAGCATGCAAACAATCCATCTTGGAGGTAATCTACAAACGGAGACAACGTGATTGGGAGCAAGGGCGCCCTCAACTTAAGGCTTGGGATTGATACACTACCAAAAGATTTGGGCGATGTTTATACCTTTGACCCGAGAGAGGCATCACATGTAGAGAGGACGGGCGGGTTCCCATCACCTGTTCTGGGGCTCAAGAACCCCTAGACTTAAGCAGAAGGCCTGAGTTCATCGGAGGTAGAGGGGAAGATACCAGTGAGCTTGCCCCGGTATGGATCTTCCGGCCCCGCTTTGTTTTTGGTCGACTTGAACTCCACATTAGATACACATGCAAGGTTCGAGCTGCCATAAAATTGGATACATATGGTCCGTGAGTTAGCAGTAGGGGCTCAGCTGGAACAAGCGATGAAGGAAAAGAAGGGAGGAGCATCGGAAGAGACGTGCTCAGTTTGATGTGGGTGACAGACCAAGTCTTCCTGGGCTTAATAAAATCCAAGGACGGGTAGAGAGGCATGTTAATAGAGAGTGCCATATGTAGAGGGGATTCGAGAATGTCGCATAACTCACGTGAAGAACATGAATCACAGAACTGGTTGATGCCATAGGTGCTAGGCGACAAGAACTAGGGTTAAGGCTAGAGAGCGTCTGTAGAGAATTTTGAACACTTCACACGTCCTATTTACGTAGACTAATTTATATTTTTTTATCATTTAAAAGTTCTTATTATTCTATTTTTATATGATATTTACTTTTTCTTTCATTTTTTTCCATATAACCATATCCATCATCAACAAAAACAAAACAAAAAAATTATCAGTTAAGAGTTTTTCTCTCTGCTGGGGTTTGAGAGTCTTACCGCCTCGTACACCTCCATGGCTATGGCTATGGAAATTATCATAGCTTATGCCATGGTTCTTCTTCCATCTCCTTCCCAATCTCCCCTTTGCACTTTCCCCTTGGATCCTGCAAAGTTTTTCTCTGCTAGGGCTTCCTTCAAGTCATCCATATCCATCGCGTCGTTGGACGCCTCCTGTCATCAACGGAGCTTCTCCCGATCTATTTCGGTCTCTTCTCTGCCCCAGGGGTTACCGTATCTACAACCGTTGTCTCTGATGCCGCCGCCGTCCCTTGAGGCATCCCTGAAGTTGCAACAATCGGCTCTATCGCAGTAGGCGCGTCCTCCTCCCTGGCCCCCACCGCCGCAACCGCCTCGTCCCCTTTCACGATTATGGCTCTGGTAATCGATAGAGTTTCAGTTATTTTGTTTGAGTTTGTGTTTGCAGGATCAATGTCTATCGATCAGAGAATCAAGGACTTCTCCAGGGAGGGGAGTTTCAGAGTCTGGCCCGACCAAGACGATGTTGTGACTCCCACCATCACCATTACTATTGAGGTCCCTCAGGATCTCCGGCACCCCGCTCCTCCTCACCGTCTTCTCTCTTTGCCCAAGAGGCAGCACTTACCCGTGGGGGATCAAAATACCGTCTGTGACGGTTCTGATATGAAAAGGCTTAGTGAACCATTGTTCATTCATACTGACCTTGATGTGGTCGAGGATTATGTTCCTTGACGCACAATAATGTAATCGATTATCAAAGTTATAAAATTGCACCTTTCGCTAAAAAAAATCAAATTATATTACAACAAACTATTGGAAACTAACAATTATGAAAGTGTTGATAAACCGTTACAATGTCACCCAATGGTAGTCAATGCACACTAATGTGACAAATTTTAAAAATAAAATAAGGCTTGACATTTAAATGGAAGATTTTTTTTAAAACATAACGATTCATTAGTAAAGATTACAAACCAAAACATGAATACCAAACAATATAAACGTTTCACATGTCGGTTGCTCTCGGAAACCCAAGGAACGCCAGTGAGATGAATAGTTCTCGAGAAAGACAATGTAGCGCTTAGAAAAACAATAATTATCAAGTCAGTCCTTTTTATCAGATCACCGTAAAGATCTATCGATAGAAAGTGTCGATCGAACACACCAACCAAGAGAGCAACCACACCTACTAGATATCCAAGATTTTGGTAGAGAGTACAAACAAAAAGAAGATAAAAATACAAACAAAATAAACAACACCGACAATCTTGGACTACTCGCAGCAGGCCTCTGATGTTTGAGGCTTGGATCGGAACGAGGGGGAGGTGGGCGACGCCAATGGGTATATATCTGATCCACTTGAGGTAGGTTCACGGCTCTGGCTGGGTAAGCACAATAAGTAGGAGCACGTCTGAGCATTTCAGACTACGATGATCCGACGAAAGGTGGGTGCAGATCTGGCCGTTTGGCCGGAGAAAGAGTATGGCTGAGAGGCTCGCCCGGAGGAGGTCGAGTCTTCGTCGAGAGAAGAGGTCGGAGGGTAGGGGAAGAATTTCGGTTGACCTCCAACGAAGGGAGATGAGGTCGGGGAGAGGGGAACTGTCACGCCCCAAATCCGGGTTTGCCCGGACTCGAGACGTGACCTGAGTTGAAATAAATAGAAATCATAAACGATAGATAGAAGCTCAAAAATCTCATACAAACTCCATCAAAACGACATAAAAGTAAATAGTTTAAAACCTCGTGACTCACAGCTCAACATGAATAGTCAAATAAAGGATGTTCAATACATGAGACCAACACAACTCTAGTAAAAACCCAAAGAAGTCCAAAAGCTCCCGAGCCTCGACCTCCCTAGACATCCGGTACTCCAGTAAAACAGTTAGAAACCAAAGGGGATGAGCTTACGCTCAGTAGGAAAAACCTTAATAACTCACCCTTGAGTCAAAGATAAACTGCTTACAAATGCAACTCGAACAACAAGGAAATACGAGAAATAAGGAATTAATAAAGAAACAGAAATAATTTCAATAACATAAAAGTAACCAAGTAACCGTAACAGAAGGAAATTCATAGTAAATAATGCAAAGGACCAATAAAAGTAAACTGGGAAAAATATCAGTATATTGCCAACCATTTGCTTTCTCAAGCCTCCGATCCGTGGATAGCTTCTGGGATCACCTCGGTTCCCATAATCCGGTCCACCAGAGTATCCACATCACATCAGATTTTCCCTCGGTCCAGAGGAGGTACATGCACGGGGCACCGAAACCAATTCGGAAATGCCACCTAAGGACCATATATCATAGGGGGACCAAGTAGTGCTCCACTGGGACGCAGTTCCTTGGGGTGAAACCATAAGTAATCCTTTCCCCGCAGGGTAAACCGTCCAATTGCCCGCAGGCCCAATAACCAATGCCCCACAGGGTCCAATAACCAATTGCCCGCATGCCCAATAATCAATTGCCCGCATGCCCAATAACCAATTGCCCGCAAGCCCAATAACCAATGTATCTCAACGTATCTAACAACCTCCAACCTCCATAACGGCACCGGATTACCGCCCCCCCCCCCCCCCCCCCCCCCCGGTGTAGTACCGAACCAAACAAGCATTCAAACAAGCATACATACATACATTCAAGAATAATAATAAAGGAACAAGCATTATCATTCATCCATCAATCAACACACATCGTAACACACTTTCATCTCAACCAAAACATCCAACATCATTCCACACTTATCGTACACTTACCTGTCACCAACCATCGGTACATCGATCACCTGATTGTACCCCTTTGGCACAACCAGTCATACTCGATCATCCGTTCAAACCACAATTAATCACCAATCAATCACTTAGCCACTCATCCAAGCATTCAAGTAAAACCTTCAATCATCAAGCATGCATTTGATCTAGTTCCATTAGACTCTTGATTATCCTAAAACCAGCAACCAAGCATGTGAACCTAGCACACAACTAATCCGAGAGCTCAACATAGCCTCTCTACCAGTAAATCAATCCCAAGTATTTAAAGCGAACTACACTAATCCGTTTCATCCTAAACATGCATCTAGACACTTCCAATTATTAGTAAATGAAATACAACTAATCTAGTTAATCGCATCCTATAGGCAATTCTAGGACCTTTCCATTTTTATTAACCTAGCATGCATACTAAGCGTTAATTAAATGAGAAGTTAAGATTTTCCCTACCTTGTGGTCTTCCTCTCAACACTCTGATGTCACACACGAAAGTCACCACACCGTTCTTCACACGGCTACCGGCAAGGTCTACGTTCATCAAGGTCTTCGTTCTTCAAGTTTTGGTCCAAGGTCTTGTGGTCTTTGAACACAAAACAAGCTTTAATTAGACTCTTCCTAATCAGCAACAAAGACCTCCAAAACCCTTCTAAAAGTTCAGCTCAAACCCAAGATCAAAACGATGGAGAAACCCTCAAAAACCCCTCTGATTTGGTCGGTCACGGGCACGGTCACGGATCTGTGGCCTGCGCCGTCACGGATCTCCTCACGGAGCCGTGCCAGACGTCGTCACGGTCTCCCTCACGGAGCCGTGACGTCCACCGTCACGGTCCCTGTCACGGATCCGTGACGGGTCTGGACTGTTCCGCCTTCTTCTTCCTCAAGACGCGATTTTCACGAAAAACACTTCAAAAACTCCATTTTCAGACTTCCAAAACCCCCATAAACAGTCCAATAACTTCATTTCTCCTCTACCCATGGTAGGAATCATTCAACAACAATTACCCAAAGGATTTTCTCAATCAAAAACCATCAAAACTCAAGGTTTTCAACAACAAATCATCCAACTCTTCTCTACAACACCATCCAACACTAGATGAACCAAAATACAAGTTGTAGTCCAAAGTATGAAAACCCATGAGATAGAAGTGATGGAAATGAAGAGTTGAGGATGTACAAACCTCTAGGAGAATGAGTTGATGAAGATGAAGGGATTTTGGAGAGGATTTGGGTGGAGATTGATGCAAAAGGTCTCTCTTTTCTCTTGCTTTCTCTTCAAGACACCATGGGAGCTCCAAGCTCTCCTTCCTCTCTCAATATTCGGCCACCACTAGAGAAATGAGCAGAAATTGTGTCATCTAATGCCTTAAAAGGACCTTGAGGTGAAAAAGACTAAAAACCCTTTAGTTCTTATCCCCTTTTGGGACAACTAGTGAGGGTAGAGATGACATTTGAGCCTCTTTTCCTTTCCCCCAAGCAATTAATGACACTTGGCATAGTGGGGACCACTCTCTTCCAATTTAAAATCCAGCAGTCCAAATTTAAGTGAAATAACTCGATAAAAAGTTCAGTTTTGACCAAATTTGACTTTCTTCGATATTATACTCAAATTAATGGAAACGGCCCAATTAAGCCAACCGTGATGACGACTAAGCTTTTTGGGCCCCGGAAAAGCCCCGAGTGACCTTCCTGAGTCCTTAGTTGACTTTTCCGGCAGAAAGTCAACCTTGTCTTAAAGTCACCGGTTAAACCGGGATCAACCGGGAGCGGTTCTTACAATCTACCCCCCTTAAAAAAATTTCGTCCTCAAAATTTAAAAGTAGAAGTACCTCAAAGGTCAAACAGGTGGGGGTAGTTCTCTCGGATCTCGTCCTTTCGCTCCCAGGTCGAGTCAGCTCCCTGATGCTTCCATTGCACTCGAACCAAAGGTATAGTAGTCTTCCTCAAGACCTTATCTCCCATATCCACAATCCTGATGGGCTGCTCCTCATAAGAGACATCGTCTGCTACCTCAATATCTGCCCACTCGATAACATGCGAGGATCTGTCATGTACTTCCGTATTTGGGACACATGGAAAACGTTATGCACGTTCCCAAGCTACGGTGGCAAGGCTAACCGATAAGCTACAGCTCCAATCCTCTCTAAGACCTCAAATGGTCCAATGAAACGCGGGGATAGCTTCCCTCCTCCGCGGTTGAACCGCAGTAGGCCCTTCTTCGGGCTCACCTTCAGAAATACATGGTCTCCTCCCGAGAACTCAAGAGGTCTGCGATGACTGTCTGCATAGCTCTTCTGACGGCTCTATGCGGTCTTCAGCCGCTCCCTAATCACTGCGACCTTCTCGGTCGTCTCTCTGGCCATATCTGGTCCAAGTAAACTCTGATCTCCTACCTCAGCCCAACATACCGGCGACCTACATGGTCTGCCGTACAAAGCCTCAAATGGCGTCATACCAATGCTGGACTGATAACTGTTATTGTAAGCGAACTCTGCCAATGGTAGGTGATCCCCCCATGATCCCTAAAAGTCAAGCACACAAGCTCGAAGCATGTCCTCTAAAATCTGAATGGTGCGCTCTGACTGTCCATTTGTCTCAAGATGGCAAGCTGTACTCAACAGTACCTCAGTTCCTAATGCCTTCTGTAGGCTCTTCCAGAATCTGGACGTGAAACGTGGGTCCCTATCTGATACCACTGAGACCGGCACTCCATGTAGGCGAACAATGGCCCAATATGTCCACCGTGTCAGTCATCCTCATAGCTAGAAAATGTGCCGACTTGGTCAGTCGATCAACTACAACCCAAATAGCATCATGGCCCTTAGATGACCTCGGTAGTCCACTCACAAAATCCATAGTCACATGTTCCCACTTCCACTCAAAAACCGGTAAAGGCTGTAGTAAACCAGCGGGACGCTGATGCTCCGCCTTCACCTGCTGACAGGTAAGACACCTCGAAACAAAGATTGCAACTGCCTTGCGCATCCCCCTCCACCAGAACTATCGTCGGATGTCTCTATACATCTTGGTGCCATCGGGGTGCACTGCAAGTCGGGAGTGGTGACACTCTCTCAACACGGTGTCCCTACATCCTCGGGGTACAACCAACCGTCCCCTAAACCGAAGTCCGTGATCTGCACTCAACTCCCAGTCATCAATCTTCTCTCCGGCTACCAGTCTCTCACGAATCCCTCTCGCCTCTAACACCCGAGTAACTAAAGTGGGCTGAGCCACCAATGCACACAAAGTCATACCATCCGTGATCTCCTCAAGCTCAAGTTTGAAAGAGCTCAACTCCTCTAGCATCTTCCATTCTTGTACTGCCATGTTGGCCACGCAATGAGTTGACTTCCTACTCAGAGCATCCGCGACGACATTCGCCTTGCTCGGATGATAGAGTAGCTCGAAGTCATACTCCTCAAGTAATTCCATCCATCGTCTTTGGCGCATGTTCAGGTCGCGCTGAGAGAAAATATACTTGAGGCTCTTGTGGTCCGAGAACACTCTAAACTGCTCACCATACAGATAGTGTCTCCAACTCTTCAGTGCAAAGACCATTGCTGCTAACTCGAGGTCATGGGTCGGGTAGTTGCGTTCGTGCACCTTCAGTTGTCTTGAGCCATAGGCAACTACCTTCCCGGACTGCATCAAAACACAACCAAGTCCCTCGCCTGAGGCGTCACAGTAAACATCATAGCCCACTCCTCGCTCCGGAACAATCAACACTGGAGCGGTGGTCAAACGAGCCTTTAGCTCTGAAAATGAGTGCTCACAGTCACTCGTCCAAAGGAACTCTGCTCCTTTGCGAGTCAAAGTTGTCATAGGTGCAGCCAAACGTGAGAAGTCCTGAACAAAACGGCGGTAATAACCGGCCAACCCCAGAAAGCTACGGATCTCAAACACGTTCTTGGGTCTTTCCCACTTCGAAAATGCATCGACCTTCGCTGGGTCGACTAGGATACCATCTCGGGACACTACATGTCCAAGGAATTTCACCTATGCGAGCCAGAATTCACACTTCTCTAGGTTCCCGTACAACTGGTGGGTACGCAACAAGGTCAAAACCACTCTCAAGTGCTCCTCATGTGCCTCTTCACTAGGCGAGTAAAACAAGATGTCGCCAACGAAAACTACGACAAATTGGTCCATGTACGGTCTAAAAATGCCATTCATCAAATCCATAAAGGCTGCTGGCGCGTTCGTAAATCCGAACGGCATCACTAGAAACTCAAAGTGACCGTACCGTGTCCTAAAGGCGGTCTTCTCCACGCCCTCCTTTCGGACTCTTAACTGGTAGTAACCTGACCTCAAATCAATCTTGGAGAAACAAGTCGCTCCTCTCAACGGGTCGAACAGATCATCGATCCTCGGCATCGGGTAGCGGTTCTTCACCGTAACCCGGTTTAGCTTCCGATAATCGATGCACATCCTCAAAGCGCCACCCTTCTTCTTCACAAAGAGGGCGGGTGCTCCTCACGGCGAAACACTAGGACGGATGAAGCCTATCTCCTGTAGCTCTTCGAGCTGGCGCTTCAATTCAACCAACTCAGCTGGCGCAAATCGATAAGGCGTCATCGAAATGGGCGCATTGCCTGGGATCAAGTCGATCCGGAACTCTATCTCTCGCGCCGGTGGTAAACCTGACAACTCCTCCGGAAACACGTCCGGGAACTCACTCACTACTCTCGGCAAGTCTCGGCCACTCCGCACCACTTCGATCTGTACTCCCGTAGTCAAGGCGGATAGTAGAACTCCGCTCTTGCTACCCAAAACACAGGTGATAACTCTGTCACCAGATCGCACGGTCACCTAACGTCGAAAGCAATCGATCGTTACTCGATATCTCGAAAGCCAGTCCATCCCTAAGATCACGTCGAAAGCAGTCATCTCTAGGATGAGTAGATCACCAAGGAAGGGGCAATCCGCCACTTGAACCTCACAATCCCGGCAAATAATATCCAACACCACCTCCCCCGTAACTGGGGTCTCAAGACACAAAGGTCTACTAAGAGGTTCCGTCACCAAACCCAGGGAACGAGCAAACGAAGAAGAGATAAACGAATGGGATGCACCCGTATCGAACAAAAAGGATGCCCACGAATGAAACAATAAACACGTACCTTGTATGGCCTCATGACCGGCATACTGCCTCTCAGCTCCTACATCTGTAACTGCATACACTCGGCCCTGTCGCGCCGGTGGTCCTCCTCTCGGTGGTGGTGGTGGTAGTGCCACCTGCTGCTGAGACCTAGCCTGGTGTCTCGGGGCCACCGCTCCCGCCGCCTGACGCGGAGCTCTCTGCTGCTGTGCCTGTCGAGGTCGACCGGGAGGTGCCTGACGAGGTTGTGCCTGCTGGGGCCTCGGTGGAGGTACAGCTCCGGCCCGGTCGGGACAAGCGAAAGACAGGTGTCCCTGTCGGCCGCACTGGTAACAAGTACGCTCATCAACATGCTGCCGCTCAACAAACCCCTGTGGACGATCCATCTGCCGCTCTGTGGGTCCCCTGCCCCTCGGGCAATCTCGGGCCAGATGTCCCTGCTGTCTGCATGTAGGACAGAACAGAGTCAGCGGAGCAGGTCAAACTGACGCTACTGCTGCTCCTTGGCGCATACCACTCTGCTGAAACTGTGGCTGGAAGTACCCAGAAGTCCTCTGTCGTCTAGCATCTCGTCTCTCTATCGGCCTGAGAAACCCACTCGGTCTCGGCCTGACATCTCGCTCCCTGGCAGTCTCTCGGAAGTGCCTCTCCACTACCAAGGCCTGGTCTACTAAGGTAGAATACACCTCTGTCCTCAACACGACGATCCGATCTGCAATAGCAGGGAGGAGTCCACGCTCGAACCGTCTGCATCGACTGTCCTCAGTCTGCACCATCTCGGGTGCGAAGTGGGACAAGTATAGAAACCTCGCCGCGTACTCTGCCACTGTCATCCCTCTCTGTCGCAGATCCATGAACTGCTGACGTCGATCATCTCGCACTGACCGCGGAAAATACTGCTCCAGGAATAGTCGACTGAAAAGCTTAAAGTCCTCGCCAACTCTGATCCGCACAAACTGCCACCAGTAAAAAGTCTCACACTCAAGCTGGAAGGTGGAGAATGAAACTCTTGGACGTCCCTTAGAAATACCAGACGTGTCGAGGTTGTGCGTGATCCGCTCCAACCATAGAACCGCTGCCTCGGAGTTAGTGCTCCCAGAAAAAGTTGGTGTACCCAAACGACGGAAATCACGAAGTGCCTGGGCCGTGTGGCTATCCATCTGTCCTGGCCTCTCTACGGCGACTGTCTCGGTAACGGGCACGGGCTCTGGCGCCGGTGCGGCGGTCTCCTGCTGAGCACTGAGTGCTGCTAGCACCGCGCGTACCCCCTCACAAATAGGGGTAGCCTGATTCGGCTCTGCGACTGGGGTATCTCTCACTGGTGACCCTGACGGTCCATCCTCAAAGCTCTGGTGCTCTGTGGAAGCAGCACCCTGGGCATCTGCTGCCTCTGCCAGTCCAACAGCTGGTGACTGGCTCTGCCCCAAAGCTGGGCGACTCCGCGTACCTCTCGGAATGTAAACACCGGACATCAAAAAAGAACACTGCAGTAGTACGTACAGTTCAAACTCAGTTCAACACAATTGAACTATCTAGGCAAAAGGGGACGTTCTCGTGCGTCTCAACGGATCCTAGTTGGATCGGGTTAAGTAGATAAGTAGTATATAGTACTTATATATATACAAACAAGCCCGCACACCGTGAGTCTCATACAACACCCAAGTAATACAACCAAGCAATGCAATCAAGTAATGCAACCAAGTAATGCAATCAACTCCCACAGGAGGCAAGGATCAAACACAAACACCCCCATCACTAGGGTTGTCAAGCACAAAGCAATCAATTTGAGAATAGGTCCTCAAACCCTTTACCACTACTTTTTCTCTTTCTTCAGTTCTCTTATCTTTAATTAAAACATTCATGTCGATCTCACGTCGTTACAACTTGATTCAGGCGTCCCTGAACTTCGTTGTAACCACTTGACATCAAACCATCACGTTCGACTACAGTGGCGCCCCTGAGTCGATCCGCGATAGTGCAAACAATCCAGTTCTACAGAAAATTCGGCATGACCTATTCATATTTTCCGTTAACCCTCCGCTTATGCGGGACAATTACCAATCAATTTCCACAAGTTATTCCAATCAGAGAGTTCTCATGCTCTGCAAAGTACACACACAAACAAGAAGGTGCAAGATTACTCAAGTTCGGTTCCTTTTAAATGTTACTCCAATCGGATCATACTTTCAATCTTTGTTCCTTAAACAAATCACTACATCATAACCGAATTAAAATCAAACCATTGCAAAGATCAACAGTCAATCCTTCCATAAATCCACTCCTCGAGTCAATACCACCCCGATAGTAACCCCATAATGCATCCAAACTCCAACCTCATCAATACCTCACTCAGTTAATCCTTTAGCTTTAACATCCAGAACAACCAACCATAGCGGTAAAACCCTTGAACAAACAAACGCTTTACTCAACAATCAACATACAACGGTTCAATCATTGCTCGTTAACCCAATACCGATCTCAACCAGTCGGTCTCACCGATCATTGCATCTTACATTCAATGGGTAAGGGCACTACTCAAGCGATATAACCATTATAAGAAAAGGAGTTCAAAAAAAGACAAACAATAAAATCAATACGACTCGAGTCGTTCTTACTCTATGCATCAACGTTATTAACATTGCAATCACTGAGTACCCGACATAGACTTCCTAACTCTACCCACCTAATAGACGTTGGTCCGAGGTTTTGAAAACAAGTTCGAAAATTGCAACCTGTTTCAAATGAAACCAGGCTCTAATACCAAATTGTCACGCCCCAAATCCGGTTTTGCCCGGACTCGAGACGTGACCTTAGTTGAAATAAATAGAAATCATAAACGATAGTTTGAAGCTCAAAAATCTCATACAAACTCCGTCAAAACGACATAAAAGTAAATAGTTTAAAACCTCGTGAGTCACAGCTCAACATAAATAGTCAAATAAAGGATGTTCAATACATGAGACCAACACAACTCTAGTAAAAACCCAAAGAAGTCCAAAAGCTCCCGAGCCTCGACCTCCCTAGACATCCGGTACTCCTGTAAAACAGTTAGAAACCAAAGGGGATGAGCTTACGCTCAGTAGGAAAAACCTTAATAACTCACCCTTAAGTCAAAGATAAACTGCTTACAAATGTAACTCGAACAACAAGGCCATACGAGAAATAAGGAATTAATAAAGAAACAGAAATAATTTCAATAACATAAAAGTAACCAAGTAACCGTAACAGAAGGAAATTCATAGTAAATAATGCAAAGGACCAATAAAAGTAAACTGGGAAAAATATCAGTATCTTGCCAACCATTTTCTTTCTCAAGCCTCCGATCCGTGGATAGCTTCTGGGATCACCTCGGTTCCCATAATCCGATCCACCAGAGTATCCACATCACATCAGATTTTCCCTCGGTCCAGAGGAGGTACATGCACGGGGCACCGAAACCAATTCGGAAATGCCACTTAAGGACCATATATCATAGGGGGACCAAGTAGTGCTCCACTGGGACGCAGTTCCTTGGGGTGAAACCATAAGTAATACTTTCCCCGCAGGGTAAACCATCCAATTGCCCGCAGGCCCAATAACCAATGCCCCGCAAGGTCCAATAACCAATTTCCCGCAGGCCCAATAACAAATTGCCCGCAGGCCCAATAACCAATTGCCCGCAGGCCCAATAACCAATGTATCTCAACGTATCTGACAACCTCCAACCTCCATAACGGCACCGGATTACACCCCCCCCGGTGTAGTACCGAAACAAACAAGCATTCAAACAAGCATTCAAACAAGCATACATACATACATTCAAGAATAATAATAAAGGAACAAGCATTATCATTCATCCATCAATCAACACACATCGTAACACACTTTCATCTCAACCAAGACATCCAACATCATTCCACACTTACCGTACACTTACCTGTCACCAACCATCGTTACATCGATCACCTGATTGTACCCCTTTGGCACAACCAGTCATACTCGATCATCCGTTCAAACCACAATTAATCACCAATCAATCACTTAGCCACTCATCCAAGCATTCAAGTAAAACCTTCAATCATCAAGCATGCATTTGATCTAGTTCCATTAGACTCTTGATTATCCTAAAACCAGCAACCAAGCATGTGAACCTAGCACACAACTAATCCGAGAGCTCAACATAGCCTCTCTACCAGTAAATCAATCCCAAGTATTTAAAGCGAACTACACTAATCCGTTTCATCCTAAACATGCATCTAGACACTTCCAATTATTAGTAAATGAAATACAACTAATCTAGTTAATCGCATCCTATAGGCAATTCTAGGACCTTTCCATTTTTATTAACCTAGCATGCATACTAAGCGTTAATTAAATGAGAAGTTAAGATTTTCCCTACCTTGTGGTCTTCCTCTCAACACTCTGATGTCACACACGAAAGTCACCACACCGTTCTTCACACGGCTACCGGCAAGGTCTACGTTCTTCAAGGTCTTCGTTCTTCAAGTTTTGGTCCAAGGTCTTGTGGTCTTTGAACACAAAACAAGCTTTAATTAGACTCTTCCTAATCAGCAACAAAGACCACCAAAACCCTTCCAAAAGTTCATCTCAAACCCAAGATCAAAACGATGGAGAAACCCTCAAAAACCCTTCTGAACTGGTCGGTCACGGGCACGGTCACGGATCTGTGGCCTGCGCCGTCACGGAGCTCCTCACGGAGCCGTGCCAGACGTCGTCACGGTCTCCCTCACGGAGCCGTGACGTTCACCGTCACAGTCCCTGTCACGGATCCGTGACGGGTCTGGACAGTTCCGCCTCCTTCTTCCTCAAGACGCGATTTTCACGAAAAAAACACTTCAAAAACTCCATTTTCAGACTTCCAAAACCCCCATAAACAGTCCAATAACTTCATTTCTCCTCTACCCATGGTAGGAATCATCCAACAACAATTACCCAAAGGATTTTCTCAATCAAAAACCATCAAAACTCAAGGTTTTCAACAACAAATCATCCAACTCTTCTCTACAACACCATCCAACACTAGATGAACCAAAATCCAACAAGTTGTAGTTCAAAGTATGAAAACCCATGAGATAGAAGTGATGGAAATGAAGAGTTGAGGATGTACAAACCTCTAGGAGAATGAGTTGATGAAGATGAAGGGATTTTGGAGAGGATTTGGGTGGAGATTGATGCAAAAGGTCTCTCTTTTCTCTTGCTTTCTCTTCAAGACACCATGGGAGCTCCAAGCTCTCCTTCCTCTCTCAATATTCGGCCACCACTAGAGAAATGAGCAGAAATTGTGTCATCTAATGCCTTAAAAGGACCTTGAGGTGAAAAAGACTAAAAACCCTTTAGTTCTTATCCCCTTTTGGGACAACTAGTGAGGGTAGAGATGACATTTGAGCCTCTTTTCCTTTCCCCCAAGCAATTAATGACACTTGGCATAGTGGGGACCACTCTCTTCCAATTTAAAATCCAGCAGTCCAAATTTAAGTGAAATAACTCGATAAAAAGTTCAGTTTTGACCAAATTTGACTTTCTTCGATATTATACTCAAATTAATGGAAACGGCCCAATTAAGCCAACCGTGATGACGACTAAGCTTTTTGGGCCCCGGAAAAGCCCCGAGTGACCTTCCTGAGTCCTTAGTTGACTTTTCCGGCAGAAAGTCAACCTTGTCTTAAAGTCACCGGTTAAACCGGGATCAACCGGGAGCGGTTCTTACAGGAACGGGTTGTGTAAGGAGATGGCGGACCCAAATAGTATATATGGCTGGCGCTGGATTGCGTACGGATGGCGAAAAGACACGAAAGGTGGAACGCGGTGGAGGAACTTTACCAGTGGAGGAGCTTAGGCGGAAGGACGACCGGAAGTGGCCAGAGGAAGATGGTGGAGAGGGGCGGTACTGGTGGGCCATGTCTCTAGATATGGGTTTGGGGGACGGTGGGAGACAACATAGGAGGACGGTCGGAGCTGTTGGAGTAGAGGGACGTGATTGTCCGACACCCACGAGCTTCGACGCGCAGCTTTGGTACCTGATGAACGTGGAAGGAGAACGAAGGGAACATGTTTGATGAAAGGAAGAGAGACATGGGGAAGGACCGCTGGCAGCTTCGAAGGTTGGAAACATGTTTGTTGTCTATAGTGGTGTCGGTCTGGTAAGAAAAGGGTGTTTGTATGGTTTCGGGTTTGAGAGGGAGAAAGGAGGTTCTTTGCTTCACTCCTAGGAAGAATTCTATTTAGTTATTATATAATGGAAGCGAATTTTCCACATACTCCCTTGTCGCATCGTCATAACATGACGCCTCATTATTAATTATATGATCGAATGATGATGCATTATATCTAGCCATCTCCTGCATATTTTCCAATTTTCTTCCGTTGTAGTAGGAATGAGGTGTGCTTCCCCGTGATACTCTCATATTCGGTAATTTGACATAATACCACTCCCTTTATTAGTTAAATGATCCATCAATACCTCAACCTGCCACCAAGAGTCGTTCATAGAATCTTGACACGGACATCGGAAGTGATCATTCACACCGAAGTGTTTACCATTAACTATGACATAGTCGAGAAATCACAAAATACCTTTCACATGTCTTGCATCATCTCTTGAAAACCTCTTCCAACTTCTATTCTCCATCTACAATATATATATAATTTATTATAGTTAAACAAAACTAATTATATATATGTATCACATGCACAATTTATCAAACAACTATATACTATCATGAAAACCATAATTCATTATAATCATGTAAAAAACTACTTCAACTAAAATGTATTCATCAAAAAATTAGTGTAAACATACCACAAACGAGTTTCAAAGATGTCCCCTTGTTGTTTGGAAGCAAGTATATTGACGAGTGACGACAGAAATTGAGAGAAAAAAAGATTGGGGAGGTTTTGATGAGAGAGAGAAAGAAATTTCTGTAGAAATTGTAGAGAATGAGAGGTTTTGTGAGAAAAGAATAAGTTTAATAGAGAGTGTAATGGCTGGGCAAAAAGTTGGTGTTGTGTTAAATATTACATCTTTTACGACGTCAAAGGGATACCGTCGCAGAGGTTATGTTCCATTACGACGGCATACGAAGACGTCATAGAGGTGATCAACCCACTACGATGTCATACAGTTGCGTCGTATAGGAACTTAACTTCTGCGACGTCATTGGATGACGTCGCAGAGGTGACCAAACTATTGTGACGTCATCCATTGACGGCGCATTAGTTATGTTCTTCTGCGATGCCATTGGATGACGTCGCAATAGTTTAGTCACCTCTACGACATCAATAAATGGCTTCGTAGAAGTGAAGTTCCTCTGTGACGCTATTGGATGACGTCGTAGATGATGTAACTATTGCGATACTCTTGGATGGCGTCGCAAAAGAACTTAACTTCTGCGACGCCATGAAAAGGGCATTGTCGCAGAAGATAAAAGATGATGTAGTGTATTAGTCTCCGTTTGTTAAAAACTTCAGGCATATGGTGTTATACACTCTAGACATACTTATTTATTCGATATATGTGTCTTATGTTTTATTTTTATAGTTGTAATGTCCACGGTGAATCTACGAGGCAAAATAAATCATTTCTATAACTCCAAAACGTCATTAGCTTTATTATAGAATTCCAGACTATAACTTAGAATTCATTCGATTGTTCCTCTAATTATGTGCCGATTGAAGTTGACATCGTCTTATTATACTTAATAATATTGTGAATGTGACGTTTCAAACTTTCTTTATTAGTATATGTGTAGAAGCATGTATTTACTAATATATGAATATATGACATCTAAAAGATAAGTTTTTCTCTCAACTATTAAACCGACTTATATTAATGGATGATTTAATTAGGAAGATTGGTACCAAATTTAGTAGAATGTATAAGACATTACAAAAATATTCTGTACATTGACTAGAAAAGTAAGAAAAAGAGGCCTCAATGATAAATAAATGGACAGTAGACAAAAGGTGGATATTGAGCATCCATAGGCACTTATGATTAGCTTATGGGTCTAAATTTCCAACCAAAAAGACATAAATGGGTCATGAATGGAGCTAAAGCGAAGGTAGTTTAGTCAAAGTACCTTTACTTAAATGTCCAACCTACCCCTACCTATTCCAATACATTTATCCATTAGGACCTTATATTTGCATTGACTTAATTTTCATTACCCTTTCTTCTAATTGAGTTTAGTTATTTAGGCCAAAACAATTTTTTTAGGATTAAATATTGAAACGTATTCTTAAGTATTTGTCACGAACACTACACTATCCATGTTTGCAAAATCACATATGTGATAAACAAAATATTGGTCAAGCGATTCTGTCAGTGAAAATAAACGGAATATTCTATTTTGTTAGCCATGTGACAGTTAGGTGAGTAAAATAACGATTTTGACCTTATTCATATCAACCTTATGACTTTAATAGGGGAAATTACCATTTTACCCTTTTTTTTATAATAAATAAGTTTATTATAAAAATAAGGGTAAAATGGTACTTTCCCCTATTAAAGTCATAAGGTTGATATGAGTAAAGTCAAAATCATCATTTTTCTCTCAACTAACTGTCACATATCTAACTGAATGGAATATTTCGTCCATTTTCACTAACAGAACCGCGTGACCAATATTCCCACATATGTGATTTTGTAAATATGGGTAGTGTAGTGTTCGTGACCAATACTTAAGAGTAAGTTTCACTATTTAACCCATTTTCTTAATTCTCTTGAATACTGAGCGGCCAATTTCATTCGTTTTAAAACATATTCACTTCGTTTTAACTTCTTGAAGTTGATGGCTTGGTATAAAACCTTAGTGCCCACTTTTATATAAATACAGTTATATTTATTAAATACATGTGTATGTGTTGATAGATATAATTAAAAAAAATAGAGTGTAGATATAATTAACAATTTTAAAATGAAGATTAAAGAAACAAAGTCTTTCAAAAAAATAATAAAGAAACAAAGTCTTTCAAAAAATAATAAAGAAACAAAGAGAGCACATATTTGGGGCCACAAAAAGGAGAAAGAGAAAGAAACACACAAGATATATCGAGGTTGGAAGAAGAAAAAACGAAAAAATAGTTGCAAGAAATACAAATACATCACTCTCCTTCTGTAGCCTTCTACTACTTTTTAAATACCGAATAATAACCCATTCAACAAGTTTATTTCAACCAACGCCCTATAATTATTGACTTTCTTTCGATTAAGTATTTGCTTATAATGGATAGTCAGCCATCAAATATGAATTATTAATTTTTTGGATTATTTTGAGTAGAAAGTAATTTTATTAATTATCTAAAAAAAACCTTAAAAACAAAGTACCTCAAGAAAAAAGATCTTTTGATAAGAAATTATTCTCTAAGCCCTCGGTATATGTAGACGGCGGTACAAACAATAACTGAAACATGTGAGTCCTCTCATGGAATGTGAGAGGAGTTAATTTCTCTTAGAAACGACGTTGTCTGAGAGATTTGGTTTATAAATAGAGGTTGTTGTTTATTATGCTTCATGAAGTTAAAGTGCCAATTGTTGATTATGCTTTTGTTCGTAGTTTGGGGTTACATGGGGGATGAAGTTTCTATTACATTGCTCCTATTGGTACTGCTGGTGGTGTTCTTAGTCTCTGGCAGGACTCGAGTTTTATTTTGGAGTTAGTTTTACCTGTGCAGAATGTTTCTATTTGGACCGTTTTTTGTGTTTTTGCGAACGTGATACTTTCCATTATTAATGTTTATGCCCCGAATAGTTCTCGTTCTAGGAGAATATTGTGGGATGAGTTGAGGGCGAAAAGCGATTCTTTTGCTGAGTTGGTTATTTGTACTGGGGATTTTATTTTTGTGCTATCTGCAGACGAACGTCGTAATTGTGTTTCCTTGCAGGCAAACATAAGGTCTTTTCATGATTTTGTTTTCAGGAATGGATTTTATTGACCTTCCATTATCGGGGTCCCAGTTTACTTGGTTTAATTCCTCGAATAAGCTATCTCGTATTGATAGAATTTTTGTTTCCGCAGAGTTTATGTCTCTTTTTAGTCCCTTGACTCAGGTTCCTCTTCCAAGATCGTTGTCTGATCACCGGCCATTATTGTTGAAGGTTGATGAGGCTGTGTGGGGAGACCGTCCGATAAAATTTATGCATGCTTGGGTGGAACATCCTAACTTTTTACCTGCTTTCCGGTCATATTGACACTCTTATATTGATCATGTTTCAGCCAGTTATAGGTTTTTCTTTAAGTTGAGATCACTACGGTTGGATCTCCAATCCTGGAACAAAGAGGTTTTTGGGAACAGTGAAGAGAAGGTGAAGAAGTTAGTGGCTGAAATTGAAGCTCTGGATTTGATTCAAGAAGAACGTTCTCTGTCTGGTGCTGAAGTGAGCCATCGTTCTTGGCTTTGGCCAGTGTTGATTTTAGAGCAGAAAATCTTGGACATGATTTGGCGCCAAAAGGCTAGGATGACTTGGTTCCGTTGTGGTGATAGGTGTACTCGGTTTTTTCACATAATTGCTAATTTTAGAGCTCATCGAAACCGGTTATCCAAGATCCGGATTGGGACGAGATTGGTATCAGATCCGACATAAATTTTGGAAGGTGCAACTTCCCATTTTGAGCAACATTTTTGTAACCCATTGCCTGACCGTGGGTCCCTGCCACCTTTTCCCTTCCAGGTTTTATCTTTTGATCAGAGAGTTGATATTGAAAAACCATTCTCCCTATCTGAAATAGAGTGTGCTATTGATGCTTGTGGAAGTAAGAAGTCTCTGTGTCCGGATGGTTTTACCTTAAAAAAATTTAAGGTCGCTTGAGACATAATTCAGGAAGATTTCAAGCGCATTTTTGATATGTTTTATGCCTCTGGTTTGTTGGGAAAATGGTTGAATTCTACTTTCTTAACCTTGATTCCAAAGCATGGCCAAGTAGAAGTTTTCAGTGATTATCGTCCCATTAGTCTTATTTAGAGTTCTTATAAGACTCTGGCTAAGGTCCTTCCCACGAGGTTAAAAGGAGTAATTGGTGACTTGATTAGTGACAATCAAAGTGGGTTTGTGGCAGGGCGTTAATTGATAGATGGGGTGCTTATTGTTTCGGAGGTTATTCGGTACGTGAAGAAGTCGAGAGTGGAGACGGTGATCCTTAAGATTGATTTCGAAAAGGCTTATGATTTGGTGCAGTGGGGTTATTTGGAAGAGGTATTTACCCAAATGAATTTTGGTCGGAGATGGATTTCTTGTTGCTTGCGGGCTCATTTATCTGTTTTGGTTAATGGGGTTCCTTCTCAGGATTTTGAGATGGTGAACGGTATTCGTCAGGGTTTCCCCTATCTCCCTTTCTGTTCTTGATTGCAGTTGAAGGTTTACACTAGTATTTGGCGGCTGGTAAAGAGGCCGGGTATTTTAGAGGTGTAAGTATTGGAAATTCTGGTTTTTCTATTTCGCACCTTCAATTTGCTGATGATACTATCTTGTTTATTCGTGGCTCCCTTGTTGATTTGGTAATGTTGAAATCTGATTTGGAAGGCTTTCAGTTGGTTTCAGGGATAAGGGTGAATTTTTCCAACTCAAAAGCAATTATTCTGAATGCTTCCTCACTCTCGGCAAAGGAAGTGAGTGGGGTCTTACGTTGTGAATCGGGATCCTTGCCTATGAAGTACTCGGGTTTTCCTTTAAGGGCTTCTCCTAAAAGAATGCCCACTTGGGAATCGGTGATCAGTAAGTACCATTCAACGTTGACTTTATGGCATGCAAAAATATTTGTCTATGGCTGGTAGAATTATGTTGATCCAGTCAACTTTATCTGGCTTGGCTTGATTTTTTATGTCCTTATTTATGGCTCCAAAAGGTGTTATGAAAGCTCTGGAAGCTATCAAGAGGAGATTCTTATGGAGAAATGGGAGAACTGGTCGGGTTCTGAATAAGGTTAAGTAGAATGTGGTGTGTAGACCAAAGCATTTGGGGGGCCTTGGACTCCGTAGATTGGATGCGATGAATGTAGCACTTTTGGCTAAATGGTGGCATTTTGCTATTTCCAAACGGTCGTTATGGAAAGTTCTTATTTGTCTAAGGATGGGATGGAATTTTGATGACTGGGACTTATCTCATTTAGATAATAATGGTAATTTCTATCTCTTTAGTCACATTTTGGACCTTGCTAGTGATCATTTGTTTTGCGGTTGTTTGGTAATCAAGGCCTTTCGTGGAATATAGGAATAGACAATTCAATCTCGTTTTGGGATGATGTGTGGATTGGAGATGCTCCTCTGCGGGTTTGGTTCCCTAGGGCTTTCTCAAGGGCGGTTAACAAGGTTGGTGTTGTGGCTGATGTTTGGAAAATGTAGGGTTGGTGGTTTCTTTTAGGAATAGTCGGGGTGTTTTGGAGCGGGATGAGGTGACGGCTCTTTTGTTTTGCGGTTGATGTGATGTGTGGTGGTGTTTGCAAGCTCTTTGGGACAATCATTTCTTCTCAAGTTTCGTATGTTTCTCACTGAGGTCCGGCGAGTGCTCATCCGGGGAACACTAAGGGTCGATCTACTCTCGGAGTGGAGGGACACGAATTACTTAGTCTCTTTGAGATTAGAGGACTCACCTGTTTACCATGAGGAATTGTTCGTTGGTCTCGGTGAGACACTTGAGATGTTTATGGTTTCTCTCATTGTGTCCCGTTCTTTGTTTTCTTTTCTCGGGCTTTGGGCCCTTAGCTTAGTTTTGAGTTCCTTTGATATCGTTGTTATCCTTACCTTTTCCTTCTTGGAATGGGTTTTTATTATTAATAAAATATTTCGAGCGTATAAAAAAATGCGCTCCAAATCAAATTCGTTGGCACGGGCATTAACCATTTCGGTCGAAAAAAATGGAGACAAATAACTCAAATGTAGGAGGCGATGATATTTTTTTTGAGAAGTAATGAAAATATTATTAAAGCATTAAGGTGTTCGCAAAATTTCTACCACCATATAATCCAAGGAACTACAATAATATTGAAAAACAAGAACCGAAATGTAAATTTTGCTCATAGACATAGGGGCAGTCGGGGGGGGGGGGGGGGAGCTGCGGTATCATCTAGAGACACCGATACATCATACTCTAACCAAAAGGCACTGATTGGGCAGACCAAGTGAAGATTTTGTAGTGGTGGACCGATACCTCCCCCGGGAAGTCAGCGTGTGTCGTCCTCCCTTGACTGATACTGGTAGGGCTCCTAAACGCGGGTGTGCTGACCCCGAACTTGTAGGGGAGAATCCTGTCGACTGTTGGCGGAATCGTCGTCACCATACGTCTAGGGAGGTGGCGCAGTCGACTGACCCCTCCCTGGATCCCTAGGGACTCATTCCTAGAGGCGAGGGTGCTTAGGCCCCCCACCGCTGTATGTGATTCTCCGTCCGATCCAGACCCGACCCGCTTACAAACCCCACTCGGATCAGACACCAGAACATAGCCCCAACCCATTACACCTTCCCTTGGATCCGGGCCCCCGATACACCCCGGCCCACCTTTCTCTGGCCCGATCTTTCTCAACCCGTCTACCTTCCTCGGGCCCGTGCCAGCCTTTGGGATCCAGACCGACCCAGTTCCCTAGACCCGACGTACGCCTGCCACCCCAACTGGTGTTACCGAAATGGTTTTGCGACCCGCCCGTGGTCTCGGCTCTATCGCCGGACTACGGTGTCGAATACCCCTTGCCATGGCTTGAGACCACAGCCTCGCGCCGCTACCACCCCGTTCTCCATCCTCCTTCCATGTTGCAGAGACCGTTAAGCCTTCAACCTCGCCCGCGACACCACCCACTCGTGCTGTCAACAGAGCCGGTTCCGAGAAAGACTCCTCCCATGGCGAGACAACTCTCACCGGTGAACCTCCTCCGCTCGACTCCTTCGTCGTCGATCTCCGCCCGGATTCCAGGCTACTCGGCTCGCGTAGAAGCTTTACGTCGAAGCCCCCCTCGCCTGTTGACATATCTGCTACTGATGTTGCCATTGAACTGCCATGAACGAGAGGAAACACAAAACTCATTCTAACCCTAGGGTTTTTGGAGAGCTGCACACCTCATGGTATTGATTAAACCACCGATCTAGGAGAAGATGATATAATTTTAAGTGTGTTTTGTTGGATTCAAGCCTTCATATTTATACACATTTTGAAAATAAGGAAATTTAATTTTGTTATTTTGAAAAACCAAATTATTTTTTCAAGAACATTGTATAGAATTTTCTAGCCGTTGGCGCTGACGGTGAGAGCCAACGACGAGCTCATAGCCGGTCCTCACCGCCAATATTGACTCGCCACCTCATCATCGGCTTTCCGCCGTCGATTCTTCACCGCCAACACCTCACCACCTGCTTCACCCTTAAAATTAGAGATGCTCTAAAAAAAACTCTTTAAAAGAAAAAAAAAATTATCCTTACAAAATGGTCCCACAAGTTAACAGCGAGGGATACAAGTGGAACTTGAAGTGGTTATGTTGATGATGATCTATGTGCACACAAATCCAGAGAAAACAAGAAGCACAGGTGGAGTGGAGGCCATGAATAATATTTCATTTAGAAAATTAAAACAGAGGTGCACAATAAACACTCGAAACCAGAACCAACTGAGACTCACTCCCTCCTCCCCTTCCATTTCAACATTCTTCTCAGACCCAGAGCCATAGATCACTCGGTTTCAGCATGATTCTTTTCCATTTTTATTGACCCTTTTCTTACTCTTGCTCTGCTCATCATGCCGTCTCGTCTAATCCTACAGGCGCCTACGCCTCCGCCTCCGCCACCGCTCCTCCCTACCGCCGCCGTCCAACCCCACCACCATGAAGTCCCTCCGCGCATCGTGGCCCCAATCGCCGCAACCGCAGCCGCCTTCTCGCTGCTTCTGTTACTAATCACCCTCTTCCGCAAAATCACCCGGAAGCGCACCGCCCCGGCGGACTCCAAACCCCCGCACCGCTTCTCCTACTCCGTCCTCCGCCGCGCCACCTCCTCCTTCTCCCCCTCCAACCGCCTTGGCCAGGGCGGATTCGGCTCCGTCTTCCGCGGCTCCCTCCCTGCTTCCTCCACCGCCAACGGCACACAGCAGTCCATCGCCGTCAAGCTCATGGACCACGGCTCGCTCCAGGGGGAGCGCGAGTTCCAGAACGAGCTCTTCTTCGCCGCCCGCCTCGAATCCCCTTTCGTCGTCTCCGTCCTCGGCTTCTCTTCTGACCGCAAGCGCCGCCGCATGCTGCTCGTCTACGATCTCATGGCCAACGGAAATCTACAGGACGCTCTCCTCCACCGCAAGTGCCCGGAGCTCATGGAGTGGAAGCAGCGCTTCTCGGTGGCTCTCGACATCGCCAGAGGCATCGAGTACCTTCACGCCCAGGATCCGCCCGTGATTCACGGCGATATCAAGCCCAGCAACATCCTCCTGGATCAGTACTTCTCGGCCAAGCTCGGAGATTTCGGCCTCGCCCGATTGAAATCGGAGAATCAGTGCGAAATTACCCTCATAGAGACTGATGGGTCGAGAGCGAATGGTGGATCGGCCGCGAAAAAGGTGGATTTGGAGAACAATGGTGGGATTGGAGTAGAGGATTGTGGATCTGTGGTGGAAACCGAGAGCGTGATGACTGGTTTCGAGGATATTAATGTCGGTGCAGATCTGTCGCCCGAGAGCTATAATAGAGTTCCTTATCCGATGACATCTCCGGAGACAGTTGAAGCTGTGACAAGGTCGCCGGAGGTTGCTCCCATCATTGCTGCAACACCATCCGAGATGCTGGAGAAGGGGAGTGTATCGGAGGGGAATTTTGATAGGGCTAGCATCGGAAGTGGAATTGAATCAGCTAGTGGTGCAAAAAGAAGCATTAAGGGGCCAAAGAGTTCTTCTGGGAGGGATTGGTGGTGGAAACAAGATAATGGGGCAGAGGCCGGAGTGGTGAAGGATTATGTGATGGAGTGGATTGGAACAGAGATAAAGAAGGAGAGACCCAAGAGTGACTGGATTGGAGCTTCTTCGAGCAGTGCAACAAAGACTTCAATTGGGAAATCAGAGAAGAAGAAGAACAAGAGGAGATTGGATTGGTGGGTATCATTGGATGAGGAAAAGAATACAAAAAATGGGAAGAAGGAGAAGAGGAGGCCAGCCAGGGAATGGTGGAAGGAGGAATACTGTGAGGAGCTGGCAAAGAAGAAAAAGAGGAAGAAGAAAAGGCAAATGGGGTTACATAGCGATGATAATGGAGGAGAGGATTGGTGGCCAAGAGAAGATGATTTGTACACCGAGAGGAAAAAGAAGAGTAGGAGTCGAAGTAGGGGCAGTAGGGGTAGCATGGATAGATGGTTGGATGGGTTTAGTGGTGAGCTCTGGAGAGCTCGTAGGAATAGCCATGATTCGGTCAGTGGAGATATTCCCAAGAGCGGTGGTATCAGTAGTACCCCAAGTATGAGGGGAACTGTTTGCTACATTGCTCCTGAATATGGTGGCGGTGGAGATGTATCTGAGAAGTGTGATGTTTATAGCTTTGGGGTTTCTCTGTTGGTTCTCATTGCTGGGCGGAGGCCCCTGCAAGTGACAAGCTCGCCCATGTCAGAATTTCAGCGTGCCAATCTTTTATCTTGGGCTAGACACCTTGCCCGAGCTGGGAAGCTTCTTGATTTGGTTGATCAATCAGTCAAGTCCTTGGATCGGGATCAGGCCCTTCTTTGCATCACAGTTGCATTGCTTTGCTTGCAGAAGTCACCTACCAAAAGGCCCTCAATGAAAGAGGTGGTGTCGATCTTCACCGGTGAATCAGACCCGCCTACACTCCCATTCGAGTTTTCCCCTTCACCTCCTTCGCGGTTTCCTTTCAAGTCACAGAGGAGAGCCAGGTGAGATTCTAGACCACATTTGGTACTAATTTTTTCAATGAATAGTGGTATACTGATGTAGTCTGTAGATCATTGTTTTATCTGTGAGGAGGAGGATAAATGTAGAAAAGGGAAATTTGTATTCATATTTAAGGATTTTTGGGCATTTTCACCTGTTCTGTTGAAGCAGGTGTGGTCTACAAATCCAAAATAAGTATTATCTCTCTGTATAGCCATAATTGAGATGCAAACTAGAACATTTTGACCCCACTTTTTGGGTTGTCTGTGCACTGAGTTTCATGTTTGCCATGAGTGATAGAATTTTTGCCTTTTCTTTGCATGGCCCTCCCACTTAGCCTCAAGGTCATCTTTGTAAATTGCTATAGGTTCCTTTGAATTTAACAACTAGATTGCTTTTCATCATTTTAATTTCGGACAAGCTTTATTTCTCCTTTGCCTGCATAATTTCAATAGTTGACTAAGCTTTTGCAAGTAGCTAGTTTTTTATTCAGCTAGAAAAGGAACAGTTCCATATTATATTCCTGGTCTGAAGTATCTGTCATTATATACCAGTGTGAATACATTTTAAATGACATTGAATGTTGGGATGACTATGAGTTTGCTTTGGGGAGGGTTTGACCATACCCTGATTCGCAGTTACAGAATTATACCAAACATATCAACATGTTCTGTCATTAGCACACTCATATTATTTACATCTATATTTGATGAGATACATGGTATTATATTATTGACTAGAGTAATGGTAAACCGATACCTACATGGTGCAAAAGAAATACCATCTGAGTGAAATTTCCGACCCTACCCTATCCAAAAAGGTCGGGCATGTACCTTTAAGCTTCAGTGAGATTGCCATCCCTAATCTAACTATTCCATTTGGCAGATTTCCTGAGTTGAGATGTCATAAAGTAAGTGTGGTTAAAAGTAAGTGAGAGCTTGTTTACTCATTCTTTTTAGGGAATACTGTGTCTTTTTAATTCTCATTTTGACCAGCAAACGCTTTTCCATGGAAGCTATATGTACCACACACGTAAATTGCATTTCATCTCTTCCAAAGCAAGTTCTTTACATCTGATAAAAACCAAACAGAAAAAAATTGGAGTAGAGAGTTTTTCTTACGCAGGTCAGCATCAGTTTTGCCTCAATTATGTGGGCAAAACATAAACATAAACGGGTTGAACCCTTTCCCAGTTGGCTCATTTATTGCTGCATAATTAGTAGATCATGGTCACTGCAGTTGATTTTGATCTCTTCAATTACAAATGATGTTTTTGAGCTTTGTTCATTGTGTACTTGAGAAGGAAGTACAGAAGACTTCGGGATTGCAATCTATCTCCAAATAGGTGGTTTGGTTTTGATCTTTGGTTAACCTTGAATGACTCTGCTGAATGGATAGTAAGTATTTCATGTTTGCTGTGTTTTGGATATGTTGTGGTGAACTGTTATTGGATTGGTTATGACATTCTGATTTGATCGGTGTCTGAATGGAAGATACATGGAACGGATTGTTCCAAAGTTTCATTGACTATCTTTACTTGGTGGTAAGGTAGAGATTGGTCCTGACATTAATACTAGTGCAAGTATATTGAAGAATAGATATGCTTACATGCACAAGTATCATAAGCAGACAACCTTTTATGGAAGATTTTGATCTTTTTTCATCTTTCTGGCGTTCTTTTCTCTTGCTTTTCTTGTCTGTGGGTAACAGTGGTAGCCAGGAAAATTGATGCTGTGCCTAGTCTGCTTTTATAATTTATGGGCAGATTCTAGGTTCAACTATTGAAAATGTTGAAATATTGATATTGGTGTTTCCAGTCAGTTCCTGCAGTCATGGATAGTAGTTGATGGCCTTCTTTACTGCATTATTAACATGTAACATGGGAATAAACTGTCTGCAGCGAACTTTGAAATTGTACTTGACTCGGTATGCTTGGAAGTCGAGGATATCTGTTATTTGTTTTGGGAGTTCGGATTTCCAATTGCTTGAAGGGGAGTAGAGTAGTTGATAGCGCATTTAAATTGCAGCCATGAAGCTGTTAGAGTAGAGATAAGTAATTGTTGGAGTATATAGTAGCTGAGAGCCATATAATGTAGTCAACTCTGGACCCCTGAGCTGCACCAATTTATTATCCACCATTTTCTTTGAAACGTTGTAAATATTTTACTAAATCTTAATCAATGTTAATACAATACTTACATAGGTAAAAGTTCTTAGACCCTGAGTACCAAATCATAGTACGGGACTCCCATCGTGAGGTAGTGTATTTGTGCTCTGGATCTGCAGAGTTACTCTACTTTGTCTTATAAGTGTACTGTGTAGTAAAACAGCAAAAAAATAAAATAAAAACGGAAGACAGTCTGCCCCAGCTCAAGGTTGCTTGAGGTGTTTTTCACACCTGTTGATAGGTTTCTTTATAAGGTTGCGAGGGTTCGACTTGAGTGCAAGCTAATAGTTGTATCTCCCAAGGAAGGTGGGGAACTTTTAGAAATTGTTTTCAATATTGCTGGCCTAATCAGAAAGTATTTATCTTTCTGTCATTTGAAGCCACCTATGGCATTCGTAGTTTATCGGTGAACACTCCCTCAATCAATTTATGAATTAAAACAAGTTTCCCAGAGTTAGAATACTTTGTTTCGATGAACGGGTCAAAGAATTAGACTTGATCAAGAATGAAAATAAATGTTGTGTATACTGGAAAGTTAATGGGAGCGTATACTACTTGGAAATGGTATCCCTAACTCCCAAAGTGTGAAAACTGCCGTTGATATTGCTAGCTGAATCAAAAAGTATTTAAGAACAACTGTTGAGAAACTATCGTCGATATTGCTAGCCGAACCAAAAAATATATAAGCTATCCTACTGCCATTTAAAGCCATGACATCCGTAGTTCATCGGCGAACACTACCCCAAACAATTTCATGGACTGAAGCAAGCTTCTTAGAGTTTTTTTTTTATCAGCAAAGCATATTTAAATTAAAACCTCTCTCAAGGAGGTAGAGGAGTACAACAAAGAGCGTCTAGCTACAGACTCTCCAACAAAAAAGATCAACACAACCGCTACAACCTATGTAGCATGAAAGGGTGCACAGACCCAGATGATGAAATGGTACGCAAACCCTGATGATGAAAGGGTACGCAGACCCTGATGATGAAAGGGTACGCAGACCCTGATGAAGAAAAGGTACGCAGACGTAGATGAAGAAAGGGTACGCAGACCCTGATGATGTATGGGTACGCAGACCCAGGTGATGAAAGGGTACGCAGACCCTGATGATGAAAGGGTACGCAGACCCAGGTGATGAAAGGGTACGTAGACCCAGGTGATGAAAGGGTACGCAGACCCTGATGAAGAAATGGTACGCAAACCTAGAATAGGAAAGGGTACGCAGACCCTGATAATGAAAGGGTACGCAGACCCTGAGATGAAGGGGTACGCAGACCCTGAAATGAAGGTGAAGAAACAACAAGGCGCCCCACACCCAGATCTTGCAACTAATAAGTACAGGCGATGGCACACAAAGGGGAGAAGCATCACAGGCCCAACCAGAAGACCTCCCAACCATAACATTGAAAGGAAAGAACAACTCCTATCTCCAAAGAGCTGCCCACCTTCGAAGGAGAAGATGAAAGCAACTAATAAGCCGGCGGCCAACCTCGCTAACGGCGGAGACGAACCCGGATAACCATACAAATCTTAGTAAATGGCTTCTGAAGGAGGCAAACAACGCCTATGAAACTCGCCGGCGGTCAACACCTTGAACCGACGAGCTCGAACCATACCGATTCGAGATGAAAGGAAGCCAAAACACACAGATATGTATGAACGGGTCGGAGAAGACTAACCGAACAAGGGAGGAAAATAGAGTACCCTCAGAAAAGTCGACCAACAATCCAGAGACCGGAAGGCGAAGCACCAGGAGCAGCTAGAGTAGCTCAACAACGATCCAAACACAAAAGGATGTAGAAGCGCGTCCCACGACTTGAGCTAGAGCCAGACACCTCCAGTGACCTGCGAGAAGCTCCTCCAACCAAACCGCGAGACACAGAGCAGACAAAGAAACTCGCACTCAGCCCTCCCATACCGAAATCAGACAAACATCGAAAATAGGCTCTAAAGAGGGGGAAGACTGGTATTTCTACCGAGAACGAGTTCCAAACTCCAAGCAGGCAGCAGCAATTCTACTAAACCAAGAAACCGAAACTGCAGAGCGTGCTGAGCGTTCCTAGAACAGAACGCCTGTAATGATACCGAGCATGATCTAGTTCGGACTCTGAGAAGAGAAGACACCAAAGCCAGCAAGAAGAGCAACAACCTATTCCGACAGAACGAGACCCGATCCACAACCAATCAATAACGAAAATTTTCCCACGATGGATCAAGAACGAACCAATCAAACGGCGGCATCACCACGAAGCGGTAGCCGGAACTGGGGAGGAAGGCGGGATCCAGGGCAGATCAAACGAAGACCAAAACCACCCAAATCGGGTCGGACCAGGTCCATGCTGAACCGGGTCTGCCCAGGTCCAGACCGGGTCGGGTTGATCCGAACCAGGTCAAGCGGGTCGACCCTGGCCCAGATCCAACCGGATACAACAGTAACCCGGCCCGAATCCAACATTAACCCGGCCCAAACCCAAGAAACATCCAGGCCCAACCCTAGCAAACCAGATCTGAGCATCGTGTAAGCCGCCGCCACGCATCTGGTGTTCACGTCCAGACGAAGCCGACGAAGTCGACGACGGCGCCGGGAAGAAGAAGACGCCGGTCCGGGAACGACGCCACCCCTTCACCACTACGGTTGTCGCGAGCTCCGAGAGTACCGGTGACAGACAGAACTCCGGCAAGAGGTAACTCGGCAAGGTCCTGCAACCGAACAGCAAAGGGATGAGAACCGACGACGGCGACCGAGCAGCCCCGGCCAACTCCGGCAGCAACGAGAAGGAGGAGCAGATCTGGAACTGTCCGACCAACTCCGGCAACGTCAGCACCGCACCCGACTAGCACCAGAGCATCTCCCACCGTAGAACTCAAAGCGGCGACCATCCTCCGGCGACGACCATGGAGACCCGAACAGAACCACCGCGACGAAGCCCGGACGGAGCTTTTGAGCCGGAGAACCGTCCTAGCTTTCGCCTGTCACCACAGGTGGGGATCTCACCAGCTCCGGGACGAAGTTCACTGCTAGAACGAGACCCAACAGATCGGAGAGAGGCGTGGTCTGGCGAGCCAAAAAACCGAGCAAAGGGAAGGGGAAAGTGAGAGAGGAGAAGACAGCAGAGGGTGGAAGAGGGAGAAGGAGAAGGAGACCGTCGCCGGCAACGTCCGAGGCCGGAGCCCACGGCCGTCACCGGCGATGGGGAAGAAGGAGGGGTGGCGGCTGCTTAGATGGAAGTAGGGTTTTTAGAGAGAGTTTCAGTTGATGACCTAATGTTGTTATTGTATATTTGTTTCGATGAAATATTAAAGAGTTTGCCTTTAGCAATAGTGAAAATAAATGTTTTGTATAGCAGTCATATTCCCAATCTTGTGTGTCGATGATATACTACTCATTAGAAATGGTATCCCCAACTTACAAAGTGTGAAAACTGTCGTCGATATTGCTAGCTGAACCAAAAAGTATAGAGGAATTGTTGAGAAAATGTCGCCGATATTGCTAGCCGAACCAAAAAGTATTTAAGCCATCCTGTTATCACCTAAAGCCACCTATGGCATCGATAGTTCATCAGTGAAAACTCTCCCAACAATTTATGGATTGAAGCAAGCTTCTCGGAGTTATAATATTCGTTTCGATGAAACAGTCTCACTCTTCATCAAGAGTGAAAATAAATGTTGTGTATACCAAAATGTTAGTGGGAGCACAGTCATATTCCTAGTCTTGTATGTCGATTTACTAATGATTGGGATGTCCCCAACTTACAAAGTGTGAAAAATGTTGGGTTTTGTGCCCTAGGAAAGACATGTTTTGTATCAATGTCATTTGTGATTGATAAAAGTTGGTAAACGTTTTTGTATCATTTGATGTATTGTTAACTATATCAATATACTCCTCTTTCTAAGGTATCAGGACGCCATTTCCAGATAGTAGAACTCTTAGAAACAAAGGAATGTGTATGTTCGTTTGTCCCTAGCTTAATCCGATAGTTAGAGATAATGTGATAGTTGATTGGAGCATCTTGCATGACATGAGGTTCTTGACAATATTGAACCTTTCAACCTTGGCTTTCTCTTGGAACATTTTCTTGAGTTGAGCCATCATGTCATACACACTCTCCTCCATCAATTGCTTTTGTGGATATGTCTCCATGCAACCAAACATTATACAAGTGACATATATCGAGTCATTGTAAATCATGGTCCAACCATCTCTAATGTATTTCGAAGTATTTGAAGCTGCTTCTTCAGGAACTGGCTCATCAAGAATATACTCTCTTCTTTCATGTCTGAGAACAATTCTCAGGTTTCTGGCCCAATCCAAAAAATTTGTCCCATTGAGCTTTATCCTTTTCAAGGATCGACCGTATCGATAAATTATGTGAATTGTTTGAAGACATGATCTACAATAGATAGATATGCAAATTCATTAATACACAGATTAAAACAATCAACCCTTAGTTGTATCTTAAGGATACATTTAAAAGTCAAGATCCATATTGAATTCCACTAAGAATAAGCTTGAGCTTATCGCCCCAAACGAAAATAGATAGGTAGGTAACTCTTTACCAATTGCATCATTATGAAACTCTTGGATAGAATAAACACATTATATGTGTTGGCACAAATTCTATCGGATGCCTTAGGTCCAAAACTCTTTTGATAACCTAGATAAGTTCAACCATATTTGGACATGCAACTTAGACAATTATGCGCACCACAACTTAGGCCTAACCTACGCATAACAACCTAAAGTTTATTCCATACTATCAAATTTAAACGACTATGTGCACCACGCTTAGGCATAACCTATACATAACAAATTAAGATTTGATCCATCTAACTTAGACAATTGTGTGCACCACGCTTAGGCGTAACCTACACATAGCAACCTAAAGTTCATTCCATGCTATCAAATTTAAACGACTATGTGCACCACACTTAGGCATAACCTACACAACAATTTAAGATTTGATCCATCTAACATAGACAATTGTGTGCACCACGCTTAGGCATAACCTACACACACTGATCTCAGCTTCGATAAGTGCTTAATCCATCCTATCTAACTTAGAGAACTATGTGCACCACGCTTGGGCGTAACCTACACATAGATGTAAGGTTCGACAGGTGGAAAAATATGGAAGGCTTCTCACCGACTTAATAATTAGTCCAGGGTTGATTTTTCCTTATTGTATCACATACAAAAGGGTCCGTTATATCGCATACAAACTGTCTAAGCACATTACCAACAAATAAGTACTGCAATACCATGCATAAGCATAAAAGTAAACGTGTCATAGCATAACCAATTACTAAGTTTGTCTTCATAATCTCAT
Organism: Erodium maritimum; assembly: GCA_963921825.1. Lineage (NCBI taxonomy): Eukaryota > Viridiplantae > Streptophyta > Magnoliopsida > Geraniales > Geraniaceae > Erodium > Erodium maritimum. Next base: position 76,382,925 of record OY997590.1, read on the forward strand.
ATGAAAACCAAAAGGTCAATCCTAGGGGGAGAAACAAAAACAAGCCTTTAGGAGAACTCTTCATCTTGGGCATCCATTGATGCATGTGCATTTTAACACATAAAAGGGCCACATTATATCGAGTTATATAGACTTTTAGTCCCATTTCTTATCGTATATTCACGTTTCGCATGAATAATTGTTTTTCTCTATGTGTTCGGTGTTTCGATGGAAACTCGACGCATTTTGGGTGTTTCGTGCACGTGGATCGTCAAGTGGATGTCTTTTATTCGCTCCGGAATATATGCATGACTGGTCTTGTTTTGTAGGTCTTGAAAAGAGAAAAATTACGGCCCAAGAACGAGATCAATCGAAGTCCAAACGAAGTCGCAGCGAGCAAAATAGCGAAATAGGAGCAAAAATAGAGCAGCAAGTCAGAGCCTGACACTTGTCCAGCCGTCACCTTGCCTCAGCCTGGCACGTGGCGCACCCCAGCCGCCACCTCCCCTCCGAGCGACTCCTATCCCTGACCCAGCCGCCGCTCTCCTAGCTTCGCGCGCGTGCCCTACTACTCGACCGACACGTGACAGGACCAACAGCCAGCAACACCCCTCTCCACGTGGCCCTGTCCCACAACTCAGCTCCTCTCCCCTTCGTGCATGTGTCCTCCTCTGGTTGGTGGGACGCTAGGGCAGCACCCGAATTAATTTTTCAACGCCACAATTGGCAAAAAGGGGCTTCATCTCATTTAATATATAGAGAGGAGAATGATTTTTTGGAGAGCTCATCTTCTTCAATTGTTTTTACACAGAGCATAGAACACACGAAGGAACAGAGCACTTTTTGTGTAGTTTTTTTATATTTCTTTTATTGAATTTAGAGAAAGCTAATTATCTTGGATTGTTTGTTGAGTATCAAAATATTTGGTGGGAAGAGAATCATTTGAGATTTATTTGGGTGTTGATTTTTGGGGAGAAGCTCCATTGTTGGCTACACAAGTGAATTTCTTTTGGTGGATTTTCAAGAACATCAAGGCTAGAGATTGGAGGAGGGGAAGAACAAGTTTTGGACAACTAATTCGGTGATTGTATATCAACTTTCATCTCAATTATGAGTTTAATTGTTTGTTTTTTCTCACCCTTGCATTTTTCTTACTATGAACACCTAAACCCCCAATTTTTAGAGCTATGGGGGATTAACGTAGGGATTTTTATATTTTGAATGTTTCGATTGTGGTGATTGTTAATTTGTAATAGTGTCTATGATTGATTTGTGCGTAATGCTATACCTCCCGTGTAGGCTTGATAATTGTTTCGAATCAGGACCTGTCACTTGAAAGAGGAGGATTCTAATTAGTCAAAAATCGATCATAGTTTGGATTTAAATCCTAGCTAGAACTAGTAGGGTTAATACAATTGCAATAGCTATAGACATGTTTTGTCGAAAGCTAGAAGTTGTCATAGAACATACTGCTTTGGGTCTTCCTACATCGAGAGTCGAAAGAACTCGGTGGTTAGATTCCATTGGGGTCCGAAGCATTCAAAAGAAGTTAGGACTAGAGTTGAGATAACTCGTTGCCTCTAAAATAAGTCGACATCGCAACAATCGAATGTGTTCAATGTTATGGAATGAACTTTATGAACCCGTGCCCTTGATTTCTCTTCACTTGATTTAAGATAAGAAAACTCTCTACTAAATTCTATATTTTCTTTATTTTCTTTTTAGTCGTTGTAGGTTTATTTTTAAATCATAAAAACTAGATTTTTATCGAAACAGATTAGCTACGAACTTTATATAGCAAGTGATTGTCTATTTTTCTCTTGGGCTCAATATCCCAGAATTTACTTCCGGTTATTACTTGACGACCGGTACACTTGCCGTGTCCCATTTTTGCGCTTAAACCCGCAAGACGAGTCAAGTTTTATATCTTTGAGTTCCATCTCCCACTTTCTTTCTTGACCTTCCTTCAAGAACTTGCTTCTTTTGAAGAACACCGTCTTTGGCTTCTCTTGTTACAAACAAAGGTAACAACAACTAATCTACTTATTACAACAAAAATAACGACATGCATGCCGTATTTAGATTACAAACCCAAATAAGTTAAAGCAAGCAAATTGGTCGAGATGAGCTATTTATGCATCAAGCACCGTGCAACAAACAACACATACAATATCAAGATATCATATGAAACAAGTTATCACACCTCCGAGTAAAAAATTACTCAACGAAATTTGTAGCGCCTCTAACGGGGTCAAGGGGCTGGCCCTTTGCGGGGTTCGGGGCAGCGTCCCCTTGCAGTGGTGTTTGAATATTTTTCCCATTAAGGCATTTGAATTGCCAAGGAAAAACCCCACCGGAATTAATCCAACCATTGGATTTCATGATATTTGAATTTGTTTTAAAACAACTCGAGTAACCACCTCTTTCATTAACAAATCACAATCATATTGTGAATTAAACAATGCATTCATAACAGAGTATTAAATAATATCAGTACTCCAACAAGGATGCTATCATCACTTGAACAAAGATGATACCAACACCTAAACAATGATGCTATCATCACTTGAACAAAGATGATACCAACACCTGAACAAGGATGTTATCATCACTTGAACAAAGATTATACCAACACCTAAACAAGGATGATATCATCACGTGAACAAAGATGATACCGGTACCTAAAAGAGGATGTTATCATCACTTGAACATGGATGATACCGACACCTATGGAAACATGCTATCATCACTTGAACAAAGGATAATACCAACACCTATGCAAGCATGCTATTAGCAGCAAGGATGCTACTAGCACTTTCATCATTCCATAATCATATTATAAAATCAATCATCCGTTCACAACATATTATTTTCAAAGTTCATAATCGTGCACCCCATTAGAAAATTAATTTGCATATTCATAGTTCATAACTAAAACACATGTTGTATAACCCAATTATCCAACATGCCTAAATTATGAAAATTCGGCCTACAATCAAACATGTAACAACAAAAAACTCTCAAACCCGAACACACATACATCAAACAATCATGCATGGTCAGTTTAAACGAATTACAAGAGGCTCCGATACCACTGTTGGATTTTTAGGAAGCAAAACGCAGCGAAAAAAAACTTTCCCTAGAATAACCTCAAGATCCATGTAATTCCAAGTAAACTGACAAACAAAAATTTAAAAAGATTACGTAGCGGTTTTCAACTTGGTTCGAGACAGGGACCAACTTGCAGCTCGTGTATGTAAGAACCGCCCCCGGTCGATCCCGATCGAACCGGTAGTTTTTGGCGAAAGTTGACTTTTTGCCGGAAAATTCAACCGATGACTCCGGGAGTCATTCAGGACCTTTCCGGGGCCCAAAAGCTTAGTTGTTGTTACGGTTAGCTTAATTAGGCCGTTTCCTTTCAAACGATTGTAATTGTGAAAAAGTCAACCCGGGGCCAATTTCGGTCAAACCTTGAGTTTTAGTGAATTAATTAATTGGTTGCTGAGATAATTTGGGTTATAGGTGGTCCCCACAGGACACTTGTCCATGTTGGCTTGGAAGGGAAGAAATAGGTGAGTTTTGACCAAACTACCCTCATGTGAGCCAAAGGAGGGAGATGGAGTAAGAGGGGCATTTTGTGGAGATCACTATTAGGTTAAAGCCCCAAAAGGTGAGCAATTCAGCCCATTATTTTGTGTTGGCCGAAAATCACCAAGGGAGAGAGAGAAGAAGAGCTTCCATTGAAGTTTGAGGAAGAAGCAAGAGAAGTGAGGCTCCTTTAGTGGCAATCCTTCACCAAATCTTCCCAAATCTACTTCATCTTCTTCATCTCTTCATTTCCTAGAGGTTAGTACCCATTAAAACCCTCCTTGATGCAATTGGTGTTGTGGGTTTGGGTAGAGATGCATGCACTAAGTGGGTTTTTGGAGTTGTTTGTGTTAGATGATTGTTGAGGAAGAAAATGAGGAATTTTGATGATAGAAATCACTTGGATTGTGTTGTTTTTGATGAAAACCATTGTGGGTATTGAAGTGTGGGAGTTATTGGGTCTGTTTTGGAGATTTGGGAGTTCATCCATGGAGTTTTTGAGGTAGAAATTCGTAGAAATGAAGTGGAAGGAGGAAGAAGGGTCTGTCCAGACCAGCACATAACGCCGCACGGACCGGGCCAGGGTCCGGCACGGTGTGCAGCACGGACCGTGCCTGGTCCCGGGCCGGTGTGCAGCACGGACCGTGCCTGGTCCCGGGCCGGCGTGTCGCACGGACCGTTCCTGGTTCTGGGCCGGTGTGCTGCACGGGCCGGGTCGGGTACCGGGCCTGTGGCCACCCGAATTGGGCCTCGTTCCGGCCCAGTTTCCCTTCAGCCCATGTTTTGACTTTCGGGCTTAAATTAGTTGTTTTCTCGTTAAAAAACGCAATTGAATTAGCATTGATTCGTATTAATTTGTGATACTAGACATTGGACCCGAGCTCGGAGGAGGATACTTTTGGACCTCGTGAAGTGACTAAGCGTTTGGAAAGCGATCGAGGTAGGGAAAGTAGCGAATACCGTTTTAATTGCGGAAAGTTACTAGTATGCATATAGGTTGCGAATACTTGATATAATGATAGTATGCATGTAGGATGTGAGGAACGAGTGAAATTAGGGATAGCTTACGAGCCATGTCGAGCCGTAAGTTTGGGATTTGACGTGCTGTGGAAATGCATGTGGGCCATGTCGAGCCCTTAGGTTGTGTGTTGATTGAAATGCCATGATCTATGATTGTGATGCTCGATGTGTGATTTATCCGTTGTTAAATTGAGAATCATGATATGGTATACTTGGTGTAGTATGTGGTTGTGCTTTGGCAAGTGTGATATGCTTGATATGACGTGAAACAATGTTTGTGATATGATCGGGTGATTGATAGACCGATGTGATGTGTTGTGGTAAGTTGGCTCGGTTGGTATACCGTGGTTGAATTATGGCATTGTGATGCGTGAGACTCTCTTGATGTATGCTCCGAGATGAGGTGTATTCCGGTATGATACCTACACCGAGGGGGTACGCCGGTGTAAGGTGGTATCTAGGCCGACGGTGTGGTCCCATGTGCGCGGTCCCCCGGGTAGTGGTTCCAGTACGATACCTACATCGAGGGGGTATGTCGGTGTAGGGTATCTAGGCCGACGGTTACGTGATCAGTATTGTGTTTGTGTCCCGATGCGGTTTCGGGAAGACATCTAGGTCGATGCTGTGTGATCCAGTATGATGTATTGTGATTGTGCTCCGATGCAGTTCCTGGAACATATCTAGGCCTATGCTGTGTGTTCCGGTACGATATGATAGAGTCGGGCTGTGGACAGTCGGCGAAGTTCGGGGACTACTGTACGGGACGTGTGGTTGTTTACTGTATGTTGTATGCCTGATGATTGGATAAGTGACGTGAGTACAGCGTGATAGTGGTCGTGTAAGTATGTTTGTGAGTGTGATTATAGTCATGTGACTGAGGATTGTGGTTATGTGATTCCGTGTTGTGGTTAGTTGTGTGCCGTTCTAGTATGCCCTAATTGGACGGTTACTCGTGGTGGTGAGCGGATACTCATCACCTTAACTACTTTTTCCTACTGAGCAAAAGCTCACCCCTTTTACTTTATTGTTCTACAGGTCTTGAGCGGGGTTTGTGCTGGCGGGATTCTCGGAGCTTGGGAGCTAGCGAGGGTTTTAGTCTAGTGTGGTCTAGAGACGTACCGTTTTATTGTTATTAAACTTGATTATTATTTGGTTTTACCGAGCTGTTGACTCGTGTTGTTAGTTAGATCTTTTAAACTGTTACTTGAGACTCATTTTGGTATTAAAACTATTTTTATTATTTATTATTTTAGTTCACGTCTCGAGTCTGGTCAAAACCGGATTTTGGGCGTGACAGTGTATTTCAGCAACGAACCGTTGGAATATCAAATATCACCATCCACTTTGAATACCAATATGTGGAGAACTTTCAATCCAAAAATCGGCAGGATCAGACCTTGGATGAACCTCCGATCACGCTCCTTAAGGTGGTTGGTCAGACAAAATTTGGGTAGAAAATTCTGCACCTTCTTCTATTAAGTGTGTTGAGAAATTTCCAAAAGGATCCGTCTTCTACCGGTATCCATTCCAACAAGATATCTCAAATCGTTTGTGTGCTAGCACAAAGGAAAAACACTTCCTACTCTCTCTCTCAAACTCATTTTTCTCTCTACCCTTTGAGAACCATCCTCTACACTTTGAAAAATATGGTTTTCTCTCTACTCTTGCATGCATATATGTCCCAACATGACCACACTTATTTTATGTGGAAAAACCCAACTCTTGGACTTCCAAGTTTAGCAAGTGTCTCCCTTTAGTTTTACATGTGTACTATTCCTAAACATGACTCCACTAAGTCATTTCAAATTAGCCCAACCCTTAAACTTTCCTTTATGAAAATTGTCTCATTTTAGGAGTAGTGGCCATGCAAAAATATCCTCTTTGAATTTCAAAAATTCAAGAGTCATTTTTGCATATTAATTGTCCAACATAATTTTCATTATATTTAGTGATTGTAAAAACGAGTTTATGAATAAATAAATATTATATCAAATATAATATAATATTTTATTAACTTGAGGGACTTCAGAAGTCCAATTCGATTTTGGGCTGTGTGCGACCTTGTAGGCTCATAACACGTGTTGGTAGTGGACCCGGAATCCCCGTTTTGTCCACATGTCATAGTTGGCCTCAGGCAAGACATTATGACTACCCAAACGTATATGATGATCGTCAATCCGACTTAACCTTTCCCCGCTAATATATTAATCCCTCTATCAACGATATCTCGATCGAATAAGGCATAGGACCATCATCCTTATTTTATTCGATCGCTGTTTCTTGATCTTAAGAAGACTACAAGTGATAACTATTTATCGATTTGCATAGTCATGCTCTTCCGCAGTCTCACTTATCAAGGGGCCCAAACGATGTCTTTCATGTTTATATGAGTGACAGAACCTTATCAGTCAACCACATCTCTCACATAGACAATCATGTACCCAATCACAACCTGTATAATTGTCCGGTTAAAGATAACGTTTAATTGTGTCAAAGCACACAACCACCTATGTAGAAATCATGATGACTATAAGGTCAATGGACTTAAGTCATAGACTTAGAAGTCTAAGTTTAGAAGTCTAAGTTTAGAAGTCTTAATATTGTTAGATGTGCGATTAATCCATAATAACATAATTGACGGGAGGAAATGAATATATGAAATACTAGAATGTAAATAGAATAGTAATGAGAAAATTCGATTATATCTTAGTCTGAAATCGGAATGGAGAGGTCTGTTGAGGCCCGAAGTCCGGTTTCCTTCAGACTTCTATTACCTTATATGAGCATAAGTCTGTTAGGATACAATAATAGTGAGATCGAACTTGTAACTGTTTATGAAAAATAACGAAAGAATAAGAATTTCAAACTTAGATAAAATTGATCTTAAAAAGAAAGTGAAGATAAAATTTAAGACATGTCAAATGATCTGACCGAAAGCTATTGTGTTTATAAGCTTAGAAGAGAGTATTTTCGAATTTTTATAAATAGACTTAGAGAAAATTTTAATATAATACCCTGTCAAACATTTATTTGCAAGATAATAGCCTGTCATTTTTTGTAATATAATACCCCACCAAATATTTATTTGCAAGATAAAACCCTGACATAATTATTTTGCAAATTAATACCCTACAAAACATTTAACCATAATTTAATTTTCTGTTATTTTTTCATCCAAAGAGTGCAAAAAGTCCAAAATATGGTAGATTTTGAAAATTTAAATATGAATGAAGGAAAATTTTGACATTTCATGGTGAGGGATATTTGGACATTTTACACTATTTGGATGAAAAATAATATAAAAATAACATTTAAGTACCAAACTGTGATTAAATGTTTGATATAATAATATATTACAAATTAAAACATTTCGAGATATTATTTTACAAATAAATATTTGACGGTGTATTATATAACAAAAACATTATGTCAGTGTACTATCTTATAAATATATGTTTAACAAAATATTATATTAAAAATTTCCCATAGACTTATCATAACTCGTGCACCCCTTTTTAAGACTTTTAACTCTTATTCATGCCCATTTAGCTCTACTCCATGAGTAATAGTCCTCTCTTATCCTTTAACAGAAGCTTTGTCTTCCCAATAATAATATATATTTGCAGAAGCATATATGATTACAAGTACTACCGCCTACCGGGCATTCTTATGGTGATACAACAGTCATGAGCCATACATGTAACTTGGTGGAAGATTGTTGTTATACATAATTAATATAATGCAAATGGTTGTATGTAGGAAAAATGTAAAATTTTATCTTTTTGCCAGCAATCTGTAAATACAGAGATTCCAAAATGTATAATTTTAGTTTGATTTCATGAAATAGTTATTTTCTTATAATAAAATTATAAAATATAGTTTGTCCTTATATTTAAAAATACAAAAAAAAATTATGAGCGAATAAAACTGTAGCTTAAATATTTTCTTGATATAAATTTTAAACCTAGTAGAACTTGAATCTCAACCATTATATCCATTGTTATTTGTTATAATTTGAATATATATTTTAAATAAAAAAAACATATACACTCATCAAATGAAATCATGATGTACATGATCAGTTAATTAGAAACTTCATTAAAATAATATTTTAGAAAATACACACGCATTTATAATGATATGTAATTTCTGTGGTCTCCTCTTGTTCCTCCAAAAATATCAGCCTTTGTTTGGCTAGCTTGTCATGGTGCTGTTCCCACAAAACTATTTCTTGAGTCTAGGGGATTAAATCTGGCTTTTGATGATACACTGTACCCCTTCTGTCACATGGACTTTGAGGAGTTAAATCACTTGCTTCTGAATTGCAATAGAGTTTGGCTCATTTGGTCAGCAGTACTAAATTGGTGGGGGATCTCTGCTGTTATGCTTGACAATTTCCTCAGTTTCTTTTATAGTTGGATGGATCTAGGACAGACTTCCTCTTCAGAACAGTGGAAAGCTATCATTCTGATCACACTTTGGTTTATCTGGCTATCTAGGAATGATCTGGTTTTCAACTGCACATCAACAACTGCAGTGATCATTCTCCAAAAAATTCAAAGTTACTCTTTCAACATAGAGTGGAGCCTTTTCAAAAAATACAAGTCCTTCTCTTTTATTCAGTGGCAAAAGGCTCCCTCTCTGTGTTTGAGAAAAAAGGTCTGAGTCTTTGGTTTGGTGTCTGCCCTTATTTTTTGGGTTGGGTTGGGTCTTTGGGGTGATTGGGTAGTCTCTTTTGTTTTTTTCTTTTGTAGTAGTGAGGTTAGGTTTCTTGCTGGGTCTCTTCTTTGGGGTCTTTTGTATCAGTGTGGGGGTAGTTTAGAGCTGCATTACTTGCTCTTCTCCAGTTTGGTTCTAGGTTGAGTGTGGTTTCTTTTTGGTTTAGGTTTGAGTGGAGTGTTTTGTCCTGCCTTTGGTGGCCCTCTTGTATCTGTTTGTTGTGTTTGTTTGATTGTCTTAGTTCAAGTGCTGTGGAAGGCTTTGCTGCAGACAGGATTTTGCAGTTGGTTGGGTGCTGGTTGAGAGATAGTTGAAGACTTATATAAGTGTTGATATCTTGTGAGGGAGGAAAGTGAATACTGGTGTAGGCTTTTAGCTGTACTCTGCAAGCCTTGGATGGTGTCTTCTGTGCCAAAATTTTGGTAACTGGTGTATTGTATCTGGTTGTGCTTGGTTTGTAGGATTTTAGAAAACGTTAGGCCTCTGGCTTACCTGGTGGGGTTTTTTGGGTTTTGCTTGTGACTCAAGCAAGGGAAGGCTCGGTTTTTGCTTGTGACTCAAGCAAGGGGTAGATTCGAATTTTCTGTTTCTTAAAGTTTGGTTATTTGTCTTGTAAGGCAAGTAAGGCCATTTAATTTGGGTGTTTTAGGTTCGGGTTTGGGTCCTTTGAGTGACTTTTGTAGTCACTTGGCTTTTTCTTCATTTTGAAGAATTGGTCTCGTAATAAAATATTGCTGATCAAAAAAAAAAAAATTCGCAAGACAAGTGTTTTGGTTCGATATGTATAGTAAGCATGACAAAAAAACCACAATTACATAAACTTGAATAAACTCGATCATCCGCCAAAATCACATATATTTTAACAAAAACCTATGTAAAGAATAACCAAAATATCAAATATGACACTCTCCTGCTTTTGTCTCCATTCTATTGTAAGACAAGTAGTGATTACAGTATCCCTAATGCAAACAAGAAAATTGGTACACATTGATTCTGAATTTCTAATAACCAATCAAAATGAAATCTCTTGGACATGCAGTAAAACCAGTCTTATCAGCTATGGTTGAATCAAAATCGAAAAGACAAAAAAAAAAAACTCAATTTGAGCTGCATGTACAAAAAAGTCAAAAAGAAGATTTAAATCAATCAGAAAAATGCCTTGAACTCGAAAACCTGTTGGAGGATTGAAATACAGCTTGTTTTAGCTTTTCTTGAAGCTCCGATGGATCAATGTTGCAATTAGGTTCACTGACCTGAGGTACAAACCAACTAAATCATCATCATCATCGTCAGTAGAAACCCATCTAGCTACAGATCATAGCATAAAACGAAAAAACATTATATATAGAATAATAACCGTTGGGAGGTAGTGGATAGGGTGAAATCACACTCCTATGGAGTGATTAAACCTCCCAAAAACACCTCCCTTCAGTTCAGTATAATGGCCTGGTTTCAGTCTCCTCTCATATGTTGCAAGATTAAGAGAAAGGTCGGGGTAGTTGAGTGTTTTGAATCCGCTTGGTTCACGTTGGTCTTTGGTTTTGCTATAGGAGGAACCATGGTTTTTAGCCTATTTTGAATTTTGTTTTCGCGATCCTAACTTAAGTTTACCTTTCGTTGCATTTCCTAATTATGAACTTTACATTTTTTGCATTGACTATTGTTTGTCGTCAAAATTAGCAGGGACGTTAGTTTTGGATGAGAAAAGTCCAAAATGCCCTCATCAAAAAATGTTATTCTGTGCAAAAAAATAGAAAAATCATAGTTGGGAAGTGCAAAAAAGGTCAAGCCTAACTTCAGGTTATTGACTTTTTTAGGGCATTTCTGTCTTTTCCCATCCAAAACTAACGTCCTTATTAATTTTAACGACAAACGATAGTCCGTGAAAAAAATGTAACGAAAGATAAATCCAAGTTAGGATCCAAAATAGATTAAGAACCATGTTTCCCCTTTGTTATATCCTGAGAAAACTATTGGTTTTAGTTGGTATCCGATATTTTGGATTCAGTTTTTGTATTGAACATTATATTTTGAGACTGTTGTTTTAACAAGTTACCCATCTTAGACAATAAAGAGCTTTATAAAATTTCGTCCACAAAGAAGGTACCTGAGCTTGAATAGTATGAAGTAAGCGCTCATTCACTTTAGTGGAAGAACAGCTCTCAACAACAAGCCCTTCCTGGATCACTATCTCCAGCACTCTTGAAAGAGGAAAATCTTGCTCTCTCATCACTCCATTGCTCAGCAAAACCTGGACTCCATCCGCCATCGGAACCGCCATTACATGGCATGGTAAGTAGTGGCTACTTGAGCTTTCTTCTTTCCCAGTTCCGGTCGTCGCAGGGACAAGGTCGCCTCTCAAATTGGACAGTTTCTTCAGCTCGTCTCTCTTGGCACCAAGAGCACCGATGTTGTTTTGAAGGTGCTTGATGTAATTCACAGCCTCGTTCATGTGATCCGATATGGAACGCTTCCCCTAAGAAAATCACAACCCATCAACTCAAAGCCTAAAGGGTTTCCATTTCTTGCCCAAACTTTCTCTACAAAACTCATTAGATCTCGAAAAATTGATATGGGTATGGTAAAGTTTTGACCTTTATGAACTCGAGAGGGAGGAGAGATCGAAGTGATGCACAACGAGCGGCCATTTCTTGTCTCCTTTGCCGCTCGATCTCTCTGTGGATCATCTTCTTCTTGTCATGACTCGTGTTGGAGTTCGATCTGTGGTGGCTTTTTCGTAATTTGTTGGTTGAAGAAGTGACATGATGATGAAGACGATGATGGTGATCCGATGTCGGGAGCTGGATAAGATCTGGTTGTGGGGTTGTGTTTTCTGGATATGGATCGGATGAAATCTCGAAACACATCTCATTGCTTTGTCGGAAAGGATGCATTTTATCCTTTATTTTATGTTCAAGAGAAGATCTTGAAGCTGGTGGTGATGGTAGCTACGGTTCAACCTTAATTTGATACGTTTGTTAGGGTATGATCGGTCTTCCTTGCTATTTTATGGAACTTGCAAGATTGAGATTCCCTTGTAATATCTTCATATTCGAAAGGTTTATAATATAATAACGGAATGGCCCAACTACTCATTTCAATTGTCTATGCCTATAGCAGCTGCTTGTGTCCAAACTTCACAAACCCTAGCTTGCATTCTTTTTATTTAATAAAAATATAGTAGCAATACATAGGGGTGGGTAAAAAAAACCGAAACTGCTAAAACCAACCACCACCAATCGTAAACCGCACCGAAAAATCCGAAACCAGAAAGTTAACAGTTAGCTACTGGTTCTTGACGATCGAACCGGAAAGTTAACGGTTGATTGTCGGTTCTTAAAACGTCAAACCATCGGTTAATCAACCAAACCGGTACTGTTCATCATATATATGTGGCTTCATAATAGCCACTGATCCGATATAGATGAATGACCCATGAGCACTCTTCCGTGTCAAACGGATTGTTAACATAGAGTGCGATGACTTATATGTAATTATTCTTTTGTTTTGGAGAAAATAGTAATATGTTTTGGCTTGCAATAGAAATATGTGTATGATTATTGGTATTTAAATTTGTACTTAAATGTAGCAAAGTGGTTGGTTGGTTAAAATCACTAACCAACCGGTCAGTAAACTGGTTGATTTTACTGTGAAAAATTGATTTTTGGGTTGAGGCTGATTTCAAAATATGTCAAACCAATAATGTCGATTGAGTTCGTAAAAAGTTCCATTAAATGATTAACCACCCAATGCCCACCCCAACAATACATATACGTATATTATATCACATTCCCATGCAATGAATAATATGATCATCACATTGTATCCTATGTTGTCCATAGGGAGATGGAGTGAATAATATGATCATCACATTGTATCCTATGCTGTCTATAGGAGATGAGGATGTAAATAGAGGAAGAAATGCATGATTACATAATTGTCGACATCAGCATATAACAAGTTAGGCCCACCTCCACTCGATTTGTTTATGTCTATCAGACATTAATAATACAGCATGTCTCATCCTCGGGTCCATGACAACTCAGTTCCTCTATTTATTTTATGCTATGTTCATACTATTATATGATATAATACATAGTGATCTATATAGACTTGTAGTTCAAACGAAACTTATAAAATGCATTTCCAAAACAATAAGCTAGTGTTATAACATATTTGTAAAAGATGGTTATATAAAAGTAAATATGGATATGAATCCTTAAGACAATAAAAATAAAGAACTGGTGAGCGTTACATTTACATGGTACTCTAAATTTTTTTGTAATCCCTCAGTCATCCCCTTTCCGTCTACATGTGCTTCTCTTCCCTTTCAATTATGTTTTGTCAAGTGGATGTGGCAGTCCTCTTAACTCAGGTCTTTAATCGCATTAACACTTTCTTCTTCATCTTTCGTGTTCTCCTCTTATATGTCGGTATTGTAACAATAAATCTCGATAATCTGATCGCTTCTAACTCAGGATCAACCTATGTAAAAAGAAGCAACAACTTGTTTTCTCTGACCTCTCTCTAAAAAAACTTAACCCTACTTCCTTACCCTTCTCGGGCCGCCGTCGACTCGCCGACCCTTGTGGCTGGCCGGTCGACGATGGCTCCTTGTTCTCCCTCCCTCACCTCCCTTTCTTCCCTCCTTTACCTTTTTGCTTCTTCACTTGTCATTCTTTTCCCCCTCGCCTATCTCCGGCCGTTTACTCAGATCTGGTTTGTGGGAGGCTTCCCTGGTGTTACTCTGTAAAACCCACTTCGTTCTAAAAGGGGGTCAAACCGCAATCTAAAACTTGGAGGTTTATTTTTGCAAAGCAAGTGGTTTTAAAAAAAAAAAAGAGTTCAGTAGTGTTGGGCTGAGTTCGATTTTCGGCCCAGTCGCGGCATGCCTGGCTCAATTGCGCGAGCCCAATCCCCAAGCCTGGCTGGTCTGCCTTTAAATAGGGCGAAACCCTAGCTTCGCAACACTGTTCACCTGCCTCTTCACCTTCATCCCTCTGCGAATCTGAAGCACCTCCTCGCCGCCCGTCCTCTTTCTCCGACCACTAGCTTCCCCTCGCTCCACCTTCCCCGACAAACTCTTCCCCCACCTTCGTCATGCCTTGCTTCATCCTTCTCCGTTTCTGGTCGACGTTGAGCTCAGATCTGAGCCTCCCGTGAGAGGACCAAAGGGACGCCGGAGCTTCCAGCTCTGTTCGTCGCCCTGGAACTCGATTCGAAGCTCCCTTCACCTCTCCTTCGCCTTCTACTTCTAACCCGAGCACCAGAGAACTCTCCCTTCCCCTCTCCGTCTTCGATTTGGTGACCCCGACAACAACCCAGCGCCGCCGTGACAAAATCCGTGTAGATCCGACGCCGGTGAGCCCAAACCCACACCTGAATCGCTTGCCCGTCTTCTTCTTCTTCTGTAAACGCGAGTTCCGGTCCGTTTGGGGGTCGGATGACGCCGGGAAGCGTCGCCGGAGCGCTCGAGTTCCAGATCTGGAACTCGCGCGCCGGCGAGCTCCCAGCTATCAGATCCGGCCACTGAGGGCTCGTGACACGCGCCGCCACCCATTCCCTCTGGTTTCCCGAACTCCCGTCGCCAAACCCACCGCCTGGTCGTCGTCGCCGCCGCCAGAGTCGCCGGAACCCTAGACCGGCCAACGTCGTTCCCAACTCAGACCGGACAGGGTCAAGAGCTTGGACCCAGGCCTGGAGCCAGTTGGGCCTCGGCCTGAACCGGATTGGGCCTTAGGCTCGAATCTGGTTTGGGCCAAGGCCCGGACTGACTCTGGACTTCGGGTTCGGGCCTAACTCCGGGTCTGAGTCGGGCACGGGTCGGACCGAGTCTGGATCTGGATCCGGGTCGGTTTCCGGATTCGGGTCGGGTTTCGGGTCGGACTCGGGTCAGCCGGGTCGGACAGTTTTGCTTAATTAATTTAAAACTAAATTAATGACTCTTTGGACTAATTTGGACGTCTATTGGACTAATGGTTGTAATTAAAGGAAAGGACGATTAGTTGATTTAAAAGACTGGGTCTGGATCCGATCTGATTTGGGCTTTTATCTGTAAACCCAGATCCGGAGCTTGGATCTCGCCTGAGCAGACAAAGATCAATCCAGTACCCGTGTGAAGATCGGAGGAGCGACTGATCGAGTTACAGCAGAGGGTTTTTAGAGGAAGACCTCGAGGTAGGGGAAATCCTAACTACTCGAGTATTTAATTATTAGTATGCATGTTAGGCTAATAAAATCGGAAAGGTCCTAGAAATACATCTAGGATGCGAATAACTAAAATAGTTGTCTTTCAATTACTAATAACCGGAAGTGTCTAGTGGTGAATGAATAGGATGCCAATCACTAGTGTAACTCGCTTTCAATACTTGGGATTTTCTTTACTGGTAGAGCGGCCTTGGCAAAGCCCTCGGATTAGTTGTGTGTTAGGATCACATGCTTGATTGCTTGGTGGTGTGTTTGCTTAGTGGATAGGCTAAAGAGTCTAATGGAACTAGTTGAATTGCATACTTGAGTACTCGATTGAAGTTGTACTTGTTGATTGTTGAACATTTACTTGACTGTGGCTTGTATTCTATTGATGGTGTGCTTCCTTAATTGGTTAATCGGTTGAATTAAGTAAGATTGGTTGTGCCAAACGGTATACTTAGGTGATCGATGGACCGATGGGTCATGGCGGGTAAGTGAAGTGGTAAGTTGTGGTTATGGGATCCTTGTGGAGTGTTGGGTTAGGTAGTGACTGGTTACTATGGGTTATTCGGTTATGGATTCGTGAGTTGGCTGTATATCGCTATGGGGCCTACACCGATGGAGCACCGGTGGGAGGTAGCGTCATAGTCGGTACCCGGTATGGCGCCTACACCGAGGGAGTGCCGGTGCAAGGTGGTAGCATAGTCGGTGGCCCTGGTTATAGGATGGTTAGTGGATGATTATTAATTGTTTCACCCAAGTGTATGCTCCCTATGGGAGTAATACCTTGGTTCCCGATGACATATAGTTCTTTGGAGACGTTTCCGAGAATCCCGATGATATGTACCCTCACGGGGGTGTTGCCGGTAGCTTCGATGATATGCGTCTCCTCTGGACTGAGGGAAAATCCGAGAGGACACACTATGTGTGGATCGGAGGGTGGTGACTTCACGTGCCACGGCATTGATCGGAGTGTGTATTTTCTGTTAAAGACTAAGATTTATCTTGTGACTGTGATTAAGAATTGGTTAAACTGTGAAGGTCAATTCGTTATGTATTTTCCCTACTGAGCGTAAGCTCATCCCTGTGTGGTTACTGTTGTGTTTACAGGCGTGTTTGAGGAGTAGATGATTGGGAGCTTCGTGGTCTGGGCGTGTCCTAGGGGGTCCGGTCACACTTTATTTTAGTTTTCAGACAAACTTTGTTGGAGATTATTATTACACCCTGGAGGGTTTTGCTTTTGTTCAAACTGAAGTATTTGACTTGAAGTCTATTTGGAGGAGGTTATGATTTATGTTTGAATTATTGTGCTTTAAACTGTTTTTACTCAAGTCACGTTCTCGAGTCTGGTCAAAACCGGATTTGGGGCGTGACATACTCCCTCAGATCCTTCGAGTTGTGACTGTTCCTGGTGCTTTCCTCCGCTCTCCGGCCGTCTTATTCCCCGTCCCCGACGTTCCTGGTGTGGACCTTCAGTGGGAACCACTTCTTGACCTTTTGGTTGTAGACCGGGATGGGTTCCCATCAGATCCGTCGCAGCTTGTCACTGGGTCAAAGTGCTACTCAGATCTGCGACTTGCACTCCGACCTTCGTCGTCGTCCTTCTCAACCGAGTTTTTCTGGCCGTTATGGAAGCCCTATTACGGACAACGTTAGGCGCACGTCAAACTCAGTTGTTGACTACATAGCGATCACAAAGACTCCTTGGTCTAAGGATACATGACAAGCTACGACACTGAATATGTTCATGACTTAATCTATGGCACATATTCAGGGCGGGTCGTCCAATATCATGTCCCACATGATATCTATGATCAGACTCCGGAATCCCATTCCAATGACTAACAGAACGTAAGCCATAAAGAGCCATCTTTCATATTAGTCGCTTCTAATGAAGCTTTGTTGACTAGGGACCCATCGAGTATGATCTATCTAAATCTATGGTTCTATTCGCATGGTGGGCATAGATCAGAGCACACATCGATATATTACTCCAACACATAAGTAATATAAAGCCGTTTTGATTTTATTGCTAACGATGATATATACATTTGGACATTTAGGATTGAACTATGGGCACTAAGACTAACAATCTCCCACTTGCCCTAGTTCCAATCTAAACTCCAATATTTCCCCATCGACTTTACATGTCTAACATGTTCAGGCAGCGACACCGCCTTAGTCAAAGGGTTGACTATGTTATCATCTGTTGCAATATAGGTTATCTTCACTTCACCTCAATTCAGTATTTCTCTGATTAGATGGATACGCCGTAGTACATGTTTGGATTTGTTATGCGATCTGGGCTTTTAGCTTGCGCAATGGCCCTTGTGTTGTCGCAAAATGGATTCACCGGGCTGGATGGGTTTTTAATTACATCCAACCCTGCCGTGAATTTCCAAATCCACATAGCCTCCTTAGCTGCCTCTGCAGCATCCATGTACTTGGCCTCTGTTGTAGATTCGGCAATGGTATCTTGCTTTACGCTCTCCCAGCTAAAGCTCTACCATTCAGCATAAACACATATCCTGACTGACTTCTAAAGTCATCTGGATTTGTCTTGGAAAACTAACGTCTACTCATCCTTCGACGACTAGTTCAACATCATCTTTCCCGGGTTAGACTGATGTCTACTGGTACAACATAAGGCTTACGAGACAGCCGGTCTCATACATGTCATGGCATATATGATCGATCCTGCCCCCAGGCGCATAGGATTCTCATCATCCTTTTCAGCTCATCAGGTGTCTTAGGACACTGAGTCTTGCTGAGATGAATGCCATGACTAGTGGGTAAGAGTCCTTTCTTTGAATCGAGCATTAAGAACCTACTCAATGCCTTGTTCACATAGGTTCCCTGACTTAAATTCAAGACCCTCTTGGTGCGATCTCTACATATCTTAATCCTAAAGATATAAGAAGCATCGCCTAAGTCCTTTATTGAAAAACACTTCCTCAACCAAGCTTTAGTCTCGTGCAAGGTTGTGATGTCGTTTTCAATGAGAACCAGAAAGGTAATCTTGCTCCCACTAGCCTTCTTATAAACGCAAGATTCATCCTCGTTCTTGATTAAGCCAAATCCAATTACAACTTCATCAAAACGAAGGATCCAACTCCGAGAAGTTCGTTTCAATCCATAAATGGATTTCAACGACTTATAAATCTTTCCCGTATTCTTCGGATCGTCAAAACCTTTGGGCCAAGACATACAAACGTACTCAGTCAAATTTCTATTTAGGAAAGCGGTTTTGACATCCACTTGCCATGTCTCGTAATTATGATACGCAGTTATGTCAAGAAGAATTTGGATCGATTTTGACCATAGCCACTAGGGAGAAGGTTTCCTCATAGTCAATCCATTGGATCTGCCTATAACCTTTCGCCACCAGTTGAGCTTTGTAGGTCAGAGGGTTGTTGTCCATGTCCATCTTCACCTTGAAGATCCATTTGCATCCGATGGTCCTCACACCATTGATGGGATCAACCGGTTCCCAGACTCGGTTGTCAGACATGGATTGCATTTCCTCCCTCATGACTCCCAGCCATAACTCGGAGTCGGGCCCATCCACGACTTCTTGAAAGGTGGCTGGATCATCGTGATCCACCATGACTTCATTGTCACCTCCGGATACCATATCTTGGAGGTGGAAGATTGACCCTTTCAAATCGCCTTGGACCTTCCGGAATTGTAACAGGAATTGGTTCTCACTCTACGACAATGTCTGGCTCCTTTCGAATGGGTTGTCAATTGGTTTAGACAGATCTGTACCATCATGAATTTCTTCGAGATGCACAGTCCTCCCAATGACGTCTTTTGAAACAAAACTTCTTTTCCATAAAGACCCCACCCCAAGCGACGAACACCATGTTCTCATTGGGATTGTAGAAATAGTATCCCCTTGTTGCTTTGGGATACCACACGAAGGTGCATATCTCAGATCTTGGTTCGAGCTTAGTCGAAACCAAATGTTTCACATAAGCCTCGCAACCACAAATCTTTAGGAAGGACAAAGCGGGCATCATCCCGTACCATTTTTAAAATGGTGTCCCTTCCACACCATTCGTCGAAGCCCGATTCACTATGAATGCGGTCGTCTCTAGAGCAAAACCCCTAAAAGAGATTGGGAGATCAGTCCAACTAATCATGGAACAGACCATTGTCTAACAATGTCCGATTTCTCCGTTTGGCTACACCTTTCAACTACAGTGACCTAGGAGGAGTCCATTCCAAAAGGATCCCATTCTCTTTTAGATGATCTAATAACTCTGTGGTCAAGTATTTTCCACCTCGATCCAATCGAAGTGCCTTAATACCTTTGTCGAGCTGGTTTTCTACTATAGTCTTAAACTCTTTGAATTTATCAAAAGCTTCAGACTTATGTCTCACCGAATAGACATAACCATATTTACTGTAATCATCAGTAAATGTGATAAAGTAGCTAAAACCCCTCCTGGCAAGTGAACTTATTGGTCTACACACATTCGAGTGTATCAGCCCCAATAATCCACCCGCCCTTTCATCGCGATCGATAAAGGGCACTTTAGTCATTTTGCCCATCAAACAAACCTTGCACCTATCGATCGAATGGAATTCGAATGAACCTGAAAGCCCGCACTTCTGAAGTGCTGATAGGCGCTTCTTGTTTATGCGACCCAAATGACAGTACCATAACAGAGTTAGGTTTAAATCGTTGGATTTAGACCTCTTGGTATTAACGGAATATATAGAACTTGAGGCATTGTTACCCATATCTAATATGTACAATCCTCCAACCATGTCAGTACTGGTATAAAACATATCATTGCATAGAACATTGAAAACTCCATTTTCAATATTAACATTATATCCTTCCTTGTCAAACACGGATACAGACATAATATTCCTACTAAAAGTAGGTATGCAATATACATTATACAATACTAAGACAAGGCCTCTTGGCAAAGCAAGACTCATGGATCCTACAGCAGTTGCCACAACTCTGAGGTCCATTTCGTGCTTTCCAAATCTCTCCTACTTTCAGCCACCATATATTAGTGCATGTGTGAGATTCAGTCATGGTATCTAATACCCATGAATCTTTGGAAGTAGAGAGATGTAGCTCTATAGAGTTAATACCGAATGAAGGCACGGTCCCACCGCCCTTCCTTAGATCATCCAGGTTTCCTGATGAAGGCGCAGTCCTACTGCCCTTCTTCAGATCATCCAGGCTATTTGATGAAGGCGCAGTCCCACCGCCCTTCTTCAGATCAGCCGTGAACTTCCTGCAATCCCGGTTCCAATGACCAGGCTGTTGGTAGTAGAAGCAGACATTCTCAGGTGTCTCATCTTTCCTGCCAAGTGCGCATGGGCCCAGCCCTTGCCACTTCCAATTCCCTTGTTGACCATCAGAATATCCTTGGATCCCAGATCCCTGAGATATTCTTCTCAGCAGTTAATGACACTTCATGTAACTCTGATATGGTCTTAGAGACAACATTGTCAAGGACATATTCTTTGCGTTCAGACTTGAGGATTATCCTCAAAATTCTGTACCAGTCCAAATAGTTTGTCCCGTTTAGCTTGACCCTGTCAAGAATGGTTTTTAATGACAAACTATTAATGTTCGCTGAATTTGCCATTTGATCTACAACAGATAAAATTCAATCAGTAAACTGAACAAATTTTATGAAGATCAAGCTTAAACACCAACAATCAATTCTAAACCTTTAGAATCTGAAACCAAGATCCTTGATTCACTCGATTAAGCTGAACTAATGCTCACCACTTAATCGAGCTATGTAGGTAGGACTCCATCCAATCACATCCAATGTGACTCTTGGCTAGGGTATGCACTTATGTACACGGCTTACCCTATCTGTTACCCTAGCTCAACCTCAGGTTGAGAATCGTAGTCGGGTCCACCAATTTTCAACTATGGCCCGTCACTATGTAGGTGCTCCGCTAATGCGCACGACACCCACATATGTCGTCCAAACCTACTACCCCGCTTTCCCATGGATGCTCCGCTAATGCGCACGACACCCATAAGACGGGGAGGTAGTAAGGTGTTGATAATTGGGAGGTATCGGCCATGACCCGTTTTTACTTGTCCGGTTGTGTTTAAAACTTTGACACATCCTAGATGCGATGAGCACATCAACTACATTCCAAATGCAATGATGCCTCAAATTACATCCAATGTAATTCTTCCTTCGAACCCGTCAACTACATCCAATGTAATGACGATTCTAAGGGCTCACACACAAGGATTAAAATTCCAATTTTATCTTTGCATGTGAGGTGATATGCTCGATAAATAAAGTTAAGCATGCAATTCTAAAACACAGAATTAATCATGCAAAAACTAAACCAAGCATAAAGCGATAAATATGCACATAATAGCCCCCTAAACTAACTCCCACTAGCTTCTTGAGCTCCACCGACTCCAAGCCGATGCCAACACCCGAAAAGCCACCAAATGACCTTTTCGCCCTTTCTTCATCTTGAGTAAAATATTACAATTTAATACACGACTCGCAGGTCGGGAATAAATAAATATTACAAACAAGTGGTTCGACGACCACACCTTGAAAGAATAATTACACGCTAACACTAACGGCTCGCAGGCCGTGAAAAGCGATAAATAATTAAATTGAGCTCGGGGATATTATGTACACCATGCCAACATCACATCACACATCGTGTTATCAAACAAGCATGTTATCAAACATCATGTGATTTTCCGGTTTTAATTAATAGCCAAGTTTCGAAATTTTTTGATGCTCGGTTTATCGAAACCGTTCAAAAATGAAACTTTTGAACATTTGATCTTCGAGTTCGTCATGACGGTTCCAAACTCGTCATAACTAACAAAACGGTTTAGCCTTGGCATATCAACCATCCAATGGTCATGCTTGGCCTAGCTCCGTCCAACGGAGCCCCGTTCGGTCCCGGTTTCGGCTCCCCGAGAGTCCCGCTCCCGAGACCCGAAAAATCAAATTTTTTTCAAAATTTCCAGATTTGAAATAATTTTCAAAAATTCATTTTACATGCATTAAATCCATAAACAAGTATTTAAAACATGTTATCAAACAATTTAGCAAAACAACACGCCAAAAACGAAACTTTCAAGCAAAACCGAAACTTTGAACACCGTCTTGTGAATCCCGAAGGTAGCACGGCTCTGATACCACTGTTGGGTCTCGAGGTAGGGTTGGAGATGAACCAACTCGCAGCGGAAAATCAAGGAAAACCAAGAGACGATTAAAACCATGAAACAACTAACAAAGAATGGATTCACAAGAGAAAAATTCAGCACTAGTTCTTACCAAAACAAGAACGCCGGGTAACGAATGATTGGCTTGAGTCTCCAAGACGCCTACGTATCCACATGGGAATCAAAGCCACGTAGTTCTTCTCTTTGAGGACTCAAGAACACAAAAATGGAGGTGGGAGCTTGCCAAACCCGAAATTGCAAGGGAAGGGAGAGAGAAGTTGTGTTTCCTATTCTTGTCTTGTGTTTGTTATGTTGAAAAAAGATGACTTAAACATAACAAAACCCATACTTGTCCAACTAAAGGCATGGGACAAGTATGGTGTCAAGTAAGGTGTAAATAGGACAAAGTATGGCAAGACAAGATTGGGTTAGGTGGTGAATCACCAACACCTTAATCCTTGTCTTGCTTGCTTAGTACTAATTAATCAAGACTTGATTAATTAGTTCCATGGGCCTTGGTTGCATGGGCCTCTTGGAACATGGCCCGTGGCCATTTCCAACGAGGTCCCGTGATTCGCTCATCGCCTCCAAGCCTTCCACACCGGAAATGTCCAACATTATCCGACGCAATCAATCCCAAGACTCCAAGCCTTGTCTCGATCCGTAAAGTCCTATTCACTTACGGGCACATGACCCAAAACCCAGTTTTGGTCATGTCCCGAGACAACTCCCTTTTGGCTATTCTCCATAAATGTGTCAATGAGTTTCATCCTCCGGTGTGACCCTTAGGTTTATGCATGTCAATAGATCAACGTAAAATACCATTTTACTTGATCCTATTTAAGTGGCAACTAACGAGACTTTAGTATTGCCTGACACTGCATAACGAATCGACCCTGTCGATTCTAACCTTTCCGTCATCCCTGTCATTATCCTTTTATCTCCGATATCCTGATTGAGATAAGGCATAGAGCCGTCATCCTTATTATTCTCAATCAATGTTCCTTGATATGTGAGATGACTAAAGATATGATACCCAGTATCATGTGCATGGCCATGCTATTCTTTCAGTCACTCTCGATCAAGCGGCCGAGAACCGATATCTTTCTCATACCTCAGTATGAGGGATAAATCCCTTAGCCGTCTTTCGTGTCACTCATGTAGCCCGTCCCCAAGCCAATCCTGGCCGTTATGGAAGCCCTATTACGGACAACGTTAGGCTCACGTCAAACTCAGTTGTTGACTACATAGCGATCACAAAGACTCCTTGGTCTAAGGATACATGACAAGCTACGACACTGAATATGTTCATGACTTAATCTATGGCACATATTCAGGGCGGGTCGTCCAATATCATGTCCCACATGATATCTATGATCAGACTCCGGAATCCCATTCCAATGACTAACAGAACGTAAGCCATAAAGAGCCATCTTTCATACTAGTCGCTTCTAATGAAGCTTTGTTGACTAGGGACCCATCGAGTATGATCTATCTAAATCTATGGTTCTATTCGCATGGTGGGCATAGATCAGAGCACACATCGATATATTACTCCAACACATAAGTAATATAAAGCCGTTTTGATTTTATTGCTAACGATGATATATACATTTGGACATTTAGGATTGAACTATGGGCACTAAGACTAACAATCTCCCACTTGCCCTAGTTCCAATCTAAACTCCAATATTTCCCCATCGACTTTACATGTCTAACATGTTCAGGCAGCGACACCGCCTTAGTCAAAGGGTTGGCTATGTTATCATCTGTTACAATATAGGTTATCTTCACTTCACCTCAATTCAGTATTTCTCTGATTAGATGGATACGCCGTAGTACATGTTTGGATTTGTTATGCGATCTGGGCTTTTAGCTTGCGCAATGGCCCTTGTGTTGTCGCAAAATGGATTCACCGGGCTGGATGGGTTTTTAATTACATCCAACCCTGCCGTGAATTTCCAAATCCACATAGCCTCCTTAGCTGCCTCTGCAGCATCCATGTACTTGGCCTCTGTTGTAGATTCGGCAATGGTATCTTGCTTTACGCTCTCCCAGCTAAAGCTCTGCCATTCAGCATAAACACATATCCTGACTGACTTCTAAAGTCATCTGGATTTGTCTTGGAAAACTAACGTCTACTCATCCTTCGACGACTAGTTCAACATCATCTTTCCCGGGTTAGACTGATGTCTACTGGTACAACATAAGGCTTACGAGACAGCCGGTCTCATACATGTCATGGCATATATGATCGATCCTGCCCCCAGGCGCATAGGATTCTCATCATCCTTTTCAGCTCATCAGGTGTCTTAGGACACTGAGTCTTGCTGAGATGAATGCCATGACTAGTGGGTAAGAGTCCTTTCTTTGAATCGAGCATTAAGAACCTACTCAATGCCTTGTTCACATAGGTTCCCTGACTTAAATCCAAGACCCTCTTGGTGCGATCTCTACATATCTTAATCCTAAAGATATAAGAAGCATCGCCTAAGTCCTTTATTGAAAAACACTTCCTCAACCAAGCTTTAGTCTCGTGCAAGGTTGTGATGTCGTTTTCAATGAGAACCAGAAAGGTAATCTTGCTCCCACTAGCCTTCTTATAAACGCAAGATTCATCCTCGTTCTTGATTAAGCCAAATCCAATTACAACTTCATCAAAACGAAGGATCCAACTCCAAGAAGTTCGTTTCAATCCATAAATGGATTTCAACGACTTATAAATTAGGTGTGGCCGGCCATATATCAAAAAAAAGGAGAAAATAAATTAGAAAAAAGGAGAGTTAGTTTTAGAAAAGAGAAGAGAGAGTTTAAAGAGAGAAGGAGAATAAGAAGAAGAGAGAAGGAGAAAGGGGTTAGGGTTGGGAGAGATCGAACCTTTGGATCGTCTCAAGGCTAGGAGAGATCGACTTCCCCTCGTCTTCCTCTTTGGTAAGAACTAAACCGATCGTTGATTAGTTAATTTTTTGAAAGTTAAGGTTTGTGTAAAACTATTAGTTTAGGGTTGTATTGAGGTTGGGGAAATTGTTGGAGACGTTTTGGAGGTGTTTGGAGGCGAAGGGGCACGTTTTCCGGTGACCGGAAGCTCGGGAGGAGCTCCAGCCACCGTGGGTGGTGGTCGGCCAGCCATGGGCTGGCTGGCCGGAGCTGGGACCAGCCATCACCATGGTGGCCGAGCCCCATTTGGAACCCTAGGGCCCACGGCCAAGTGGGCCGGGTGGGGCCCACGTGCTCGGGTGATCGGGTTTCATTTTCGGGTGGTTTAGAACGTTCCCCAGACCATTTATCCTTAACCGAATCGAAATTTGGAATTAAAATGCGAAAGTTATAATTATCGGGTTTAGAAACTTTAAAGGTTAATTAATTGACTCGGAAGTCGAAAGCCGATTCTGTCAAGTACATTGGGACCCTTGAATTATTCTAAGACCGTAAAAACGAAAACGAGAATTTTTGGAGCCCCGGAAGGGCATTTACAAAACCCTGGCAGATTCGCCATGTCGGGCGAATTGGGCCTTTATGGGTCCTTTATCGACAATGTGGAGTATTTTGGAAGTTTGGGAGTGATCGACATTGTCGGGGTTACGTTTGGGCGTTAAGTTTACTAAATTTTCAGTTTATTCCTGCGAGTTGTTAAGTGCCTTAAAATTGTGTTCTTTTAGATCGTGCCACGGACCGAGGCAATGGAAAGTTGGGTGAGTGACTGAGATCATCACCGGAGCTCGTTGGTTGGCTTTTGGAAAACACACACGAGGTAGGGAAAAGTAGCCAGATCTCGGCCCTGACTAGGGAAAGTTAACAGTAGAATTGCATGTGACACCGGGGTGTCGTGGGTTATTTGGGTTTATCGAATAGTAGAAATGCATGATACGGGAACGTAGCGAATATTAGAAAAGCATGTGACACTTAGTAGTGTCGTAGGAGCAGAGAACTTATCGAGATTAGAACTACTGGAGGCATATGACCATGCCCGGAGGTTGATTGTGAACTTGTTGATATTAGAACTACTGGAGGCATATGACCATGCCCGGAGGTTGATTGTGAAACTGTTGATATTAGAACTGTTGGAGGCATTGGTTATGTCGGAGGTTGTTGTGTATTATTGTGGATGTCTTTGGTGGCTTTGAGAACCCGTGTATTATTGTTGATGTCTTTGGTGGCCTTGAGAGCCCGTGCTATTATTGTTGAGTCTTGGGTGGCCTTGAGAGCCCGCGCTATTATTATTGAGTTTTGGGTGGCCATGAGTGCCCGTGGGGTTGTTGAACCCGTGTCTTTACCTTTGGTGTTTTGGGTGGCCATGAGTGCCCGTGGGGTTGTTGAACCCGCGTCTTTACCTTTGGTGTTTTGGGAGGTCGTGAGTGCCCGTGGGGTTGTTGAACCCGTGTCTTTATTGTCGGTATGTTTTGGGAGGCCGTGAGTGCCTGTAGGGTTGTTGAGCCCGTGAGTTACTGTTTGTGTGTCTTGGGAGGCCGCGAGTGCCTGTAGGGTCGTTGAGCCCGTGAGTTACTGTTGGTGTGTCTTGGGAGGCCGTGAGTGCCTGTGGGGTTGTTGAGCCCGTGAGTGACTGTTGGTGGTTTTGAGAGGCCGTGAGTGCCTATGGGGTTGTTGAGCCCGTGACTATCTGTTGGTGGTTTGAGTGGTCGTGAGTGCCCGTGGGATTGTTGAGCCCGTGAGTTACTGTTGGTGTATCTTGGGAGGCCGTGAGTGCCTGTGGGGCTTTTGAGTCCGAGGTTTACTGTTGGTGTGTTGGGTGGCCATGCGTGCCTGTGAGTGTTGAACCTGTGTTGTTACTGGTTGTGTAACTTGGTTGTGATTGTGATTATGGTTACCTGAGGTTGGAGCCCGCTTCATGAAACAGGGGACCACGAGCACACGCGTCTGCGTGTTCAGACGGGGTAGGGGGCCCACCCGTCAAGAAAGGGGTCCTGGCCGCGCGTGTGTGGTTTGGGATTGTGAGCATTCTTTGGCTGGCCTGACCGAGTAAGAGTCTCGGGAGGTTGTGAGTGTTCTTTGGCTGGCCTGACCGAGTTAGAGTCTCGGGAGGTTGCGAGCATTCTTTGGCTGGCCTGACCGAGTTAGAGTCTCGGGAGGTTGCGAGCGCTCTTTGGCACTGAGCAGCTGGCAGGAATGCGATCCTTTGTGATCTTGTTTGGTGTGCGATCCTTTGTGATCTTGGCTGGTGTTGCATAGTTTTCTGTCGCGTCTTTGGAGGATGTCGTCAATGGTTGTGTCGGGTTTACATCACGAGTCCGAGTGTTGAGTCTGTTGAGGAAGGTAACTGTTGTGGGTCTTTTGAGTACTTGGGTTGGAGATTGTTTTTCCCGGTTTTGGGTTGGTTTTGGGTGTTACCGACATTGTCTGCTAATTATGCCGTAGTCAGTCTGTTATCTGTGGTGGTGAGCGAACACTCACCCCTAGCTGCTTTTCCTACAGGTACCGTTCGCAGGCTGGACTAGGTGAGCTTCTGAAGCTTGGAGAGCTAGAAGCGGGATTTTGGGTTTATTTTGAGTCTAGCGACGTATACCATGTTTTTGTCCACTTGTTGGGACTGATTTTGAGTTGTAAATATTATTTTGTTGAACAAATGGTGATTTTAAAGTGATCTATAAAAAGGGTTTCAAAATGTTTTATTAATTTAAATGTTCGCGTCCCGAGTTCGGTTTACTGAAATTGGTGCGTGACATCTTCACCATATTTTTCCTTCTTGAAACCATAATGAGAATAGTGAGAAACACAAACATACTTGATTTTCTGGGATTGACGAAGGAGGAAACGATATTAATTGACAATTTTTGCAAATCGTAGCTGGTCAGAGAGAAGGAAATAAATCAATTTAGATTTTCATTTCTGTTAGACTTATACTCGTTTCCTATTCATTCCCTACTTCATAGAGATACCTATTGATTCACGTGTTTTTAGTGTGACAAAGAAAAGAAGCTTATAGTTTCCAAAATCAATCTCTTTACCACACGTGGATTAATACATTTTTGGAGGGAAACTAGTAACTTTCATAGTGCGTCTAATGATTTAGAAAGATGTCATGACATCCTATTAGTAGTATACTCAAGGTAGTATAGTCATCGTTCTAAGACGCGAGGGAATGGAACTTCAGAACATATTTGTTCAATATACTATTTCACCCATCTCATACTCATTCACCATATGTCTGTTAGGGTGTGAGAAGATCTTGTTTGACATCAATTATAGAGATGTCATTCTTAACTTCTGAAAAGACATCAAATATGACATTAAAGCCTATATTCTCCTGGTTTCTTTCCTTTAAGGTCAACTGACAGGCTAGAGCAGAGGAGTGTGAGGATTCAATGGGTCCATTTGGGGACTAGATATAACAATTCTCTTTAGAGCGAGTACCTATCAACACAACAGATTTAGATCCAATCAGAGAAGTATATGCAACATTAGCACGATATGCTTCCTTTTTGACTTTCCACACTTGCTTCTGACTGTCATGAGAATATCCACCCTTATTAAAACATCTTCTGCTTTGTATTCTTCTTGAGATGGTTGATTTTCCTCTACTGAACACTAATATTTTCCATGGAGTTGATAACAATGAGGCCTTATGTGACCTTTTTCCCATAGTGATGACATATCCTTATGTTTCTCTTAGCCATTCTTGTAAAGAAAAATTCATCATGTGTATTTGATCTATGTAGACAAGGTTGTTGATTATAATACTTTGTAGGATGTAGTATAGGATCTTTGGTAAGATGTTGTCTTGAATGTCTACTCATTTGTTTGTGATGAAGATGTTGAGTTGTGGACATCTTGGGGTTGATGAGATTAGATCTACTTCCTTCTCTCAATTGGTCGATGGTTGGTATACTTTCCGTTCAGAAACGAAGACTGTTGGAGGAGTTGAGACTTTATCATCGTATCCCAGTCCATTCATATTCTTTAAATACTTTCCAATAGATAGGATATTATCTGTATGTGCTTGAATTTAATATCCTGATTGATATGATTATACGATCAATTTCCCCATTTAATCTTCTCACCTCCTCTTGCAAGGATCCAATTGTTTTGAGAAATTGGACTTTCTCAGATAACAGAGTTTGTATTAGAACTTCTAGAGTTTCCAGAGTTATTGAATTTACATATTCTCTGCTGAAAACGTGATCACTCAGAATTATTGACTCATTGTCTGAGGGTTTCTCATATGTGAAGCTTCCATCAATGGTCTCTCCTGATTCAATAAAGGCAAAATTAGTTGTAAAAGTAAGACGATTCTTGACCTGTGTATCATTACTTTGTTCTTCATCTTCATCAGATTGATATGCAATCAGTCATTTCTCTTGTTTATTTTGATAAGTTGGACACTCCCATAGAATGTGACCAAATTCTTCACATTCATGACATTGAATACCTTTCCCTTTACTCATTTGATCAAAATTACTCTCTAAAACTTTTCGTTATTTCTGACGTGGAATGTCAATATAATCCAGGTTAACATCTTGTCCAGCGTGATGTCCTTGCCTATGATAGAAACGCTTCATTCGTTCTTTACCATCATAGCATCACTTTCTCCATATCTCCTTTAGTAGCGGATTTTGATTGGGTCTTGAGATTTTGAGTAGAGTTTATCAGTATCATTCCTTTGTGCTCCTTGTCCGTACCTTGAAGGGTTAATTCAAATGTCATAAGTGAACCCATGAGTTCATCGAATCTAAGAGAGCTTAAGTCGTGCATCTTCTCTAAGGTCGTTATCATTATTTTGAACTTGGATTTGACAACTCGTAGTGTTTTTTTGACAAGGACTTCATCTGACATTGGTTTACCTAAATAGGATGATTCATTTGCAATGTCCCTAAGACGAACATGGAACTGAGCAATAGTTTCATCATCCTTCATAGTCAGTCCACAACGTTGGTAGTGAGATATTGTAATCTATTATAGCTAACTTTAATAGTTCCTTCAAAGGAGATATCCAATCTCTCTCAAGCTCCGTTAGCATTGTTACAGGTGTTGATCAGTTTAAACAAATTTTGATCTACTTCATTGAAGGTATCATTCAGTTCTCGTGAATTTTCTAGAGAAGCATCATCTTCTACAGTGCTCCAATATTTTTCTATCTTAGTAACAACATGCTTTCCTTCCTAAGCAGTAGTTTAAGGAGGTGACCAACCTTGGACCACAGACATCCATGATCTAGCATCCATAGATTTAAGGAAGACACTCATCCTGGCTTTCTAGTAACTATAATTAGTTCCACCAAACACAGGAGGTCGATTGATAGATCCTCCTTCTCTAGGACTTTTCATCATTCACACCCAAAATTAGTTCCCTTTAGGATCACCCCACTTTATGTTGGGTGAACAACTCGGATACCAAATGAAATTCTGGTTGAGTGTGGTGTCAAGATGTCACGTAAGATGTTATAACTTGTTTACTAACATCTTGCTTTGTCAACAGATGGATAGGTTTTAATCAATACACATACATACACAAAATAAACAAGATTAGTTACCCAGTTCGGTACATCATACCCACGTTTGTGGGCACTCTTCTAGAGGAAAGGTTTTCACTATCAAGTAAACAATCAACATAAAAGTTCACATATCATCCATATCAAACCTATGCTATTGTTATAAAGTGATAAACCTAAAACAGGGACTCCCCCTGAACCTGAGATCCCATCTTAGTTCCCCTATACGAGCTCCTACAGTCTCAAATTATTCTTGTTATTCTGTATGTGCTTTGACTCTTAAATGGTTACCATTTAGCTCTACTACTTGATCAATCATGCATCAAAGTATAAACATATAACGTTCTCCTTCTATTTACTTCATTTGGAGTTCCACCAACATGCTTAGGAATCCCAGTTCATAAACTAAGGATCACAAACAGTACTTGATGGACATGTGCACATGAATCTTGATTACGATGTAGACTCTGAGTTTTGCAAAAGATATGAACCGAGATGGAGTGAATGAATCAATATTTATAGCTCTCACTACCCTTGTATCATGGCTCCTAGGGTTTTTCCACATCTACAGTCACGACCAGGGAAAACCTATTAGTTTCCTTATCTTGGAGAGTTTCTATAAAGATGAGATATCTATTAAAGAATTATCTTCATACTAGGAAACAAATCCTGTAACTGGATAGACATGGATACGATCTAGATACACTTGATAGATTCCACACACTTGATGAATTCTACGCGCGTGAGTTGTCCTTCATTGTCATGTCATCGACATTTTATGCTGACATCTTTATTCAGCTTCGCACCGGTTAAATATAGATGATGTTACGACATCCTAAATAACATCTGACTTGACACACAAATGGCCAATATATATGTAGCAACATGGCCTATGTTGAGGTAGGACCGTCAAGGTCAAATTCTTGATGGAGCTTCACCGACCCCTTCGTCGTTCTATGAACATGAGGTTTCAAGAATTTAGGGAGCCAATTCAGGTCACATTGACTTATGATCGGCTCCCTATATTCTGCTTCAACTATGACCGGCTCGGCCATCCGGTTCGTGAATGTGACCTAAAGATGTCAGCGATCCCGCAATTTGACAACTCCCTCTTTGAGTTCATGCCTGAGAAGATGGAAAAGTCCTATGCTACGCACTGGAGGAAAGAACCAATCCATCCCTTTGAGTTTGAGCCATTGACCTCGGATACTCTACCTAAGTCCCCGTTGTCTCGATGAACGGGGCCAGTTGTAACCCCGAATGTAAAGACCGAGAAAAATTTAACGTTTAAATTATTAAATAATAACGTCGAGGTTGGGAACGAGTTTGAAGTGTGAAACAAAAAAAAAGAAGTTGGGCCGGCCAGACCCGGCCAGGCCAGGCCAGGCCGCCCAAATCAGTTCTGCCTCGCCAACTGGGCCGTGAAGCCCAACTCGCGTTTGAGGCCCATTTTTTGAACGGCCGGCGCTTATAAAGCCGGTTTTTAGGGTTTCAGTCGTCGAACCCTCACTCCCTCTTCTGCACGCGCAACTTCTCTCTCTACCCTTCCTTCTCTCGCCGACGTCGATTTCGGCCGCCCCTCTTCCCTCTCCGTCCAGCCACCACGCCAACACCGAGCCACCTCCTCTTCTCCGTCCAGATCCGACCCGATCTCCCTCGTCCCGAGCTCCCGCCCCGTTGGCTTCGGACTCGCCGGTGAGGGAAGAGCCACCGAGCCTCTCGGTTCGACTCCGACCACCGCAGCCTGTCCTCCTCCTTCTCCGAGCCCTCCCTCTCTCGTATCCGCCTCGCCAGAACCTTGCCCTAGCCCCGAGCTCTCCGGCCGTGTAAGGTTCCGGAACCACCACGTCGACGCCGCCCGAATCCCCTTCTCGTCTTCGGAACCCTCGAACCCGAGCCCCGTCGTCGGGTCCAGATCTGAGACGGGCGAGAGGCCACCGTGCTCCGCCGCCTCAAGACCGCACCGCCGCCTTTTTCTTTGTTCCCTAAGGTGAGGCCACGGTCGCCGGCGTTTTTTCCGGTGACCGTTCGGATTCTGACCGAGACCCTCCCCCTTTTCGTTGTTTTTTTGAACTTCGGTTGAATCTGGGTTTTAGTTGAAACCGATCCTCTGGATCTGTCTGGGTGTTTGGAATCAGATTTGAATCGAGAAGTTTAAGAAACAAATCTATTAAAAGGAGAATAAACTAAAGCGAGTTTAAATTCAAAAGTTGATTTTGTGTTTTTGTCCCGAGCTGTGGATCTGAGTGTTTTGAAAACAACAAGAAGTATTGTACTTTCAGAGAAGAAAATAAAACGAGATTTGAAATAAAGTTTGATCTTTGTTACTTTGGACGTGAAATTGATTCGAAGAACATTTTACTTGAAACCGTCTTTGTTATTGATATGGAAACTGAATCATTTTTGAATCTGGATTTGAATCCTTGGGATGGGAAAAGAAAAGTAAAGAGATGATTTTAAAATGAAATTAGAGTTTATTAACGAGAGTTTCAAAAACAGTTTTAAATTAAATCGGGTTTGAACATTTTGGACTGGAAACGAATCCGTTGAAATTGACTTAGGACGAGTTTAAAAAAGGGCAACTACTGTTTTTAAAGTGGACCGTACCGGAACTGATGGAAAGTTGTATCTGTTAAATTCAGACTAGGACTCCGCCCGAGAAGACCAGAGTCGGACCCGGACTTGGACTTCGTGGACTTCACCCTAGAAGACGGTGTTGGCCCGGTCGTCAGCACCTAGGAGACGCTGCTGTTGTATCGCCTTGAGGTAAGGAAAAGTAGCCGGATCTCGGCCCTGACTAGGGAAAGTTAACAGTAGAATTGCATGTGACACCGGGGTGTCGTGGGTTAAGTAGGTTTATCGAATATTAGAAAGGCATGATACGGGAACGTAGCGAACTTTAGAATTGCTTTGTGACACTTAGTGGTGTCGTAGGAGCAGAGAACTTAACGATGTTAGAATTAGTGGAGGCATATGACCATGCCCGGAGGTTGATTGCGAACTTATCGATATTAGGAGTACTGGAGGCATATGACCATGCCCGGATGTTGATTGTAAAACTAGTAATATTAGAACTGTTGGAGGCATTGGTTATGCCGGAGGTTGTTGTGTATTACTGTTGTGTCTTCAGTGGCCATGAGAGCCCGTGTTTTACTATTGGTGTCTTGGGTGGCCATGAGAGCCCGTGTTTTATTATTGGTGTCTTGGGTGGCCATGAGAGCCCGTGTTTTATTATTGGTGTCTTGGGTGCCCATGAGAGCCCATGTTTTATTGTTGGTGTCTTGGGTGGCCATGAGAGCCCGTGTTTTACTATTGGTGTCTTGGGTGGCCATGAGAGCCCGTGTTTTATTATTGGTGTCTTGGGTGGCCATGAGAGCCCGTGTTTTATTATTGGTGTCTTGGGTGGCCATGAGAGCCCGTGTTTTATTGTTGGTGTCTTGGGTGGCCATGAGAGCCCGTGTCTCACTGTTGGAGTCTTGGGTGGCCATGAGTGCCCGTGGGGTGGTTGAGCCCGTGAGTTATGTTGGTGTGTCTTGGGAGGCCGTGAGTGCCCGTGGGGTTGTTGAGCCCGTGAGTTATGGTTGGTGTGTCTTGGGAGGCCGTGAGTTCCCGTGGGGTTGTTGAGCCCGTGAGTTATGGTTGGTGTGTCTTGGGAGGCCGTGAGTGCCCGTGGGGTTGTTGAGTCCGTGTTTTACTGTTGGTGTCTTGGGTGGCCATGAGTGCCTGTGGAGTGTTGAACCTGTGTTGTCGCTGTTTGTTGAACTTTGCTTGTGATTGTGATTGTGCGTGCCCGAGGTTAGTGACCCGACTGTGTGTCGGGAAGTGGTGTGGAATTTGGCTGGCCTGACCGAGTTCGAGTCTCGGGAGGTTGCGAGCATCCTTTGGTTGGCCTGACCGAGTTCGAGTCTCGGGAGGTTGCGAGCGTTCTTTGGCTAGCCTGATCCGTGTCCGAGTCTCGGCAGGTTGTGAGCATTTGTAGGCGATGAGAAGGAAGCTCCCCTTCCGACTAGCTATCGGAAAAGTAGCGTTGTATATATCGCCAACAGGTCGACCGCCTAGAGCCTGACAGGGATCGGTAAAGCGCGTGGGGCAGGCTCGAGCCCAGCCGATTAGCAACCGACACTGAGCAGCTGACAGGAATGCGATCCTTTGTGATCTTGTTTGCGTGCGATCCTTTGTGATCTTGTTTGGTGTTGCGTAGTTGTCTGTCATGTCTTTGGAGGAGGTCGTCGATCGTTGTGTCGGGTCTACATTGCGAGTCCGAGTGTTGAGTCTGTTGAGGAAAGTGACCGGTGGGGTGTCAGTTGTGGCACTTGAGTTTGGGATGGTATTTCCCGGCCTTGGGTTGGTTTTGAGTGTTACCGGCATTGTCTGCTAATTATGCCGTAGTCAGTCTGTTTTCTGTGGTGGTGAGCGAACGCTCACCCCTAGCTCCTTTTCCTACAAGTACTGATCACATGACGGACTAGGTGAGCTTCCGAAGCTTGAAGAGCTAGGAGCGGGATTCGGGGTTTATTTTGAGTCTAGCGACGGATACCATACTTTTGTCCACTTGTTGGGACGTATTTTAAGTTGTAAATATTATTTTGTTGAACAAACAGTGATTTTAAAGGGATTTATTGTAAAAGGTTTCAAAATGTTTTATTGTTTTAAAGGTTCACGTCCTGAGTTCGGTTTACTGAAATTGGGGCATGACACCGGATACCCTACCTAACCCTCAGGTAGGGCTGTAACAATAGGGGGTGCCTAGGGCGACGTTCATGGGAGGATCTACTGAGCCAGACTCATTTTGGACGTCTTGGCCCTTCTATTAGTCTGCCTGTACCACTAAGGATGTTGGTTGTCCTACTTTGGATGCTGCCTATTTGAGACATTGAGATTGAAGTGGGACACTATGAGAGAGCCTCGTTAAAACCAAGCGAGGGTTGGGAAACAATCTCGCCAGAAGAAATAATAGACGCTCGTGGTTTCAAGAACTTACCTATTGAGGTGTCCCTAGCTAAAGCCGATCCTCCCCGTGTTACTGATGAGTTCATGTTCGGTCACACTCCACACGAAGAAAAGAGTCCTCTCCATGGGTTCAAGCAGCGTTCAAGCACCAACTTGAGCAGTCTTCTTCAGTTATGTATTTTAATTACTGTTTGCCTACATAGCTTTTTATAAACCATCTTAAACAGTCAACTTGTCTCAGAGGTTTTTGTTGGAGGACATTCTGGGACTCGAAACATTATAATGACTTCTTTCCATTACTATTATTAATAAAATGCACCTTGTAGTATAAAAAAGTACTCATATTTCCTTATTAAGGACTTTTTTGGTATTAGAAAATATTGATACTCGCCTTACGTTAGAATTGGTTTAAAACGACATTAAATTAAAAGATATAATTTTCATGTGGTTCAAATGATACTTCTAGAACAGATTTTAACATTCAAAAAAAACCCTCTCGCTCTCGTTGAGAACCTCTCCCTTGCCCTAGCCCTAGACGTGCTAT
This sequence comes from Erodium maritimum, assembly GCA_963921825.1. Taxonomy (NCBI): domain Eukaryota; kingdom Viridiplantae; phylum Streptophyta; class Magnoliopsida; order Geraniales; family Geraniaceae; genus Erodium; species Erodium maritimum. Next base: position 76,419,552 of record OY997590.1, read on the forward strand.
GGTGCTTTTTTCTACTGCCGTCGCTGCCATGCACCCTGCCCAGTCACCACATGGGGTTGGGTCTGTTGGTCACTCTTGGGTATTGTATTTCTCTACTTTATTCCATTATGAAGCTTTGTTTGTTTACCATCCAACTCTTGCAATCTCTAATACAAATTTTTATTGAATAGCTAATGGTAGTATTATATGCCTTTTTTTTCTTCGCACTAGCTACCCATAAATTTTAATCACCTTTATCCAAACCACCATTACGTCTTACCCTACACTTATTTTTCACTAGGGATATCAATTTTGTCCCCCTTCCCCCCCCCCCCCCCCTCTTTTTTTCCGTTCTTTGGGGTAAGGCGATGATATAGTTGTTCCCAATACAAACCAATGGCATATTATTCTTTCACCACTGTTTTCTCTCTTTCACTCACTCATTATCCCAAAAATAATCACTCTCAATGAAGCATTTAAGCATAGAGATATGAGTTCAAACAATAATGGGATACACATGAAACAAAAGGCACATAGGATTGTAATGTTGGGTTTAAAAACGAAAGGCTTAGGCTCAAATGGGTGACTAAGAGATTCAATCATGCAAGGGTAGACAACTTTTAGCTCAAACGATCCATAGATGGCCTAAAATCATTTTCCTAAACAATCATGTTCCTTAATCTTATTTCGCCTCGAATGGGTCGTACATGTAGTTCTAGACTCAAGTTACCATGCATAGGAATCAAAGTAAAACAACACGAATTCTAGCAAACACTCCAACACAAGTGGAAGGCTAATCCTAATGCATGTGCTTGCAATACTTATTCAATTCATTTATGTGCATATACAACTTTGATTTATGCAAGGAAATAAGAATATGTAACAGTTCAATCATTGAAACCTTAAGATAATACACACTAGACTCAACATATCACCTATAAAATATTTTTTTCATTTTTAAAATTTAATTTTTTTTTGGATTTTTTCAAAAATTTATAACACGAAATGATGCATGAGCACACAAAAGAAAACAAAAAATGCAAGACATACCCCACCCCACACTTTAAAACTAAGCATTGTCCCTAAAGCGACTCAATCCTACACATGCTCCTAGCTACATAACTAACAACCCCACACTTATAATCAACAAATACACAATTCACGAAATCCTATATGCATGTTCTATCAGCACGACAATTTGGGCTCTCAACGCCCACCAAATAGCATTAAGGAAATACAATAGCGGTATACAATAAAAATATGAAAGGAAGGGATACTGCCCCTCGAAGAACCGCTATGCGAAGTGCACTGACTGTGGGAATCCTCGTGCATGGATGGATGGAGAGCCATATCGCCCAAGTGAGTTCTCAAGAACCCGGCGCCAAGATTTATGCTTCCATCCTATATCACCAACTTGCACGGATAGTTAAAAAATAAGAGCAAGACATAACATATAAAAAACAGAGAGGGGTAGGGATATTGGGTTGCCTCCCAACAAGCGCATTTGTTTAGCGTCGTTTGCTCGACGGGTAGGAGGCTCAATCAGGAGGTCTCCCGAACGTCTCGTACTTCCACTGCACCCGCCTCTTCAAGTGTAGATAAGAAGTCAAGAGACGGAACACAATGTAGCATAAGAACAATTTCCTTGAGTTTTGTAGGAACTCCAAACTCAAGGACAACATCATCAAGCTTGCCTTAATAGAATAATTATGATCTAGTTCATCTTGACATAACTTGATAGGGATATGAATCCCATGAATTTGAAAATGCACTTGTCCACAAGGGTTAGTAGCATCCACAAAAATAGAATAATAGTTCACAAACGGGGTATGAGGACTAGAAAATGTGTCAAGAAATTCATGATTAATATTAACAACTCTATGCTCAATATTAAATTTAAAGTCCAATGATATAAGTTGAACATCTAGAATTGATTTGCTAGAATCTAAATATGAATCTCTCACACTAAAAGGAATTTCGACATCATGCTCGATGTCTAGCAAAATAAAATCAATGGGAGATTCAAGTACAACCCCTTTCTTGAGAGCATCTTTCATAGTACCCCTTGGATATCTATTTGATCTGTCAGCCAACTCTATGGATACTATGGGAAGATTTGGCTCAAAAAGAGTTTGTGAATTATTTTCTACAATTGTACACTCATTATTTACATCTACATAATTCAATGCATAAAAACTATATGGAGATTAAATTGGCATAATACAAGAGGGATAAGAACTTGATACCTCACATTCCGCACTTACCTCTAAACTCATGGCTGAATCAAGAGTTTCTTGCTCTGTTGTGTCACATAAGTGCTCAGAATGATCATCCTCAATGTGGATTGCTTGATCATTGAAGGTTGTCTTATTAATCAATTGTACGAGATCATTCAATTGACTTTCAAGCTCTTTAGGCAATTGTGAGGTAGTATCCCTCCAATTTGGATTAACGGAAATCACAAGAAACTCGCAATCGAAAAACCAATGATCAGTAGCTCCTCATATATGACAATAATTATAATTTTACCGATTGGCCATAAAAGTTATGTTGCAAAGTATTGACTAAAAAGGTAAATAAAAAAAATGAAACAATCGTAACACAAACTATATAGAAAAGGTTTCCTTAATTGCTCCCCGGCAATGGCGCCATTAACTTGACGCCTTGCGGTTTTAACACGGAAAAGGACACGGCAAGCGTACCGTTCGTCAAGTAGTATTTCGGGATTTTTAGTTCCGGATTATCGTACCCAAGGGAGCACAAGACAAGCAATTCTTATTTGAAGTTCGTTGTTAAGCTATTTCATTAAAAAGATGGTTTTTGGTTTTGAAAGATGCAAAAGTAAACAAGTAATTAAAAGGTGAACAAGTATTTAGGTAAATCGGAAGATATTAGAATTAGAGGAAAAGATAATCCAAGGTTTTTGGGTTCATAAAGACCAACTCCAATGCATTAAATGATGATGAACAATACATAGTTATCTGATTTTAGGGGCAACGAATTATCTCTCAAACTAGTCCTAACTTCTCACGTTGTTTCGGACCCTAATGGAATCTAACCACCTAGTTATCACGAATCAAGATGTAGAAAGACCCAAAGCACTACGTTCTTTGATAATTTCTAACTTTCGGTACGAATCCTATGGTTGTTCCAATTGTGTTAACCTAGCTATCACTAGTCTAGGTTTAAACCCAATTTGTATAAGATTTCTGACCCAATTGCAATCCACCTCTCATGAGTGTTAGATTGCAATTCCCACCTTTTATCAAGCCTACCCGGGAGATAGAGCATTAAGTTCAAATCTAATACAAACCCTAAATCAAATCAACCAACACAATATTCATTCATACATTGGAAATTAAATCTCTACTCCACCATAACCCTAGATTATGGGGTTTAACTACTCATGGAGAAAGATGAAAAAGATGAAGAGAAACAACCATAAACAATCATCATGTTGAAGAGTTATAGAAATAAATACCAATGTAGTTTACAATGGATGAATTGAAGCTCTCAAAATCTATTCTCACACTCTCTTCTCACCAATTTCTTTCCAAAGTTGATCCTCCTTCTTCAAGCTTCAAAAATCTCCAAACTTTACAATGCGTGATTTTTGGCCGTGAATTCCCTTCGAGTTGACATAAAATTCAAAGCAATCGGAGTTTGTATGAAGAAGTTATGCCCTTCGCAAGATCAGCCAAATTCTAAAACTCCTAAAACCGGGTTTTCTCAATTTTAGCCTTTTTTTTGATCAAATCACCTACAAAACATAATTAGAGACGCAATACAAGTAACGAGAGAAAAGTGGTCCAAATTATACAATCCCGGGACTAAAATGCTCCCAAATGTGGGCTAAAAACATCTAGAATCGATGCAATTTATGTCCACATCAGTCGCGCCGCCCCGGTGTCACCCCGTCCCATCCGGTCGCTTCCTTCGCAGACCACGCCTGGTGTGAAGGATAAATATCGGTGGGGATGGCTGCCTTCGTCCCCATCTTCTCCTTCTTCCTCCCTCGTCTTGGGCCGGTCATATTCTCATGTGGTCTTGTCGGTTTCCCGCCCTTCTATTTTGCTGTCGGTTGGACGTCCTGGTTTGCGTTCGTGAGACTTGATACGCTTCGCAAAGGTAACTTCTTCCCCAAGATATGGGGCGGTCCCGCCTCGGCTGAACCTTAGACCGATTGTCCGGCTAACCAAGAACTTGCTCTGGTGCCCAGGGTGGACGGCGGAGGTTCTAGGGTTCCGAGGTTTATTCCCTCTAGAAACCAAGGTGGGGGGGATCACTCGGGATGTGACGGTGTGGTCGACGTACTCCACGATCACGACAATGCGGGTCCGGTCCCAGGGCTTGATCCGTGACGCGTATGGGTTGGGGAGGATGACCATGGAGGTTGTTTCCACGTTTGCTCGGCGAGGCTGGGCGCGAAGGCAAGTTAGAGTTTGGATACCGTACGGTGGGGATGTTCCTGGGTCGGCTGGTGGGGTCGATGGCTCTCCGTCTATGGCCTCGAGGAGAGAAGCGCTGAATGGTGAGCAGGAGGAGGCTGCACGAAAGCCAGTTAGGTCGTCTCACTCGCTCCGGTATCCTCAGGGCCACCTTCCTGCCTATCGGAGGGGCCTGCTGCAGTATAATCCGGGGAGAGGGACTCGTCCCCGTGTGAGCCGGCGGGAGTCCCAACAACCCCCTCTTGCTTCAAGGGAGAAGAGATCAGCAGGGGATCGCGAAGTCGGCACTGCACTACAAGGGCTCGTGCATGGAGCTACTCCGAAGTACGCTGACATTGGACCCGATACCTAAGACGAGGTTGTCTCGAGGAAGGGGAATCGACATGACAATGGACCCGATACCTAACGCGGGTCCCCGATTTCCCACCAGGGACATCAGCCAGCCGTCCGCGATAGGCCTCCCTGGCGGTCCACTTCGAACCCGGTGACTTTTGTACACAAGAAGATCCGGCAGGGGCCTGCAGGCGATCAACTCTTTGCTGATTCGATTGTTGACCACCTGATCCGGGAGCGTGGTGGGTTTAAGGGTGGAGGACGCCCACATCCAGGGGTGCGGGATGTTGAAGTTCCATTGCCCATTACCTTGGGGAGCGAAACTGCTTGAGCGCTGAAGAGGACGACGTGAACTCCTATTTGGCCCCGCCGGGAGGGATGATAGACCGTCAATGCATGGAGGACTGGCCCTGCACCCCCCCCCCCCTCCCGTATTTCGAATTTGCCTGGGGCATCTAAATACCGTGAACCATTTTTTATTCATACTGACATTCCGTGGTCGAGGACCATGTTCCTCGTGCAGATTGCATGTATCTCATTTTGAGAATAAGGCTTATAAAACTACTCTAATAAAAAAAATATTCAATGCAAGAACTTGGTCCGTCGCATAAACAAACATTTTAGGCGACATGAAAAGGGTTTAGGCATTAAAACTGCAACCGTGTGATATTGCTTCTAATCAAACACGACTGGGTGGGTGCATGAACCAGTACAAATGGAGTGGAAAAGAAAGCAGTAACACCAACCAGAAACAGAATCAAGAGGAAAATCTCCTGCTGATTAACAATCAAATTAAAGACCAGTGTCAAGGTTTTAAAATTATATTGTCTCCAGGTTACTGTTGATTCTGCTGCGCTGCTTTGATTTGAATTTTAGTTTAATACTAAAGAAACAGAGGAAATGCCTTGGCTGCTTCCTGCTAAGCATTCCCTCCGACAAAAACAAACCAAAAATATAACACCATATGTGCATTATTATAATAGTGTGGGCAGATTAGTTGTGATCTGGAACGTATTAGTTTACTTGTTGGATATAAACTGTAAAGCACTTGAAGTTATAAAAGCTGTGGGACATCCATTCACCTTACCCACACCGACGGTACAGTACCATGTATTCCCAGATTACATGCAATGTCTCGAATCCCATTATTACTACTTTCTTTTCTTTTATGTCTGATTCCGTAGCTTCTTCGTCAGTATCGTATCAATGTCCACAATCCATATATTTTATGGAAAAAGCATTAATAAAACCTTTTCCTAATCATATGTCCCCGTTATCAATAGTAGAACTCATTATTCTCCACCCTCCCTCTTGGGTGGTTTGTTTCTCTAGAAAATATGTTTAGTCTAAACCTTACTTTATCATGGCGATTGTACGGCGCCTATCTCTTTCTCGACTACCGTGTTATTGTTATCCTTTCTGGTCATGTCCCTTATATTACCTGTCATGAAAGCTTATCCAACTCCTTTAACAGTGCTCTCGAAGCCTTCACCGGAATTTATTCGTCCGAAATTGATGAGAAAGAAGCGCAATCTGAAGGCGCCCTACCTTGCTTCCCAGATCACATAACCACCGCTATCGACGTTGCTCCTCCCACCTGGCCTTTCGTCGGAGAACGAGACGAGTGTGGTGGTTTTTTCCCCAGAGCTTGGCACGCCAGGATCCGTGCCACATAAGCCGAAACGGGGTCGGCCTGCTAAGCCCTCCGTCAACGGGCCATCATCTCTATCTGGTACACCGTCCCCAACCACAGATGGTCTCTTTTCTATAGTTATGGTGACGGCTAAGGTTCATGCTCGTCTTCTCTCGCCCAACCCTCCCCGAAACGATTTCATGCTCACGATCATCATGCGATCATGGGGACGATCGGCCTCGGGTTTTTTGGTCAAGGACCTAGAGTCAGGGACATATGGCTTCTAGTTCACGTCTCAGGAGGCGAGGACCTGGGCTTGTAATAACGAACCTTAGTGTTTCAATGGGTACCCGCTAGGTTGGATCTGATCCTACTATGGGTGCATGCACGAGGCAGTCTGCCCTGTTTCAGGACCAAGGCCACTAGAGAAATTTATCGGTGTTACACTAAGATAGAGCGTCGGCGTTCCTTGTGACCAATGGGGTCTATGTTGCGGCGGTACGGTCAAAGTCTGATTTTGGATGGAGCTCCATCAACCCCTATGCCGAACCATAATCATGAGGTTCTGGGAACATTTGGATCCAGTGTGGGTTACTCTAACCTATGAACGCCTTCTATGTAGAGACCACCTCGATTCAAAGAATTGAAATTTCAAATTGTTCGATGGTAACGTCGTGGTTGGAAAACTGATCGAAAGTTTGACTCTTTTAAAAAAAAGGAAGAAAAGAAAAGAAAAAAAAGGGTAAGGGAAGCAGACCAGACCAGGCCCGGTTAGGAAACCAGGCCCGTCTCACTTGGACCAGGCCCACGAAGAGAAAGGCCCAAACTCGCTTCAGCCCACTCGTCGTCTCGCTACCCTAAAAAACCCCACGACTTCCACTCTTCATTCCATTTGCGCGCCCACTCCCCGAGGCGAGACTCTTCCTCTTCTCTCGCCGCTTCCCCTCGAAGCCAGCCGCCCTCGTCGTCGCACGCCGGAGCTCTCAGCGTAGGTAAGCGACGCACCGACTTCTCTGTCTTCCCCGACCACCTCCCTTCGAGAAAACCCCTCACCGGAGAGTAGACAGATCCACCTCGAAACGCTCCCTCTCGCTCACGGTTGCGCCGCCGTGAAGCTCGTCCAGCGCACTCCCTCTCGCTCACGGTCGCACCGCCGTGAATCAGTCCAAGCTCGAGCGAGTCTGGGAGAGCATGAGCCTCGAAGGGCACTGTTGCCGGAGATTGCTCGCCGGAGCGGCGAGGGAGGGGGGGAAATCGTTTTCCGAGCACCACGACCTCTCTCATCTTTCTTTGGCGGCGCCGCCGTCGGCGGCAGAGCAACCAAACCGTAGCCCTTCTGTACTCGGGCTTGGGCCCGGACGAGGTCTTGGGCCCAGGATGGGTTTCGGGCTAGGCCAAGGTTCTGGACCGGGTCCGGACTCGGGTCTGGAGCCGGGTCTGGGTCAGGCTCAGGTCAGGCTCGGGTCAGGGTCTGGACCGGGTCGGATCCAGGTCGGATTCGGGTCCGAGTTTCGGACTCGGGTCGGATCTGGGACAGGGCAGTTTAATAAATAATTAATTAATCAATCGGACTTAAATCAGATAAATTCAAGGACTAATCGGACAAATTAAGGACTTACCTGATAACAAAAGTAGACGACTGTTACGGACTGGACCGGGACTGATGACCATCCCTATTTGTGTTAAAACACGGCTTTTACCCCGAGCACGGAGAAGATCGGAGGTAGGCCCGGACGTCAGCAAATAGGAGACGTAACTGTTGGTTCTTCTTGAGGTAGGGAAATTATCGAATACCGGTTTAATTACGGAAAGTTACTAGTATGCATGCTAGGTAATAATAAAACTGGAACGAACGTTTGTATGCTATAAATAACTGGACGAATCCTAGTAACATGTAGGATGTGATTCACTAGTTTTAGCCGCTTTCAATATTCTGGGAAATTGTCGTGCTGGTAGATCGGCCATGTCGAGCCGTAGGTTGTGTGCTGATTGAATTGCCTGTTATTGTTTGAGATGCGTGCTGTGTGACCTAGTGTCGATAAGTTTAAGAGTCAAGAATTAGTGTATTCGGTATAACATGTTGTTGCTATTAGGGGTGTCCATGGGCCGGGTCCCCGCCCCGTGGCTAATTTTTTGAACCGACCCGTAGTGACCGGGTTCAAAAAATTTAACCCGCTCCCGGCCCCAGGCCCGAAAAGACACCTTTGAACCCGCCCGTCCGGATTATGGGCCGGTTCACCGGGTTGGACCAACCCATCCGAATTTGTTAACAATTAATCACATTAATCGTAAGTAGTAGCACGTATACTTTCAAATATTTTTTTCATTATCCAAAAACCCTTTAAAAGTCATCAAAGAGTGCTTATAAGCTCTCAATTTGGTCACTTCTTAATTATGAAAATACTCTCTACCCTATTAAAATTTTATCAAAGGTTCAATGATTAAAATCGTCAAACAGGAAGTTCAAGTTGACTCAAAACAGATTATAATTACAAAAGATGAGTTCAACTCAACACAAAACAATGACATGTTCTATTACAAAATTGGTAATCATCTTCAAAATCTAAAACAATCAATCTTCATCTTTATACGTAAAAGTAATTAAAATTGTAAGAGTGTAGCTTTATGCACTGAACTTGTACCATATCCGGGTGGTCCGGGTAATGTAGGAAAGCATGTGACGAATCCGCAACCCGGACCGCTCACTCCGAGTTTGGTATTTATGAACCCGGGCCCGTCCCCGTAACCCATGGGGACAAACCCACTGGGGCCGGGTGAGCCGGGTTGACCGGGTGGATTGGGTTCCGGGCCAATTTTGGACACCCCTAGTTGCTATACGTGGGCAAGTGTGTCGTGACTGTTATGATTTGAATCATTGGCTGTGATATGGTTGGGTGAGTGATAGACCGACGTGTCGTGTGATTTTGGTAAGGTTGTGGGCTTGGTAAGCCGTATTTGATCTATGGCATTACGATGCGTGTTATTATCTCATTGTGTTTTCCAAAAAGGATTGTATTCCGGTACGGTACCTATAACGAGGGGATGTGTCGGTGTAAGGTAGTACATATGCCGACGACGTGGTCCCACGTATGCGCGCTCCCCCGGTGTGTTATTCCGGTACGATGGCCTACATCGAGGGGGTATGCCGGTGTAGGACATCTAGGCCGACGGTTGTGATTGGGCCTACGAGTCGTGTTGGGCCTACGAGTCGTATTGGGCCGACGGGTCGGGCCGAGGGCCATATAGTGATTGGGCCTACGGGTCGTGTTGGGCCTACGGGTCGTGGTTGGGCCTAAGGGTCGTGTTTCTACCCCGATGATCTATGGTCCTTTGGGGACATTTTCGGACCCCCCCGATGAGATGAATTCTTAAAGGACGTTTCCGGTCGCCCCGACGGATGTGTCTCCCCTGGACCGAGGGGCTGTCCGAGATGATACGATGACTTTCCGGTATGGTATGATGGAGTTCGGGGACTGCGGTACGGGACGTGTGCTAGTTGCTTTTGTGTGTGATACGTGTACTGGTTGCTTTCCTGTGTGGTACGTGTGATGTCTGGTTAATGTTTTTGTGTGAACGCAATTGTTCGAGTGTGTTGTAAGTTTGGCTATGAACCCCGAATTGGCAGTTAGTTATGTTGTACTAGTATGCCCTAATTGGACGGTTACTCGTAGTGGTGAGCCGATGTTCATTACCTTAACTACTTTTCCTATTGAGCGAAAGCTCACCCCCTTACTTTGTTGTATTTCAGGTGTTGAGAGGGATTTGTGCTAGCTGGACACAGCTGAGCTTGGGAGCTGGCAAGGGTCTTGTCTAGTAGGTCTAGAGACGTACTGTGTATTTTTTTTTTAGACTAAACACTGTTTTACTCGGTTTCCGAATTTCAGATTATTATTATCAGAGTTTCGTTTAATGCTTATTTTAATTGGTTCTACTTAAATTGTTTATTGTTCAAGTTCACGTGTCGAGTCCGACCAAAACCGGATTTGGGGCGTGACATTCTATGCTTCTACTTCAACTATGGATGAATCGTTCACATGATCTGTGACTGTGATTGGGAGGTGTCGAGGACCCCGAGGTTTAATGACTCGGTTCCGGAGTTCAAATCGAGCAAGTTGGAGGAGTCGTATGCCACCCTCGAGGTTCGCACACATGACCTCGGACACGCTACCTAAGGCCTCGTCATCTCGAGGAAGGGGACCAATATTAACCCCAAACACATTACCTAACCCTCAATTAGGGGTCAAGGGGGTACCGTGGTCGGTCCACCTTCCCGAGATGCTAGGCGCGTCTTAGAGCTAGGCCTCTGAGGGTTTGTCCCATCTACGAGTCTACCTGTCCCATCTAATACGATATCTGGCCTATGTGTGAGTTTGGGCCAGAAGAGAGACATCGTGTGGGAGCTGCGTGAAGATCAAGTGACGGAAGGAAAACAACCCCGCCAAGAGGAATGATAGAAACCCATGGCTTTAGAAGAACTAAGTACGCATTTCTTGTGTCCGGGGGGAAGGGTGTTGCTGAACTAGTTGTCTATGGATATGCAGACGCTATTTTCCAGACAGATCCAGATGACTTTAGAAGTCAGTCAGGATACGTGTTCACGTTGAATGGTGGACCTTTCAGTTGGAAGAGCGTGAAGTAAGATAATGTCGTTGATTCAACGATAAAGGCCGAGCACATAGCGGTTGTAGAGGCGATCAAGGATGTGTTAGTCTTAGTGCCCGTAGTTCAATCCTAGATGTCCAAATGTATATATCATCGTTAGCAATAAAATTAAAGCGGCTTTATATTACTTATGTGTTGGAGTAATATATCGATGTGTGCTATGATCTATGCCCACAATGCGAATAGAACCATAGATCGAGATAGATCACACTCGATGGGTCCCTAGTGAACAAAGCTTCACTAGAAGCGACTAGTATGAAAGATGACTCTGTATGGCTTACGTTCTGTTAGTCATTAGAATGGGATTCCGTAGTCCGATCATAGATAACATGTGGGACATGACATTGGACGACCCGACATGAATATGTGTCATAGATCAAGTGATGAACATATTCATTGTCGTAGCTTGTCATGTGTCCTTAGACCGAGGAGTCTTTGTGATCGCTGTGCAGTAAACAACTGAGTTTGACCTGAGGCTAACGTTGTCCGTAACATGTGTAAGAACCGCCCCCGGTCAATCTCGGTCGAACCGGAGGTTTTCGACGAAAGTTGACTTTTGCTGGAAAAGTCAACCGATGACTCCGGGAGTCATTCGGGACCTTTCTGGGGCCCAAAAATCTTAGCCGTCGTTACAGTTAGCTTAGTTGGGCCGTTTCCTTTCCGATGACTATAATATTGGGAAAAGTCAACCCGTAATTATTTTGGTCAACCACGGTCTGATTAGAGACTAAGCGTAAGTAATTAAGTGAGCTGGATTTATTTAAGCTTGGAGTGGTCTCCACATGGACATGTGTCCCTTTTTTCTTTGAGGGGGGAAAAAGGGGGTCAAAAGGACTCATATGCCCTTAAATTGGTGGTCTTGAGAAGTGGGAAGTAAAGGGGTAGTTTGGAGAATTCCCCTTTAGGGTATATGACCCATTGTGGGTGCAATTTCAGCCATTATTATATTGGTGGCCGAAATTGGGAGAGAGAGGAAGAAGAAAATTGGTTTTGGAGACTTGAAGAAGAAGAAAGAAGGAAAATTGGTAGCTTTAACCCATTTGTTACCCAAAATCTCTCAAAATCTCTTGATTCTTCATCTAATCTTCATCATCAAGGTAAACCTCTCTTCCTTTTTCGTTTTAGGTGTTGTTAGTTCATGGGTTTTGAAGAAAATGATGAACAAATGGTTGGGTCTTGGAGTTTGGTGTTTGGATGATGATGTTTTGGGGGGAAATTGATGTTAGATGATGGTTTTTGTAGAGTTTTGTGGAGTTTTGATGAATACCCATGGTGGGTTTTGAAGTAGAGACGTTTAGGGACTGTTGTTGGAGCTTTGGATGGTCATCAATGGAGGTTTTTGGGTTATTTTCGTGAAAATCGCGGCTGGAGGAAGAAGAAGGCAAAACAGTGCTGAACCGTCACAGATCCGTGACGGGAACCGTGACGGGAGACGTCATGGCTCCGTGAGGGAGACTGTGACGGCGTCAGTCACGGCTTCGTGAGAAGAATCGTGACGGCGTCAGTCACGGCTCCGTGAGGAGAACCGTGACGGCGCAGCACATGGATCTGTGACCAGATCCGTGGCAGACCTGAATTGGGCATTTTGGGCCCATTTTGTTGAATTTCGACTAATTGGAACGGTTATCCATAACCGGGTCCTTTTGGAGTTGCTTGGGAGTTTTTCCTCTTTGAGCCTTTGTGAATTTCTCTTAATTCGGGTGTTGTTTTGTGATCCAAGACTTTACACCCAAGCTCGGAGGTGGAGGAGACGTTTGGACTTCGTGACGAGATGGAGGGGAAGCTAGCCATGTCGTCAGCAGCTAGCAGTTGAGAGTTGATCACTTTTGAGGTAGGGAACGTAGCGAATACCGGTTTAATTATGGAAAGTTACTAGTATGCATGTAAGATAATAATAATAACCGGAAAGGTCCTAGTTCGCATATAGGATGTGATTCACTAGAATAACAGCTTTCAATTACATTAATAACCGGACGAGTCTTAGTGTGCATGTAGCATGTTATTCACTAGAACAATTGCTTTCAATTCTTGGGAAATTGTCGTGCTGGTAGAATGCCATGTCGAGCCTTTGGTTATGTGCTAATTGAAATGCCATGATCTTTGATTGAGATGCATGATGTGTGACTTAGTGTCGATAAGATTAAGAATCATGTTATGATATACTCGGTGTAGCATGTTGTGACTATGTGTGGGCAAGTGTGCTGTGTTTGATGTGATGTGAATCTTTGGTTGTGATATGATCGGGTGAGTGATAGACCGATTTGTGTGTTATGGTGAGTTGACTCGGTTGGTATACCATGGTCGAACTATGGTATGGTGATGTGTGTTATTCTCTTGACGTGTGTTCCAAGAGGAGTTGTGTCCGGTATGATACCTATACTGAGAGAGTATGCCGGTGTAGAGTATCGAGGACGAGGACGATTTAACCATGACCCTGATGCTATGTGGTCCGAGAAGGCGTACGACCGAGGTATGTGCCGGCCGGTATGTATAAGGCCCTGAGTCTACGTGACGGGAAGACATCCGACTGAGGGATTTCCGGTCTGGGATGTTACCCCGAGTCTACGTGATGGGAAGATGTCAGGATCGATGCTCTATGTTCCGGTACGATATAAATGTGACGGGTTGTGATAGCCGGTGATGTTGGGAAGGGTTGTACCAAGTTATATGTTGTTCTGCTGTGTGTTCTGTAGGTGTTCTTTTGACTATGTGCGTCGTTTTATATGTGATTGTGGTCTTGCGAGGGTGATTGGTGGTTGGTACTTGTCCCGTGGGCGTGGTGGTGAACTGATGTTCATAACCTTAACTACTTTTACTACTGAGCGAAAGCTCACCCCTTACCTTGTTGTGTTTCAGGTCTTGAGCGGGATCTGTACTAGCTGGATGCTCGATGCTTGGAAGCTAGCGAGGGTCCTAGGCTAGCTTGTCTAGAGACGTACTGTTATTTTGAACCGAACCTTTATTTACTGTGTTTTATGAGCTGTTGACTCATTTTTTCGGATTTTGGATTTCAGAGTATCATATTTTTTTAAACTTATTTCCGTTGAAAGTGCTTTATTTTTTTTAAGTTCACGTCTCGAGTCCGGTCAAAACCGGAATTGGGGCGTGACAACAGGGCTTCCATAACGGCCCAGATTGGCTTGGGGACGGACTGCTAACACGAAAGATATCGGACGTTGTCCATAACACGAAAGATGGCTAAGGGATTTATCCCTCATACTGCGGTATGGGAAAGATATCGGTTCTCGGCCGCTTGATCGAGGGTGACTGAAAGAATAGCATGGCCATGCACATGATACTGGGTATCATATATTCAGTCATATCACATATCAAGGAATAGTGATTGAGAATAATAAGGATGACGGCTATATGCCTTATCTCAATCAGGATATCAGAGTTAAAAAGGATAATGACAGGGATGACAGAAAGGTTAGAATCAACAAGGTCGATTCGTTATGCAGTGTCATGCAATACTAAAGTCTCGTTAGTCGCCACTTAAATAGGATCAAGTAAAATGAGATTTTATGTTGATCTATTGACATGCATAAACCTAAGGGTCACACCGGAGGATGAAACTCACTGACACATTTATGGAGAATGATCAAAAGGGAGTTGTCTTGGGACATGACCAAAACTGGGTTTTGGGTCATGTGCTCGTAAGTGAATAGGACATTACGGATCAAGACAAGGCTTGGAATCTTGGGATTGATCACGTCGGATAATGTTGGACATTTCCGGTATGGAAGGCTTGGAGGCGATGAGCGCATCACGGGACCTCGTTGGGAATGGTCACGGGCCATGTTCCAAGAGGCCCATGAGCGGCCCATGCAACCAAGGCCCATGGAACTAATTAATCAAGTCTTGATTAATTAGTACTAAGTAAGCAAGACAAGGATTAAGGTGTTGCTGATTCACCACCTAACCCCATCTTGTCTAGCCATATTTTGTCCTATTTACACCTTACTTGACACCATACTTGTCCCATGCTTTTAGTTTGACAAGTTGATGGAGTTTGTTATGTTTAAATCATCTTTTTTCTACATAACAAACACAAGACAAGAATAGGAAACACAACTTCTCCCTCCTCTCCCATGCAATTTTGGCCAAGGCAAGCTCTCACCTCCATTTTTGTGTTCTTGAGTCCTCAAAGAGAAGAACTATGTGGCTTTGATTCCCATGTGGATACGTAGGCGTCCTGGAGACTCAAGCCAATCATTCGTTATCCGGTGTTCTTGTTTTGGTAAGAAATAGTGCTGAATTCTTCTCTTGTGAATCCATTATTTGTTAGTTGTTTCATGGTTTTAATCTTCTCTTGGTTTTCATTGATTTTCCGCTACGAGTTGGTTCATCTCCAACCCTACCTCGAGACCCACCAGGATGTAGTATGGATTAGGAAGTTCACGGCAGGGTTGGGCGTAATTAAAAACACGTACATCCCGGTGAACCTATTTTGCGACAATACATGGGCCATTACGCAAGCTAAAGAGCCTGAATCGCATAACAAATCCAAACATGTACTAAGACGTTATCACCTCATCAGAGAGATAGTGAACCGAGGAGATGTGAAGATTACCTATATTGCAACGCATGATAACATAGCCGACCCATTAATTAAGGCATTGTCATTGCCTAAACATGAGAGACATGTAAGGTCAATGGGGATAGATTGTTGTTTAGATTGGTACTAAGGCAAGTGGAAGATTGTTAGTCTTAGTTACCATAGTTCAATCATAAATATCCAAATGTACCTATCATCGTTTGCAATAAGATAAAGCGGCTTTATATTACTTATGTGTTGGACTAATATATCGAAGTGTGTTCCCGGTCTATTCCCACCATGTGAATAGAACCATATATCAAGATGGTTGACACTCGATGGGTCCCTAGTCGACAAAGCTTCACTAAGAAGCGAATAATATGAAAGATGACTCTTTATGCCTTACTTTCTGTTGGTCACTGGAATGAGATTCTTGAGTCTGATCATAAATATCATGTGGGACATTATACTGGACGACCCGACCTGAATATCTCCTATAGATCAAGTCATGAACATATTCAGCATTGTAGCATGTCATGTATCATTATATAGAGGAGTCTTTGTGATTGCTATGTAGTAAACAACTGAGTTTGACCTGAGCCTAACGTTGCACCGTGACTAGGCTTCCATAATGACCAGGATTGACTACATGAGTGACACGAAGGGCGGCTAATGTATTTATCCCTCATACTACGGTAGGGGAAAGATATCAGTTCTCGGTCGCTTAACCAAGAATGACTAAAAGAATAGCATGGCCAAGCACATGATACTGGGTATCATAAATTCAGTCATCTCACATATCAAGGAACAATGATTGAGAGTAATAAAGATGACGGATCCATGCCTTATCTCAATCAAGATATTAGTGATAAAATGATAATGACGGGAACGACGGAAAGATTATAATCGACAAGAGTCAATTCATTATGCAGTGAAAGACAATATTATAGTCTCGATAGTTGCCACCTATGTAGGATCAAGTAAAATGGGAATTTATGTTGATCAACCAACATGTATAAACCTAAGGGTCACGCCTAAGGAGGAAACTCATTAACACACTGATGGAGAAATGGCCAAAGGGTCTGACCAAAACTGGATTTTGTGTCATAATCTGTGAGTGATTAGAATATTAGAGATCGAGACAAGGCTTGGAGTTTTGGATCGATCTCGTCGGATAATGTGGAGAGGATATGATCGTAACGGGACCTCGATGGGAGTGGCCGTGGGCCCCACCTACAAGGCCCAATGGACGGCCTAAGTGCCAAAGGCCCAAGGAACTATCCAAAGTGGGTTAGGTTAGTTAGTAACAAGGTGGGACCTTGATACCAATCACTAATTTACTAACTAACTAATTGTTTATTACTCCACTATCCTAATTAACTAGACAATTGGCATGTGATAGAAGATTAATGAGGTGATGGTCACCACTTATCTCAACATGCAAGAGTCTTCATCACTTAAGACTTGCATAATGATGTCGGACATGAATTAAGTCACACAACTTCTTCTTCTCCACCTTGGCCGAACCCCCCTCCCAAGCTCCATTGTTGTTGTGTTTTGAGTTCTACATCAAGAACTTCGTGGCTTTGATTCATTGGAGGCTACACATGCGTTTTGGAGACTCGAACCATTCATCCTCCCTTGGTGTTCTTTTATCTTTTCCTTGTGTTCTTGTTCTAATTGGTGAGGAAACATGTGCTGAATTTCTTTGTCTAGTGTTACTAATTTGGTAGTTGTTTGATGGACTATGTCACGACCCAATTTCAGTAAACCGAACTCGGGACGCGAACGTTTTAAAACAATAAAACAATGAAACGTGTTTTGGATAAACACTTTAAAATATCCATTTAATTAATCAAAATAATGTTTACAACTTAAAAACACGTACCAACAAGGGACAAAAGTACAAGGTATCCGTCACTAGACTCAAAAGACAAAACCCGGACTCCGCTCCTAGCTCCACAAGCTTCGAGAGCTTCCCTAGTCCGTCCTGTGATCAGTACCTGTAGGAAAAGCAGCTAGGGGTGAGCGTTCGCTCACCACCACAGATAACAGACTGACTACGGCATAATTAGCAGACAATGCCGGTAACACCAACAACAAACTCAACTCCGGGGATCACCGTCCCCAACTCAAGTACTCTGACTGACAACCACCCACGGTGACCTTACTCGAACGACTCAACACTCAAACATGTAAGTAGACCGACACAACGATCACGACCTCTTCCAAGGAAACAAAAGAAACTACGCAACACCAAACAAGATCACAAAGGATCGCACACCAAACAAGATCACAAAGGATCGCAAACCAGCTGTTCAGTAACCAATTCTATTTCTCTCGCCCTTTCCGATCCCAGTCGGGCCAGGCGGTCGACCTGTCAGTAACCATCTATGTATCTCGCCCTTTCCGATCCCAGTCGGTCCAGGCGGTCGACCTGTCTCAGTAACCTCTCTGTCCTTCGCTCTTTCCAACACAAAGTCGGTCCAGGCAGTCGACCTGTCTTACAACTTCTCTGTCCCTCGCTCTTTCTAACACAAAGTCGGTCCAGGCAGTCGACCTGTCTTACAACTTCTCTGTCCCTCGCTCTTTCCGATCCCAGTCGGTCCAGGCAGTCGACCTGTCTCAGTAACCTCTCTCACTCAGGTAACCACAATCACAATCACAAGCAAGTTCAACAAACAGCAACAACACAGGTTCAGCACTCCACAGGCACTCATGGACACCCAAGACACCAACCACAAACACGGACTCAACAGCCCCACGGGCACTCACGGCCTCCCAAGACACACCAACGATAAAGACACGGGTTCAACAACCCCACAGGCACTCACGGCCTCCAAAGACACACCAACAGTAAGGACACATGTTCAACAACCCCACGGGCACACACGACCTCCCCAGACACCAACAGTCAAACACGGGCCCTCATGGCCACCCAAGACTCAACAGTCAAACACGGGCTCTCATGGCCACCCAAGACACACCAACAGTAACTCACGGGCTCAACAACCCCACGGGCACTCACGGCCACTCAAACTACCAACAGTAAAGACACGGGTTCACAACCTCACGGGCACACATGGCCACCCAAAACACCAAAGGTAAAGACATGGGTTCAACAACCCCATGGGCACTCATGGCCACCCCAAACTCAACAATAATACACGGTCGCAACTTACCGAGACTCTAACTCGTAAGCCAGCCAAAGAATGCTTGCAACCTCCCCCGAGACTCTAACTCGGCCAGGCCAGCCAAAGACACCAACCTCAAAACACGGGCTCTCATGGCCACCCAAAACACCAATTAACAAACAACCTCCGGCTTAACCAAAGCCTCCAACAGTCCTAATATCAACAGTTCCTCATTCAACCTCCGGGCATGATCATATGCCTCCAGTACTCCTAATATCGATAAGTTCACAAACAACTTCCGGGCATGGTCATATGCCTCCAGTAATTCTAACAACGCTAAGTTCTCTATTCCTACGACACTACTAAGTGTCACATGCTTTTCCAATAATCACTACGTTCCCGTATCATGCATTTCTACTATTCGATAAACCTACTTAACCCACGACACCCCGGTGTCACATGCAATTCTACTGTTAACTTTCCCTAGTCAGGGCCGAGATCCGGCTACTTTTCCCTACCTCGTGAAGCGTGTCACAACCAATGCTCGCTCTCCAGCAATGCTCCAAATTTCCCGCTTAGCCTCCTCTTTCCACGGTAGGCGATACGGTCTACAATTATTACAATTAACACACTTTTTAAGTAAGCAGGCGAAACCCGAATTTAAAGTATTAAACGCCCAAATGCAACCCCGACAATGTCGATCACTCCCAAACTTCCCAATTACTCGACATTGTCGATAATGGACCCGGAAAGGCTCGATTCGCCCGACATGGCGAATCTGCCCGGGTTTTGAAAACGCCCTTCCGGGGCTCCGAACATTCCCGTTTTCGTTTCTACGGTCTTAGAATAATTCAAGGGTTCCTAGGCACTCGACGGAATCGAATTCCGACTTCCGAGTCATTTAATTAGCGTTTAAAGTTTCTAAACCCGTCAATTACAACTTTCACAATTTAATTCCAAATTTCGATCCGGGTGTGGATTAACTACTTGGGTATAGTCCTAAACCACCCAAACACGAAAACCCGATACTCGGGCATGTGGGCCCCACCCGGCCACAATTAGGAAAATTTCCTTTTCGCCCCAAAACGTTCCTAACGAACCCCAAACCTCAACCATTCATCTTTAAACCAATTCTAACCAAAACCCAACCATAATCAAACCGTTTAAACTCAAACCCTAAATTTCAAACGTACCAAAACGAAAATCGGTTAGGTGCTCACCGTAGAGAATGACGGGGTGAGCTCGATTCTTCAACCGTTGAGACGATCCGTCGGTCGGATTGTCGGGAAATCACAAAACTCTAATCTTTCTCCTTTATTTTTCCTTTTCCTCCTTGTCTTTCTTCTCTCCACTTTCTCTCTCTACACAACTCTCCTTTTCTGAAAATGGACGTGTACTTCACAATTTCCTTCCCTTTTGTTTTATTTTAAAAAGTAACAAAATAATACTTAATTATAAACTAACACTATTGAAGTCTTCTCTTGTTTCGGGCCCCGAACGGGCACTTTTTCCAAAAAATTACGAAACTTCATGGGCTACAAGGAAACGGCTCAACTAAGACCACTACGATGACGGCTAAGCTTTTTGGATCCAAAACGGTCCTCGAATGGATCAAAACGTCGCTCGGTTGACTTTTCCAGCGAAAAGTCAACATTTCCCAAATTGATCAGAAAGTTGCCCTGAGTCCCCCGGAACTCACTTTGGTCGATAACGGGGTCAAGTTAAGTCTGGTATGACCCTCGGGGTCCAATTCCGGTTCAGTTAAGTGTCTGCTCAAATTTTTTAAATTTTTCCTATTTTTCGCAGGTTTGACTGCGTTGACCGGGAGTGGTTATTACAGACTACATGGTCTCTTGTTTTCGTTATACATCTGTTGCGAGTTGGTGCTTCTCCTACCCTACCGAGAGACCCAACAATGGGAACTATCAGAGATTTAGCACTCCAAAACCTTTTTAGGAAGAAAGAAAAATTGTTTCTGATCGGTTACAGATCATATCCTTTATATAGGTCAGGCATGCACAAAACTTGGCATGAACGACGTTAAAGTTTAAAACTTTCTTTACTTCAGCTTGATTATGGTAATCTTGAATTTTTGGCGCTTCATAAAATTGGGCAACTGGGTTCTCAAGAAAGGTTAAGAGAGTAGGCTCTGCCAGAACTCAGTTCCGGGATTAGTTAGTCCACCTTTTACCTGGGATTATCTAAGGGATACTACTAGAAATGGTAGAGATATCTTTGCTATTATCTAAGGTGGTTCATATGTCACTTGTCACTTGAACTTGATAGTGACGATTGGTGATCCAATAAGGAAATTGATGAGTGGGTATTACTATGTGTCAATTACCACTTTTAACGTGCATCAGGGTACGATCATCAAGAAATATAGAGACGGTTAAGTACAGGTCAATCCCACAAGGACTAGAGGTTTCACTAGTATTTTGCTAAAACCTAGGGACGTGGGCTGTCACTTCCACATCTCCGAAAGGGAAAATAAAGGATAGAGATGTAAAGGTTTTGCTATAACTCTAAAAAAAAAGTAAAATATGTACACGCTACCACCTAAGACACATAGTATTTGATTCACACGAAGAGTGAGTCACGGGTACACGTAGATATGACTTCAAATTAAGGTGTGGTTTGGTTAATGAGGGTAAAGTCTAATAATTCTTTCCTTATGGTCTTAGAACACTTAAGTTCCTATGTATGCGGTATCATGAAATCAACCACATACTAGTCAAGGGGAGAATGCACAAGACCATTTCCCGAACCGATATGCGAACCACCTATCATCGGAAAAAACAATAATAATAAAAATAGGATGTAGGTCTATGATTTTGAGAAAAGCTCAATCAATTCTCGAATGAGAGATAACGAAAACGAATGCATGTCACTCTCGATACCAACTACTACATGTAGAGATAGCTACACCACTCGGTGAATCGACTCAGCTACGCCTAGTTCACTTCCTAATTCTTGAATGTCATCAATAACGATGAACACCAAAAATCACGGTGACCTGAATAGAGTATCGAATCGCGATACTCTGGTACTACACAAGAATGAGTGGACTCTAAATAAATTGTCGAATCTACTTAGCTACGCTTAGTTCAATCAGCCCAATGACCGAATGAACTGACATCAAGGAGAACTAAATAGAGAAACGAATCACGAAACTATGGTAATTCACAAGCATAAGTAAGACTGTAAATCAACAAATAACGTCTCATACTAGATCGAATTATGGATCTCTCCAAATATCAATCTACATAGCGCACACAACAATCATGGAAAATCTCCAAATCGTTCGGTCGGCTGTAATCACACAAGAGAATCGAGAAAACACATCCTAGCATATTTCTATCTCGTCAATAGGAAATCAACACATGTGAATGTGGGAGATCCTAGATAAGTTCACTAAATGACTAAAGTTTGTATTTTTACAAACTCTAGCCTAAAACTTGATATATACCAAAAAGATCAAATAGCTAGCACATGAAAATGGGTTTAAAATCATGAAAGTTTCAAACACAAAGTAAAAAAATTATGCTTGAACATCGAGTAGCTTAAATATAGATAAATACTCATACAAGCAAGTGAATGCTATTTATGCTCAAAAGACACCAACTCATGCAAATAACATCACCAACATCAAATTAACCATAAAACCATGCATCAACTTAAAGAAAATAATTATTCACACAATACCCATGACCAAGGATTGAAATCCAAGGTCATAGAGTTCAAATCCTACTAAAAAATCCAAAAAGTATAGTTTTGCAACAAAACTAGAGAAGAGTAGAGATTGAAACCGAGATTGGGTTGAGAAACCCAATCAAAAAATCATCTAGCTTGCAAACCCACCATCT
This sequence comes from Erodium maritimum, assembly GCA_963921825.1. Classification (NCBI taxonomy): domain Eukaryota; kingdom Viridiplantae; phylum Streptophyta; class Magnoliopsida; order Geraniales; family Geraniaceae; genus Erodium; species Erodium maritimum. Next base: position 76,442,144 of record OY997590.1, read on the forward strand.
TCAACTCTCCAAAACTTCAACCCATGAAAATAGAGAAGTTGGAGATGATGAGAGGCTCGTGGATGATTGAAAATTTCTTGGATCGGAAAAAGAATGGTATTAGAGGGTACAAAAAAACTCAAAGCTTGAAGAAACAACTAAGAACTTGAGAGATAAAGAAGAACTTTACAAAAAAACAAATTGATGTATATAATTATGATTTGAAATATATCTCCCAAATTGGAGGAATGTCTATCTCCGAGTATCTCCTACGTCAGAATGTAGATATTTGAATTTCCTTCGATTTGATATATTATATGAGTCAAATCAGAGTACGGATGAAGAAGTTGTGCTATTCGCAAGATCAGTCACCCTCCAAAACTTCTTAAACCGATTTTTTCTCTGTTTTAACCATTTTTGGAACGAAGAACCTATAAAACACAATGAGAGACATAGTATGAGTAAAGAGAGAAAAGTGGACCAAATTATACAATCCCGGGGCTAAAAAGCTCAAGATTGTGGGCTAAAAACAGTCGAAACCGATGCAATTTATGTCCACGTCATACCTCCTAAGATCACAACTTTTTACTGAATTGCTTATCTTGAAGCCCCCTCTAGATGCTTCTCAGATAGTAGAGGTATGCAATTTTCCTTTCAATTGATTTTCCCTATCTATTTTTGGGATTTGGAAGATGGAACACATATGTTGTTACATCGTAAGGAAACTTGGAAAGTTTGGGGTTTAGTTTTTCTCTTGGTGGAAAATATCCTGATCATTTCATGTAGATGTCAAGTTAGTTATGTCTTCTTCGTCTCACTTAATTCACCACAAGCTCATAAAGTTGTGGGGCAATCTATTCAAAATAACACTCTGGCAAATCTGGTTATCAAGGAATGAGTTTATATTCCACAATTTTTCAGACTCTACAAATTTGATCTTACCCGAAATTCAACATCAAGCCTGTGGTTGGGAATGAGAAACTTTCAATGATAGCTACCATTTCACATTTTACACTTGGTTGCATTTTTCTTGGCTTTGTACAAAGAGGAACTCCCTCTTCTCTAGTTGTTTACATTGAGTTTTGTTGCAGCAGATTTTGCAGCTCTTGAAGCCTTCTGCAGATTAGTTTTGCAAGCTTGGAAGCTTTCAAGTCTTGGCTGGTTCTTATCTCGTGGAAATTGATCAGTTGATTTTTCTTGTCTTCAAACTTTAACACCCTTGTAATAGGTCGGTTCGATAATTGTTTTTATAGCTACAAACTCTGATGTAACTCATTCTCTCTCCGTTGACTGCCAATGAAGCTCCATCAACATTGATTTTCAGACCCCCATTGAAAGCTAACCACATTAATTATAGAAGCGCCTAGTCAATTCAAACCTCAACAGTTGAAGATCCTAATCTATATGATTACATCAATAATTGAGATGATAAACAAGTCTTATAAATATTTAAAAAATTAAAATTACATTTAGTCCTAGTAGATCACTTTGTTGACAAAATGTATGGATAGATACATTAAATTTTGATACTGGAAACAAAGAATTTGTCGGAAGTGGTCGGTGGAACGAAAACAAATTTTCTTGAGGGGATCATAAAACAACCAATTGAGACAGAAAGTTAAAAAGAAAAGAAAAATAGGTTTTCACTTGTCTTTCTAAACCATGCTATATCTACGATGTCTTTGAATTCATGCTAAAGTACCACCCGGAAAAGAAAGTCAAGACGTATGTCACAATTTAGGGGAACCGGTCCGCCGGCCTTGTCCGTCAGGGTTTGGCCCTTAGGGTCCTTTGAACTTGGATAAAGGCCCTCGTCCCCTTATGCCTCCTCGGCCAGGACATCAGGGCTCGGCCAGTGGGACGCTGTTTCGGCCACCTATCTTTCGAGTACTGGAGGATCCATTATCGCGTTTGGACCATCTAGATGGGAGAGCTCGGGCGGGTTTGGGAGCCCAGTAGGATGGAGTCCCTAGAGCAGCTGGCGTTGGGGACATCCAGAACACCCTAAAACGTTCAGTAGCTGGAGTCCCTTGGGAGGAACAGTTTAGGGCGAGGAAACAGCCCTGCTAGGAGGAATGAGTGGTATGCCGTGCATCAGGGACTGGCCATGGGATGAGTCCCTGTACGATATGCTCCCTCCCCCCTTCACTACTACCATTGAGGTCACTTAGGATCTCCGGTTTCCCAATCCTCCTCTCTGTCTTCTGTCATGGCCTATGAGGCATTACAATACCGCTTACGTCAGTTATGATACTAAAAGGTTTAGAGAACTGTTGTTCAACTATTCTGACCTTCTTCTCGTGGTCGGGGAACTTATTCCTCGATGTACACACATGTAATCTCTTGAAATCAATAATACTGCACCCTTCGTTCAAAAAAAACTTACCAAAAAGTGTTGTGTTTTTACAATCAACAAGTTAATCACTCAATTGCATCTCATCCATCCATTTATGGAATTTATGGTTTAGATGAGTCCACACGATTTTTACGGTAAAACATGGAATCTATTTGATTTATTTTCATAAATTATAACTGTTCTTATATATAGTTGCTTTGTTATCTGTTCCCACCTACCCCGTGTATCTCGATGACACCATATATACGTTTGCCCATGTCCCTTTCCCTTTTGAATTATCTATTGGGCTGCTTCAAATCATAAAATCAACAGGAAAATCTGGATCTCCAATACTCTATCTTCATTTATAATATAATATCCATTTCCATTGTGTAGGTCTCCAACTACAAAGCCATCCACTACTTCAGTAACCTTCTGGCCTTAGTACAAATGTGACTAATACAAACTTATGATATGAAGTGTCATTAATACAAACTCATATATATCATGTATAACTATACTTTAGAAATTTTATTTCCAATTCCTTATCTTCACACTCACACAAATACATAACCTTTAACCACAGTAGCAGACAGTAAAAGAACAGTAGAAGATATACAAATTTTTCAAGGAGCATTGCCTTTCACATTGATGTTGACAAGTTTTAGTATTCTACATCAATAATTAATCTTTTATCAATTAATATATTAATACACTATTACTTTTTGTTCATTCAAATGGAGTGTTTTAGAATAATTAACGTCAATTCTTTCACATGATGTTTGGTTAACCCTAGAACTGACGAGGCAAGGGTCAAACCATATGTGAACGCAGCTTGAGCCGATTTAGTGTGCCGTTTCCTCAAAAACGACAACAAACTCAAGAAAATCGTGCAGTTTTTTTTTAATAAGAAAATATTTTTATGTTTTAGAAATAAAGTTTAATTATTAATAACGAGTCGTACAACGTAAATACGACTCGATCTTTTTTGGTATAAAACTAAAAACCCTATCTTTTCTTAGTCAGGCCCATTTAAGATCTCACGGCCTAACAAACATATCTCATTTGATGGGATTTTATGCTCATGTCCAAGATACTCAAAATCCCAGGTAGGGTGAAGAGACCAGGTACATCACCTCGGAAACTTTTCTATATTTGTTCCGACATGTTTTCTTCCCAAGGCAACGATGAATTATTGGCAGACGAAGACCAAACCTACCAGGATCTGATGGTATGGCAACAAGATGGTCATACTCATACCCATGTTGAACCTGGTGGGGGCAACATAAACCCTAGCACCAACGACGCCGCCGTCAAAAGCCGCCGTTCAGCGAAGAAGCCACCAATATCCTCAGCTTCCGGCAACATACATGACGCCGGTGACAACTCCAAGAAGATCTTGCACAGAGAGATCGAACGGCAAAGAAGGCAAGAAATGGCTGCTCTTTATGCCTCCCTCCGAACCCTACTACCTCTTGAATGCATCAAGGTGATGATCATATGCATACCTTTACCCTTTCTAGATACTGAAATCCGAACATGACTATAACTATCAGCTTGAACTTTTAGTTAACTTGGTTCTCTAATAAAAACTAATTAATCTGCTCAAATCTACTTTAAACCTATTAGTTTAGAATCTTAAGCTTAGGTATTATAAGATGATGACCTGAAACATTTATAATTTAAATTGGTGTTTTCTGTTTACATTTTGTTTAGGGAAAACGTTCGGTTTCGGATCACATGGATGGAGCTGTGAGTTACATCAAGCAGCTGGAGAACCGGATGAGTGACCTGAGAGCTACAAGAGATGAGCTCAAGAGATTATCATCAAGATCGGGCTCGATCCCTACTGTGAATGCTACTAATATTGAGAGCTCATCAACAGCAATGACATCACCAACTTGTAGTGTGACTGTCCATCCAAGTTCGGGCGGCATTGAGATCTTGTGCAATAGTGGGTTCAGGGATGATGGGTTGATGACACTTTCAAGAATGCTACAAGTAATTCACGACGAAGGACTTGCTGTTATTAGCTGTGTTTCCACTCAAGTGGACCAAAGGTTTCTCCATACCATCAACACTGAGGTATATATATAACCTTTTTCATGTGCTATGATCAATAATTGGGTTTATACATCTTTCCATTGAGCTTTTACTTCATTATTCACAGGTGTGTGATCCGACTTGCTTGGATCTTTTGGGCCTGCAGCAGAAACTTATTATGGCATTGGCTCCATGATTAAAAAAGATTGGGTCTACAAAATCAGGATATATATATAAGAGCATGGTGTGCTTTGTGTGAAGCTTGTTGTTGTGTGAGAACTGAGAAGATTAGGGGAATATATAGTATTACTTGATGCATCAGACTCGTTGGGTTTAGGGGTAGTTTGGTTCTGATTTTTTTGCTTTCTCCGGCCCAAATATTGTAGGTAGAGTTCCATATCACAACCTCTTGGCACCATCATGCGTGCATGCATAAATATATTATGCTTTGATATGTTGGATGTTTGTTCTTGCTGTCTTGCAAGATGAGAAATATATATATATATATATATATATATATCAATTTGTTACCATCTGCTCTATTAAGGATTGATAATGTTAACGTATCAATTGTGTGTGTGTGTATATATATATATGTCTATCTGGTTAGCTTGATAGTTAGCGAAGAGTTCTTAACGTCCCATCTCTTGGTTGGGAACATGTATGGGTGATGGGTTAGATTAAAATAGAATAAGGTTTTCCCGTATTTCTTTATGATAATATATATATAGCCATTATTAAATACAAACTTAGTTTTATTGTATAAACTACAAACTATTGTTACCTTTGAAATTGAAACATGTTGCATTCTATTGTTTGAATCTGTCGTTGGTACTATGCAACAAAGTATTGGAGCCTAACTTTAACACAAAATAGTTTCAACTGTTTGCAATACAGGTTCCATCAGTTAATTTTTCAACTTTTCAAGTTCCAATGGTCTGCGTTATAGTTGCTGTTGTAAGTTTTCTGGTTCCAACGGGTTGCATGATATATAACTGTTGTTACAAGTTTTCAGGTTGTATCATAGGTTTCAACATTCTGTTATAAAATTTCAATGATTTGCATGACAGGTTCGAACAATAACAATGGTTTGTAATTTACACGATAAAAGTTGTTTGTATTTAATAATGTACCCATGTATATGATGTTCAAGCTTGTAAACTCGGTTGATTTCTAAATTTTAGCATACACATTCATATCTGCACATACACAGGTACACAACCTCAAGAAAGAGGTCAAATTTCAGGGAAGGATCGATGATGACGTTTTTTTGGCGAGGTAAGATTGATTTCCTTTGATATACAAGTTCATGCGAACTCTAGAGTTTCAGATTATATACAGCAACCAATGGAGCACAACATATATATTTCAGTGGAGAAACTATGTTCAAAAGTTTTCTCATTTTGAAGAGCCTTCAGTTTGGATAATGAACCACATATTCACATTTCCTCTTTTAGTTCCTTTGACTCTCGGCGCTGGAATCTATTTTTCATACATACGCGTTTACATATCTGCAAATTTTAGCTTGCACTCACATGATTTTTACTCTTTTTGATCAACATGGACCGACATGATTTATAGTGTTATTGACTGATAGATGAGTTCTCTGAAAAATCTTTATCGTTAAGTTATTGTTATGAAGACAACACTCTTATATGAGACACAATATATATTTTTTTGACTAAAAGTTGTATATACTATTAATAATAAAAGAGAGTTATTAAAATGCATAAGGCCGTTCGGTTAACAAAAAACTCTAAGATATGATAACCATTTAAATCTGTTTGGAAAAAACTATATAGACGTGTAGAAATTAAACTAAGAAAAAGACGAAGGTGACGAGGACTGCTTAAGATGGCGTCTAAACGCAGCTTGATCCCATAGAGAGAACTCTTTTCGTCGTGTGGAGTGCGACCCAACCTGAACTTGACAGTTTCATTGGGAGGATATACGTAAATCAAGGTTCCCTCCCAGAAAAAGTTTCTAAATCTCTGTTCACTAGTCATTGACCCTGCAAACAAGAAAACAAATAAAATTAAAGACTCAATCGATTAGCCTGATCAAGAATCGAGAGAGGGGTCGAGTATGGTGCATCGATGGAGGCCAAGAAGATGGACGCGCCGGTGGCGAATTTAGAGCGGCGGGGGTTGATTAGGACAGTTGATCCGATACATAGAGGTCGAGGGGCTCCAAGGCGGGGAGGCCGATTGATGCCGAGGTGGGCCAGACGAAAACCATCAGAGTTGTAGAGGGGGAAGCGAACAAGATCGGTAGGCACGTCGTTGATGACGGGAGGGAGCCAACGTCGCGGTGGCTAGATACGGCTCGAAGAAAGCCCTAGCAAAGAACGAAACCATAGCAGAGAGGGAAAACATAGCAAAGCTCATGAGAGCCTACGAGTCATTTACGTTGTTATGAGATACAATGTTTAAATCATACGAAGTCATCTGTTTTCAAACTAAATATTTAGATGACAATTAAGTTAAAATTTTAATATTTGATTAATTTAAGTAAATAATTAAATAATCTTATACAATAAAAACTCGATACATTAATAATCAATTATTTAATAAATTATCTAAATAATATATTTGACAAGTCTCGGGATATGATGTTAAATTATTAGTTTTTTTAAAAATTAGTATAATAATACATTTATGATCCTTTGTATAAACCCTTTATAAAATATAAATTAATAATTTTTAATATACTACATACTACATCAATGATTTATGAAAGTTTTTTGAAAAATGACAATTGTTTTTTCAATTTGAATCTTGTCTTTAATTTTTCTTAATATTGTAAGATATTTTGTTGTTGTTTTATCATTATTCAGCAAGAAATTATGAAATATGATTTTCATTTTAATAGGCTCGTTTTGCAAAGCGATCTCCGCAATATAACTTTCAACATCGTTCATTGATTGCATATTTTTTAATATCCATAAAGTAATACATTGAACCAAGAAATAAAAGGAGGTGGGAGTTGAAGTGTTCTTTCAAATTGGATTCTTCATTTCATATATGTACATTTATGGTACAATAATTAAGTGAAAATTTAAAAAAAATGTTTTTAAACTAAGTATTTATTATATATTAATAAAATATTTATTATTCATTTATTGATTAATTAATAAGTTTTTTATGGTCTCTTAAATATTAATTTATAAGTTTTTACTGTATAATTAATATATGAAGTCAGAACGAATTACAATTTTTGATTTATATCTATGATTTTATTTTATTTTATTTAGAACCAGTGGCGGATCCAAAAACTCTTGAAAAAAAGGACAATATATTTTATCAATATTTTTTTAAGTGTACTAAAATTATAACTAATATTATCATACATAATAATTCACAAAATTATTTTCAAAACTAGATTCAACTTCATTACCATTACGAGGTGGATAAAGGAATCTACACGACACTGTTTTTTAAACGATGAAAAAACTATCAATATCCATTTATGAATACTTCAATATTATCGGTATATATTACCATACCTCTATTTAACCATTCATCTCACATCGAACATAACCATAAGTCTCATATTATCCGTTGTTAAACATCTTTTTATGTGAATTGTTTCAATATTAGCATATGCGTTACCAATTCTATGGAGAGGCACACTTGTTTCTGATAGAAAGTTAAGCCATACACAAATGAAAGTAAATCCATAACTTAATAATGAAAAAATATATATAACAAAAAACTTAATTCATTACCTCACATAAAATTTAAATCAAATAATTTTGATAATTAGTAAAATTTGATAATTAGTAAAATTTGTTACCGACACCATTTCATGTTCCGTCTTAGGGTTTGTTCTAATCTCGTATCCCTCTTTGATCCGAACATCGTTTTGGGTTAATAATCTTGAGTGTTCCTTCTTTTAATCGAAGTTTCTCTCTAGAATGCTACAGCGTATGGGGTTTCACTATTCACTCTCAAGAACATTGGAAGCTGTTCTTCATTGCATCGTTTGATCTCCTTTGCATCATCGCATTCCAGGTGTTGTGTCCAAGATGGATTATCCCATCGGACCACCTACTTTCTACTATTCTCAACCTCTGCTACTTGGATTCTCGGTTTGATTTGAACGTGATACTTTTGCGATCACTCTGTTTTATTGCTGAACAATGGCGGACTCATCAGCGTCTGGGCCTCCTCCAGGTTTTGAAAATTCTGCAAGGGAGGGCGTACTGAATCACACTAGGGGAAGACTTAGAAGGAACTCACTTCATACACCACAGATATTGAGAAGTGAAGATTTAAAACTATTTGTTCATAATCTCCCGCCAAAAACCTCAAGCACCTGGCTTCAAAATCTTTTCCTTGAATGTGGGGAGATCTTAAAAGCTGAGACACCACTCAATCCCAACAGTAGAGGAAGATGGTTTGGGTTTGTGACTTTCAAAACACAAGAAGCGGCTCAGAAGGGGATTCAGATATTCAATGGGTATTTCTTAAAAGGATATAAGCTATTTGTGACTAAAGCTTGGATTAAACAGAGGAAGGCCGGGAATATTGCTGTAAATCTCGAATGGAGGAACAAACAACCGGTGTACAATGACTCTAAAGATGTACCAGCCAGGGGGAAAGTGGTGGAAGCACATAGAAAATGGCTGGATAAAGGTCACCTGGCTGTTTTACACAAACCCTTTTCCATTGAGATGATAATGGAAGATTTCAAAGCTGAAAGAGAAGGGGAGATTTTAATTAAATATTTGGGTAATCGTGTGGTGTTACTGTATTTTGAGGATGAAAAGTTGGAGAAGGAGGCGTCGGAAAATGAGGCTGTTTGGTTAAGATCTTGGATGACTATGTTGATCGATAAAATTCATCTTTGCAAACAAGGGGGCAAGTTTACTTGGGTAGCATTACATGGTATACCTTTATTGGGTTGGTGTGCTGAAACATTTGAAGCAGTGGTGATCTGAGTCAATCTCCAACAGTTTGATTCAGCTACAAGAAATTTCAAAGAGGCATTATTTGCACCTGATTCTTTGGGAGAAGAAAACACCTTTCCCCTTGTTACTGTTCTGGTGAGGTCAAGGGAGGGTGATCTGAGTCAATCTCCAACAGTTGAGGATGGGACTACTCCAATTACTCAAGGACATAAACTTGCTTTGATTAGTGAACACATTAATGTGATGGTAAGTAAATCTCCAACACTTACAATCGTGGGGTCCAGCCAGCAAAACCCTCTTCCCAATCAACTACTTTTGGAGGGAAATGAAAGTTTAAACACTATCTCTACTGTTAATGAAGTTTTGGGGACTCCATTGGTTTCTAATGATGCTAACTGCAGAAGAAGAAAAAAAGGGGGGGCAAGTTTCTGTGGCTTATAATACTCGTTCAAAGACCAAAATTGTCTTAGACAAATCTGTCAAACCTCTATTGAGTAACAAGGAGGAGGGAACTATTGTTTCATTTGATCTAGGAGGATCAGGTACGTGGGAGTATGGAAAGGCCTTAGGATTGACTGCACAAGTCTCTGATGCTGAGATGATTCAACAGTTTGTTAACTTAGAAGAAGATGGTAATCAAACAGTACAGTTGGAGACCAACACTGATGATGAATATTGTGATTTAGAGGGTCCTGAGGAAGGAGAGATTCAGACTCTGCCTACTCAGAGACTTTCCTCTTTATGAAAATCATATCCTGGAACATGAGGGGAGCCTCTTCTAGTCAAAAGAGAAGAGCTCTTAGGAACTTGTGTGGCAAGCAAAGACCTTCACTGGTGTTAATACAGGAATCAAAATTGACTGCTCTACCCTCCTTCTTCCTATCTAGTTGTGGCTTTAATAATTCTTGGGAGGCATTGTTTGTCCCAGCTGATGGTAACTCTGGAGGTATCATTACCATCTGGAACAAGGATATATTCAATCATCAATCTCACAACATTGTGGATCATGCCCTCTACTGGTCAGGTTGTTACTTACCTTTGAATGTCAATTTATCTGTGGTGAATATCTATGCTCCTTGTCAAGTGACTACTAGAACAAATCTATGGGTGGACATTACAGCATGCTTATCAAATTTGTCTGAGGAGATTATTGTTGCTGGAGATTTCAATGCTATTCTTGATCCAACTGAGAAGACTGGAGAATTGATTTCTGGCACTAGCCTGAGGGCTTTCAGAAACTTCCTGGATGATTCAAACCTCATTGATTTACAATTGACTGGTGGGAAGTATACTTGGTTCAATTCTAGAAACATGGCTTCAAGGATTGATAGATTCCTCATCTCACCTTCATTCCTAAACACATTCAGTAACCTCTCTCAAACCTGCTTACCTAGGACTATATCAGATCATAAACCTATCCTACTTTCTAATCCTGTGGTGGATTGGGGTCCTAGGCCCTTCAAATTTATCAATGCCTGGATCAAATACCCTGCCTTCTTCTCTGATACCAAAAAATGCTGGGAAAATATTCAGGTCATGGGTTCTCCTACATACAAACTTTGGTTCAAACTGAAATCCTTGAAAGCCTTTTATAGATCTTGGAATGTGGAGACTTTTGGGTGGCTAGACAAGATTATTGCGGAGTTACAAGAAGAGATAAATGCATTGGATACTTGCTTTGAATCCAGGGCCCTTACTTCTACTAAGATTTGTCAGAGAGCTTCTCTAAGAGCATTACTCATACAGAAACTTAAGCTGCAAGCAAGGGTTTGGTGTCAAAAGGCCAGGCATAAGTGGCCAAAAGAGGGAGACATGTGCACTAAATTCTTCCATTTGATAGCGAACTTCAATAATTCCAGGAAAAAAATCTCAGTTATTCAAGAAGGTGAGATACTTTATTCTTCCCCTAATAGTATCAAAGAGGTGGCCAAAAATCATTTTGTTGTTAGATTTACTGGTTTTAATTGCTCTCCCATTGATTTATCTTCATTACCCTTCAAGTGTATCTCTGAAACTCAAGCTCAAGATATTGAATCTCCTTTCACTGAAACTGAAGTTTGGGAGGCTATAAAATCTTGTAATGGAGAAAAATCACCTGGACCTAATGGCTTCTCTCTGAAATTTTATCAAACTTGTTGGTCCATTGTGAAAGAGGATATTCTGGCTATGATGGAGCACATTTATCTGGGTGGGGCTTTGGGCAAGGGTTTGAATTCTTCATTCATCACCTTAATTCCAAAGAATAATGCACCCATTACATTTGAGGAGTTCAGACCTACCAGCCTCATAAATAGTACTTATAAGATCCTCTCTAAAGTGCTTGCAGCTAGACTAAAACCCTTGATGAACACCTTAGTGAATGATGTACAATCAGGGTTCATTGCAGGGAGACAAATCATGGATGGAGTATTGATAGCCACTGAATTAATTCATTCCATCAAACACTCCAGACAAGAAGTTGTTATATTCAAAATTGACTTTGAGAAAGCTTATGATCATGTTTGTTGGGAAGCTTTATTAAAAATCTTGACCTGCATGGGGTTTAACTATTTGGAGAGGTTGGATGTCTAATTGTATGCAGGCTTGGTCTTCTGTACTAATAAATGGGTCACCTAGTGAGGATTTTCCACTCTTGAGGGGTTTGAGGCAGGGCTGCTCCCTCTCACCACTGCTGTTTGCTTTAGTGGCAGAATGCCTACATCAACTCATGATTAAAGGCTCCTCAAACAATATGTTCAAAGGTGTCAAGTGCAGTGAAACAGGGCCTGAGATCTCCCATTTACAATTTGCAGATGACACTTTGATATTCTTAGAAGCAGGGAGACAGCAAGTGATCAATTTAAAACACACTCTCAACATTTTACAAAAGGCTACTGGCTTGAAGATCAATTATCAGAAATCAAAGGTGTTATTACTCAATCCTAGCTCAATGGATTTGGAAGAAGTCACTGGAATTTTGGGTTGCAGTTCAATGTCTCTTCCTTTCAATTATTTGGGGTTTCAACTTGGAGCTAATCCTAGAAGACTGAAGACTTGGGAACCAGTAATTCAAAAATTTAAAAACAAGTTAAATCTGTGGCACTCCAAGCCTAGAACTTTTGGGGGAAGGGTGACTCTGATTAAATCCTCACTAAGCTCCTTACCTCTATATTATATGTCATTATATAAAGCCCCCAAAGGTGTGATCAGAGAATTGGAAAAATGGAAAAAGAGGTACCTGTGGAATGGAACTGTATCCAAGAAGGTGTTACACAAATTGAGATGGGATTTAGTGTGCAGACCAAAGAGTGCAGGGGGTTTGGGGATTAAGAAGCTGAATATCATGAATTTGGCTCTTTTGGCCAGGTGGTGGTGGAGATTTGCTGTACAAGAAGATTCTCTCTGGAAATTATTGATCTGTTCTAAATATGGTTGGGATCACACAGCTTGGGATTTATCCAAATTCTCTCTACATAATGGCCAAGGGTATGTGAGTTACATCCAATCCCTTTTGCAGTGTAGCAAATTTGCTAGTGCCTTTGGGGCCTCAGGTCTTTCTTGGAAGGTTAATTCAGGCAATTCAATCAGCTTCTGGGATGATCTTTAGGTCTCTGAGATTCCACTAAAATTTAGGTTTCAAAGACTATACCATCTGAGCCTATAAAAGCATCACACATTAGCCAAAACCTGGGGCATTGGGGAGTGGACTTTGATTTTCAGGAGGGAATTAAGGGGATGGGAGGAGAATGGGCTTGATGGCCTTTGTGATTTAATAAATGTGATATCAATCACCAGTAGTGAACCAGATAAGTTGTCCTGGGTATTAGACCACAAGGGTTTTACTGTGCACAGGATGTATCAGCACTTGGATTTGGAATATGATGAAACCTTGATCTGGCCAACTCTTATTTGGGAACCAAAAATACCTCCTAAAATTGCTGCATTCCTCTGGTTATTGTGTCTAAATGCAGTCCCAACCAAGTGCTTTTTACTCTCTAGGGGCTTATATTCTGACAACATTTGGTGTCCCTTTTGTTTTGACCATCCTGAAGAGCTTGATCATCTCTTCTTAGGTTGCTCCTTCTCCTGGCAGGTGTGGGGTTTAATACTGAATTGGTGGGTGATCAGAGCTGTGTGTGCTGAGGGAATAAAAGAATGGTTCATCTCTTGGAAAAACTTGTGTCCCTTTAAAGCCAAGAAACAATGGGGGTTATTAGTTTCCATTTGCATCTAGAGACTGTGGTTGGGAAGGAACAATCTAATCTTTAACAGCATTATCTCTTCCCCTGAGGAGATACTACAACAAGTTCAGAATGATGCTTACCAAATTTTTTGGGCTGATTTTGATCAAGATTTCTCTTTTAGCTTTTTATCATGGATCAACAATCCTGTGGAGTGTTTTAAGAGAAAATGATTGAGGCTGGTGTCTGGTTTAGGTGGTACTGGTATGGATCACAGTTGTTGGGGTTGGGGTTTTGGGTGGGTAAGGGAGGGTTTGGGGACTGTGGTGAGGTTTTGTCTGTGTTTCATTGGGGTGGTGAGTATACTTTTGCTTCAAAGAGTGCTTATTTTGGTGTGTGGGTACTAGGATTGTTCTGAGGGGGTAGTTAGTGGTCATTGCTAGGTTCTGAGGTTTGGTTGGTTTCAAAACTGATCTAGGCTTTGGTGTGTCTCACAGAGGATATCTGTGATAGTTTAGTCTCACACTTTTGAGGGTATAGCTTGGTTTAATTTGTGTTGGTTTGACTGCTGCTCTCTCTTCTTTGGCAGAACTCTGGTTGGGGGAATTTTCAGTTTGCTGAAAATTACCCTTGGTGATTTTCTGCAGCATTTGGAGGCTACATCTATGGGTTGTTGGTGCATTTTCTGGAAATTTTGTTGGACAAAATAGGTCTTCATTTGGCAGACTCTGCAGTACTTGGGAGTGTTTCTTTTGGTTTGTCAATACTGAAGTGTACAATGGGGTAGATTTGAACTGTAATAGGGTGAACAAGTCATGTTGTTTTGGGGTAATATGGGTGACTTGCATTGCAAGTTTGGTAATGGTGTCATTTTTTGAGTTGAAGAACAATTGTAACATAATTGGTCCACTGTATTTGTGAGTTGCTGATAAAAAAAAAGTAAAATTTGTTACATCTCGTTTATTCATAAGATTGTGTCTTTTATATCAACAATAGTGATGAATTTTGTATGATATCGGTTTAAATTTGAAGTTTAAACTAAATATAATAAAAGTATTTTTTCCTTAAGATATTTGAAAACTACAAATTTTAAATCTTAAATTGCTGGCTGATCAAATAAAAAATCTTAAATTATAAGAACCTATAAATAAAAAAGGGTTAATGTCATCCAACTACCCTATCACCTGAGTACCCCTAACCAATCTTTGTGACACATCAGTACCCTAACGAAACATTTTTTTTTTCAACTTAGTACCCGCCATTAGTTTTCCATCCATTTTGGATGAAAAATAGTCATGTGTCTGGCACATGACCCCAATTTTATAAAAAAAATACCCAAAGTACCCCTTATTTCTTTAAACCATAATTAATTGATAAAATGAAATCTGATTTTTAAAAATAAAATTTTATTTTTTATAAAAAATATTAACTTTTTAAAAAATAATAAAAAAATAATAATTTTTGAAATCTGATTTTTAAAAATAAAAATTAGTTTTAAAAAAATTATAATTAGTTTTATAAAAAATAGAGATTGATTCTTAAAATAATTATGAAATCTGATTTTTATAAAGAAAAATCTTATTTTTTAAAATAAAAATTGATTTTTAAAATTAATTTTAATTTTTATAAATTTAAAAATAATTTTTATAAAATAAATAAATAAAAATAATTTTTGAAATCTGATTTTTAAAAATAAAAATTGATTTTTAAAAAAAAATAAAAATTAGTTTATTTTAAAAAAATAAAAATGATTCTTAAAATAATTAAGAAATCTGATTTTTATAAAATAAAATCTGATTTTTAAAAATAAAAATTGATTTTTTTTAAAAAATATTGATTTTTAAAAATTAGTTTTAGTTTTTATAAATTTAAAAACTAATTTTTATAAAATAAATGAATTAAAATAATTTTTGAAATTCAATGGCATGAGTTTGAAAATTTGACTGTTAGTGAGGGGTACTTTTGACTTTTTATGTGTTTGGATGGAAAAATGGATGAAAAATAGACAGAAACTAACGACAACCTTTCGTTAGGGTACTGATGTGTCACAAAGTTTGGTTATGGTACTCAGGTGAAAACCAATTATTTTTAGGATAGTCGGATGACATTAACCCAATAGAAAATAATACCTCTCAAGCATATTTTCTCAAATATCACTTTATATAACCATGCATAATGAACTTACTAGTAAAATGTACAAAATACTCTCATACACTTAGGTATATGCAATGTTTTACCAGTACAAATAGAAGACTAGAGCATATGGTCAGCTCGTTTATGCCGTGAATATTTTTGTGTTCTTTATTGTCATATTCTTTTTTTTAAAACGTAATTGTCATATTCTTTAGGGGAAATTTTAACATAATATCCCGCCAAATAGTTATTTATAGGATAATATCCTATCTTTAATGTTTTTATAATATAATACCCTGTCAAATATTTAACCACAGTTTGATTTATAATTTATAATTTTCTGTTATTTTTCGAGTCCACTTTGTGCTTTGATTGTTTACCAGGTGTCAACTTGATGAACTTCTTGTGATCCTCTGTGATGAATTGGTTGAAAAAAGCATCCAACACTACAACATCTTGGTCATACAATTGATTGTATTTCTTATTCCATGGAGGGTATCTTGAAGATGATGCATGCAAAGCCATAATATGAGAAATCTCAGTAAATAAACAATGCTAGTAATAAGTTATATAAAGATAAAGTGAAGATACTATATTTATATTTATAGCTTGCTTGCATGTTTAGTCAGGTGAGCCTCTTGATTAGGTCATTGAAGTATTTCTTCGTTATTGGCTCATATGGCGAATGTATATTATGTTCTATTTCTGAATCATTTTTAACCACTTTTTTCATCTCCACATAAACATTATAATAAGAAACAGGAATCTGTCTAAGAGGGTCCAATTGACGTTTTCCATCACATTCATGCTCTTCCGTGTTGTTAGGCAATCGAAAATTCTTCTTTGCATACTTCATCTTCAGCTTGTACGATGCACATGTGATGATGGGATATGATAACTTCATTTTATTCGATGATTCATGTGCACAGTTGGGATCTAATAATTTCCTCCTCCTCGTTGATGATGTAGGTATAGGAGGAACTAAGGGTAAAGGTGCAACCCACAATCGTCATTCTTGTGGTGTAGGTGCATGTTTATACACCATAATTTCCATGGAATTGGTGTATGTGGCAGATTTAATATCATGAGGGTCTCCCTTCTCCGTACTGTCCTTAACAAGATAGGAATCAGTCTCATGAGGGCCTTCCTCCTTTCTCTATTCACTTGAATGTCACCTTCTCCGTCTTCATCTTGTTTGTCACAAAGGTCTCCCCTATCCATAATGTCCATTTCATCTTCTTGATCTTCATCTCCTTCTTCTACATCATCATTTCCCTTCGGAAATTCCTTCTCATCTTCATCTTCAGCTTCTCGCTTAGTAGGACCTTTCAAATTAGCCTTCTTCCTTCCCATCATGAGTTTAAAATATTCCTTGAAGCTTTTAAGCTCATCCATCACCTTTGTCTTAAATATTTTAAGCTCATACTTCAACTCTGCCTTTAACTCTGCCTTGAAGCTTTTAAGCTCATCCTTCACCTTTGCCTTGAAGCTTTTTGGTTCCTCCTTCACCTCTGCCTTGTTGCTTTTTAGGTGATCTAATGATGATGGTTAATCTATTGCCTGATCCACTGGCTCATTCAGTGGGCATCAGTAGCCTTATCTGCAGTTCCAACATATTCTTCAGTGTCTTCTTTAATGCCAGAGGATGTCCATTGCATATTGCCTCAATTTTTTTAACACCTGCATTATCGCATCCAACTCCTCATTCGAGTTCAATTCCACAATCTCGTTAGAAAAACTATCATTATATGGTCGGGCTGTTTCTGCATCAATAGGCAGTGGGATGGTTATAATTGTTTGACAACAAAAAAACAAATCACATTACTAGCATATAAACCCCAGTATTTGGAAAATAAGCCACATTACTAGTACATAAATCTCAAGTACTAGGACATACACCCCAGTACGACCATTACTAGGACATAAACCACAATAACCACATTACTAGGACATAAAGCACATTATTAAGACATGAACCCCAGTACTACAACATCGACACCAGTACTAGACAAGAACTACAAAATAAATGAATAAAAACATATTTCTACATATCCAACAATGCAAATCTAAATCTAAATATAAATATACATAAATTACAAACCTCAGGCTTTGCCCCGTCCAATGCCTCTTCCACTGCATCGAAGGATGGTAGTCTACTGTGCGCCTTGACCCATCTACACATCCTCGGCAAATGATTGTTATTGGGACGAGGTACACCAAGGACACCGGTTAATGCAGGTATGCATTGAATGTCAATATCTGCATACACAGAACAAAAAATTGTGAGAAATTCCATGTACACAACTTAAATAGTTCCAGGAGATAAATTGTGCCAATGTGCTTACCGTTATGGTGTACACGAAACCAGAATATGCCTCTGTGATGACCTCTTTCTTGTTTCCCTTACTAACACCATGTGCATCAACTTTACTAACCACCCTTTTGTGTTTCACATACTTCAACACAGTCTGAAAGGAAACAGTTCCCCAAGGGTATTGGTTGAAGTTCTCCACGTTATCAATCAATGATAGAGATCTTTTATCGATTACGTTGTCAGATCTGTCCTCGGGGGTCAAAACTCCTCCAACAAGAAACAACAATGACACCCTGATGATATCCATGTCAACCATATTAGGATGACCCTTCTATAAGAAGTCATCAACTAACTACTTCAGTTTCTGCTTCATGTTCTTCATATTAGCTGGAACATTCGGGTAGTGGTTCTTCAAGAAAATTGAATCCATATAATTTCTTTTTGAAACCCCCTCAGTTGGAATTCCTCCACAAAGCAACCCAGTTATAAGAGCATACTCCTCCAAGTAAAATCTCATTAGCGTCCCATTGATTACAAACCACCTCTCTGGTGTTCTGTTGATATCGGCTTCTCTGACCAGAAGCGCCCACAAGATTGTAGATGAAAAATCTATATATACATCCACCTTGAGACCAAATTGAGTTCTTCTCAATTCATTGAGATGCATATCATTATCCTGCAACCTTGATAATTGAGTCCGAATGGTCCTTGCCATTGAAACTGGTTGACTTCTGCTAGATATCTTCCATTCATAACAAGAGTCCTTGGTCCATACTGGCTTCACCCGAGAGAATTGTTGTGGTTCACTAGAGCTTCCCATTTTTGAATTACAGAATACAAATATTGATACAGGGAATAAAAACTTGATAATGAGTTAAATTGCATAATAAAACGACTCTTATTCTGGGTTAAATTGCTGAATACAAATACCAATAATAGGGATAAAATCTCGCTACTAGGTTAAATTGCAGAACAAAAAATGCGATACTCAGAATAAATTTTCGATATTGTGCACCGGTAACACAATTGGAACCTTAAATCAACACACCATACGACCAATCTCCAAGTTTGCTTCCATATACATGCATTACACTATATACGTATGAACTAGGAACAATGAACAATCATAAACCCTAACCCGACTACACATGTAGAAAATACACAGAACTTTAAACAAGTTGGGCGTATCAGTCTGTACCTAGGTCGTGGATGTGCCTGGTAGCTCCGTTGGGTTCTCGGTGCCGTCTATACTCATAATCGAAAAACGTATATGAATGGGTGTTGTAGAAGAAGTCGAATCGTACAAAGTGGTGCTCAAGAAGAAGAAGAAGAAGAAGAAGAAGAAGAAGAAGAAGAAGAAGAAGAAGAAGAAGAAGAAGAAGAAGAAGAAGAAGAAGAAGAAGAAGAAGAAGAAGCCTGATATTGGGGGTTTTCGATCTTAGGATCTATTGGATTGACACTTGGAGGAAAAACTGAAATAAGGGTAAAGAGGTAATTTCACTTGTATAAAAGATTAATACATAAAAAAACAAAATGGCAATTTGGGTAATATATAAGAAAAGGAAAGTGAAATTTTGGGATTTAAGTGAGGGTAATAACGTACATTCACGGTTTAAGTATGCACAACACTTTATGCCAAAATATGGAGGTCATGCTCTTAAAGATATTTCAAAATAAGGTCATTTAGCTAAATGTCCCATTGATATTTCTCAATCACCTTGCTTGTGGTAGGGTCAGCACCACCATGTATCGGTTCGTCTCATGTCACATTGGATGACTTCCAGCATACTCGTTATACACAGAGTCCTCACACCTATCCGAGAGAGGACACTAGAGGTTGTTAACCAGAACGGTGCCCAATCCATCTATGCCAAAAACAACTCATCAAGGAAGGACTGTCACGCCACAAATCCGGTTTTGACCGGACTCGAGATGTGAACTAAAAGTAAAGAATAAATAGCAATTAAAAGAAACAAATAATACGAAAAGTTGTAAATTGAATAAAACCAAAAATAAGAGTCAACAGCTCAGTTCGACAATTAATGACAAAAGTAAATAAACAGTTAGTACGTCTCAAATCCCAAATCCCAAATCCCAAAGAGCTCCCGAGCCTTGAGATCACCTTTGGCACTACTCAAGAAGGAAACCTGTACAAACAGTAAACAAGCAGAGGGGTGAGCTTACGCTCAGTAGGAAAAAGGAGTAAAGTAAAATAACCCCGTTAAAGTATAAAATCAAATTATGCAAGTAATCAAAGTTAAAAGCTAGAACGATTTGTCGAAAGATGTTGTAAATATAGATCAATAAAAGTTCCAACGCCTTAACGAAGATAACCTCAAGGAAACCAAACGGAAACTAACGAATGTAATACTTTAGCGAAGATAACACTCGAGGATATCAATAAGAAGAAATAAGTTTATCAAAGGAATTAATTTAAAGAAATACACAATACTGGAATGTTTAATATTGAATTCCAAGACTTTGATCCGTACACAGACTAGTACATCATATCAGGAAGCCCCTCGATCCGGAGGGAAACACAATCATCGGGATTTCTGAAAAAGTTCCCTAGGGACGCACGTTCTCGGAAGTCCCTGAAAATGTCCCCAAAGGACCCTAGATCATCGGGATAAAGTGAGTCTCTCCGGAACACGTAGCATCAGAATAAGGCAATAAAGTATCGTTCCGGAACATCCGTCGGCCTCAGTCTTCCCGGAACACGTAGCATCGGGTATGACAATAATATCACGTAGCATCGGGTTGAAACCAGTCTTTCCAGATCACGTAGCATCGGATAAGACGATAATACACCATACCAGAACATCTCTCGGTCTAGGTCTTCCCGGGTCACGTAGCATCGGGATGGACAATATTGTAAACATATCGGGCCGACATAACTGCTCGGTAAGTAAACAACAAGGACACGCAATTCCCGACATGGCACAACACACAAACTCATACTAGCAACCAAGCTTACCGGCATAACTTACCAACCACATATCATCGGTCTATCATTCACCCGATCATATCCTTAGGCACAACTAATTCACATTCAAACAACCATTCAACCAATCACATCGCATTCATTTCATTCATTCAACCAATCACATCGCATTCATTTCATTTATAGAATAATTAACTTAATTCTTCTAGTTTAGTGTGACTCTTAAATTAATCTAAGAACGGAGCATGCATCGACCTTAAAACGAATAAACATCGGTAAATACAGTCAACAAGCAATCTTAAGGCTCGACATAGCCATTCTACCAGCACGGCAATTTCCCAAGATATTGAAAGCGGTTAACTAGTGAATCGCATCCTATATGCACACTAAGACTCGTCCGGTTATTGTTATAATTGAAATACGGTTATTCTAGTGAATCACATTCTATATGCAATCTAGGACCTTTCCGGTTATTAATTATCCTGTAGGCATATTATTAGCATTCTTAAATTAGGAGTGGAGTTTACGGCTTTTCCCTACCTCAAGACGATACAACAGCTGCGTCTCCTAGCTGCTGACGTCCTGGCCTAACTCCGGTCTTCTCGGGCGAAGTCCGCGAAGTCCAAGTCTGGGTTTTAACAGTTAAAGTTCAATATCAGTCCAGGTCCGGCTAGATCAGTCCTTTAAATTAACAGTTCATCTTTTAATTAAACTGGTAGGTCCAAGAATTATCTGATTTTAGTCCCAATCGTAATTAAATTAATTAAGTCTTTCTGTCCGACCCGGCCGACCCGAGTCTGACCCGAACCCGGCCCGAATCTGGAGACTGGACCCGAAACCGATCCGGATCCGAGTCCAGACCCGGACCGACCCGAGTCTGACCCAAACCCGGGTCCAGACCCGAGTCCAGGATCCAACTCAAGTCCGGGCCGAAGGCCCAAACTCGAGATGGAGACTAGACTTGGTTCTGGCACAAGTCCGGTTCCAGGCCCAGGCCCAGGCCCGAGCCCAGCTCTGGACTGATCCAGGCCCGTCCGTGGCTCGGTTCAAGTCCAGGCCCGTCTCTGGCCTGAAACGTGAACGGAGGTGACAACGCTAGGGTTTCGGCTCAGTTCCGACGACGGCGGCGGCGCCGGGAAGTTCGACGGCGGTTCTCGACGGCGGTGGAGGCGTCAGGAGCTCGGGAACTCGATGGGAAGGGTGGTTGGGGCGAGACCCGAGCTCTCCCGGCCAGATCTGACGGCCAAAGGGCTCATTGGCGTGAGAGTTCCAGATCTAGAACTCGAGAGTCCCGACGACGGTCTCCAACTGCTCCCGACCCCAGACGAGCTCGGAGCTCGAGATTTTCCGGCGAAAAGGGTGGTGGGGAAGGTGAAACTGGTGAGGAATCGAGCTCATCGTTGCTGGAAAGACACAGCGAGGCTCGAATCGACGGCGGCGGTGGTGAGGGTTTCGAATCGAAGAAGGAGACGGGTGAAGGGCTTCTCTGGGTTGAGGTTTTGTCGCGGTGGAAGCAGAAGAAGGAGAGGAAGGAAGAGAATAATGAGAAGAAGGTGGATCTGGTGTCGGAGAAGAAGGGAGATCGACGACGCTGCTCTGGTTCGGTTCGCGAGAGAGAACGCGAGAGAGAGAGAGCAAAGGCGAAGGTTGAAGACGCGTTGGGAGTCGAGCTACGAAATGAGGACTGAAAGGTCGCGTTTTAGGGTTAGGGCGTTTGGTTTGGGCTTGACATTGAAGTGGGCTGGGTCTGCTCCGGCCCAAAGCGCGGGTCTGGCCTGTCCCAGCCCAAATTCATTTCCCTTTTTTTTTTAATTTCTTCTCCCTTTTTTTTGAAGTCGATCCAAGATTCGACTCGTTCCCCAACCCTACGAAGTTCCCAACACTAAATTATCGAGCTAAATACTCAGGTCTTTACAAGGACAAATTAAGCATCCAACTCGGTCTTTCGTAGAATACTCTCTGAGTGGTCGTCACTCACCTGACACAATTCGTGAAAAGAAAGTTCATTTGTTTTTCCATTGACGTCTAACCCGCTAAAGGTTTTCATTCCAATTATTTATGTTCCTAGTTATATTTTTTCATATTCTTCAATTAGTATACACTACTGTAGAAAACCACTTGGCTGACGGATAAAATGGATCTGTCACTAAAGTTTTGGCACTTTAGCTATGGATACAGATGTGTCTTTCAAGACCCTTTCAGCAGTAGTGATTGTATTTCTGTTTTCTGTAACTTTCGGATATCATTATTATTAGGGTTAATTACATTGACCTACCCCGAACTATGCATGTTTAATGGATAAATACCCCAAACTTTTTTCGTAACGAATACGCACCCCGAACTAACATTTTGTAACAATATCCAACATTCCATCCAATTTTTCAATTATTTACCGTTCATTTTTTCAGAAATCCAGAAACTACCATTCATGTCACAACCTTAAAACCAACTCCAACCCTAAATCTCCCTCAACACTAAAAAAATGCATAGAAAGTGGATATACAAATGGATGTTGTTACAAACTGTTAGTTTAGGGTACATATTCGTTACAAAAAAAATTCAAGATATTTATCCATTAAACGTATATAGTTCGAGATAGATCAATATAATTGACCCTTATTATTAATACCACGTTTACATTCGAAAAATCTATGAATACGAAGCTACATTCACAAATCGTCCGGTTTCAAATCATTTCTCTCAAATTGTACTTCTTCTTTTTTGAAACGAGAGCAAATAAATTTTATTCATCATGACAAAAATTCATAAACATAACTTGGGTCCCTGACCCTGAGTTCGAGTATTTGTCCAAAACCCCCGTAGGGTTTTTGGCACACTTGACCCATATTGTTTGATCGCTTTTGTATCAGTGGCCAATAAAGACCACAAAAACAGAAAAACGAACATAACAACCTAAAGAGCTTGCGATGCCAATTCGTTTGGAACCCCATAAATTTTGTAGCGAGGGCTCCCGGTATTGCTAACTCTCCGGCTTGAGTCGCTGGAATGTTTACTTGTGGTGCGGAGGACGGAGCGTACGCTCAGTGCTCCGGATGTGACTTCATCGATACTCTATGCAGAAGCAAATTGATCAGCATCGGGTAGACCCAAAATGAGCCATCCAGTCTCGAGGTGACCGACTTTGGTGTTCGAGGATGTAGATCCCGACCTAACATCCCTCCTCCCGGGTCTCAAATCCAGCGACCCTCCATGAACGCTCCGGTCACGGCCATGTTGATGCTCGGGTTTGATTGAGCTTGTCCGAGAGCTACGTGGGGTCGGTGCCAAGTCGACCAGATCGGTGGTTGCACACCGTTGCCGATGGCGTGGATAGCGAGGAGACCGATGACGACGGCGTGGAGAACAAGGAGACGGATCTGTGGCTGGCAGCAGTGGCGTGGATAGAGGGAGAACTGATCCGTGGACGGAGGCGACCGTGGTGTGTGAAGGTGACTGGAAGCCATGGAGATGGGGATTGAACCGTGGTGGCTGCGTGTGAAGAGGGAGGATGGGACAACCTTGACGGTTCTGAAGTAACCCTTAGGGTTCATGCACTCCTGAGTAGTCTCTTAGAACTTTTTTTTAACTAAGAACCAAAATAAAGAAGAAAAGGAAGAGAGCTTTCCATCGAACTCCATGGTTAAAGCTATGAAGGCCATCGACGGCTAAGATTTCGTAAAGGGAAAATTTCAGAACCTAGACTATCATACTGTTGTTATAAATCATGAAAGGAGATAGATAGGACTCTAGGTACTCTATTATTACTTCAAATTGTACTTCTTAATTGTCTTTATAAAACTTTAAGGCACCAGCACTATA
Organism: Erodium maritimum; assembly: GCA_963921825.1. Classification (NCBI taxonomy): domain Eukaryota; kingdom Viridiplantae; phylum Streptophyta; class Magnoliopsida; order Geraniales; family Geraniaceae; genus Erodium; species Erodium maritimum. The sequence goes on from OY997590.1 coordinate 76,466,783, forward strand.
CTTTCTGGAACCAATAGGCTACAGCTAATCATCGCCTCATGCAATGAGTATTGTTGGACCCTTTCAACCCAAACTATAAAGTAATCCGTAATACGACCATTGTTGGACCAATCAAAACCTCCAAAATTCAGGCATCATTTATTATTTTCTTCCAACTTATAATTATTATTTTTTGAAATAATCCAACTTATAATTAATATCAAGGTCGAAAATGTATAAATCAATATATAAATTTATAAATTATGTTATTAATTTTATCCATTAAACTCAGTTATGATAAATTAGACTAGAACACGAAATTGAGAAGGAAAAAACATATGCTAGAGTTATCCTAATTTAAACAACTACCATTTACGTTCTTTCATGTATCGTATTACTCTTTTTATTGGGACTGTCATGAGGCTGAGCGGACATACCAGCTCTCGATTTTCTTTCAAGTCTATAGGTAAATCAATTCATGTACTCCTTTTTTATTTCTGAAGATGTGGAATTTAAATTTGCATTCATTGATAAAAAAAACTAATATCATTTGCTTTCTGCCCAAGCATACAAATATTTTAATAAAGATATGTAATTAATTGCCTAGTAAGACATGCAAAAATGTGACATTTCCAATGAAAATGTTGGTGGAAAAAAGACAGACTAGGAAGCAACAACACTAACAGCAACGTGTAAAACCTTGTCATAATATACACAGCTTCATGCTCTTCACTCTAATCCAAATTTGTTTGACTTGTCCTCACCACCAATCCGACAACTCTTCATTTTATCTTCATAGAAATCTCAGCAAAACGTACATAATATTCTGCACCCTTTACGATCCGTTTCTTGATTATTCACAATGAAAACGGTGCTCAGATGCCTTTGTTGTGGCCCGGGAGAGCACAAATCGGAGATCAGGTAAATTATACCGTAATTTAGATTGAACTTTGAGTAATATGATCGTTTTAGTTTAATCTGTTTTTCGTTTTTGTAATTTATTCGTAGTATGATGAAGAACAATAGGGATTATCCATGGGAAATATACCCTTTAAAGGAGCTCTTGAACGCGACCAACAACTTTCATAACGACAACAAAATCGGTGAAGGTGGTTTTGGAAGCGTGTATTGGGGACGAACAAGTAAAGGCGTTGAGGCAATAACATCACCATGTTAATTTATCATCAATTTCAATTTAATTTGAAGTAATGGTTTTTCTTATAATTTTTTGTTGCGTGTATGTTCCAGATTGCAGTTAAGCGGCTAAAGGTGATGAGTGCAAAAGCTGAGATGGAATTTGCAGTAGAAGTGGAAGTTCTTGGTAGGGTGAGACACAAGAACTTGTTAGGTTTGAGGGGATTTTACGCAGGCGGGGATGAGAGATTGATCGTCTATGATTACATGCCGAATCATAGCTTAGTAACACATTTACATGGCAAACTTGCCGGGGATTGCTTGCTAGATTGGTCCCGGAGATTGAACATAGCCATTGGATCCGCTCAAGGGATAGCGTAAGTAAATCTTCCCTCATCAAGTCATGTTTTCATACCGTCGTCTAACTTTTATAAAGAAATCAGAATGTCCTGATTCAAGAAGAATCAAGGTAAAGAAGCAACGATTACAGGAGCTCTTGAACAGAGCTGAGGGGCCTAACCCCGAAAAACAAGAGGATATAAGCCCAATCCGAAAACAAACAGATATATTCAACCCTCGTCAGTGACCCAATCTTTTTCTTCCAAAGTGAGAGTTGGATCGTCGAACACCTTCTTTTTCGAAACGGATTTAATAAAATATAAATAAGTGTTTAGTTGTTGGATGTAGTATTGATTTTTATGAATGGATTGTGAAGGTATTTGCACCATGTGGTTCATCCTCATATAATTCATAGAGACATAAAGGCAAGCAATGTCCTTATAGACATGGAGTTCGAAGCCAAAGTTGCTGATTTTGGGTTTGCGAAACTAGTACCGGACGGTGTCACGCATATGACCACTAGAGTGAAGGGGACGCTTGGGTATTTGGCTCCCGAGTATGCTATGTGGGGAAAAGTCTCCGAGAGTTGCGATGTCTACAGCTTCGGGATCTTGCTCCTCGAGATCATCAGTGGCAAGAAGCCGTTGGAGAAACTCCCGGGCGGCGTCAAGCGTGACATTGTCCAATGGGTGACTCCTTACGTTGAGAAGGGAGCGTTTGATAGTGTGGCCGATCCAAATTTAAAGGGGAAGTTTGATCCCATCGAGTTGAAGTTAGCGGTGACGGTGGCTATGAAATGCACGGACAGCAGTCCGGAGAAGCGGCCTAGCATGGTGGAAGTGGTGGATTGGCTTAGTGGTGGTGCAGGGAGGAGGCAGAAACAAGTGGGAAGGAGTCCGGGAGAAGGTGGATACGACAATGATAGTGATACGGACATAGAACATTTTGGGACGGAGGAAGAAGTATATGATCGTAGCGAAATGAATTCAAGGTCAAGATTAAAGGCGTGGTAAACCTATGTTGAAATACATATATTGCTTTGGTTGAATTTGAAAACAAAAATGTATACTTAATTGTATGTGTAAGATGTATGAATGTTGATGATTGTCAAAATTTGTGAAAAGCATTAAAATAGTCAATAACAATTACTTTGTACCTGGTCGCACAGGCCGGCTATGAATCATGAGAATGAAACATATCATATTTACGGTAGGAAAGAGTTGACCTTAATTAGAACCGAAAAAAATGCTGTTATAAATAAATGATAAACACAAACTTGTCCAAAACGTTTGTGGCCTAAGCTTGCAATCGGCAATCCCTAAGGGTACAACATCACTTTAGAATAATAGATTAATATTGCCACAAGAGGACTTTTCTTTCAAGGCGATGTCTTTAAAGGCGGACTAATCCCTTACGTGACGGCTCATATATGATGAAGTTGTCACGTATAATCAGGGATAGAGTTTTTTTTTTTATAAATGATAGTTTTATTAAAAATCTGTTTATTCTAAGACAGAGAAAAGAAACAAGGATTGTCACAAAAGTTATCCTCCTGATTTACAAAGAAGTCCTACCACAAAATAACAAGGACAGAAAACCGATTGAGATATACGAAACAAACTAACCACGAACAAAGCACCTAAACCAACAAACAACAGAGAAAAAACCACGCAAACTATCAACCATGTCTCATAGAGTTAAAACTCGTCCTCTTCTCCTTCTGTGAGATCCTCCTTCGCACTCAGGGAAGTCGTACCTCGTCATATTCAACCCCTAAAGCCTCTACTTCCTCTGTCCCTACACTTTCGTTGGAGAACAAATCCTTGGAACCTTCAGTGACAAATTGTCTTCAAATCTCTATTCTACGATGTGTTGCGAGAATATCACAGTCGTCTTTGGTTGTCATTTACATGTTTTTATTATTATTTTTAATCAACGATGTTTCATAGATGTCTTTATTAATTGGTTACATATCATTTACATGTCTTATGAATTGGTCAAATATTATTTTCATTCTTTTACAAATTGATTGCCGATCTTTTAAAGTATTGATTATCATTACTTGGTTTTTATGATAACCAATACTTTAAGATCATTTATTGTTCATGACTCAACATAAAATTAAGTTTTTACATTTAATCCAAATATTTAATCAAAAAAATTCCGCATCTCTTTTTGGATAAACTCAAAAATTTTATTAGAAAAAAATTAGATCCAAGCAGGATCTAACCAAAGATAACCATTACAAGGGGGCTCTCAGAAGGAGCTGCGGGAACAATAATCCGAAACAAAAACCCATGAAGGGAACAAAAATCAACCATATATGACCCACTCTTCACCATCCGATGTCAAGGTCAGATCATCAAAAGCTTTAGCTGAATGAGCTTACTGCTCGGCTTTAGTTTGTAAAATTTGCTTCCCAATGTCCACAGGATTTACAATTCTCGCACGAGCCAAAGAACCTGATGGTTTAACTTCAACAGTGTAGGAATCCGTTAAAAAAGGTGGAGGTCGACTCTGGCGATTCGAAGTTCTAGACAACTGCTTCGAATGACGACCCTTAAACGGAGGCGGTTGCAAAAGCACCTCCTTCCACGGACTACTCTGATGAACCTCGGTAGATATAGAAGCAGGAACCGACGAAGTTGGATCTCGGGTTTTAGATCCCTGATCCATAGCAGCGACCATATCAACCATAGGGCCTGTTGACAAATTTGGGCTCAGAACAGGCCCAAAACCAGGCCTTATAAAAGACTTTAGGACCCCGGGCTCTATTATAACAACTGGCCCACTATCAACCCCCGACCCAACTTCCTCAACCGGCCCACCTACGCCTTCTTCTACCTCACGCAAAGCGCGAGTTTCTGTAACAAATCCCATCGAAACCGGCGATTCTGTAACAACCAACGAGTCCGATACGATCCCACCTTCAAATCTAATCCCACCCGTACCCAACAGAGTTGACTGATTTTCAATTGAGATCCCATGAATTACGGGATCACGGATCGCACCCGAGACCTGTGAACTAGACCCACCCGGAACAGCACCATCGGCGACCACCTCCGGTGAATCTCCGACGATCATTACCGGTTGAGGTTCCTCTCCAATCTGCATACTCAACTCTCCCACACCCAAAACTCGGTCATTCTGCACCACCTCAATGCTCTGTTTCAGAGAGCACATCTCCGATATGACCTTCCGACGTCGGGAAATGGCTACAAACAACTTAAACATGTTGATCTTATACCCATTAAGACTATTTGCTTCCTGAGACACATCATCCTGAGATGTAAACCGAACAAACCCAGATAAATTACCACTTCGGTTCGGACGCCGCAAAACAGAGCATGACGAAACCTCGTCGTAAGCTCCGAAAACATTGTGAACCCACTCCGGTTTGGTATCATATGGAAAATTACAGACAAATACTTCATTCCTCTGCAACTCAAAAATCGTCTTCTTTGAACGACGAGTGCGTACGATGCGACGAGTTTCACCAGTCACAATCTCACCGACACCGGGCGCAACATAAGGCATGTCAACCACCTCATCAGCCGGGGCCGAACTCCGTGCAGCAGCCTCCTCATCAACAATCGGAGACGACTTGGATGTACGGGCTCCATCCTTTGTTTCATGATGACGCTTTAGTCGAAGAGAATGTCGAAACACCTTCTCCTTAGGACTCTTATTAATTCTTAACCTTGGAAACATGCATCCCTGAGCACATTTTAAGTGAAACATCATTGCTACAGATGCTCTAAATGGTTGTGTTAAGTGAAACATCATTGCTACATCAATGAAACATCATTTTATGTGAAACATCATTAACTACAAAAAAATCATTGCTACAGATGCATCCCTGAGCACTAATTATCATTGCCGAAGAAACTAAACTTTGGAAGTTGGGCTTTTCCCGTAATTATGCAAACTGAGCTTAAAATGAGAGTGTTTTAAACTTATCTGTATTAAATGGGCCTGTATGGCCCAATACAGTTGCGTATCTCAAACAGTTCATGTTCCATTCTTTCTATTTGTTCCATAAGTTGGGTTCAGAGTCAACCCATCTAGGTTTGGACCAAGCTAATCTTCATATTCTCGGCCCCTCCGTAAGCCAGCTTAATGACAAATTTGATCCACTTAATTCTCTTTCGGCTCTGAAAAATAGGTCTGCTAAATTTTAATCTACCATTCTGAAATGATTGTTCACTTATGTATGAGTTACTACATTTCTACTTCCAACATTAACGTAAACAATGTTACAAACGAAGACATTCTGGGACAAATGTATAAATTATTTCTCATGTAAACAGACGCAACATATGAAATATTGTTGTTAATTATGTACAATAATTGAGGACAAATCTAATAGAAAGCACTCTTATCCTAAAAACTGTGTGAACCAATCCTACCCACACACCCTTTAGATGCAACATTCACCATAATGTCACGTCATCACCCCCAATTCCACCAAAACTCACGCCACTTTCTTCCTTTCTCACACAAGCAAGGGCATAATTGTAATAGCATGGTGCCATGTGGACAAGTGTCCATTTTTTTGTTCAACAATTCACTAATTTAATCATTCCCGCTTCGTTTCAACTCCAATTAGCTTCAAACTTGCGCCAATATTTTTCTTTTTCCAAGGGCTTTAAATCAAGATCAGTCATGAATATATTTTGAAGCATGAAAATAAAAAATTATATTGGGGTGATAAAACAATGTTGAGTGTTGATAAATCTTCACTAATAATTTTTTTATATCGGGGTATCAAACTAGTGCTAAAATAGTGTTTAGTGTTGATAAAACTAGTGCTTAGTGTTCATAAAAAAACATGTGATGATGTGATAAAAATCATGTTCGATTTTGGAAAATGAGGTGATAAAACTAGTGTTCAGTGTTGATAAACCCATTGTATAGTGTTGATAAACTCAGTGTATAGTGTTGATAAAAATTACCCAGACTTAACTTTTTTTATAAAGTAGCCCCGAAATAAGCGTGATAACCTAGAGTTTAGTGTTGATAAAAAAACATGTGATGGGATGATAAAAACACATGTAAGTTAATGATAAATATAGTGTTTAGTGTTGATAAAACTAGTGCTTAGTGTTCATAAAAAAACATGTGATGATGTGATAAAAATCATGTTCGATTTTGGAAAATAAGGTGATAAAACTAGTGTTCAGTGTTGATAAACCCAATGTATAGTGTTGATAAACTCAATGCATAGTGTTGATAAAAATTACCCAGACTTAACTTTTTTTAAAAAGCAGCCCCGAAATAAGCGTGATAACCTCGAGTTTAGTGTTGATAAAAAAAAACATGTGATGAGATGATAAAAACACATGTAATTTAATGATACACATAGTGTTTAGTGTTTTTAAAAAGCAGCCCCGAAATAAGCGTGATAACCTAGAGTCTAGTGTTGATAAAAAAAACAAGTGATGAGATGATAAAAACACATGTAATTTAATGATACACATAGTGTTTAGTGTTGATAAAACTAGTGCTTAGTGTTCATACAAAAACATGTGATGATGTGATAAAAATCATGTTCGATTTTGGAAAATGAGGTGATAAAACTATTGTTCAATGTTGATCAACCCAATATATAGTGTTGATAAACCCAGTGTATAGTGTTGATAAAAATTACCCAGACTTCACTTTTTTTTAAAAATCAGCCACGAAAATAATTTTTTTTCGTGCTTCAAAATATATTCATGACTGATCTTGATAGAAAGCCCTTGAAAAAACAAAACTAATGGCGCAAGTTTGAAGCCAATCGGAGTTCAAACGAAGCGGGATAAATTAAATTAGTGAATTGGTAAAAAAAAAAATACTATGATGGTTTTACTAAAAAGCCCTTACCACTTACTAAAAAGTGCTGTTTTTTTGCAGTCAACAAGTCAGCAAATCAATTGCATCTCATCCATCCATTCTTAAAATGAATGGCTTGGAATGGTTCACACGGTTTTTACGTTAAGAAGTGGTTTCTATTTGATTTTTCCTCATAATTACCTTAGGTTTTATAGAAAAAAAGTGTTGAGACATCTTTCAATTCTAGCCACCCTATGTTCGCTATGTCGTCTTCGAAACTATCGTCTTTCATATTCATAACGTCACATAAGATCTTTGTGAGTTTCATAGTCTTACTCTTAGAAGCCCCCATGCTTCTCTCGCGCGCCCATAAATCTTAGTGTCATCGTGTTTGAAAGACGGTGCATCTCCGACGGTGATCTGCTATTATCTGCGGCAGTGGTTCTCCTTTATCTCGTGATAGCTTCCCGTACAGACACGGCTATGAGGGAGCGAGTGTATGACCAGCGACATAGTTGGACCACACCACATATTCTTATTGCCAAGTGATATGGTTTCAGGTGTTTCTGTTGGCCTATGCAATCAGGTGAGGTCTGTTACGCCTTTTCCAGGTCCAATGAGACACCCGCATGGAAGCGGGACATCGGAGAGGAGAAGCTTCCCGCCCTTATCACGTTGGCTATGGTTGATCGTCGTCTTCCAACAATTGCTAAGATCCCTGGTCTACTATCGCACCCCTCATAAAATACAACAATTTTTCCCATAAGTTTAAACGATATTCAGACAATATAGTATGCATCAGGTTGAGTCATAGTTGGTTATCCAAAAGTTTAGAATTTCTTTATCTTGATGATGACCATAATATTCAAAACCCAATTTATTTTCCGATTATATTAATAGGACAAAAAATAGAGATATTGTCTAAAAAATATCCGAGGAAATACTCATATCCATCCTCCGGTTTTGTCTTTTATATGTTTTATTCCGTATGAATTAATAATACAAAAAAGTTTGGATGTGCTAAAAAAGTTTGGGTTTTTAAATTTAAACAAGCTAATACGTAAAAGAGTTCAATAACTTGCACTATTCCCTCTGCGCAAAACCCTAGGCGGCGGCGCCGTGATCTACTATGCTTACGGGATTGGCCATGACTCTTGCCATGGCCATGGCTTTCATGGTGCTTGTTCACCATACCAAACTATGGTATGGACAACTACTACCTCTCTACGGCGCAGCGCCTCCCTCTGCTAGGGTTTGTGTGTTTTGCGATTTTGCTTCGAGTTCCATGGCGGCTTCGTGCGGTGCGAACGTCGGCGAGCAAGACGGCGAGGAGGGGGTTCATTGGGGACCCTGTTTGCCGGAGTCGGACAGTCAGGGACTGGGGTTTGAGGCCGGTTCTGAGTTTCTGGAGGAGGACTCGATGGAGGAGTTGCTTCCGGCGTCTGCGTCGGTGGGGGCGGAGGTCCTCGGGGCCATGACGGGGACGGGACCAGGGTCGGAGACACCGGTGGTGGTGATCACGGGGGAAGACGACCCCGAGCTGTCGGAAGGAACCTGGACGGACAGGTCGGGGGCGACGCAGGCGTGGTGTTTCTCGGCCGTGGAGAAGGCGGGCTGGGTTCCCGGTGGCCGGGTTCAGTCGGGATCGGCCTGTCTTCGCTGCACGCCGGCGAAGGGGTCCCGACCAAGGAGATTAGGGAGCGGGCTGGCGCGGGGCGTGGCTGCTCGTGGCGGCGGCGGTGGGGGTCATGCTCCTTTATCGCTGGCGTCGATGGGGGAGGAGCAAACACCAGCAGCGGTGGGGGCTTCAAGCACCCTCGCCTACAGGAATGAGTGCTGGGAAGGCCAGGGAGGGTTTGGTCAACTGTACCTTCTCCCTGGTGTATAGGTGGCAAGGGTACCACCAACAGTTGATGAGTTACTTCTCTACCATTTCGGGGTCAGCAATCCCGCGTTCAGGAGCCCTACCATTATCAGTTAAGGTAGGACGACGCACGCTGACATACCGGGGGAGTAACTGGTCTACTGTTGTTCGTCTATCCTCTGATCTGCTCGGTCAGTTTCTTCTTGTTGGAGTATACTGTATCGGTATCCCCGGATGCTACCGCAGTCCCACCCCCCCCCCCCCCCCCCCCCCGACCGCAATTATGCTACAGAGCAGTTTTAAGTTTTCTGCACTTGTCTTTCCAATTATGTTAGCTTGGTTTATGTACGGTGAACTCCATGTGTGGGGTCACCAAGTTATTTTACATTAATGATATTTCCATTTCCTCTAAAAAAAACAGATTTCAATAGTTTTTTTTAATCAGCAAATAGATAAATATCCTAATCTTTGAGAATAAAGGAGAGGACAAGGGACTACTCGCTTCTGTTGAGACCCTCCTACTCGTTATGTCGAGCCTCAAACCTAACCCTAGGGAGCTATCCCCTATTTCTGAGTCTGTCGGTGGCGGGTGGTCGTTGTCGCAGTGCCTTGTCTCATCCATCCCTGTAGCCATGCACGCTTCCTCTTGGTGTGTGCCAGAGGTGTGGCTTCAAAATCCCCCGCCGAAGCTGAAGCCGTCCTCATCTCGTGCGATTCCTTCACTCCCTCCATCCATAAGCCCTCGTCTGGCGGGGCGGGCATCGGGCTGTCATCGGGATCGACCAACTGGGTCGTCGGCTCCTCCACGTCGGGGATTCGCATGAGGGCATTTTTGGTCTCCACGCACTGATATCCTCTTCCGGCCTCCACGACCACAGGCCCAAGACCTTGCTCTGGGTTCCTTTTCTCGACGCTTGATTCATGACCTTGCTCTGGGCCCTTTCTCTCGGTGTCCACAACGGCTGAATCATGACCTCGCTCTAAGACCGATGCCGTATGGGGGAGATGAGTCTCTCACTTGTCCGCTTTTTCCAAGTCCCCAACCCTAGGATGAGACTCAAGGCCTGGGTCTGGAGTGGCCTCGGGCGTTAGGTGGCCGGTCAACCGGATTGAAGGAGCTGAAAGACTGGGCCTCGACAACTATCAGGGTGCAACGACAGATCTTACCGAGGAAAGGTTCTCATGGTCTCCGACGGTAAGCTCGTCTCCCAGGACTGGCCGGCGCACCTGGGGATCTGGGTCGCTGCGGACGCGGTGTCAGCAGCTGAGCCCAGTGGAGTCCATGCACCATCGCGCGATGGCATGCCCGATTACCGAGGCTAGGGACCACTTCCCGTTTAAAGACTATTCGCTGGCTCGCATGGGTTTGCTGTGGTGGTCTCCGGTAAAGGGTCCTAGAACCTCTCGTGGGTGCCCAAGGGTGGCTCGTGAGCATAGCAGGGACCCAATGTCCTTGGATCCATTACCTAAGCCTGGGGGATATCGCGAGTGGGGTAATGGGGTATCCCTGGATCCGTTACCTAACCCGGGATCCGGCCTCGGATAGGGGATATGCCTCTTAGGGATGTTCTCTGCTGATTCGATTGATGGGACCCTGGGAAACGGTCTGGGTGGGTTTGGTGGAAGAGGTCGCGAGTCTTTCTGCTCCTGGCCTATTAGATTGCAATCATCCTCTGCAGGGGGGATGCGGGATGGCGAGAGTTATGGTGTCAGCAGCACTAGAGGAGAAGAGTTTCAAGCGAGTCACAGTTCAGGCGAGGGCTGGGATCCAGCCTCGCCGGGACCCATGAGTACACTGGCAGGGCTCAGGGACAGGAAGGAGTCACTGAGGATACCCTGTCAACCCTTCGCAGCTGATGGACACATGTTCGGTTTTTCAACAGAGACAGTGCGTCGCCCTCGGGTGACCCAACTGTTTACCGGCCCTACCTTTAGCGGTGTTCATCAGTTTTATTTCATTTTCTAGGTCTTAGATTTTGGTTGTTTTTTCAATATTATCCAGTCTTTTCGTTTTCTAGTATTAGGTCGTCTGTGCGGCATATCTCAAAAACGTCATGAACGTTCGTGTAGTTACAAGGTTATTATGCTTGACCCGACAGGGCTTTCAGACATGTACTGACTCTTTTAAATGGAATACAAATTTCATTACTACTATAAAAGGAGAGGACAAGGGAATAAACCCCTGAGAAGGAATTACACAAAAATGCCCCCAAAGCATAGAACAATACAACAGGAATGAGTCTAACACGCTCATATACCCCGATTTACCACATATGGAGCACAAAAAAGGAAGAAAAAACAGCAAGAGGAAGGGACACAAACTTAACACCTTTGAAGATACAAACAAACACAACAACATGGCATCACGCTCGTTGGGCCAGAAACCAGACCCAACCAGAAAAAAACCCTAAAAAACGAGCCCTTATCCGAAGCGTCGCTCCACAGCCGAACAATCAGAACCAAGGACGAAGACGCCACCACCACAATCAACCTAGCACGTCGGGGAACCCCTGTGGCCAGTACCAATGTGAAGAGCGGAGGCTTGACATCCGTTCTCGTCGTCGAAAAGACGATGAGAGGAGCCGGGCCCAACGGGCATCAACGAACTACAGAAAAATCATCCCCACCACCGGAAAAAACAAAGAAACTCCTACACTACTTGATTATTAGTGAAATAATCCGCCTGAGCCAGCACCCGCGAAGATTCTTGAAAAGAGTTCGGCTCTAAAATCTCAGATCTCGACCAAACGAAAAAGAAGAAGGTAAAGAACCGAAACAAGAGAAGAGAGATTCAGAGGGGAAGAGGGCGACCAGATTACGGATACCCTATATCTAGGAAAAAAAGGTGGGCCAGAGAAGAAACGAAAGGTCAGGTAAAGGAGAAGGGAGGGGGGAAGGAAGGGAAGAGGGAGAAACACAGCCTTGAATCCTTGATTCGACCTCAATAAGAGGCCGAGACGGCCAGGTCTACGGCTAGAAGAAACTGTTTGAGGGCTTAGTCGAAACCAAGGTCGAGAGAAAAGACGGTGAGGACGATCGGAGGCAAAGGGGGAGAGATAAAAGGATGGAGAAGGGTAAGGGAAGGCAGAAGGAGAAGGGGAAGACCGGATAACCACTAGTGTCTCTCATGGCCGAAGCCACGGTAACCACCAACGATAGCGGCACATGAAGAAGGAGGCTCTAGGTTAGGGTTTCAGGAAATTCTAGAGAGAGACGAGAGCAGTTATAACATCAAAGTTCATTCAAAATAGATTCATATAGTGGTGCTGACCCAATTGGATCAGATGTTTTTGAGCAAATAGGATTTATATTCGATTAATCATTAAGTATCAAAGACATACAAAAAGTCTAGAAAAAACCAGAGTCTAAGGATGACACCTGATGCAATCTGAGAGTATGTACAGATCCCCTTTTTGCAATGCAAAATAGTGATCTGATGCTCGTGGATGAAAGTGAAATAATTCTACAAAGTAACCTTAGAATGGAATAATAATCAATTATATGTTCAGTAACGCCAATCAAAGAGACTAAATACCGTGTCGGGTGGTTGTCTTGGCTTGCGAGGTGATGATTAGAGTCATTCAAGAGATCCTGACCTCTTGCCGAAAGGCTGCACTCAAAGAAAGGTGCTAGGAAGACCTGTTCAAATTTGGACCCAATAGGGTTCCTTCCCCTATTGGGCCACAACCTCTGTGGGTTAACGTCAGGACCCTCTTCGATGGAGCAAGAAGCCGGGAGTCTTGGTGCTTGGCGGTTCAGGAGGTTTCCAAGGATCCTTTATGCTTGGTGGTGCAGGAAATTGCGAGTGGGCGTAACTAAAGACTAAGGCACCGTGGCAAAAGCAGGAGGACAGTCTGGTAACACTCTAGAGACAACCGAGATGAGAGGTAATGTGTATTTCCTTAAAAAGTGATTGTCTTGATTTGTCGGATGACGGGTCCCAATCCACGAAAGAAAGATCGAGAGGTCACATTTTAATCTGGGCCCAACGGGTTTCCACCCCCCATTAAGCGCCAGCCTTCGAGGGTTTGGGTCGGGGTTCATGTTGGCACTAAGGGGCGGACATCGACGTACATGGGACTTCCACATCTAGTGGTACTGATAGCTACAGTTAAACATACTTCGGGACCAAATCATCATGCCCTTAGGAATCCTTTATGCCTGGCGGTGTAGTTGGTTTTAGGGGGCACAAATGAAATTCAATACTTCGTGGCTTGAATAAAGAGACATATCGGTAGCACTTGTAACATAGTCAAGGCGAGGGGCAGATTTTGCTGAACTCTACATGGACCAAGACTATAGTTCCACAAATAACTGTCTTGATTTACAAGATGACTGGTCCTCGACCACACCATTGAGGGCGAATGGGTGCAAGCAAAGTTGGACCCAATGGGTTTCTAACCCCCTATTGGAACCCGTCCCCGGAGGTCCGGGACGGGGTTCTCATCGGTACTGAGGGGCGAGCAACGGTAGTACCTTACGACATTCTGATAAAGAGTTTGAACACAGTTACAGACTTACAGTACACTCGAGTCGTGGGCTCGCAAATCCAATCTTCATCAATAATTACCAACCTTGATGTTCTCTATAAAGCTTTTGAAACTACCAATTGTGCAAAACATTAGTATGAGGCCGCCAAAAGTGACTCTAACCAGTGGAATCCAAAAACGATGCAAGCGAGCTGGGGAGGATCGATTTCGGATGAATAGAGGACACTTGTGGGCAAACTCCATACGTTGTTTCCAGTGCGCAAGGGACCTCAGGAAAGGGCAGAGTCCGGTGAAAGCCCCTTCTTACGACCGTACTCTTAGACAGAGCCGATGTGTCCGGACTGTTGGGTCTCGAGGTAGAGTTGGAAATGAACCAACTCGCAGCGGAAAATCAAATAAAACCAAGAGACGATTTGTAAGAACCACTCCAGGTCAACACTAGTCAAATCGGCGAAAAACAGGAAAATTTAAAATTTTTGGACAGACACTTAAATGAACCTAAATTGGACCCCGAGGGTCATACCGGACTTAAGTTGACCCCGATATCGACCAAAGTGAGTTCCGGGGGACTCAGGGAAACTTTCTGACCAATTTGGGGAAGGTTGACTTTTTGCTGGAAAAGTAAACCGAGCGACGTTTTGCTCCATTCGAGACCCGTTTTAAATCCAAAAAGCTTAGCCGTCGTCACAACGGTCTTATTTGAGCCGTTTCCTTGTAGTCCGTGAAGTTTCGTAATTTCTTGGAAAAAGTGCCCGTTCGGGGACCGAGACGGCCGAATTTCGCGAATCTGACTGAAAAATTTCTAGAAGATATTTTCTAAAAGGTGTGGGACCCACTTGCCACATGTCAATTATGTGGTGGTCTTAGGTTTTTTGAACAAAACAAAGATGAGACTTGGATGGTAGTTTTGTAATTAAATGATAGGTTTGTTTTTAAAACAAAACAAAAAGGAAGTGAACTGTATGTTCTCGGAAAAGTTAGAAAAAATAAGAGATTTAGAGAGAGAAAGTGGAGAGAGGAAAGAGAAGGAGAAAAGGGAGAAAAAGAGAAGAAAGTTTGGGGGTTTTGCCATTTCTCGATCATCCGACCGGTGGATCGTCTCAACGATAAAAGAATCGAGCTCACATCGACATTCTCTACGATCGTGCCACCGACAGAGGAAAGGGAAAGCTAGGCGAGTGATCGAGATCACGCCAGAGCTTGATTGTGAACGTTTGGAGAAAGCATACGAGGTAGGGAAAAGTAGCCGGATCTCGGCCCTGACTAGGGAAAGTTAAAAGTAGAAATGCATATGACACTTGGGTGTCGTGGGTTAAGTAGGTTTATCGAACAATAGAAAGGCAGGCGACACCGGGTGGTGTCGTATGATACGGAAACGTATCGAACAATAGAAATGCATGTGACACTTAGTAGTGTCCTAGGAGCAGTGAACTTTCGATATTAGAATTACTGAAGGCATTGGGTTATGCCCGGAGGTTGATTGTTTAGTTTGTGTCTTGAGTGGCTATGAGAGCCCGTGTTTTATTGTCGGTGTCTTGGGTGGCCATGAGTGCCCGTTGGGTTGTTGAACCCGTGTTATTTTATTGTTGGTGTCTTGGGTGGCCATGAGTGCCCGTGGGGTTGTTGAACCCGTGTTATTTTATTGTTGGTGTCTTGGGTGTCCATGAGTGCCCGTGGGGTTGTTGAACCCGTGTTATTTTATTGTTGGTGTCTTGGGTGGCCATGAGTGCCCGTGGGGTTATTGAACCCGTGTTTTACTGTTGGAGTCTTGGGTGGCCATGAGTGCCCGTGGGGTTGTTGAACCTGTGTTGTTGATGTTGTTGACTTCGGTTGTGGACAGTCTCTCCCCGAGGTTGGGGGCCCACCTGACAAGAAAGGGGTACCGTGGTTCGCGCGCGTGTGCATTGTTCAAACGAAGTTGGGGGCCCACCTGACAAGAAAGGGGTCCTGGAGCCACGTGTCATGGGGCTTGGCCCGCCTTCCGGGTTAACCACCGGAAAAAGGGGTGCATTCATCGGCGATGGAGGGTTGCTCCCCTTCCGACTAGCTATCGGAAAAGTAGCTCTGTATATATCGCTAACAGGTCGACCGCCTGGCCCGACAGAGACCGGGGGAAGTTGCATGGGGCAGGCTCAAGCCCAGCCGGTTGGCAACCGGTACTGAGCAGCTGGAGTGCGATCCTTTGTGATCTTGGGTGTTGCGTGGTTGTCTTGGTGTCCTTGGTGGAGGTCGTAACCGTTGTGTCGTGTCTACATTACGTGTCCGAGTGTTGAGTCGGTTGAGGAAAGTAACAGTGTGTGTGTCGGTCGGGTTACTTGAGTTGGGGATAGTGATCCCCGGTGTTGAGTTTATTGTTGGTGTTACCGGCATTGTTTGCTAAGTATGCCGTAGTCAGTCTGTTATCCGTGGTGGTGAGCGAACGCTCACCCCTAGCTGCTTTTCCTACAGGTACTGGTTGCGGGACGGACTAGGTGAGCTCTCGAAGCTTGAAGAGCTAGGAGCGGGAGTCCAGGTTTCCTTTTTGAGTCTAGCGACGTACGCCATGTATTTTGTCCGCTTGTTGGGACGTACTTTTGAGTTGTAAATTATTATTTTGATGAACAAAACGGTGGTTTTAAAGTGATTTATTTAAAAGGTTTGAAAATGTTTTATTGTCTTAAACGTTCGCGTTCCGGGTTCGGTTCTACTGAATTTGGGGCGTGACAGCTTGGTATCAGAGCTCGAGGTTTCACACCTCGGACTGTACGTTAATTAGGTGGGAGAGTCGAGTCAGTAAAAGTCTCGTCATGTGTTGGGTACGCAAGTCGGAAACCGTGTGTAGACCCGTAGGGACTTGAGTCCTGTTTGTGATTGTGTGTATGTGCAGTATTATTATTACTGGCATACTGATTGTGTGATGTTGCATGAAACGTTTTTAAGCTGTCGCGACTTGACTCAGGGGCGCCCCTGTGGTCGAACGTGACGGTGCTGATATCAAGTGGGTACAATGTAGTTCGGGGACGCCTGGACCGGGTTGTAACTACGTGATGTCAAGAAATGAGGTTTTATAATGAAAAGGACAAAGTTTTAAAATTGGTTGGCCCGGTAGGCGTGATTTTTAAAATTGGTTGGCCCTGTGGGCGTGTGTTTGAATTGGTTGGCCTGGTGGGGTGTGTTTAAATTGGTTGCCCCGGTGGGCTTGTTTTGAAATTTGTTGGCCCGGTGGGCGTGTTTTGATTTTGGTTGGCCTTGTCGGCTTGTGATTGAGGTTGGGTGACTTGAATTTGTCTGTGAGTCGTTGTGCGTGTGTTTGATAAATTGGTTGTCGAGCGTGTGTGTCGCTTAAGGCTATTTTAGGGTCCGTGATTCCTGCCTTGTTCCACCGTCTTGCTTGTGCAGTTTGAGTGTTGGTTTTGCGTGGCGGTGTTCACGGTTGTGTTGGTGGTAGAGGTCGTAAGTTCGGTGTTAAAGGGTGAGGTCTTGGGTTCGAGACTCATCAATAACCTACGGTAGTGATACAGCGCCTCAGTGTGAGAGTCTCACCACAGAGAGGGGTTAAGGTTGATGTACTGCGATGCCATACGAACTAGGGTTCCCTTATGTGAACGGGTGGTTTGAGGTTTCCTTCACATGAGTGGGTTATTTGAGGTTTCCCTCGCGTGAACGGGTGGTTTGAGGTTTCCTTCACGTGAGTGGGTTATTTGAGGTTCCCTACATGATCGAGTAACTAGGGTATCGAGATTGTGAGAAATAGTGGCTCGCGGAATTGAGAATAGGATCCCCGTTGAGGTTTCCCTACGTGATCGGGTAATTGGGGTATTGAGGTTGTGAGCAATAGCGGTTTGCTGAGTAGAGAACATGATCCCCGTTTGAGGTTTCCCTACGTGATCGGGTAATTGGGGTATTGAGGTTGTGAGCAATAGTGGCTTGCGGAGTTGAGAACATGATCCCTGTTCGAGGTTTCCCTTACGTGAGCGAGTATTCGAGGTATTAATAGGTTTAGCAGTGTGACGTTTGGTATCAGGTTTTGAGGTAGTGGTTTGCCTTGGTTAGATTGGTAAGTCGTTAGTGCTTTACTAGTATGCCATAATCAAACGGGTGTCCGTGGAGGTGAGCAGAACGCTCATCCCCTTTACTACTTTTCCCGCAGGGGATGAGTAGCGAACACTGGTTTGGTTGCGGAAAGTTATAAGTGAATGCATAGAAGACCGTGTGGGGGTTGCACTAGACCTTACCGGAGTGATTAATGGAGTGGTTGTTCGGTCTATGATTTGGGCGTCAGTTTTATTGGATACCGGGGTGTCACACTCGTTTGCTTCGTCGAGTTGTGCTGAGATGTTGGGGCTGAGTTTAGAGCCGTTGAGTCCACCCCTGCGTCTGGATACGCCGGTTGGGGGTGATGTGGTGTTGACTAGGGTCAGTCGTGCCTGCGGAGTTAGAGAAGCGAACCGATACAGGAGGTTCGAGAGAGGGCTCAAAATCCCTGATGCTGGATCGAGTCCTCACCCCGAGGTTTCGGGTGTGTTCGGAGTTGGTAGGCACGACGACGGTAGTGGAGCGAGGTCTTAGAGAGACTGCGAGGATCCGTGAGGATCGGCAGCGACTGAGCTTGTTCGTGTATCCGTGGGAAGGATACTTACGAAATGACAACCTTTGACGTAAACTTGGGAATGGATTGGCTGGAGAAGTATCGAGCCAATATCGACTGTCACAGACGACGAGTGACGTTGTCAACAGGCAACACGAAAGTTTCGTGTATTCTGGGCAGTAGGAGCGGAGTTCTCCTATCGGCTTTGTCCGCAGTGGAGGAATTATCGGCCGTGCAGAGCCGAGAGTTACCGCGAGTGGCGTGCGAGTTCCCCCAGGTCTTCCCTGAGGAGTTGAGCGGGTTTCCGCCAGTTCGTGAGTTGGAGTTCGGGATTGACCTAATGACGGGAACGGCAGCGATATCGATGACGCCTTACAGGTTCGCGGCAGCCGAGTTGACCGAGCTGAAGCGTCAGCTCGAGGAACTTCGGGAGAAGGGGTTTATCCGGCCGAGCACATCACCGTGAGGAGCGCCAGCACTCTTCGTGAAGAAGAAGAGTGGAGAACTTCAGATGTGCATCGACTACCGGAAGATGAACCGGGTTACGGTGAAGAACCGATACCCGATGCCGAGGATTGACGACTTGTTCGACCAGTTGAGAGGGTCGACATGCTTCTCGAAGATCGATCTGCGATCCGGATATTACCAGTTGTGAGTACGAGAGGGGGATGTTGCAAGGACTGCATTCCGGACACGCTATAGGCATTACGAGTTCTTGGTGATGCCTTTTGGACTGACGAACACACCTGCAGCGTTCATGGATCTGTTGAACATTATATTCCGGCCGTTCTTAGATCAATTTGTGGTGTTGTTTGTAGACGACATCTTGATCTACTCGCAGAACGAGGTGGCGCATGAGGAATATCTGAGGGGTGTTCCGACCCTGTTGCGCACACATCAGTTATACGCTAACCTGGAGAAGTGCGAGTTTTGGCTCGCTGAGGTGAGATCCTCGGTCACGTTGTGTCCCGTGACTGTATATTGTTCGATCCGGCGAAGATCGACGCGGTTTTGAAGTGGGCGCGACCCACGAGCGTTTTCGAGATCCGTAGCTTCTTGGGGCTGGCAGGATATTAATCGGCGGTTTGTCCAGGACTTTGCGCGACTAGCCGCGCCTATGACTCTTTTGACGCGCAAGGGAGTCGTGTTTGTGTGGACAGAGGATAGTGAACGTGCGTTCACGGAGCTGAAGGCTCGTCTGACTACTGCTCCAATGTTGATAGTGCCAGAGCGCGGGGTCGAGTATGAGGTCTATTGTGACGCATCCGGGGAAGGACTGGGTTGCGTGCTAACGTGGTTGGGTAGAGTCGTTGCTTGTGGCTCTAGGCAGTTGAAGACACACGAGCGCAACTATCCTACCCATGACTTGGAATTAGCAGCAGTCATGTTCGCGCTAAGGGGTTGGAGGTATTATCTGTATGGCGAGCGATTTCAGGTGTTCTCGGACCATAAGAGTTTTAAGTACATCTTTTCCCAACGAGACCTGAATACGCGCCAGCGGCGATGGATGGAACTACTTGAGGAGTACGACTTTGAGCTACTCTACCATCCGGGTAAGGCGAATGTGATTGCCGATGCCCTGAGTAGGAAGCCGATGCCGTGTCCTGCTAGCATCTCAGTCCGGGAGTGGGACATGATGGGAGAGCTGGGCACGCTCGGGTTGGAGCTAGAAGAAGTTACTGGCGGCGTGTCCATGTGCTTCTTGGTGGCTCAGCCCACCCGGCTTGGCCGGGGCATAGAGGCACAGTCGGTGGATGTCGAGACGACATAGATCCGGGAGAGAGTTGTCGGCGTTGTTGACGCCGAGGGCTGGGATCGTCGTGATAATCGGGAGTTACGGTATCGTGGAGGTTTATTCATATTGTGTGACGGTGGAGGCGACGAACTGCGAGAGTCGCACTATTCGCGTCTGACAGTGCACGTGGGTAGCACTAAGAGGAGCGCGACATCAGGCGACAAATCTAGTGGAGCGGGATGCGGAGAGCGGTTGCAGAGTTGGTATCGCGGTGCCTCACTTGTCAGCAGGCGAGAGCCGAGCATCAGCGTCCCGCTGGGTTATTGCAGCCACTGCCGGTTGCACAAAGGAAATGGGGGCACGTCACGATGAATTTCGTGAGCGGTTAGCCGAGTTCGCCTACAACAACAACTTTCAGGCCAGTATCATGATGGCACTGTTCGGAGCGTTGTATGGTAGGCCGTGTCAATCGCCCGTGTGCTGGGAAGAAGTGAGGAATAAGAGTTTACTGGGTCTAGAACTGGTCCGAGAGACAGCTGAGTTGGTCTTTCCGAAGCGTGAGCGGTTGAAGACCGCGCAGAGTCAGCAGGAGCTATGCTGACTAACGGCGCCGACCTCTCGACTCTGCAGTGGGTGACCATGTATCCCTGGAGGTGAGTCCGATAGGTGGACTGAGGCGTTTCAACCGCGGCGGAGGCAATTTAGCCCCGTGGTGTATCGGGCCTTTCGAGGTCTTGAGCAGAGTGGGAGCAGTTGCATACCGACTTGTACTGCCACCGCAGCTTGGGAATATCCACGTTTCTCAGTTGCGGAATTATATGCGGACCCCTCACACGTCATTGAGTGGGCAGATGTCGAGGTAACGGGTGATGTCCCGTATAAGGAGAAACCGATTTGGGAGAGGGATCTACGGGAGAAGGTCCTACGCGGAAAGGTTATCCGCTTAGAACGGGTGCAGTGGCAGCACCACGGTACTGAGTCGACTCGGGAACGCGAGAACGAGGTTCGTGCGAAGTACCCCGATCTGTTCGACTCCTGAGGTACGTCTGTTTTAAATTTCGCGGACGAAATTCTTTTAAGGGGGGGTAGATTGTAAGAACCACTCCCGGTCAACACCAGTCAAATCGGCGAAAAACAGGAAAATTTAAATTTTTTGGACAGACACTTAAATGAACCTAAATTGGACCCCGAGGGTCATACCAGACTTAAGTTGACCCCGATATCGACCAAAGTGAGTTCCAGGGGACTCAGGGCAACTTTCTGACCAATTTGGGGAAGGTTGACTTTTTGCTGGAAAAGTCAACCGAGCGACGTTTTGGTCCATTCGAGACCCGTTTTAAATCCAAAAAGCTTAGCCGTCGTCACAGCGGTCTTAGTTGAGCCGTTTCCTTGTAGCCCGTGAAGTTTCGTAATTTCTTGGAAAAAGTGCCCGTTCGGGGCCCGAGACGGCCGAATTTCGCGAATCTGACTGAAAATTATCTAGAAGATATATTCCAAAAGGCGTGGGACCCACTTGCCACATGTCAATTATGTGGTGGTCTTAGGTTTTTTGAACAGAACAAAGATGAGACTTGGATGGTAGTTTTGTAATTAAATGATAGGTTTGTTTTTAAAACAAAACAAAAAGGAAGTGAACTGTATGTTCTCGGAAAAGTTAGAAAAAATAAGAGATTTAGAGAGAAAGTGGAGAGAGGAAAGAGAAGGAGAAAAGGGAGAAAAAGAGAACAAAGTTTGGGGGTTTTGCCATTTCTCGATCATCCGACCGGTGGATCGTCTCAACGATAAAAGAATCGAGCTCACATCGACATTCTCTACGATCGTGCCACCGACAGAGGAAAGGGAAAGCTAGGCGGGTTATGCCCGGAGGTTGATTGTTTAGTTTGTGTCTTGGGTGGCCATGAGAGCCCATGTATTATTGTTGGTGTCTTGGGTGGCCATGAGTGCCCGTTGGGTTGTTGAACCAGTGTTATTTTATTGTTGGTGTCTTGGGTGGCCATGAGTGCCCGTGGGGTTGTTGAACCCGTGTTATTTTATTGTTGGTGTCTTGGGTGACCATGAGTGCCCGTGGGGTTGTTGAACCCGTGTTATTTTATTGTTGGTGTCTTGGGTGGCCATGAGTGCCCGTGGGGTTGCTGAACACGTGTTTTATTGTTGGAGTCTTGGGTGGCCATGAGTGCCCGTGGGGTTGTTGAACCTGTGTTGTTGTTGTTGTTGACTTTGGTTGTGGACAGTCTCTGCCCGAGGTTGGGTGCCCGCCTAACAAGAAAGGGGTTCCGTTATTCGCGCGCGTGTGCATTGTTCAGACGAGATTGGGGGCCCACCTGACAAGAAAGGGGTCTTGGGGCCACGTGTCGTGGGGCTTTGCCCGCCTTCCGGGTTAACCACCAGAAAAGGGGTGCATTCATCGGCGATGGAGGGTTGCTCCCCTTCCGACTAGCTATCGGAAAAGTAGCTCTATATATATCGCTAACAGGTCGACCGCCTGGCCCGACAGAGACCGGGGGAAGTTGCGTGGGGCAGGCTCAAGCGCAGCCGGTTGGCAACCGGTACTGAGCAGCTGGAGTGCGATCCTTTGTGATCTTGTTTGGTGTGCGATCCTTTGTGATCTTGGGTGTTGCGTGGTTGTCTTGGTGTCCTTGGTGGAGGTCGTAACCACTATGTGGGGTCTACATTACGTGTCTGAGTGTTGAGTCGGTTGAGAAAAGTAACATTGTGTGTGTCGGTTGGGTTACTTGAGTTGGGGATAGTGATCCCCGGTGTTGAGTTTGTTGTTGGTGTTACCGGCATTGTCTGCTAAGTATGCTGTAGTCAGTCTGTTATCCGTGGTGGTGAGCGAACGCTCACCCCTAGCTGCTTTTCCTACAGGTACTGGTTGCGGGACGGACTAGGTGAGCTCTCGAAGCTTGAAGAGCTAGGAGCGGGAGTCTGGGTTTCCTTTTTTAGTCTAGCGACGTACGCCATGTATTTTGTCCGCTTGTTGGAACATACTTTTGAGTTGTAAATTATTATTTTGATGAACAAAACGGTGGTTTTAAAGTGATTTATTTAAAAGGTTTAAAAATGTTTTATTGTCTTAAACATTCGCGTTCCGGGTTCGGTTCTACTGAATTTGGGGCTTGACACGATTAAAATCATGAAACAAATAAGAAAGAATGGATTCACAAGAGAAAAATTCAGTACTATTTCCTACCAAAACAAGAACACCGGGTAACGAATGATTGGCTTGAGTTTCCAAGACGCCTACGTATCCACATGGGAATTAAAGCCACCTAGTTTTTCTCTTTGAGGACTCAAGAACACAAAAATGGAGGTGGAACACACCCTTGGCCGAAATTGCAAGAAAGAGGGAGAGAACATGTGTTTCCTATTCTTGTCTTCTGTTTCTTATGTCGAAAAAACATGACTTAAACATAACAAACTCCATACTTGTCCAACTAAAGGCATGGGACAAGCATGGTGACAAGTAAGGTGTAAATAGGACAAAGTATGGCTAGACTATATGGAGTTAGGTGTTGAATCACCAACACCTTAATCCTTGTCATTCTTACTTAGTACTAATTAATCAAAACTTGATTAAATAGTTACATGGGACTTGGTTGCATGGGCCTTTCATGGGCCTCTTGGAACATGGCCCGTGGCCATTTCAAACTAGGTCCCTTGATCCGCTCATCGCCTCCAAGAGTTCCATACCGGAAATGTTCAACATTATCCGACGCGATCAATCCCAAGACTCCAAGCCTTGTCTCGATCCATAAAGTCTTATTCACTTACGGGAACATGACCCAAAGCCCAGTTTTGGTCATGTCCCGAGACAACTCCCTTTTGGCCATTCTCCATCAATGTGTCAATGAGTTCCACCCTCCGGTTTGACCCTTATGTTTATGCATGTCAATAGATCAATGTAAAATCCCATTTTACTTGATCCTATTTAAGTGGCAACTAACAAGACTTTGGTATTGTCTGACACTACAGGATGAATCGACCCTGTTGATTCTAACCTTTCCGTCGTCCCTTTCATTATCCTTTTATCTCCGATATCCTGATTGAGATAAGGCATAGAGCCGTCATCCTTATTATTCCCAATCACTGTTCCTTGATATGTGAGATGACTGAATATATTATACCCAGTATCATGTACATGACCATGTTATTCTTTCAGTCACTCTCGATCAAGCGGTCGAGAACCGATATCTTTCCCATACCGTAGTATGAGGGATAAATCCCTTAGCCGTGTTTCGTGTCACTCATGCAGTCCGTCCCCAAGCCAATCCTGGTCGTTATGGAAGCCCTGTTACGGACAACGTTAGGCTCAGGTCAAACTCAGTTGTTTACTACATAATGATCACAAAGACTCCTTGGTCTAAGGATACATGACAAGCTACGACAACGAATATGTTCATGACTTGATCTATGGCACATATTCGTGACGGGTCATCCAATATCATGTCTCATATGATATTTATGATTAGACTCTGTAATCCCATTCCAATAACTAAAAGAACGTAAGCCATAAAAAGCCATCTTTCATACTAGTCGCTTCTAGTGAATATTTGTTGACTATGGACTCATCGAGTGTGATCCATCTTGATCTATGGTTCTATTAAGATGGTGGGCATAGATCAAAACACACATCAATATTTTGCTCCAACACGTAAGTAATACAAAGCCGCTTTAATTTTATTGCTAATGATATATATACATATATATATATATATATATATATATATATATGATTGAACTACGGGCACTAAGACTAACACGGACGATAAGAGGGCTCAGGGAGAGGCGAATTCCAACGACTCTCTCTTTTCATATCTTGAACGAACTCTTTGTTCCTGTGGCGGGAATCAGACGCCAGGGAGGATAAAGAGGTGGTCGGAGGCGGCGTGACGGTGGCTGAGGTCCTTCCAGATTTGGCACCAATGTGGCTTGCAGGCCTTATTTTGGGACGGTGTTGGTCAGAGGATTGTCGGGAGAGACAGGTCGACGACTGCTGATTGGGTTCAGTGATGGGGGGTGGAAAGGAGGAACGATGGTGGTAGATTGACATGGCCCGGACGAAACCAACAAGGTCGGATCAGAGAAACCAAAACCCATCTTATTGATGCGTATGGGCAGAGAAGACGAGGGTTGTCTATTGAAGAGAGAGCTGTCGGGAGAAGAAGGAGAGGCCCGACGCGGAAGGCCGGTGGTGTAGGACGGGTCGACACAAGGTCGAGCAAAGCCACAGAAGGAAAAAAAAGGCCACCACAGGCCGGATTAGGGGCCAAATACCAACGACTTACACGAAGGGAGGTCGCCCGTGGTTCAGGAGTAGAGGGAGGCGACGGGTTGTTAGAGAGGATTGGGGTTTGAATTGTCATCTGGATCAGGTATTTTTCGTTAAGAATAGATCAAACGTTAATTAAAAAAATAGTTTTACTATGATTTTCATTCTAAGATTTTTTTTGAGTAGAGGACATGTATTCATTCAATCAAACCAAACGTTACAACATCAAAAGTCAAGGGATAAACCCAATACAAGCTTGGATAACGGTTGGAATCTCCCGTGTAAATAAAACAAGTGATTCGACACACATGTTTGAAACATAAACGATTTCTACATAAAATGGTAAAATATATTCGGCAGCTGGAGATATGCACAATAACGCAAGGTCATTGTTCTAATACCTAATCGGGTGGTTGTCTTGACTCGCGGTTTGATAAACAGGCTCGCCCCACAGAACATGACCCTTCCAGATAGAGGAAAATGATGGTTGGGACGCCGAAAAGACTCGCTTGTTTTTTGGCCCAATGGGTATCCACTCCCCGGAGGGTCAGGGTCCTCACCAATTCTGAGAGGAAGACAACGACGAGTAAGGATATCCTTTGCCTAACAGTGATGATGGGACCGGGTAGAGGCGATTAAAGTCCAAGGCAGCAAACGAACGTCGGTAGAGAAGATCAGGGACATAACAAGAGCAGACATACGAGGGAGAATATAAAAACCAGGATTTGAGAAGCATGACTACCAAGAGCGGGAGACAAGGAGAGTCGTGAAAAGATACGCAGACTATAAGAATTCCAGAATGGTGGTGGAGTTATCCCGGCCCACGCGGAAGCTGCTATAACTACGATTTGCAAGCTGGCGGCTATGGAAACGGCCCACATGAAGGCGGCCACAATACCGACCCACATGAAGGCGGCCACACCAATCGCTATCCTAAGCAGGACCGACGATTGAGAAATGTTAGTAGCAACATGTCGGAGCACTTCGAAAGAACCTTTTACCCGAGCCGAAAGAGCTTGTCGCTGGAGTCCGATTGGAAGGGACCCAAAGTTCGTCATTATGAACTCCAGCCGATCTCACCTAGAGAAAGGGGCTACGATCAGTTCACTGTTTCACCCAGTCAGGCAGGGGGTTCTCGGGGACGACGTCTGCTGGTTTAACCACAAGACGACCAACCAACCTCGCTGGGGAAGAAGCTCCGGTAAGGGGGAGGTCGTGTCCGACGGTTGGAAAGAGAGACGGAACGATAGATTCCAACGGCTTTGCCAGATAGCGGGTCCGTCAAAAAGGCAACCAACCATTTTCGAAGCCGAAACCATCTGGCTTTTCCGGAGACGAAGCCCAGGCGCAAAGGAGGAGGAAGAGAGGCGTTGGGGTGGCGTGGCCGGAGTTGCAAGGCAAGTCATTCTAGATCAAGCTCCCATAGCCGAGGCTGGTTGATGTGGACATCGAAACTAGC
Source organism: Erodium maritimum (assembly GCA_963921825.1). Lineage (NCBI taxonomy): Eukaryota > Viridiplantae > Streptophyta > Magnoliopsida > Geraniales > Geraniaceae > Erodium > Erodium maritimum. The sequence continues at coordinate 76,493,433 of OY997590.1, forward strand.
TCTCAAGGGAAATCAAGAAGACATTACAGATCAATTCAAGACTATAAAAAAATCTGTTTTGGCTCTTTCCAAGGAATTAATGAATACAACTTGTTCCATATTTCCAAAGACAAATCAGCCACTTAATTCAATGCAAGGGAGATGAATTCAAGACTATTAATGAGTTATTTGTGATGTTTTGCAGATTGACAACATTTAGATAATCAAAGAGTCATTTAGTTGTCCAATGTAATTAATTTCGAGTTTTGATGTGTCCTATATAATAAGTCCCATTTTCAGAATGTAATAGATAAGTTTATGCAAGTTTTATGAAATAAAAATTCGAGTTTTCTTCTGGGAAGAACTTATCGCATTTCAATATTCATGAATCCTTGAAGTTTGAGTGTTTCGACTTATCACAGACTTTCCATAATATGTGTGGCGTCATTCAATCGACCATCTATCCTCCTAGTTACTTCGATTCTTCAAAGAGTGTTGTACGACCAGTTGAAGCAATCTACATCATTCTTCAAAGATCCTGTATGATATAGGAATGTGGTTGTAGGATGAGATAGAACCTTGTTGATAGGTTACGTAGGATAGTGATGATAAGATGGAGAACCTTGGTTGTCCGTACAATACTCTCTAAGGTTCCAATGGATGAAGATGGAGTTGATTATGGAGATTGCTTCAACTGGTCGTACATCACTCTTTAAAGAATCGAACTATCTAGAAGGATAGATAATGGATTGAATGACGCCACACAAATTATGGAAAGTTTGTGATAAGTCGAAACACTCAAACTTCAAGGATTCACACACATGAAGATTGAAATGCGACAGGTTCTTCCCAGAAGAAAACTCGAATTTTTATTTCATAAAACTTGCATAAACTTGTGTATTACATTTTGAAAATGGACCTTATTAAATAGGACAACAACAAAACTTGAAATTAATTACATTGGACTACTAAATGATTCTTTGATTGTCTAAATGTTGGAAATATGCAAAACAACACAAATGACTTATTAATGGTCTGAATTCATCTCCCTTGCATTGAATTAAGTGGCTGCTTTGTCTTTGGAAATATGGAACACGTTGCCTTCATTAATTCCTTGGAAAGAGGCGAAACAGTTTTGTTGGAGTCTTGAATTGATCTTTAATGTCTTCTTGATTTGCCTTGAGAGCTTGTTTCGATGTCCTCATCATTCCCTCCCTCCTGAAAAGGTTCTGACCTCAGAACTGATTCATAAGCTCTCAACTTTAATTTGTCCCCCCCGTAGTGTTGTAACCACTTTTCCACTTAGTGCCAATACCCGTTGGCCAATAAAGCTCTGATACCAGCGTCATTCAATCAATCATCTATCCTCCTAGTTACTTCGATATTTCAAAGAGTGTTGTACGGTCAATTGAAGAAATCTCTATCATGGACTCCATCTTCATCCATTGGAACCTTAGAGAGTGTTGTACGGCCAGCTAAGGTTCTCCATTCTATCATCACTATCCTACGTAACCTATCAGCAAGGTTCTATCTCATCCTACCACCCCGTTCCTATATCTTCTGGTATCAGAGCTAAAGGCTCCAAATCAGAGCCATTGATGGCGTATTGTAAAACCCGCTTTGTTTTAAAAGAGTATAGTTTTGACAAAACGAAACTTTGGGGTAAGTTTTTGCAAACAAGTGGTTTAGAGAGAAAAATAAAAAAAAAAGGAAAAAGGGGATTTCGGACTGGGCTGGAGATTGGGCCAGTTCGGGCCCAATCAGCGAGTTAGGCGAGCCCGCACGTGAGACAGGCCCACGAAGCACTCGAAGCCCACGTTCCGTGCGTTAAAACATAACCAAACCCTAATCCGAGGGTACTATTCACCCGTCTCCCTCGCCTCTCTTCTCTCCCTCTCTGCGATTTTGAACCCAGCGCAGCCGTCCCTTCCCTCTTCGACCTCCTGCATCTTCACCTTCTTCTGCACCTTCTCTCTCAACCCCATCTTCATCTTCACCTTCGCCTTTATCCCCGTCCTTGCACCGAGCCGCCCTCGCGCACGAAACCGGACAATCGCCGGAGCACGTCAAGCGATATCTCCCTCTCGAGCTCGATTCGTGCACTCCAGCATCGAGAAATGCACAGGTCGTGCTCCTCTTACATTTCCCCTCTCTTCCCCTAACTCTTCATGCCTGAAAACGTCCATCTCCGAGCTTGATTTGAGCGAGTTCGGTCGGAACCCTCGCCGGCGACCTCGAACTCGTCAGAACTGAGACGAGGACGTGTTTTGGGTCACGCCTGAGCCGTCACCACCACGTCCACGCGTCGCCGAGAGCCTGGCGTTCATCTCCGCCCTGTTTCCTCCCCGTTCGAGCCTCTCCAGCACCGTGGACGGTGGCCGGAGATCGTTGACGTCGCCGGAGCTGAACCAGCTCATTCAGAACTTACGTGGGTTAGGCCAGGTCCTGGCCTTGGGCAGGTTAGGTGAGCTTGGGCCGGAGACTCGAACCGTTGGCCAGGCCCAGGCCTGGATGAGTTCCGGACTCGGGCTTGGGTCCGGGTCTGTACCGGGTCCGAGTCGGGTCTGGGGCCAGGTCTGGGTCTGACCGGGTCGGATCCGGGTTTGGTTCGCGGATCCGGGTCGGATTCGGGTCACAGATTTAATTAAATAAATTAATTGATTAATTTGACTTACAATTTGGTTATTTAAAGACGTTTGAGACGATTCCGAGGACTTTGAACACACTGGAACTGATAGGACTTTTACCTGTTAAACACCAAGACTTGGACTTCGTGGAATTCGCCCTAGAAGACGGAGTAGGCCCGGTCGTCAGCAGCTAGGAGACGCAGTTGTCCTTATCGTCTTGAGGTAGGGAAAGTAGCGGATACCGCTTTAATTACGGAAAGTTACTAGTGTGCATGATTAGGGTTTAATAATAACCGGAAAGGTCCTAGTTGGCATATACGAACGATTGCTTTATTTAATTGATTAAACGAACGAGTCTAGTAACATGCAGGACGAGATTCACCAGTTTACTTGCTTTATCTGCTTTCAATATTTGGGAAATTGCCGTGCTGGTAGATGGGCCATGTCGAGCCCTAGGTTTGCGTGCTGTGTGCTATACCCGCTGTGTGAGAGTATAATTAAGATTATACTCGGTATTGCATGTTCTGACTGTGTGTGGGAAAGTGTGCCGTGTTTGATATAATGTGAACTCTTGGTTTTGATATGACCGGGTGGGTGATAGACCGGTTGTGTGCTATGTTGAGATGGTCCGGTTGGTATTCCGAGATCGGCTTGGCTTTATGCTGCGTGTTTTATCCTTTTTTTGTGTATCAAGAAAAGACGTAACCGGAGTAATAACTACACCGTGGGATAGTTCCGGTGTAGTTTATCGAGGCCAAGGATGGCGTGATGGATGTTACCCTTCGTCTCAGTGAGGAGGAAGATATGACTAGTTCGGTACATATGTTGAGTAGTGCCCACGTCTGTGTGAGTTGAAGACATCGGACTAAGGGATTCCCGGTCGAGGATGTTACCCTTCGTCTCAGTGAGAAGGAAGATATCGGGACTGATGTTGTGTGGTCCAGTACGATATATGTGGCTGTGTGCAACCCGTGGTATGGCTTATGCCGTTAGATGACATATATGTGTGTCTCGCTTGTGCCTTATTCTGGCTGATTGGTTGTGTGCCGTCCTACGACCTCTGTTTGTGTCTTGATGTGTGCTTTATTCTCCTTGGTTGACTGTGTGAATGTGTAGAAGTACGTTTAAGGTTGTGGAAATGAATGGTAATGGGAAAGTGCCTAAGGGCGTTGTTTATGATTATCTTACTAGTATGCCCTAATTGGACGATTACCCGTGGTGATGAACTGATGTTCAGAACCTTAACTACTTTTTCTACTGAGCGTAAGCTCACTCCCCTTACTTTGTGGTGTTTCAGATGTTGATCGGGAGCAGTACTAGCAGGACTCTCGGAGCTGGGGAGCTGACGAGGGTTTAGCTAGGGTCTAGTAACGTACTCCAGTTTTTACTATTTTGACTCATGTACTTTTACCCTCGATGAGCTGTTGACTCATTATACTTTTGGAGTTTTATATTACACTTGAACCATATTTATTTATCTTTATCATTTTAGTATTGTTGATCTTAAGTCGCGTCTCGAATTCGGTCAAAACTGGATTTGGGGCGTGACAATTTGGTATCAGAGCCTGGTTTCATTTTGAAAGGATTTTTCAAAACCTCGGACCGTACGTCACCTAGGTGGGTAGAGTGGGTCGTTAGGGTGCTGTGTGTCGGTTACGCAAGTCTGAGTTGTCCTATGCGTAGAAACGAGACGGAACGAGTCTCGGGTTGGTGTAGTGTCCGGCCTGAGTTCCGTAGACTTTTGTTGAACCTGTGTGGTTGTTGTCGTGTTGACTTAACTGTTGTCCAAGATCGGACTTGACCGGGTGGAAGAAGTGAAATTACCGAGACCCGAGGTGTAAAAGTTGGAATGAATTGTTGTGTGTTATGTTTGTGTTTGAGTGTTGTGTGCAAAAGGTAACTGATTGTCCCGCATAAGCGGATGGTTGACTTAATTTACGAACGGGTCATGCCTGATTTTATGCAGAAACTGAAGTGTATGTACCATCACGATTCAGCTATAGGGGCCACTGTAGCTGGACGTGAGTGGGGGGATGCCAAGTGGTTACAACGTGATTCGGGGACGCCAGAACCGGGTTGTAACGACGCAGCGTCAACACGAATGTTATGTTGAAATGAGAATGTGTTAGGAACTTGAACTAAATCGAGGTTGGACTTGTGAAATTATTCGGAGTATAAAGTGGTAGTCTGTGTGACCTAAGTGTGCAAGTGTTGCTAAAGTGAAACCAGGTGTAACCCTGCTGTGTGTATATATGATCTGTGTGTATATATGATATGTGTGAAGCACTAGTGTGCTGATTTCTCTATTGTGTGCTATTGGGTGACTATATTACTATATTGAGTATAATAATACTATGAGTAGTATTGAGAGGACTGTGTGTGGCGTTAGTGATTATAAGCGCGTATTCTTTCGAGATAAGAAACTGAGATCTGTGTGTTATCCGTGTAGAGAGTTTTACGTCATGGCACGTACGTATGCCCCACGAGGTACCCGAGGATGGCCAGTTAGGGGCCGAGGACAGCAGCCTACTGCTGAGTATGTCAGGGCGATTAGTGCCAGGATGCACCCACTGGGGGGCATGAGAGGACTGAGACAGTCCAGCCGACAGCTTTTGAGGAGCTGGCCCGCACCGTGCAGGGATTGGCAGCGGCCTTTGCCCGTAGAGAGGCTGTAGCTCCTACACCCGAGCCAGTACCTGCTGCGACTGCAGCGACATCTGAGGAGCCTACGCAGGTTGACAGTTACACTGCGCAGGCATTGCGAGATTCTCGCAGGCTAGGCACGCATGTGTTCTCCGGGGAGCCCCACCCCGAGGAAGCCGAGCGATGGGTGGAGCGGATCACCCGCAACCTTGATACATCTGGGGTGATCAGCGGTAGACTCTGAGTTTCATTCACAGCCTTTCATCTGGAGGGTGAGGCCTATCACTGGTGGCGTCGGGAGCAGACGCGAGTTGGGGACGACTTTGTGCTGTTCGGACAACGCTTCCTTGAGCACTACTTCCCACGGGCCGTTCTGGATGATAGGCGTCAACAATTCCTGGATCTGCGACAGGAGAGTTTGTCGGTGTCTGACTACGAGGCGAGGTTCACCTCCTTGTCTCGCTTCGCTCCGGAGATGGTGCAGACGGAGGATCTCAGATGTGGACGTTTTGTGGGGGGACTCCGTCCGGCGATCGCGTACAGAGTCGTTGTGTTGAGGACCCAGATATTCTCTGATTTGATGGAGCATGCACTGACTATAGAGCGACGCTTCTGAGAGTCATCTAGAGCTCGGGAGGTCAGGCCTAGACCGAGCGGCTCGCTGAGACCATCTGATATTCGAGAGCCGAGGAGGCAGAGGACCTCGGGATCATTTCAGCCTAGACCGAGCGGCTTTCTATCGTAGTAGACAACCATGTCACATGGCACGAGACTGTCAGATGAGCGACGGATCAGTGGATAGCCAGATGGGTAGACTTGAGGAGAGGTCGAGTGCCGGGCCACTACTGTGCCACCGATGTGGCCAGCCAGGACACTTCGCTTCTAGGTGCCCCGAGCTGTATCCGGTGGGGCTAGCTCTGCGACCACAGCAGTCGCAGACGGGGCACTCGCCACAGTTCCAGCAGCGTCAGGCTCAGACGTAGAGAGCGCCGAGACAGGCCGCGAGCGCACCAGCGCCGAGACATCGAGCTGCGCAACAGGTTGCACTTCCACCACCTCCGAGAGGCGGACCCCCGAGACAGTAGGGTCGGGTGTATGCTGTCACCGACACTAGGGCTGAGGGACGTCACGCCGGCCATGACGCAACCCAGGGTACGTGTTTGCTTTACAATTCATGGGCATCTTTTCTGTTCGATACTAGAGCATCTCATTTTTTTATATCTGCTTCTTTTGCTCGTATATTGGGGTTGAGGGTGGATTATCTGAGTAGACCGATGTGTCTTGATACCCCTGTGACGGGAGAGGTAGTTCTGAGGACTGTGTGTCGGGATTGTGAGATCCGAGTGGCAGATTGCCCGTTTCTTGGTGACTTACTTGTGCTAGATATGACTTCCTTAGATGTGATTCTGGGGATGGACTGGATGACGAGGTATCGAGCGACGATTGACTGTTATCGTCGGCAAGTGACCGTAGTGTCGGGCGACACAATCGTTACTTGCGTTCTGGGCAACAGGAGCGGAGTACTCCTGTCTGCGTTGTCGGTTGGGGATGAGGCTGATGTTGTGCCGAGCAGAGAGCTACCGATAGTGGTATGCGAGTTTCCGGAGGAGCTGACAGGTTTACCGCCAGTGCGTGAGGTGGAGTTTAGGATCGACTTGATCCCGGGTATAGCGTCGATTTCTATGGCCCCGTATCGGTTTGCACCAGCCGAGTTGGTCGAGCTGAAGAGACAACTCGAGGAGCTTCGTGAGAAGGGTTTCATCCGACCCAGTGTCGTGGGGAGCACCAGCCCTCTTCGTGAAGAAGAAGGGCGGAGCCTTAAGGATGTGCATTGATTACCGGAAGCTGAACCAGGTTACGGTGAAGAACCATTATACGATGTCGAGGATCGATGACCCGTTTGATCAGTTGAGAGGAGCGAAATGCTTCTCAAAGATTGACCTTCGTTCAGGGTACTACCAGTTGAGGGTCCGGGATGAGGACGTGGAGAAGACCGCGTTTAGGACTCGATATGGGCACTATGAGTTCTTAGTGATGTCGTTCGGGTTGACGAACGCACCAGCATCGTTCATGGATTTGATGAACGGGATATTCCGGCCCTACCTGGATCAGTTTGTTGTAGTGTTTGTTGATGACATACTGATTTATTCGCCTAGTGAGGAGGCACATGAAGAGCATTTGAGGATGGTGTTGACTTTGTTGCGTACTCATCAGTTGTACGACAACTTGGAGAAGTGTGAGTTCTGGCTTGCAGAGGTGAAGTTTCTCGGGCATGTTGTGTCCCGGGAGGGTATACTCGTCGATCCGGCGAAGATCGACGCGGTCTCGAAGTGGGCACGGCCCAAGAGTGTTTTCGAGATCCGCAGCTTCCTAGGGCTGGGAGGGTATTACAGACGGTTTGTTCAGGACTTTTCACGGCTAGCAGCTCCGATAACCGCCCTGACCCGCAAGGCAGCTGAGTTTGTTTGGACTGATGAGTGTGAGCACTCCTTAGATCTGAAGGCTTGTTTGACCACTGCGCCCGTGTTGATAGTGCCGGAGCGCGGGGTAGGTTATGATGTGTATTGTGACGCTTCAGGCAAGGGACTGGGTTGTGTGTTGATGCAGTCCGGGAAGGTAGTTGCATATGGCTCGAGACAGTTGAAGATACATGAGCGCAACTACCCGACCCATGATCTAGAGCTGGCAGCTATGGTTTTTGCTCTGAAGAGCTGGAGGCATTATTTATATGGTGAGCGATTCCATGTGTTTTCGGATCACAAGAGCCTCAAGTATATATTCTCCCAGCGTGATTTGAACATGCGCCAGAGGCGTTGGATGGAGTTGTTGGAGGAGTAAGACTTCGAGATACTTTACCATCCGGGCAAGGAGAGCGTGGTCATCGACGCCCTGAGTAGGAAGTCGACTCACTGTGTTGCTAGTATATCTGTCCGGGAGTGGAGCATGATAGAGGAGCTGAGCTTGTTCCGACTCGAGCTTGATGAGGTCACTGATGGCGTTGCCATGTATTCGCTAGTAGCGCAGCCCACACTTATTGCCCGTGTGCTGGAGGCACAAGCCGGGGATGCCAAGACAGTAGAGATTCGGGCGAGGATTGCCAGCGGTGCTGAGACCGAGGAATGGGTACTGGGAACTGATTTGGGTCTACGTTACCGAGGACGGCTGTTTGTCCCGCAGGCTTGTAGGGACATCGTGTTGAGAGAGTGTCATCACTCCCGTCTTGCTGTGCACCCGGGTGGCACCAAGATGTATCAGGACATCAAACGACAGTTCTGGTGGAGCGAGATGCATAGGGCTGTTGCAGAGTTTGGTTCTAGATGCCTCACTTGTCAGCAGGTGAAGGCCGAGCATCAACATCCCGCCGGCTAAATGCAGCCGTTAGCAATTCCAGAGTGGAAGTGGGAGCACGTCACAATGGACTTCGTGAGTGGCTTGCCGAGGTCGCCGCGAGGGCACGACGCGGTTTGGGTGGTGGTTGACCGATTGACCAAGTCGGCACACTTTCTGGGCATGAGGATGACAGATACAGTTGACACTTTGAGCCGGTTGTATGTTCGTGAGATTATCCGTCTTCACGGGGTGTCAATATCAGTTGTGTCCGACAGGGATCCACGTTTCACTTCTAGATTCTGGGAGAGCTTACAGAAGCAGTTGGGGACCGATATCTTGCTTAGAACAACTTATCACCCACAGACTGGTGGTCAGTCAAAGCGCACTATTCAGATACTAGAGGACATGCTACGAGCCTGTGTGCTGGACTTCGGGGGATCATGGGAAAACCACCTACCGTTAGCGGAGTTTGCCTACAACAACAGCTTCCAGGCCAGTATTGGGATGGCACCGTTTGAGGCTTTGTATGGTAGACTGTGCAGATCGCCCGTGTGTTGGGCAGAGGTGGGAGACCGGAGCCTACTTGGTCCGGAGATTGTCCGGGAGACAACCGAGAAGGTCGCATTGATTCGAGATCGGTTGAGGACCGCGTAGAGGCGTCAGAAGAGTTATGTTGATAGACTGGGCCGACCTCTTGAGTTCTCAGTGGGTGATCATGTGTTCCTGAAGTTGAGCCCGAAGAGGGGGCTTGTACGGTTCAACCGTGGTGGAGGCAAGATGGCCCCGCGGTTTATCGGACCCTTCGAGATCCTGGGCAGAATTGGAGCAGTTGCCTATCGGCTTGCATTGCCACCGCAGCTTGGGAACATGTATAATGTTTTCCACGTTTCCCAACTGCGGAAGTACACGGCGGACCCCTCTCATGTGATTGAGTGGGCAGACATCGAGATAGCTGATGATGTTTCTTATGAGGAGCAGCATGTCAGGATTGTGGACACGAGAGAGAAGGTATTGCGGGACAGGACTATTCCTCTAGTTCGGGTGCAGTGGAAGCATCACGCAACAGAGTCGACCTGGGAGCGCGAGGACGAGGTCCGTGCGAAGTACCCCAGTCTGTTCGACCCTTGAGGTACGTGCGTTTTAAATTTCGAGGACAAAATTCTTTTAAGGGGGGTAGACTGTAAAACCCGCTTTGTTTTAAAAGAGTATAGTTTTGACAAAATGAAACTTTGGGGTAAGTTTTTGCAACCAAGTGGTTTAGAGAGAAAAAAAAAGGATTTCGGACTGGGCTGGAGATTGGGCCGATTCTGGCCCAATCAGCGAGTTAGTCAAGCCCGCACATGAGACAGGCCCACGAAGCACTCGAAGCCCACGTTCCGTGTGTTAAAACGTAACCAAACCCTAATCGGAGGGTACTGTTCACCCGTTTCCCTCGCCTCTCTTCTCTCCCTCTTTGCGATTCCGAACCCAGCGCATCCGTCCCTTCCCCCTCTTCGACCTTCTTCTGCACCTTCTCTCTCACCCTCATCTTCATCTTCACCTTCTCCTTTATCCCCTTCCTTGCACCGAGCCGCCCTCGCGCACGAAACCGGACCATCGCCGGAGCACCTCAGGCGAGCTCTCCCTCCCGAGCTCGATTCGTGCACTCCAGCGTCGGGAAATGCACGGGTCGTGCTCCTCTTACCTTTCCCCACTCTTCCCATAACTCGCCATGCCTGAAAACGTCCATCTCTGAGCTCGATTCGAGCGAGTTCGGTCGGAACCCTCGCCGGCGACCTCGAACTCGTCAGATCTGAGACGAGGACGGGTTTTGGGTCACGCCTGAGTCGTCACCACCACGTCCATGCATCGCCGAGAGCCTGGCGTTCATCTCCGCCCTGTTTCCTCCCTGTTCGAGCCTCTCCAGCACCGTGGACGGTGGCTGACGTCGCCGGAGCTAAAACCAGCTCAGTCAGAACTTACGTGGTTTGGGCCAGGTCCTGGCCTTGGGCCGGTTAGGCGAGCTTAGGCCGGAGACTCGAACCGTGGGCCAGGCCCAGGCCTAGATGAGTTCCGGACTCGGGCTTGGGTCCGGGTCTGTACCAGGTCCGAGTTGGGTCTGGGGCCGGGTCCGGGTCTGACCGGGTCTGGTTTCTGGACCGGGTCGGATCCGGGTCTGGTTCGCGGATCCGGGTCGGATTCGGGTCACATATTTAATTAAATAAATTAATTGATTAATTTGACTTAAAAATTGGTTATTTAAAGACGTTTGAGACGATTCCGAGGACTTTGAACACACTGGAACTGATTGGACTTTTACCTGTTAAAAACCAAGACTTGGACTTCGCCCTAGAAGACGGAGTAGGCCCGGTCGTCAGCAGCTAGGAGACGCAGCTGTCTTTATCGTCTTGAGGTAGGGAAAGTAGCGGATACCGCTTTAATTACGGAAAGTTACTAGTGTGCATGATTAGTGTTTAATAATAACCGGAAAGGTCCTAGTTGGCATATAGGAACGATTGCTTTATTTAATTGATTAAACGAACGAGTCTAGTAACATGCAGGACGAGATTCACTAGTTTACTTGCTTTATCTACTTTCAATATTTGGGAAATTGCCGTGCTGGTAGTTGGGCCATGTCGAGCCTTAGGTTTGCGTGTTGTGTGTTATACCCGCTGTGTGAGAGTCTAATTAAGATTATACTCGGTGTTGCATGTTGTGACTGTGTGTGGGCAAGTGTGCCGTGTTTGATATAATGTGAACTCTTGGTTGTGATATGACCGGGTGAGTGATAGAGCGGTTGTGTGCTATGTTGAGATCGTCCGGTTGGTATACCGAGATCGGGTTGGCTTTGTGCTGTGTGTTTTATCCTTTTTGTGTGTATCTAGAAAAGACGTAACCGGAGTAATACCTACACCGTGGGATAGTTCCGGTGTAGTGTATCGAGGCCAAGGATGGCGTGATGGATGTTACCCTTCATCTCAGTGAGGAGGAAGATATGACCAGTTTGGTACATATGTTGAGTAGAGCCCACGTCTGTGTGAGTGGAAGACATCGGACTGAGGGATTCTCGGTCGAGGATGTTACCCTTCATCTCAGTGAGGAGGAAGATAGCGGGACTGATGCTATGTGGTCCAGTACGATATAAGTGGTTGTGTGCAACCGGTGGTATGGCTTATGCCGTTAGACGACATCTGTGTGTGTCTCGCTTGTGCCTTATTCTGGCTGATTGGTTGTGTGACGTCCTACGACCTCTGTGTGTGACTTGCTGTGTGCTTTATTCTCCTTGGTTGACTGTGTGCATATGTATAAGTACGTTTAAGGTCGTGGAAATGAACGGTAATGGGAAAGTGCCTAAGGGCGTTGTTTATGATTATCTTACTAGTATGCCCTAATTGGAAGATTACCCGTGGTGATGAACTGAGGTTCAGAACCTTAACTACTATTTCTACCGAGCGTAATCTCACTCCCCTTACTTTGTGGTGTTTCAGGTGTTGATCGGGAGCAGTACTAGCAGGACTCTCGGAGCTGGGGAGCTGACGAGGGTATAGCTAGGGTCTAGTGACGTACTCCAGTTTTTACTATTTTGACTCATGTACTTTTACCCTCGATGAGCTGTTGACTCATTATACTTTTGGAGTTTTATATTACACTTGAACCTTATTTATTTATCTTTATCATTTTAGTATTGTTGATCTTAAGTCGCGTCTCGAATTCGGTCAAAAATGGATTTGGGGCGTGAAACGTATTATTCTCAGCAGTCGCGACACTAGACTCCAATAAGCGGATGGGCTAACAACCAGCGAGTTCACTCGGAAGTGCAAGCCAAGGTCCAAAAAGTGATGGACTTAATGGCCAGGGAGCAACAGAGAAAAGCCGAGAAGTATGTTTGGGCTAAGTTATCTGCGCAACAATGTCCACAAAATGAGCGAGAGGTAATACCTACGACGACATTCACGCAACAACAACAAGCGAGCCAAGAAGAACGAGAATTGTTCGAGCAAGACCAAATCGTATGTTCTGTGCACAACTTGTTCATTATGGGTCCATCCAACAATGGCTATGATAGGGTCTTGGACAGGTTTGCAGAATTGTTCAATGGTGATATTCAATTGAAGAATGTGCTGATATCACAACAATGGCCTGCGAATGCATCTGTGGAGACAAATGATGTTTTGCTTGGGCGAGCTGGACTACTTCAGAACCTTGTTGGGTCAGGAAATGATATTTTTCTTGTCAACATTACTAATAAGGAGTCCTCTACGTGTCCTGGTCACAAGTTGAATGTAGATGAAATTTACGAGGTATATTCAAGACTATTTCTTTTTTATTATCATGAATCATCAATTCACTTCTTTGGATTGATTTGTTGGCCAACGAGTATCGACACTAAGTGGAAAAGTAGTTGCAACTCTACGGGGGTGGACAAATTAAATTTGAGAGCTTATGAATCAGTTCTGAGGTCCAAACCTTGTCAAGAGGGAGGGAAAAAATATGGACATCGAAACTAGCTCTTAAGGGAAATCAAGAAGACATTAAAGATCGATTCAAGACTACAACAAATATGTTTTGGCTCTTTCCAATAAATTATTGAATGCACCTTGTTCCATATTTCCAAAGACAAATCAGCCACTTAATTCAATCCAAGGGAGATGAATGCAAGACTATTAATGAGCTATTTGTGCTGTTTTGCAGATTCCCAACATTTAGATAATCAAAGAGTCATTTAGTTGTCCAATGTAATTAATTTCGCGTTTTGCTGCTGTCCTATATAATAAGGTCCATTTTCAGAATGTAATAGATAAGTTTATGCAAGTTTTATGAAATGAAAATTCAATTTTTCTTCTGGGAAGAACCTATCGCATTTCAATCTTCTTGTGTGTGAATCCTTGAAGTTTGAGTGTTTCGACTTATCACAGACTTTCCATAATTTGTGTGGCGTCATTCAATCCACCATCTATCCTCCTAGTTATTTCGATTTTTCAAAGAGTGTTGTACGGCCAGTTGAAGCAATCTCCATCATTGACTCCGTCTTCATCCATTGGAACCTTAGAGAGTGTCGTACGACCAGCTAAGGTTCTCCATCCTATCATTAATATCCTACGTAACCTATCAACAAGGTTTTATCTCATTCTACCACCGTGTTCCTGTATCACTGGTATTGGCCCAGGGAGGGGAGATCGGACTCGACGATGAACGAAGGCCCACGGGGAGGAGGAGGCCGCGACAAGCGAGGAGAAGGAAAGATGGTTGCTGCACGACGAAGAGGACGACGAAGTTCCGGGTATTTGAAGGAGACAGAGGATGGGGGAGAGAGAAGCCGAAAGACCGACAACTACGAAGGACACACGTATACTAACAACCTCCGAGGCCAAAGCCCGAATGACCATCGATGATAACGACTCTTAGGCGAAAGGGACACCAGGTCCGTTTAGGGTTTATGTTGAGAGCGTTTCACTCTCATTTGCATCTTATTTCCACCTTAAGAATAATTAGCAGAATGAGTATCAATTTAAGGTTATTTCTCCAAATAACCCAACCCACTCACACAATTACAATGATGATGGATATAAGCACAACTATAAACAATCCCCGCTGTGATGGAAGATTTGTCGCATAGCAAACAAGATATGATATCAACGAGTTAATAAAAACAGGCCCATCCAATTCCACTCCTTTAGTATTTGTATTGTTCGTAGTTCACATGCTCAATTGACATGCAGATTAAGACTTACGTCTTCTTCGTGTACAGTCAAATCCTATCCTCTGTTAAAAAAATCGTCATAATTAAACTTACGTGGCCACCTCTAATCCTACCTTGAAATAAATAATTAACAAAAACAATCTGTTTTGTAGTGCGGGTCGTGGAGAGAATAACAAAATTGTAAATATACGCATTGACAAATTTGTCATTTTGTCCCGACGAAGCAATCACTATAGCCACCCATTTAATTTCTGAATCAAACTTTCATTTCCAAAACAAAGGACAAAAATATCATACAAGTAACAAGATTTTATGCCATATTATTCATTAATTAATTAACTAACCCCTCATTGTTATGTGTGGGACATCCTGGCACGTAATTTATGTATTAACTTAATTAATCATGGTTTATTAAAATAATTGAGCATCCCAACTTGATCTGATTGTTCTTCTTTGTCCTGACATGCAAGCTCTCCAATGACTCCATCTTCTTCTTCGATCTTCATTGCCAACTTGACCACATATAAGCCAAGAGTGACCTAGCTAGCTAATCTTGTAAGTTTATTAATCCCTGCAATTAAATATTATTTATCTTCTCAATTATCAAGGGAAGCTCCTGTGTTGTTTGTTTTTACTGAAATTGATTTTTAAATCATAGGTTTTTGTCGTTTTGATTCATTAAAGATAGTTTAAAGCATCAAAAACAAAACAGGGTTAAACCCTAGATTGTAGCTAATTAAAGTAATTAAATTTTTTAAACAGATATTGATATTTGGTTGGATGATTCAGAGGGTTAATTACTTTTGATTAAAATTAACAACTAAGTGGAAACCGTTGGAATTATTATTTTAGCATATTTAGTTTGTTTCCATCTTATAGTATAGGCAATAGCTACGTACCATTTCTTTTTTCATCATCAGCTTCCTTGTTTTATCTGTTAATTATCACACAATCACAGGTATGTACAGGCATATATTGTCTGATTATTCTTTTGATTTCGGAGATTCATACATATATATATATATATCGACTTAGAGCATCTTTAAAATATGAACGGTAAGGTTGGTGGTAAGATCCAAAATAAGAGAGAAGCAAAAAGGTAAAAGAGAAATGAATAAAATAATGTTGACAGTGAAAATTGGTGGTGAGCTCACCGCCAGCGGCAAGACTTTTTTTTTTTCATTTTATTTTAAATTTTTTTTATATAAATTCTTATTAATACATTCTTTTATATAATATTTTTACATAATTTTATTTTTATTTTTATACAACTTTTTATATAAATTCTTTCTCTTATACATTTTTTAAATTCTTTTTTATACAATTTCTTTTTTTTTAAATTATATAAATTTTATTTTAAAATTTTTTATTATTTACTTTTAAAAAAACAAAATTCATTGATATATCATTACTAATTATTTTATTAACTTTCATTTTAATATTAAGGGTAAACTTCACCTTACTACCCTAAAAATACTTTTGTTTCGTCTCACTACTCTAACCAAACTTTGTTGCACCTCTCTACCCTAACGAAACGCAAGTATTTTTAGGGTAGTGAGGTGAAGTTTAACCTAATATTAATCTTGTAAAAAAAAATTCATAAGTATCTCATTACCAATTATTTTATTAACTTGCATTAATATTATTTTATTCTAATAATCAGCCTTACCACCAATCTTACCACTTTAGCATTGGAGGGTACCGACTGTTGGTGTTGACTATTAGGCTGAAATATTAAAATTTTATTCTAACAATTAGCCTTACCACCAACTAGGGTTGGAGATGCTCTTACTATCTAATGAGAATCACACCTTTCAATATAATTCGTCCAAATGAAACAAATAATTTGCTACAATAACATTATAACGGCGCCATAGTAATTATGCAATAAAACATATTTTATCTTTCTATTTAAAATGTCTTAAATGCATTTAATTTTATTTATTTATTTACATCCATGCCATAATTGAGATGTTTAATCTCATTCATCCATTTATTCTAATCATATGGCCATAATTAACGTGTCTTTAAAATTTTACTTTCGTTTTATTATAACAACTTGCTTTTCTGTTGGGTTTAAGGTTTTAGTTAGGATCCAGAAGGGAACTATTTTAATTCTGGTATGTGGATGCTCTCTACCAACTACAATACTCTATAGTAGCTTGAAGAACAACTTTAAAGATCAACAAGGACGATTTCTCTCCCTGAGTTGAGTGGATCGTCGGAAAAGGATCTTGGTTCTCCCGTCACTACCCTACCTGAACAAGAAGGTTCTCCAACCTCATAGCAAGATAGGCGGCACATCAGCAAGATATATGAAGGAACCAATCTTTTCAATCCAAATCATTTATACTTCAGGAACAAAAAGGATGAATCTTGGAGATAGCTCAAGCACAATCACCACCGACAAACAAAAGACTCCTTTTCCATGGACTATCTTGCTTCTGGCTTCGAAACAACTCAGTTGATCGAAAAGGAAGGTCGTAACTCGAGAATAGGCCCGCCTCTAGGCTTTGAGTGCAAATTGGTTGAACGAAAAGGAAGGTCTTAACTTGAGAAAGCGATTGAATGGAAGATATCAACCAATGACTTTGAAAGGAGATGGAGATTAGGACTACCATCAAAGGAAAATGGAGATAGGGGATGGTCGGAGGTCAATATTGGAGCAGTAGAGCATTGGGCATTCATCGGCAACATTCCTTCTAGATCGCCATGCATCTAGCTGGAAGAACAATTCAAAGAATCTGGTGAAATCTTAGCAGTAGAAGCACCAACCAAACCAAACCTCAAAGGACGATGATTCGCATTTATAAAATTCAAAGAAGAGGAGGGGTTGATTGCAGTAATAAATATGTTCAATGGGTGGCATTTGTGTGGGTTTAGAGTGTTCTTGGCCAAAGCTTGGAGGAAGAACAAGTCATAGTATCAACAACCTCAAACAAATTTTCAGTGGAAAAGGAAGATTCAGTTTAATAAAGACAGATTGGAAATTTTTTTGCCCAACGATACCCTACCAAGAGGCTCAGTGGTCACAACATAACGAGATCTACTTCATGGGTCTCATCTAGCCATCTCTCATATGAACCTGAGTGCACAAGCGATCATGAGGGAAATAGCAGTTGAATGAGTGATAGATATCCAAGTTAGAGACCTGGGAAAATAGATGCGTCTTATTGTCTTGCCCAAATAAGGATTTTGAAAATAATTCTAGAAGAAAATCAGAAATGGTTGCTGAATTGGTTCTTGATAATCCCCAAAAATCATTTACTTTGCTCAAAACTAGGCAGTTTTCAATGGGTATATAGAAGGCCTTCCATTCTATGGATGGTGCGAAGAAACAATGGTTGCAGCTATTGAAGAGGTGGGTGAACATATATATACTCATCCTTCTTCAATGAAAGGAAGAAATTTAGAGAAGGCTTTTGTTCTGATCCATACCAACTCTATCAAGCCTGTGAACAAGCTAATAAGTTTTCTTCTGGAAAAAGAAAGATTTGAGGTCTTGGTAACAACAATCTCCTACCTCAATGGAGCCCACTACTGTCCAAGTCAATTTACTACCCATACTCAAACTTTGAATGATTCTGATGCACAAAATTTAAGGTTAAAAGGGTCAGAGCATTTATCACCATCTCCTATTATTGTAAAATCGATCCCAAGTAACATAGAACTTAGTGAGGAAGTTTTGGTGAGAGAGACTACTGCCCAAGTATTTTACAAGTCTGTCAAGATGTTATGGTTGAAGAAGCAATGAGTTATTGAGAAAGAAGGTAGGTTGGAGACTCTCATCAATGTGGACTCAAGGACAAAAGGAATGTCTCAGGAGAATGTTCCTAGTATTATTACAGAAGATACATTAGTCTTCCCAGATACTACAGCAGAGGTACAGAATTCAGATGAGATTCCGAACAAATTATTGGTCAAGGACACTTTAGATTCTTTAGGGAAGGATACTTTGGTGGAGACAACTTGTCTTAATCCTACCATTCAAACAGTGGTGCTGCAATAAACAAGTTCGGAGGAGGAAGAAGATCAGGCTGAATTACACAATGAGTCAAGACGAGTGTACAAAGAAAGAAGCTTAGACCTGATAGGTGGTGAAAAGGCCAAGGCTTGGGAAAATATAGATGCAGATGGTAATAATGAGATTGTAAGGGTTCAAAGTGACAGTACAAATGAGAGTCCACTTAGTCTAATATCCAAGGATAAGATGGGAATTTGGGGCAAGGAGAAGATGAGATTTTTGGAGGGAAAGAGAGCTTCAAATTTTCAATTTCAGAGTGAAAGAGATACAAACACTCCAACACCTCCATTTCGTGCTTCCAGACCACAAAATAAAAGAACCTCAAATAAACCTCAGGTGTCTTATGTGTGTGACACAAGATTAAGAAGAGGCAAACAAGTCACTCAACTTCATATTTCAGACAATAGCTCCCCAAGTACAAAATTATTTTCTCAATACAATGAAGAGACTAAGAGTCCATGGGACTACTGTAAAGCTATTGGCCTCAAGGCCTTTGTAGCTGATGACTTGATCATTGATCAATTTGAAAAACTGGAGGCAAAAATCCACCAGCGAGTCAATTATGAAGCTGATTCTAGGGATGAATTTACAGACCTTGACTTAGATAGAGAAGAGGCCAACTGTCTGAACAAGATAGCTTCCCAATCCAGATTTCCACACAACTAATAGCTTCATGAAGATCCTCTCTTGGAATATGAGAGGATCTTCCTCCGTCCAGAAACGGAGGGCTTTGAGAGAGGTTATACAAAAACATAGACCTTCATTTATTCTACTGCAAGAAACAAAATTTCAGGTTTTCCCTCCTATTTTTCCTAAGATCAGTAGGATTCAATTTGGGGTGGGATCAGGCTTTTATCAATGTTCTGGGGTTATTAGGAGGGATTTACTCTTTATGGAATACTTCTAGCTTTCAAGTTCGGTCTATTAAGCCCATTCAACATGCTTTGATCTGGAGTGGCTTCTCAGTGGATTGGAATATGAATTTATCTATTATCAATGTCTATGCTCCCTGTGGAGTTATGGAGAGGAGATTCTTGTAGAAAAATCAGCTGAAGAATTGTACTTGCTTGTTGATTTCTATATTTGTGCTAGAGACTTTAACTCAATTTTTCATCCATCAGAAAAAACAAGTCAAGCTTCACCCTCAGTAAGTATAAGAAATTTTGCATTATTCTTGAATGAAGCTTCATTGTTTGATTTGCCTCTTAGTGGAGAAAAATTTACCTAGTTTGGCTCAAACTCAAAAGCATCTAGGTTGGATAGATTCTTGCTTTCTCATAAAGTAATTTCTACATTTCGAAATCTTTCTCAAATCAGCTTTTCTAGATGTATCTCATATCACAAGCCTATTTTACTATCTGATCCTTTTATTGATTGGGGCCCAAGGCCATTCAAATTCATCAATGCTTGGCTAGATCATACTTTGTTCTTCTCCTCTGTCAATAAGTTTTGGTCTGAATTAACTATTGTGGTTAATCCTCAGTCTCTTTGGTGTAAACAAAAATTACTCAAGGACTTCCTAAGGCAATGGAATATTGATGTTTTTGGATCTTTTGAGAAAGATATTGCCTCATTACAAATGCAGATAGATGATCTGGATAAATTTATAGAGAGAAAACTTTTATCTGAATCAGAACTTGCAAGTAGGGCTCTTCTCAGTGCTTTGCTCATTCAGAAACTAAAGGCTTTGGCTAAAGTGTGGAGGCAAAAGGATAGAATCAAATGGCTAAAAGAGGGTGAGAGATACACAAAATACTATCACATTGTAGCCAACTACTCCGGTACTAGGAAGAAAATTAATATTATTCAAGAAGGTGATATATTTCTATCCTCTCCTACTGAGATCAAAGAAGCAGCTTCCAAGCATTTTGTAGCCAGGTGTCTTAAATTTAACTCTATAATATTAGATGTCTATCAACTCCCTTTCAGCAAGATCTCAGAAGCTAAAGCTACTTTTTTGAAGAAACCATTCTCAGAAACATAAATTTATGCAACTGTTATGGATTGTGATGGGAACAAAGCACCTAGCCCTGATGGTTTTACCATGAAATTGTATCAGACTTGTTGGGATTTCATTCAAACTGATATCTTTCAATATTTCTCACATTTTCACCAATCAAGGAGACTTGGAAAGGGAAACAATTCCTCATTCTTTTCATTGATCCCTAAGACTCCAAATCCACTCAATTTTGATTATTATAGACCTATAAGTCTGGTTGGCTCTTTATACAAGATTCTTTCCGGAATTCTAGCAACAAGACTAAAAATTGTGATGGATCATTTAGTGAGTGATGTGCAAACAAGCTTTATTATAGTAAGACAAATCCTAGATGGGGTATTGATAACTACAAAGCTCATCCACTTAATCAAGTCTCCTAAGGAGTCGGTTATTTTTTTCAAAGTGGATTTTGAAAAAGCATATGATCATCTAGATTTGGGGTATTTGGACAAAGTCTTGGAAATCGTGGGGGTTTCATGATAATAGTACTTTTATTCATGTACCTTTGAGTTAGAACTGTGTTATGTCCACGTTAGGTTGGACATATTTTTCCTCTTAATATGGTTATGTTACTACTAGAAAAAACAATAACAATCCATTAGAAATAAAAATATTCAGCCTCCGAAAAGTATTTGTTCGAATCACTTGATTGATAAGAATAAACGAATAGGTTGTGTTCGAAGATTCAGGGTTTCAAGATTCATAAAAAATCTCATTCCCAAGTCTAGTTTAACAAACGATCATATAATTAGTGATACCTTTTTTTGGAACAAATGGTGCAAAATTTATTAATTATCTAAGAGGATAACACAATGAAATGCATCAGGAAGAAGATCCCCTGACCAGTGAAAAACAGACATAGAACGAGCCTCCTTAGCGAGTTGATGAGAAGCTTTGTTCGCATTTATTTTAACAAATTCAAGAGTTAGACTCTCGTTTTGAACGAGTAATTGACGGGTATCCTGGATAATAGTATCCACCGGTGATGTTGACGCTATTCCCATGACGATCATGTTGACCAAGACCTGTGCGTCTGAACGAATGGAAATTGGTCCGGTCCCTAATGATGAAGCGTTTTTAAGGGTCATACCAATTGCATAAGATTAAATAATTACAAGGATTAGATCCTAGGGAGGATTCCATTTGCAGCTAGCCGAATCACCCCTATTATACGAGCACATTTCGTGCTTTCCAGATCTCCCATAGAATGCTAAGAACCTATGACACTCGTCCCGGGTTCGTATATGTTGTAATAATTTTCCACCATATAGGGAATTGAGTATTATCCCCACAAATTTGGATGCCCCATATTAGACCAACACAGTTTAGCAAAACCACAAGAAAGAAGAAGATGCCAAAAAGTTTCTTGGGACCAACCACATACTGCATAGAGCGGAGAGACAGGAACAAACTGGTGATGGAGATTTGACGCCACCTGCATAATAGTCATGAGGAACCTCCATTTAAAAATCTGCAATCGTGGTTGAACCGGGATGATCCATAAAGATATCTAGAGAACTAGGTCTCCATGTTGGCGACCTTGGTGTCTAGTCGTTGCCTATATCTTATACACCTTCTTGGTTGAGTAGAAACCATTCTTATCATTTACCCAATACCATTCCTCAGTAGGCCTCACATCTGAGAGATGGACTTGAAGAATACTAGTCTGGTTTCCAATGTCAAATAACTGATGAATAAGATTCACGTCTCAACAATGGGTCCAAGAATTATCAGATCGGCCACGAAGGCGTCCTCTAAGTCCCCAAAGATTGTTTGGATTCGAGATCTGGGATGATCAATCACGGAGTCCCCAGAATATGTGTGGTCCGTCCATCCTCGCTATCGACTCGAAGACTATTTAGAAGAAACTCTTGAGCTGGGTGAATACTAGACCACGGGAAGCTCAGATTCAACCCAATCCTCACATGAAAAAAATATGTTCTCCAGAATTACCTGCTTTGAGAACCTGTGCTACTAGTGGAAGTTGGCGATGAATAAGTCCCCAAGCTTGTTTTCCGAGAAGAGCAGTGTTAACATCTTGGAGATGACAGAAGGCCATTCCCCCGTAGTCTGTCGTCATACATAACCTATCCTAATCTTTCCAAATAATGGGCCAGGTTGCTGTGGACTTTTCTCCCCACCAGATTTTTGGTAGCGCCACATGGATACAGTCTATAATGCGTTTAAGAACCCAAAATACCGACATAATGTACACTGGTAGTGAGGTTAAGACCGAGCAAATCATGACTTCCCTTTCTACAGGGGACAAGAGTTTCCTGTCCCACGAATGAATTCTAGTGAAAATACGATAGTCGAGATAGGCCATGGCCTGATTTCGATTTCACCGAATCATGTTAGGAACTCCGAGATATGTGGGTGGGGTTTCAAAATAGATAAATCCGAAAACTGTCTTCGCGAGTAATCTTTGGGGTGTTTGTACTAAAGAAAATAGATGATCTGTTCATATTTAGAACCTGACCCGAGAAAGTACCAAAAATACCTAATATGTCACAGATGTGTTGTGTCTCTATCGTATTCAACCTGCAAAAAATGTAACAGTCGTCCGCAAAGAACATGTGAGATATCTCTAGGGATCCACTAGCGACCCTCACTCTATGAATATCCCCCGCTCATTGTTTCATCTTTAATAGGTGGGATAAACCTTGCATACAAAACATGAACATATAAGGCAGAAGAAGGACCCCTTGATGAATACCCAGAGACGGAGTAAACATCGTTGTTTCCCAACCCCCGAAGATACTGAATATTGAACTGTGCACATGCAGCAAGAGATTAGATTGATCCAATAAACGATAACCCAAGTTGTCCCATGATAGTTAAAATATAACCCCATTCTACCCGGTCATACGCTTTTCACATATCTACTTTAAGTTCCATGTACCCCGTCGTACCTTGTCTTTTCCTTCAGAGAAAATGGATAATCTCAAAATAAATCAGAACATTGTTCTGAATGCATCTACCTGGGATAAAAACACCCATAGACTCAGATATCACATATTGCAGCATAAGCTAAAGTCTATTCACTAAAACTTTCGATATGATACAAAATATTACATTGCATAATGCAATAGGCCTTAAGTCATTTTTCAGTTTCAGATCAGGCTTCTTAGGGATGAGTACAATAGATGTGTCATTCAAGTACAAGTCAAAGCCCCTCGATTCCAGTACCCTTTGAATAAATCGAATTACCCCGTTAGCCACCACAAGCCAATAATGTTGATAAAATCTCGGATTAAGCCTTTCCGGACCTAGGGATTTATCCGGGCCCATCTGAAACACAGCTGCTCGAATTTCCCTAGCCATTCTTGGGGCCAAATGTGTAAGGTTTTGAGAATCCGTGATCCTAGGTTGCAGGTGGATCGGAAAATGGTTTAAATCGGTATGTTAGGTAGTAAATACAAGCCGAAATTAGTTAATAATAAGCTCTCTCATCCTTTTCTGCCAGGTAACTACCTGACCTGCATCATTTTTTGAAAGACACCACAGTGTTAATCCAACGTCCATATGAGACTGATGCATGAAAAAATTAAGTATTCTTGTCTCTAACTGTGAGCCAATACTGCTTGGTTCTTTGACACCAGAAAGCTTCTTGCATACAGAGGCCCTTCTCATATAAAATTTGGATTGCCTCCCTCCTATACACCCCTCGCACGATCCACAAGGCCGTTAAGTTTCGCGACACGTCTTTGGCACCACTTTATGTGGTTCACATTTCTTCAAAATTGAAAACGCCCCCAATTATCTGAAATGAACCAACCTTCTAAATTACTTCCTTAATCGGGATCACTGAGGATTCATCCCACCCCTCTTGAATCACCTTCTTGCAATACGGATCTTTGATTCATTGAGATTTGAATCGAAACTTTGGAGGGCATCGTTTCCCCACCCTACAAGCCAGAGAGAGAAGAATGGGCCAATGATCAGAGGTAGTAGCATCCATATTACAGAAGTCATGGTCCGACAGGGAGTAGTAATAAGATTGGGATATCAATACCCGATTTAATCAAGATTAAATACATTAATTATGGTTTCTTCCTCTAAACCACATATACTGGTGGCCCGACATTGGTACATCAACTAGGCCGAGGTCTTTAATAACCTTTTGAAACTCGTCCACCAGGTTTTATGTGAATGTGCCACATCCGTCTTCTCATCATGGTCAAGGATACCATTAAAATATCCCATGATTATCCACCGAGACCTCATCAATTGATGTAATCGGCGTATTAAGTCCCATGCCAGATGTCTACGATCCCTTTGTGCCTCACCGTAAATTTCGGTGAGTAAGACATCGTCATGACCAGGAGATGAGAATTTCATGTCGATGAAGTTCCCATCAATTGTTCTTTGCGTCAGGTCCACCCCTACCACCAAGAAGAGGGCAAGGCCCCTTTGAGTATCAGAGATAGGGACGCATATGTGGCCGTGAAAGCCCAACGACCTTGCTAGGAGTAGACAACCCTGGGTTAGGAATAATAAATGAGGCATATGATTTCGTAGAACATGTCGAAGATGTTTCTTATGGACCCTTGAACCCATCCCTTGGCAATTCCAAAACAATGCTCGAAAATCAGGTGTTTCTGGTAGGATATTTTGTTAGGGTTCGGACCTGAATTGGTATCTATCCGGCATTAACATTGTGGTATAGTGGTCAGGTTAGACAAATCCAATGGAGGAGGGATAAGTGATAGAACAAAGAGAGCTAACAGAGGATGGGGGAGGGAGGCGACGGTGCCCGGGGAAGAATGAGACGAATTCAAAAGCGTAGATAACTGAGCTTGACATAATTGAGGCGGAGATTATTCATCGGACCGGAATCGGGAGGATCGATGACGTATTCAACAGGATTCCGCCCTCAACGCTAACCATGTAGAAAAAGCTCCAACATAACTCACCATGAGGAGTATCACTGCAAGTTGGTTATTGAAAGGATTAACATCTATTATATTTATTGATAACTTTCATTGTTAATTCAAAGGTACATAACACGCAATGTGGCTAATGTTTTTTTTTAGTAACTATGGATTTTATTCAAATATCAGCAATAATGATATGGTGAAGAGGTTCCGGGAATTGACCCCCTAGCCAATTCCAAACAGGGGAAGAACAAGCCGCCTTGGCAAGCCAATGAGCTATTTTGTTCGTTGTCCGTTTTACAAAATTGAGTTGCACGCACTCGAGTCTAGTTAATAGGGAAATACAGTCTGTGACGACTATCCCTAAAGGAGAAGACGATTTGCCTCCTTTCTTGATCATATCCACTATGACCTTACAATGACTCATGACGGTGGTCCGTTGCCCTGGTTGATGTAGTAGCCATGTCAAAGCGTCTCGAATAGCATATGCCTCCACCAACCCCGGGCTTTGTGGTACATGGAAAGAGCATGAGTGAGCCTGTGTAAGGCGTCCCATATCATCCCTGTATATCCAGCCCGTCCCCATTTTGTCAGACGACGCAAATAACGCCCCGTCCGTATTTATGGCCCATTCCCCTTGATTTGGGTACTTCCATGTCATGTCTGCCTCCGTGTGTGTTTGCCGAGAGACCGATCTTGCTTACGCTTTCCTACTTCTGGCTTCCAACCATCCCGTTTGGAGGAAGAATGTCGTTTGATAGATGAAGGCAGCCGTCTGTGTGGTGTTCTCCCATACAACTTTGTTTCTGGCTTTCCAAATTTCCCACAGAATGCAGCCTGCCATTCCCCCACTTGCTGTGGGGTTGAGTTGGAATGTAGCCTGAAGCCACCCTATGATGTCCGTAGATTCCTGAGGAAGCTTCAGGCCAGACTTTGCCCATTATTCAAAGGCTACAAGATACTGTACTAATAGATATAGCTCTGATTCGTCCTCTCCTTTGCAGACCGGGCAACATGCCTCCACTTCTACGAACCGACGCCGAAGATTCAGTGCTACTTATAGACACCCCGAGCATGTTCTCCATAGGAACGACCGTACCTTTGGCATCACTTCATGACCCCAAATGGAGGTCCAAATATTCGTCTGATTTTTATACGATGCTTGGTCCTGCTGGCTCAGGACATATGCAGATTTAACAGAGTGGTGCCCCAGCTGTTCTCCCGCCCAATACCACGAACCCCAGGTGGCTGTCCTACTGGTAGGTACCGCCATAATAGCTCGATAACCATCCTCATAGAAAAGGTCTCGGATCACCTATGTGTTCCATTATCTCGTGTTAGGCCTCATAAGACCCGAGACATTCAGATGCTCAAGTTCTGGCCCCGTCGTCTTTACCCGTTGATCGACCCCTGTCAGGCACGGGTGTTGGAGAACCGACGTAGTTGTCCCTGGACCAATCGATCGACATGCACCTTTTTTGACCAGGGTTTGAGTGGAGAGTATACTCTGCCAAACATAACTCTGATTCGGCTTCCTTACTACCTCCAACGCTAATGAGTCTGGATAGTACCGGCCTTCAACACTCGGGCCACTAACCTAGTCTCCTCCATCACCAGCTTCCATAGTTGTTTCCCCAATAGAGCCGTATTGAAATCCTAGAGATTTTTGAACCTCAGTTCACCTTCCTCCTTCGGTCTTGACATAGTCATCCAAGACTGCCATATGATACCTTTCCCGTCTCAACGCGATGACTTCTACCAGAACCGAGCCAGGGCCACATTCATCTTTTCCAATATCCCTTGTGGAATTTTCATCATGATCATCGTGTATGTCGGAATTGCTTGTAGGACTGACTTAGCTAACACTTCCTTACATGCACCATTAAGGAGTTTTCCATCCCACTTCTGAATTCTGTGTAGTACTTTTTTTACTATAAACTTAAATCCCTGCTTTCTGTTACGCTCCATCATATTTGGGATTCCCAGATAGGGGGGCGGCTGTCGGAGCTGCGGAATCCCCAATATCCGTACCCCTTCATCCCTCACCTCGTCCTGTGTGTTGGAACTGAAGAATATAGATGACTTGTGTTGATTCACTACTTGCCCTGACGCTTCCTCGAACATCTGTAATAGGCCTCAGATTCTCTCCATTTCCATGAGATTCGCTTTACAGTAGACATAACAATCATCCGCAAAGAATAGATGAGTAATCGATGGAGCCCGAGGGGCCACATGTATGCCTTGTATGTCTCCTCGGCATTCTGATTCCTGCAATAGATGGGAGAAACCTTCCATACGGAAAAGGAATAGATATGGTGATAGCGGATCCCCTTGCCTGATCCCTCTCTTCGGTTGGTCAAAGCCTGCATGTCGACCCCCCGCAACGATGTTGTACGTGACTGAGTAAGTACATCATCTAACAAGAGATATCCACTCCTCCCCAAACCCGAAGCCTCTCATACTATCCCATAGAAAACCCCACTCAACCCTGTCATATGCTTTACTCATGTCTAGCTTCAACGCCATCCACCCCTCTCGGCCTTGTCTCTTAGTTTTCAAAAAGTGGAGGGTTTCGTAGATAAGATAATATTATCCTGAATCGACCGTCTTGACACAAAAGCTCCCAAGGTGGATGATATAATCCCATCCAGCATGCCTTTAAGACGGTTTGCGGCCGCCAATGATACCACTTTGAACACTACGTTGCATAAAACAATGGGTCGTAGGTCCTTTAGGCATTTCGGGCATTCTACCTTTGGGATCAGAAGGTCGTCCTATTCATCTCCCGTGGAATCTCCTCACCGCAAAAATTCGCCTGACCCAGTTAGTGACATCCTCACCCACTGTGCTCCAATACTTCTGATAAAAAAACGGGTTGAGTCCGTCCGGTCCTGGCGACTTGTTAGGGCCCATCGAGAAAGTGGCATCCCGCACCTCCTCCAAGGTTATAGGCTCCATTAACGACATGTTCTGTACCGCTGAGATTTGTTGGTGAAAACGAGGAAAACCCCTTCCCGCACCCCTTGATTTCTTGGATAGAGTTTTGTAAAACTCCAAGATATTCTCCCCAAACCTGTTTTCCAAGTTAGGACAATTCCCGAATCATCCTGGAGCTCTGTGACTCTATTGATATTTCTCCTCTGCGAAGCTGACGCTTGTAAGAACTTCGTGTTCTGGTCACTCTCAGTTAGCCAGTGCTACTTTGCTCTCTACCTCCAAAACTCCCTTTTTTTTGTAGCGCCATCTCATAGAGCTTTTGTAATGCTCGCCGTCTTCAGATACTCGTGCGATCCAATTTTCCATTCAACCACAATATATCTCGTTCGAACCGACCTATTTTTCCTGGCTAATACATTGTACACCTCTTTCCCCTAGACTTCCAGCGCTTCCCTAGTTTCCCTTGTCTTGATAGATATATCTCGGTCCGCGGGATTACCCCACCACGATTGAATGATATGCCCACATGCAGGATCCTCCGCCCATATATTTTCGAAACAAAATTGGCGAGACCCAACCGGTTCCACCCTACGAGCCGAGTCCAGAAGGATTGGTAGATGGTCTGACGTTGAAATGCCTAGGTTGGCCAAATGTGCCTCCAGCCACAAAATTTTAAGGGTCGGGGACATGAGTGCTTTGTCCAACTGCACCGCCATCCTAGTAGCTGGTTCACTCCCACTGTGCCAGGTGAAGCCATACCCATGAAGGGATACATCCTGCACATCAATGTCGTGCAAGGCCCCCCGAAAGCCTTCAATCAGACTATCAGGGTACTGACGCCCCCCTCTTCTCTCTCTGGTGGAGTATACCATTAAAGTCCCTCATCATCAGCCACTTATCCGATGCCAAGGGCAGCGTACCCAGAGAGCGAATCATATCCCACGTTTTCCATTGAAGTTCTCGCTTTGCCTCACCATAAATCCCAGTGAACCTAAAAGGGTCTTCTGCCACCGCTTTGACCTCGACGTCGATATATCTATCACCCTCGGATATATCTTGACCGATACCTTAGATGTCCATAACATGATCATTCCTCCCTTGTGACCCTCCGATGCCACTTCACACCCACCGGAGAATCCCGTCTTCAGCTTTAACACTTCCACTTCCCCTTTTTTCGTCAGAGTTTCGCACAGGAAAATGACATGCGATTTCCAACGTCGAATCACCCCTTTCAGATATTCGACCGACGTCGGTTTCCCTAATTCCCGACAATTTCACGAGAGAATCTTCATAACGTCAACTGCCTCCCCCTACAGACCAATGCTGACCGATCCCCAACGACAATACCCTCAGATCGGTACAGTAATGGAAGACTCATGCACAGCTCCATGAGTCAGCTACCCCTCGACCAACCTGAAGCCTGCCACAACCCTTCACAGACCACTGGAAATCCGCAGCCCTGCAGGCCAGCTCCCCAAACTTCAACCTGCCGTCTTACCACCGTCACGCGCCGCCCCACCTCCGACAACCGCGTTATCTCCTAATGACCATTTCCGTCATCGAACCCACCAACCACACCAGTGCAAAGACCTGATCGTGGGGCAATACGGAACTCCTTCGATAGAACCTCGACACCGAGACCCGCTATCTCCGAGAAGATCCGTCCTAACGAATCCAAAATAACAAGAAAGACACGGAGACTTACCATAT
The DNA here is from genome assembly GCA_963921825.1 of Erodium maritimum. Lineage (NCBI taxonomy): Eukaryota > Viridiplantae > Streptophyta > Magnoliopsida > Geraniales > Geraniaceae > Erodium > Erodium maritimum. Next base: position 76,523,239 of record OY997590.1, read on the forward strand.
CATCACCGATGTTACCATCACACTACCCCGCCGAGCTCAGGCCGCCGCACACGCGCCAGACGCTCGCCACTCCTAGGGTCGGCTCGCTGTCTCAATTCTTTTTTTTTAATTTCTTTGTAGCCAGCTAGCAAGTACAATGTTAGATATCAAAAATTCAGCATCTAATAGGTGTATGCAGTAATATCAAATAAAATATAAAGGGAAAATTACACATAACCTCCTTTAGTATTTTCTTATTTTCAGACACCCCCTTAACTACTTTTTTTTTCATTTACCCCCCTTAACTTCATTTTTTTCACTTTAGTCCAACGCCGTTAACTTTTCATCCAATGACGTTGCACATGTTTTTCATTTACCCCCCTTGCACATGTTTTTTTTTTCTGTTTGTTTTTGGATGACGTTGGACTAAAGTGCAAAAAAACTAAAGTGAAGGGGGATAAATGTAAAAAAAATAGTTAAAGGGGTGATGTGAAAATACGACGATACTGAGGGAGGTTATGTGCAATTTTTCCAAATATAAAAGATCTAATTAATTTTAATAAAAAAATGATCCTGTTAGAAGCGTATTTATTTTGTTCAAATAAATTACAAGGATGATTTCCATTTAAATTATACCATAAAAAATTTCTTGCCCACTCACACTGCTCATAGAATATTTGGTATCCATAACTCCAAGACAACGATTTTATGGTTTTCAGCATAGCTTCAGTTTTTCAATTCCCAACATTTCCCATTTTCAATTCTCTTATCTTCTTCCCTGCTTCCAAATTACACATGACATACTTTACAAGAGGTCCCGTCACTTCCTTACTTCAACCTATTAGATTTCATTGTCTAAAACACTTATTCAACACAGGCTATTATTTGTGAATTCATTATATATTAATCAGATCTGTATGTTATTCATCCTAAAAGTGACTCAAAATCTTGTCATATTTTGAATACACTGACACTGTTTTGAAATTTTTATACGACCTTTTGGGTTTTAAATATTCTGTTTTTTTTTAACTCGGATTGATATTTGAAATAAGAAATTTGATAATTTGGGTTTAAAAATATAAGATATTTGTTTTATATGTTGGCATAATGAAAAAAATAATAATGTTTTCTTATGAGATCTCGTAGTCTTTAGGGTTTGCTTCCTTTCTTATCTGTTTTTCTCTTCATCTTCATCGTAGCCACTATAATCATCATTCTCTTCCTTTTAGAGTTTGGTAGATGATAGTAGTTTTCGTTTTTAGGGCTTTTGTTTTCTCTCCGCCTCTCATCCACTTCCCGTCTCCGCCACTCAATCTCAACCGCAAATCAATCTGCATGCCGCCATCACTACCAATGTCGGTCACCCGTCACCACTTTGCTCGCCGCCCCTCCACGGTCAGGCCGTTGCAAGGGGAACCATGGTTCCGCCGCTCGGGTGCAAGCCTCGACTATGGATCCGCTGCTTGGGTTACGTCGACCGTCTTTCATTGGCGTCGTTCAAGAGCATCTACTGAGGAAGCCCCTTGGACCGAGCCGATACCAGTAGGAACGCCTGCATCCATCGCTCTCACACCGGATCCCCACGACCCTCGTCCAGGATTGTCACCATTCGAAGGATTACCACCGCAAGCCACGACTGTACCTCCTCTACAAGCGACAGAGGCGGAAGAAACCTCCATCAAGAACGACGTGTCCATCGTGGACTCGGAGGCTCACGATGTGAAGGCAGGGGTCCTACTGCCATTGATTTTTGGTTGGCCGATTTAGTCTAGCGTTTTTTGCCCTGTTGGGGTGAATGCGAGGTCTGGTGAGGAGGTTGGTTCCGATGGGGCAGAAGTGAGGCACAGTGAGCGGCCTCGTGGGTCTCTATGAGTAACCCATGGAATCTAGGGGTGTTTCTGAGGAGCCAGGCCCCGACCTCTGTCACTGAGCTGCTTCTTGACTACTAGTCTCCTCCTTTCCCTGGCATACTCCTTGGTCGATTGTTACGACACAATAATATCGGTCAAGTCGAGACGAAGAATTAATTCATCGTACTTGACACATTCAGAATAATGAACCACCCCCTGATATCTCCCTAGGTCATACCAGGACTTAGATATAAGATCAGTGTCTCAGCCGTCACCAAGACTACATCTCATTATATTCAAATTATTTTCACGTATTTACGGTCTTTACGACCTTTTTTTCGTATCAATAAAATTTTAGTTTGTGTGCTAAAAAATCTAAATATCCGTTTTTCGAATATTTTATAACAAAAGTAGTCTTATTATATTTAGTCTAAACTAGAAATAAAGCTTAACCACATATGCTAAATTAGTTATATGTGTTAGACTCATTTATAATATATTAGTCCACTTGTAATTAACGGTCTATAATCTGCTCCAACTGCAATTGTCTAGGTCATGTGTGTTCTCAATGACCATGATACACCTATGCCGGATGTACCATAGGTTGACTTCTCTCTTGCTGCAGATGGGATCGCAAAGCTAGAACAACGTATCAACAAGGAATAGAAGGCCATGTCACCCCACCCCTCGCCGAAAATCCCCCCTGGTTTCCCACCTTTGTCAACTCGAGGGGCACAACTTCTAACCAACGTCCCGCCTAACTTATCAGCACGCCTCGGGTTCCCCAAGACCGTTTGGCTCACCTATTGTGTGGGAGGGACATAAAGGTTTTGGCTAGGGATACAACCCTAGCTAGGAAGAGGACAATAGCTGAAGAAAATTGGGTTGAGCATTAGGAGACGACTGGGAAATTGCCTCGCCAAGACCCATGAGGCCCTTTAGGGGTTTCGGGTTGTCAGGGAGGAATGGAAACCCGACCCCTATAGGATTCCCTCCACTAATTATTGTGCTCCCTAACCAATCTGTGCACTTTATCCAGTTATTTCATGAGCCTTAGATGAGGGCCCTGCTGCAAATAGGCACCCAAGGTTTGCTTCAGGTTAAAACGAGATTGGTTTCTCTGATTTTTCTTATTAGTTTCTATGTGTTAGTGTTTAGCCTTTTTGTCAAAACCGACTATGCTTCGGTTACAATCCGAGGATTAGTTGTAGGACTATTTCCGAATGACCCCTCTCCCTATTCTCTTTAGTATGTTTCTTATAATAATTCCAATTAATAAAATATTCCTTTCGCTAAGGAAACGACAATTTTATAACCCCCTCCTTTTCTTCAATCAATGAACTTTCCCGCTATGAAGTAGGATTCATGCTAAGAGAACATTCCTAAAATAATTCGAAAGTCATTCAAGCTCAGTTAAATCCTCGTGATGCACCATAAAATTAAGAAAACAAAAATCCAATAAATGATGTGTTTTTTGCTTTCTCATAGGAAAAAGGCTTAAGTGTGGGAGCTTGATGAGACAGCGTCTCTAGCTGTAATTGGATGTATATGATCGCTAGTTAGGCCTGTTTTAGCCTTAGAAAAGCATAACTAGATTATGTGGACATATATTGCATCGATTCAAGATGTTTTTAACCCACATTCTTGAACTTTTTAGTCCTGGGGCTGGATAATTCGGTCCACTTTTCTCTCATTACTCGGATTATGTCTCTCATTGTGTTTTGTAGGTGCCTTGATCGAAAAATTGGCTAAAATAGAGGAAAAATCGGTTTAAGAAGTTTTGGAGGCTAGCTGAATTTGCGAAAGGCATAACTTTTTCATACGAACTCTGGTTGCCTCATATTTTATATCAAATCGAAGGGAATTCAGAGATATACAGCTTCCGTCAAAGAATTGCCACTATCTAGATACAGAAAACTACCTGAAACCGTAAAATAGTGATGCACGCAGAGCCAGATTTTCAGATCCAGTTTTTATGAGGAAAAAAATAATTTTCCTCTTCCCATGTCCTTTTTTGAGGAGAAAAAGGTCACCTAAAGTCCTATTAATAAAGGAGCACGAATTTGAAGAAGAGAACTTCTATTAGACATAATTTCAGAGAGATTGAGAGTTAGGGTTTGAGTTTTGGTGAGAGAGAAGTGCTTAGGAACAAGGATTGAAGCAAAACCATGAAGTATCCATCATTGAATTGTTATTTGGTATCAAATTTACCTTTTAAATATGTTTTTCTCTTGTTGATCTTCTTCTTTGTGTTTCTCCTTCATCTTCATGAGCTAAATTTTCATTGATCTAATGCTAGGGGAAACAATATGATTAAATAATTCAAAACTTTCGTATTTCCTATGTGCAATTTGTGTTTAGGTTACTGTTTGCATAATGTACACTTAATGCTTTGTTAACTTGATCACTTGATAGATGGTCAGGTTTGAACATTTAATAATCGAGAGATGAGAATCGCCAAAAGGACTAAGGATTATGCAACTTGGGTTTAAATCTAGTCTCTAATAAAGTTAGGTCAACACGAGTGCAATAGCTATAGGATTACAACCCCGAAAGATAGAGGAATTCATGAATCTTAATGTTTTAAGTCTCTCATCAGTTGGTGCTAATATATGCCATTTTCTCATATTGTTACATATTTGTGCCATAGTTTAGTATATGTTATTTTACTCTTCTTGCTTCTTTGTCTCTCCTCGGTAGAATGCTCGTGGTAGGAATCTTGGAGCAAGAAAGGTCGAAAAAATACCTCCAAGCCAAGCCATGAAGGTGGTTCACAAAGTGGAGCTTAACGATGGAACTGCGTGTCTAGAAATATATGAATATAAGACGTGAGCTCGGGAGACAGAGAGAGAGACAACTCCATACCACTTTTCATATTATTATAGATTGAATTCAAAGTAATGATCGAAGAAAAAGAAGAAGTTCTTGAGCTTGGTGATGATTTTCTCCATCTTCATCCTAGTACTGTTTAACTCCTTCTTCTACCTCGAGATATACTTGTTCATCCAAGCTTGATTTGTTGAAATTTGTGAATCCATAGCCTTGGATCTTCAATGTTATTATTATGGATGTTTGGATTCTTTAACTTCTTATATAAATAATGTTAATTTGTGATTTATGTGGTTGTTTGCTGATGATTTCATGTTCATTTATGTCAAAATCATGATTTGCTTAGTTTGGAGTTGAACCATTGATTGTTGTAATTTGGTGATAAATAACTTGGTTATGTTTAATGATGGCATTAGTGGATTATATATGAAGATAATTTTTAGATTGATTTAGTAATGGGATGGACCCACAAAGATGATTGAGTTAACTGGTTCTTTAGCTAGTAAATTTAATTGCTAGAAGTGAAATCTTAGTTGTTACTAGGTGTATGACCTCTTTGGAGATTCAGGAGATGAATAATTAAATTCATCAACTGATCGATCCTAGAACAAGTTTTGACGATATTCATGTAAAAGAACCAACTTATTAATTGAAATTGTGATTGCTGGTTAATAGGTCCCTAGATTAGTCATTGTAGGAAGGCGAGGTGCAGTTTGATGTTACGCCATAGACCAATATGCATAGTTGAAATACGTCGTATTCATATCCTGGGGGTTGACTGCGGTTATCTCGTGTCCGGGAGACAATCAATTTCCTTTACAGCGGATAGGCGATAATCGAAATTCTATGATCCAAACTCGTCATGACTAACAAAACAGTTTGGCCCGGCACATCGACCATCCAATGTTCATGCTCGGCCTAGCTCCGTCCAAGGGAGCCCTGTCACGCCCCAATTTCAGTAAACCGAACTCGGGACGCGAACGTTTAAAACAATAAAACATGTTGAAACCTTTTACATAAATCACTTTAAAACCACCACTTACTTAACCAAAATAATTATTGACAACTCAAAAGTACGTCCCACAAGCGGACAAAATACAAGTGTTCGTCGCTAGACTCAAAAGTAAGCCCGGACTCCCGCTCCTAGCTCTTCAAGCTTCGGAAGCTCACCTAGTCCAACCTGCGACCAGTACTTGTAGGAAAAGCAGCTAGGGGTGAGCGTTCGCTCAGCACCACGGATAACAGACTGACTACGACATACTTAGCAGACAATGTCGGTAACACCAACAACAACTCAACACCGGGGACTACTATCCCCAAACTCAAGTAACCCGACTGACACACACACACTGTTACTTTCCTCAACCGACTCAACACTCGGACACGTAATGTAAACCCGACAAAACGATTGGCGACCTCCTCCAAAGACACGACAGAAAACCACGCAACACCCAAGATCACAAAGGATCGCACACCAAACAAGATCACAAAGGATCGCACGCCAGCTGCTCAGTAACCCCTCTCTCTCTCGCCCTTTACCGATCCCTGTCAGGTCAGGCGGTCGACCTGTCGCGCAACTTCTCCCGATCTCAGTCGGGAGGCTAGCCCACAACCTCTCCCCTACCCCCGACCTCTGTCGGGAGGCTAGCCACACCCGCGCAACCCACGAAACTTCTCCCGACACATAGCCGGGAGGCTAGCCCACAACCTCTCCCCTACCCCCGACCTCTGTCGGGAGGCTAGCCACACCACCAACCTCGCAATCCTTCTCCCGATCCCTGTCGGGAGGCTAGCCCACAACCTCTCCCCTACCCCCGACCTCTGTCGGGAGGCTAGCCACACCACGCAACTTCCCCGACACAAAGTCGGGTTTCCAACCTCAGGCAACCACAATCACAATCACAAGCAAAGTTCAACAAACAACAAAAAGACCAGTTCGACACTCCACAGGCACTCATGGCCACCCAAGACACCAACGGTAAAACACGGACTCAACAACCCCACAGGCACTCACGGCCACCCAAGACACACCGACAATAACTCACAAGCTCAACCACCCCACGGGCACTCACGGCCTCCCAAGACACACCAACAGTAACTCACGGGCACTCACGGCCTCCCAAGACACACCGACAGTAACTCACGGGCTCAACAACCCCACGGGCACTCACGGCCACCCAAGACACCAACAGTAAAAAACGGGCTCTCATGGCCATCCAAGACACAACAGTAAAGCACGGGCTCTCATGGCCACCCAAGACACAACGGTAAAGTACAGGCTCTCATGGCCACCCAAGACACAAACTAAACAATCAACCTCCGGGCATGGTCATATGCCTCCAGTAATTCTAATATCAACAGGCTCTCAATCAACCTCCGGGCATAACCAAATGCCTCCAGTAGTTCCAATAACGAAAGCTCACTGCTCCTACGACACTACTAAGTGTCACATGCAATTCTAATGTTCGATACGTTCCCGTATCATACGACACCACCCGGTGTCGCCTGCCTTTCTAATATTCGATAAACTTACTAAACCCACGACACCCAAGTGTAACATGCATTTCTACTATTAACTTTCCCTACTCAGGGCCGAGATCCGGCTACTTTTCCCTACCTCTTGAAGCGTGTCAAACCCGATACTCTTACTCCGGCAAAGCTCCATCATTCCCGCTTCGCCTCCTATTTCCACGGTAGGCGGCACGGTCTACAATCATTACAATTAACACACTTTTTAAGTAAGCAGGCGAAACCCGAATTTAAAGAATTAAACGCCCAAAAGCAACCCCGACAATGTCGATCACTCCCAAACTTCCCAATTACTCGACATCGTCGATAAGGGGCTCGGAAAAGCCCGATTCTCCCGACATGGCGAATCTGCCCTGGTTTTGGAAACGTCCTTCCGTGGCTCCGAAAATTCCCGTTTTCGTTTCTACGGTCTTAGAATAATTCAAGGGTTCCTATGCACTCGACGGAATCCAATTCCGACTTCCGAGTAATTTAATTAGCGGTTCAAGTTTCTAAACCCGTCAATTACAACTTTCACAATGTAATTCCAAATTTCGATCTGGATGTAGATTAATTACTTGGGGAACGTTCTAAACCACCCGAACATGAAACCCGAGCACCCGAGCCACCCACGGCCTTTGGCCGTGGGTGGCTAGTGCCGGTTTGGGGCCGGTCCACCAAGGTGGTGGCTGGTCCTAACTCCGGCCAGCCACCCTACAAAACCGGCCAACCACCCTACACGGTGGCCGGAGCTCCCCCGAGCCTCCGGTCACCGGAAAACGTTCATCTCTTCGCTCCAAAACACCTCCAAAGAACCCCACACCTCAACTCATCCAATTTCAACCCATTTCAAACCAAACCCTAACTTTTAAACTTAGCAAAACGGGAATCGATTAGGTGCTCACCGTAGAGAAAGTCGATGTGAGCTCGATTCCTTTAGCTTTGAGACGATCCAATGGTTCGATGCTCGTGAATAGTGGTAAGACCCCAACACCCCCTTCTCTTTTCTCTCCTTCTTCTATCTCCCTTTCTCTCTCTAAAAACCAAATTTTCTCTCCTTTTTCACATATGGCCGAACCCTCCTATTTGTTTCCCTTTTGTTTTAAAAAGTAACAACTATTGAAGTCTTCTCTTGTCTTGTCCAAAAACCTAACACCACCACACAGTTGACATGTGGCCAAGTGGGTCCCACACCTTTCTGGAAAATATCTCCTAGATATTTTCCAATCAGATTCACGAAATTCGGACGTTTCGGGCCCCGAACGGGCACTTTTTCCAAGAAATTATGAAACTTCACGGGCTACACGGAAACAGCTCAACTAAGACCGCTGCGACGACGGCTAAGCTTTTTGGATCCAAAACGGTCCTCGAATGGATCAAAACGTCGCTCGGTTGACTTTTTCAACGAAAAGTCAACATTTCCCAAATTGGTGAGAAAGTTGCCCTGAGTCCCCCGGAACTCACTTTGGTCGATATCGGGGTCAACTTAAGTTCGGTATGACCCTCGGGGTCAATTTTAGGTCCAATTAGTGTCTGTCTTAAAATTTTTAAATTCCTGTTTTTCGCAGGTTTAACTGGCGTTGACTGGGAGTGGTTCTTACAAGCCCTGTTGGATCCTGGTTTTGACTCCCCGAGAGTCCCGCTCCCGAGAACCAAAAAAAAAAGTTTTTTCAAAATTCCAAATGTAATATAATTTTGAAAAACTCATTTTTCATGGAACCAAACCCATAAGCAAGAATTTAAAAGATGTTATCAAACAATATGCAAATTCAAGCTAAAACCGAAAACACAATCAAACTTTCGTGAATCCCGGAGGTAGCACGACTTTGATACACTATTGGGTCTTGAGGTAGAGTATGATATGAACCAACTCATATCGGAATGACAAATAAAACCAATAGATCATTAAAACCATGAATCAACTACCAAAGATTAGAATCACAAGAAAAAAAAATCAGCATTTTCATACCAAACAAGAACACCAGGAAAAGAATGATTAGGGTTGAGTCTCCAAGATTCCTACGTATCCTCCTAGGAATCAAAGCCACGTAGTTATTCTTATGAGGACTCAAGAACAGAACAATGGAGAAAGAACACAAGCTTGGCCGAAATTGTGTGTGTGTGTGGGGGGGGGGGGGGGTACGGGGAAGAGAGAAGTTGTTCTTTCTTTTATGTGTTGTGCCCTATTATGTTGAAAAGATGACTCTTAAGTCATCTTATCCCATCGAAATAATAGAAAAATAATAATAAATAGGATAAAGGATGGTGTATAGCAGATAGAATTTGGTGGTAAATTGGTGGATTGAATCACCAACTACCTAATCTAACTAGTTTACTTAGAACCATTTAGTTAAGAATTAACTAGTTGGTTCCATGGGCCTTTGGTGGCATGGGCATCCCATGGGCCTCACGGGTGATGGCCCGTGGCCATTCCCGATGAGGTCCCTTGATGCGCTTTTCACCTTCACGCCTTCCATCCTGAATATGTCCAATATTATCCGACGCGATCAATCCCAAGACTCCAAGTCTTGTCTCGATATGTAAAGTACATGACCCAAAACCCAGTTTTGGTCATGCGCCGTGACAACTTCCCTCTTGGCCATTCTCCATAAATGTGTTAATGAGTTTCATCCTCTACTGTGACCCTTTAGTTTATGCATGTCAATAGATCAACGTAAAATCCCATTTTACTTGATCCTATATAAGTGGCAACTAATGAGACTTTAGTATTGCCTTACACTACATAACGAATCGATCCTGTCGATTCTAACCTTTCCGTCGTCTATGTCATTATCTTTTTATCTTAGATATCCTAATTGAGATAAGGCATAGAGCCGTCACACTTATTATTCTTAATCACTGTTCCTTGATATGTGAGGTAACTGAATTATGATACCCAGTATCATGTGCATGAACATGCTATTCTTTTAGTCGCTCTCGATCAAGTGGCCAAGAACCGATATATTTCCCATACCTCAGTATGAGGGATAAATCCCGTAGTCGTTATTTGTGTCACTCATGCAGTCCATCCTACATCCAATCCTGGCCGTTATGGAAGCCTATTATGGACAACGTTCGGCTCAAGTTAAACTCAATTGTTGACTGCATAGCGATCACAAAGACTCCTTGGTCTAAGGATACATGAGAAGCTACGATAGTGACTATATTCATGACTTAATCTATGACACATATTTAGGGGGTCGTCCAGTATCATGTCCCACATCTTATCTACGATCAGACTCCGGAATCCCATTCCAACAACTAAGAGAATGTAAGCAATAAATAGTCATCTTTCATACTAGTCGCTTTTTGTGCAACTTTGTTGACTAGGGACCCATTGAGTGTGATCTATCTCGATCTATGGTTCTATTCGCATGGTGGGCATATATGAGAACACACATCGATATGTTACTTCAACACATAAGTAATATAAATCCGCTTAACTTTTATTGTTAACGATGATATATACATTTGGATGTTTATGATTGAACTACGGGCGCTAAGACTAACAGTTTCCTCAGGAGTTGAGGAATATCCTTGGATGTAGATGGGGTCATCTCAAGGAGAGGCTTAACCAGAAAGGCAGTTGTTTCCATCATAGGGAGCGAGCAGAGAGGTAGTGGAGAAGGTTGCGGTGCCTTTTTTCATGGTTGCGTAGACTTAATAAAGCTCGTTGGTGGAGAGGACGACATGGCTCGAGGCACCTCAATCATCGAGCCTACTGGGGGAACTACGGGTTTTACGATAACAGACAAACATGTAATTAGGGATAGAGATGTCGATAAATGAAGACAAAAGGGACCATGAATGTGACAAAAGATGAAGAAAAGACAAAGGCGAAGAAAAAGAAAAGAGATCGAGGTCTCTGATTTCGTGTTGATACATCATCCTTGAATTTAATATCATATTAGGATATCTTTATTAGGGTTGACGTAAATCAACTATTACAACAAGCAAGGTGAAATTAACATTTTTATTCAAAAAGCTTTGTCGCCGTACGCAACACTATGGTTATGGCTATGACAATTGTCATGGCTTATGTCATGGTTCTTCTTCTCTTCTCTATTCACCATTTCCTCTGCACATCCCCTTTGGGTCCTACGAGAGTTTTCTGTGCTAGGATCCCTCTTGAGCCGCCGCTAGCCACCGCGCCGTTGACTCTCCTCCGCCACCATCGATGTGTCTCCTGATCCTATCCGGCCCCCTATGCAATTATGATGGTTGTCGTTTGGCTCACCTCGGTGTCAACCAACCTTCAAGCCGCCTGAAGCCGCCGACGCCCTAGCTATGGAGCTCTTTCCTCCCGCCACCGTCGACGTGACCTATGCTATGTCCCTTCCTGTGCATGATGTTACTTGGGCCGTCGATGATGTCCCCCTTGTGTGGTCTTGTCCCTCGCAAACCGTGTCCGGTGTGGAGGATAAGTACCGACGCTGGTTGGTAAGCCATCCACAAGTTCAACTTTCTTCCCCTTCTTCGCCGAGGATGTCGCCCTCGTCTTCCCCTTTTCTGGTAATGCAACTGCGACGGGGGGGGGGGGGGGTTCTCTACGGCGGTCCGATGTTCCTTCCATTCCAAGTAACAGGTTTGTCCCTCCAAACCCTAGATCATTGAATCCCCGTGCCTACCACGACCTTGCTCTGGTTTATGATTCGGGCGGTGCGGTGGCTAGGGTTCCGCCTTTGCCAAGGTGTTCTCTGAGGTTTCTGCGAGTCATGCCTCGAGTATACAACTCCACCTCTGCAACTCCGATGGTTTTCGCCGTCATTGGCGCATCCTTCTCCCTGGCCTCCACCACCGCACCCTCTGAAGCCGCCGTCGCCAACGTCTCTAAAGCCGTCGTCTCTTAAACCGCCCCATCCCTAGCCTCCACCACCGCACCGCCCTCGACCCTCTCTCTATTAAGAATCTGGCTAATCGAGTGGGTCTCTGAAACTGATGATAGCAGGTTCGGTCGCACTCTCTAGAGTATGCATCGTTTAGGCAATACCTTGAGCAGCCGTAGTCAGTTTCGTCATAGTTTAGAAGTGGGTGATAACAGGTTCGGTCATAATCTACTGTGCATGCAGCGCTTAGGCAAGACCTTGAGTAGCCGTAGTCAACTTCAATTAGTTTTCAATACCGTCAGTGACGGTTATAACGTGAAAAGAACTGCGACACCGCTGTTTTTTTTTTCTGTTCTTCGTGGCCAGAGATTTATTTGTGATACTCAGATGTATTTTAATTTAAATTAATGAATGATACATTTCGCTCAAAAAAAACATTTTTATTCAATTTTCTATTTTTTATTAAAATAAAATAATACCTTGATTAGATTGAAATAAAATGTTCGAAATTATGATAAGATAAAAAGAATATTATTGAAAAGATCAATCTGAAATTTGTTGAGTGAATGGCATAACAAATCAATCAAAATGCAAAAATTTCATCGGTGAGAAGTTTGGTCTCAAATTTTGAAGATATAAAAATAAAGAAAAGGAAGGGTGGGGCTGGATACACAACTTTGGTGATTAAAATGGGAATACGTGTCGTAATATTAGTAGTAAATAGGAGATTAGTTTGTAGCAGAATAACACCAATAACACCAAACTGTCTTGCGTTTCGGTAGACTGACAGAGGAAACCAAAAAAGGAGTCCACGTGACGCGGGCAATTTGGCAGGGGTATGGTCCGGAATAGGACTGTCATTGCCCTTACTTGTGGCTGCTATATTTATACGAGAACAAACATAATAGAAACTATTCTTATTTTGTTTACAAACTGTGCTGCAAGAACAGTAACAAAAAACGCTCTCCCGAACCTTTCTAGGGTTAGAACTCCGAACCCTTGTAGGGTTGCACATCCGTCGTCGTTGGCGTCACCACACCACACCTCCCCACACCGAATCTCAGGTCTCCGGCTCTCCTCTCCTGCTCAGCATGTAATCCGATCGACCTTGGATCCCCTACCTCCTCATGCGACCAACATGCCCGCTTCATCGTCGCCCAGCCTCCAATCGGAACATAGGTTGGCAATCGCAGCGGCCTTTCTCCCGTAGCCATATCCTGCACCACAAATCCCTCTCTGCCCCGCTGTGTGGTCCACCCTGGTATCCTCATCCGGTACCACCATGGCATATGTACGAACCGTACCGGATGCAAGATCACCCGCCCTACCCACCGATCCCGTTCATCACTGACAGGGCTGACATGTATCATCACTCGGGCCTGCTCGGCCATCGGGCCGGTGGACGGGTACATGATCCTTGGTACGCACGACCACCGCCACCCTCTCTGAAGGTTCCCCGCGACCGATAGGACTCCATTAGGGTTTCTGCACCACCAAGGCTAACGACCAAGCGACAGGACTCGAGGGTTCCGACGCCGAAGAATGTGATCATACCCGGGACAGTGGTAGACACCACTACACCGACAACCCCCCAAGCCAGACTCGGCCAGGGACCCTAGAACGATAGCCTCATACCTCAGGCATGGCCGACCTCAAAGACCGCCCTTACTGAGGTATGGGGCGGGGGGACACCGCGATCGTAGGGGAAGCATATACGACATCCGAAAATTGCAAGGGCTCAACCCGTCGCTACAACCAGGACCATCTACATGTGTACCCCAGAGGTTTGCTGAAGTACAACCCAGCAATCGGTCGCCGACCCCGGAAAAACAGAATTGAGACGAAGGGGACTAGCACGAAAATGCAGGACTCATCCTCATCAAACCCTACCGAGGGGATGAGTACTGCGCCATCCATGCTGGACGGGGAGATGGGGGAGTCAATGGAACCGGCGGTACCCACACACATTACAATCGAGTGAGGACAGGGTACCTGAAGAAGTCAGCATTCCGAAAGAGAGTACCAAGGAAATCTTGCTGGAGCACGCTCGGGAGCTGCAGGTGGAGGGGACGGACCCTCCGCGGGAAGAATGATAGGACCCAGCGGGGGTGGGAAGGTCTCTCCGGGACCTATACCCACAGACCCGGGACACCAGTTCTAGGGAGTCTCGGGAAAGCCGCACTCAAAGCACTAGCCCGTTTCCTGTTAGTTTTGTTGTTTATCAATTTCATAGTTCGGTTAGGTATTTGGTTATTTTGTCTTAGGACTTTGGGATTTAAATCTGCGAGCACAAGCAGACATTTTTTACGGATCCATGGGCACCTGTTGACTACGGTCGACCGAGACAAATACCTGGAATCTTGGGCAGTTATGTCCTACCTTGTAAGGTTTACTCTTTACAGTAATACACTACCTCATTACTCGTTTTAAAAAAAAACTATTCTTATTTTAAAAAGTGCGAAAACTTATTTTTATCATACACATTTTAGATTTTATATTTATCATGATATCATATTATCACTTTAATCTTATACAAAATATACGTCAATTTTATTATTTCTCACACAAGTAAGAGCATAATTGTAATAACATAGTGTCATGTGATTAATATCTATTTTTCTTCAACCATTCATTAATTTAATTATTTCCGATTCGTTTGAACTCTAAGAGACTTTCTCTCTAAAAGAGATTAGGGTTTCGCCTTTGAACATCAGTCGTTGCCCTTACTATAGCCATACCGACTAACACCATGGGCCCTTGTCGTGCTTCTCCTCCAACCGATGCTACACTACTAGCCCTGTTCACCACCACATCAAATGCCCAAGGCTCAACGGGCGCCTATGGCGGTACAAGTATTGTACGAGCCCTAGGTCTCCCGTTCGTCGTCGTCTTCTACGTGGCAATTACCAAATGGCTAAGTTGGGTTTGGGATCCGGGGGATGGGACTGTAAGACGATGTACCCATCTACGATACCCCTTTTCTTGTTACCTCAGTGTTTCAAGCCGACATGTTGATCAAGTCTTTTCGTGTGAAGCATTTTAGGCTGATCCAGAAAACAAGATCGATCATGAGGCGTTCTTCTACTTTTTTTTTATTTCCAGTACTTTTCACTAAATCGATCGACAACTTACCCTTCAAATTCTTCAACTCCATTGATCACCAAAGTAAGATCTACAATTTCTTTCTCTAGAGAACCAAAGGTGTCAATTCTCCAGATCTTGAGAAAATTTGTGAGTGCCTTAAGTTTAAACCAAAATTTGTAAGCTGGATCCCTAGTAATAGTAATGGATTTTCAGAAAGTAGATACATCAGCGCAGAATCTGTGATGATCCATCCAAGAGTTGAAGAATTTGAAAGGTAGAAGGCCCCAATCAGTTATTGGAGAAGGCAAAAATAATGCCCTCTGATTTGAAAGGCTTCTAGTGAGACTTTGTTGTGACAAGTTGGGAAAATGAACAAGAAGTGCATATTGAATGAGGAACCTTTCAATTCTAGAAGCACGATTATCATACCCCAAACCTGGTAAATATACCGCCCACTATTTTTTGTTAAGGTAGCCACTATAGTTAGGGGTACTAAACATATATTTTCCCTTAAAATGTACTTTTAAACATTTTTACGCAGCCTTACTATGGAAATAACACAAAGACACAACGGAAGGGGTTATCGTTGGCCCAAGAAAACAGACGAATCAGGCGAAGTCTACTATGCAGCCTCCTGAAGACCAGTAAGGCCATTCGGCCCTGGGCTGTATTGGAGGACTAACAGCCATCCCTGTTATAAGGTCTCTCTACCATATCACGTGATCTCTCCCCACACCACACACGTCGTGTCGACACCTAGAGATTCCGATTTTAGGATTTATAAATTTTCAGACTATGATGGGTGGGCTCAGGTCGAGTCGGATATAATTTCTATTCTTATTGTTTGTTTATTATAGTTTTTTTAAGTATCAAAACAAAGTGATTGGTCACTCAAAACTTCGCCTATATCTCGGGTTCTCTTATAAGATTAATTGTAGTCTGTTTTCGGATGTATTGCCCTTCCCGTATTTCTCGCCTTGTATAATCTTTCGTCTTGAATAAATTGTTACTTTCGCTAAAAAAATAAATATATCTCATAAAAAAAGTTTGATATATATATATCCTGAACTTTTTAAAACAAAAACTGTCACGCCCCAAATCTGGTTTTGACCGGACTCGGGATGCGAACTTAAAATAAATAAATAAATAAAAGGACAAATTAAAATAGGTAAAACTCAAAAATATATTAATAAATCAAACGGAAGAGTCAACAGCTCATAAAACCAGTACATAAGCTTTAGTTCAAAAATAACTGTACGTCTCTAGACCTACTAGACAAGACCCTCGCCAGCTCCCAAGCTCAGCTGTGTCCTGCTAGCACAAATCCCGCTCAACACCTGAAACACAAAAAGGTAAGGGGTGAGCTTTCGCCCAGTAGGAAAAGTAGTTAAGGAAGTGAACATCGGCTCACCACCACGAGTAACCGTTCAATTAGGGCAGACTAGCGCAACACCACTAACTGTCAAACCGGGGTTCATAGCCAAATTTACAACACACTCAAACGACCGCTTTCACACAATAAAACATTAACCAAACAGCAAACGTATCACATACAAAAGCAACCAGCACACGTCCCGTACCGCAATCCCCGAACTCCATCATATCATACCGGAAAGTCATTGTATCATCTCGGATTGCCCCTCGGTCCAGAGGGGACACATGCGTCTAGGCTACCGGAAACATCCCTAAGGAGACACATATCATTGGTGCTCTCGAAAATGTCCTCAAAGAACCATAGATCATCAGGGTAGAAACACGACACCTAGTGCCAATCACGACCCGTAGGCCCAATACGACCCGTAGGCCCAACACGACCTGCATGCCCAATCACAACCCGTAGGCCCAATAACGACCCGTAGGCCCAACACGACCCGTAGGCCTAATACGACCCGTAGGCCCAACACGATCCGTAGGTCCAACACGACAAGCAGGCCCAATACGACCCGTAGGCCCAATCACAACCGTCGGCCTAGATGTCCTACACCGGCATACCCCCTCGATGTAGGCATCGTACCGGAATAACACACTAGGGGACCGCGCATACGTGGGACCACATCGTCGGCCTAGGTACTACCCCACACCGGCACACCCCTTCGATGTAGGTACCATACCAGAATACAACTCCTCTCGGAACACGCATCAAGAATATATCACGCATCGCAATGCCACAGATCAAACGCGGCTCACCAAACTCAACCATCTTACCACAATCACACGTCACGTCAGTCTATCACACACCCGACCATATCACAACCAATGATTCATGTCATAACAGTCACGGCACACTTTCCCAAGCATAGCAACAACATGTCACACCGAATATAATATGCTTTGACCCTTAATCTTATCTACATGAAGTCACACAGCATGCATCACAATCACGATCAGGCATTTCGATTAGCACACAACCTAAGGCTCGACGTGGCCCTTCTACCAGCACGACAATTTCCCAGAATATTGAAAGCGGCTAAACTAGTGAATCACATCCTATATGCACACTAAGACTCATCCGGTTATTATATAATACAAAAAGATCGATCCAGTTTTATTATTACCTAGCATGCATACTAGTAACTTTCCGTAATTAAACCGGTATTCGCTACTTTCCCTACCTCAAGCAGAACCCAACAACTACGTCTCCTAGCTGCTGACGTCCGAGAATACCTCCGGTCTTCTCCACGATCGAGGTAAAAGCCTGGTTTTAACAAAAGGGACGATAATCAGTCCCGGTCCAGTCCGTAACAATCCTCTAATTTTATCAGTTAAGTCCTTTAATCTTTTTTCCATTTTAAATCCTTTAAATTCTCCCATTTGATTTATTTAATTGAAATAGACAATTAAATAAAACTGCCTGACCCGGATCCAGGCCCAACCCGGATCCAGAACCCAGACCCGGACCTGACCCGGAACCGACCCTAACCCGGCCCCAGACCCGACCCAGACCCGGCTCTGACCCAAGTCTGGACCCGACCTGTAGGACCTGGGCCTGGCCCGAGACGTGGCCCGGCCCATGGCCCAACCTGAATCCGGTCTGGCCCAGAGCCTGGTCAGGCACGAGCCCAACTGTCACGCCCCAAATCCGGTTCTTTCCCGGACCCGAGGCATGACGAGTAATAAATGACAATAAAGCAATAATTCCACAATTAGTTCTTGAAAACCTCCAATAAGAAACTCAAATATACGAATTCAGTTGAAAACACAATTAACCCTCCAGGGGTGTAATAATAATTCTCCACAAAGTTGGTTCAAAACAGTAAAGTGATAAGAACGAAGTCTCTACAAAGCCCCCACACCGAGAAGCTCCCGAGCTTCTACTCCTCAATCAAGCCTGTAAACACAACAATAAACTCATAGGGGTGAGCTTGCGCTCAGTAGGGAAAACACATAACAAAGTGGACCTTAAACTCAATGTAGTCAGCAGCAAGTCAACGAGATAGATCTTAACAAACACAAGTAACAAGTAACCAAACCAATGCCGTGGCACATGAAGTCTCCACCCTCCGATCCACATATGACGTGTCCTCTCGGATTTTCCCTCCAATCCAGAGGAGACGCATATCATTGAGACTATCGGAAACACCCTTCAGGGCACATATCGTCGGAAGTCTCAGAAACGTCTCCAAAGGATTTTTGGTCCTCGGGAACCAAGGTATTACTCCCATAGGAAGCATACACTTGGACAATTCAATAATAAACAGTTAATAATTGAATAACGCACTCAACCGAAACACGAAACAATCCAATCTCAACAACCACCATTTCATTTCCACACATAGCTCACACATCACTAGTTCACCACAACACACAGTACACGAATCACGTAATCATAGCACACCAATCACACAATCCCAACTTACCGTTCACTTACCAGTTTCGAACCACCGGGGCATCGATCACCTGATTGCACCGCTCGGTAC
Organism: Erodium maritimum; assembly: GCA_963921825.1. Lineage (NCBI taxonomy): Eukaryota > Viridiplantae > Streptophyta > Magnoliopsida > Geraniales > Geraniaceae > Erodium > Erodium maritimum. Next base: position 76,542,232 of record OY997590.1, read on the forward strand.
AACCAGTCATACTCGATGCTCCAAACAACCATTTAAGTAAATCAAGTCATCATTCGAATACAATCAACGAGCAAGTACGAGTGTAATCACCCAATCATAAAAACCTTCAAATGAGCATTCACACATGCAATTCAACTAGTTCCGTTAGACTCTTTAGCCTATCCACTAAGCAATCAACAACCAAGCATGTGATCCTAACACGCAACTAATCTGAGGGCTTTGCCAAGGCTCCTCTACCAGACAAGCAATTCCCAAGTATTGAAAGCGAATTACACTAGTGATTGGCATCCTAATCGGTCACCACTAGACACTTCCGGTTATTAGTAATTGAAAGACAATTATGCTAGTTATTCGCATCCTATAGGCATATCTAGGACCTTTCCAATTTTATTAGCCTAACATGCATACTAAGCATCGTAAACGAGAGGTTAAGGCTCTCCCTACCTCAAGGTCTTCCTCTCAACACTTTGATGAAGCCCGGTGATCACCACTCCGTTCTTCACTCGGGTCCCGGCGTGATCCTTGCTTCTCTAGCTCGATCCCCAAAGTCTTGGACACAAAGAAACGCTAAATTAGGCTCCACTTAAACAGCAAGAAAGACCCCCAAAACCTCTCCAAAGTTCAGCTCAAAACCAAGATCAACCAAGGTGCAAAAACCCTCAAGAAACCCTCACCCTGGTCTGCCACGGACCTGGTCACGGATCCGTGACGTTAACCCTCACGGTTACCATCACGGAGCCGTGACGAGTGCCGTCACGGACTCCCTCACGGAGCCGTGACGTCGCCCGTCACGGGATCCGTCACGGATCCGTGGCGCACCAGGGCAGTTTCGCCCTTCTTCAACCTCCAGCTCCTTTTCTCCGAAAAACCACCTTCAAACCCAGAATTTTACCCCTTCCAACTCCCAAAACAGTCCAAATCCTTCAATACTCCTCTACCCATGGTAGGAATCAACACACAAACAAGTTTCCAATGATTCATCAAATCAAACCCAACTCAAAAGCTCCAACAAAACTAAAGATTTCTCAATAAAAACCCAACAAAGCTTCTCATCAATAACATCACCCACCATTTCTACTCAAACCCAACAACATCTAGCAATTTCACCCAAAACCCATGAAAAGAGATGAAGAGAAATGGGGATTAGAGAGTTCCATTACCTCTAGAATGTTGAGATGAAGAGGATGGTAGTGATTTTGAGGAGGGATGACTAGAGGAAGACTTCAAGTGGCCTCTTCTTCCTTGATTTTCCTTCAAAGCTCCATGAGAGCTCTTCTCCCTTGCTCCTCCTCTAGAATTCGGCTACACCAAAGAAAATGAGTTGATTTTGCCTTTCCAATCTCATATAATACCTAGATGTAGCAAATGTCCAAAAAGCCCTCGAGCTAGAATTCCTTGTAGAAGCTTTTGGGAGGGTAAAAGGGTCTATGTCTACTCCTTTTTCTCTCTTTCAACCAAAAGGGGACAAGTGTCCAAAGGTTATTTCTTTTTCCCAAATTAAATTCCAGCACAATAAAATAATGCTTTTAGTCGATAAAAAGTCTCGTTTTGACCAAAATTGACTTTCTCCAACATTATACTCAAACGAAAGGGATTTCTCCCCCGAAGCCAACCGTGATGATGGCTAGTTCGTTTGGGTTCCGGAAAAGTCCCGAGTGACTTCTTGAGTCAACGGTTCGACCGGAAGCGGGTCTTACACCAGCTGCCCGAGGCCCAACCTGGCCCAGACCCAGCTTGGCCCGAGTCTGGTCCTGACTCGTGGTTCGCTTCGGCGAGGGTTCCGTCTGGACACGGTGGCAGACGGCGGCGGGGTAGCTCAGAGGAGGGACGGCTGGGGCTGGGAGAGGCGTCAGGATTTCCAGCGAGCCCGTCGTCGTGGCGTTGGTTGCCGGAGCGTGACCCAACCACCTTCTTCGACTCAGATCTGACGTGCACGAGAGGATCTCCAGCGCGGGAGCTCTCGGCCGTCGTCGTTCCAACGGAGCTCGCCCCATCGAGCTCGGAACAGAGGGTTTTTCAGGCGGTGTGAGGTCGGAGAGGATGAACGGGCGAGAGAGGTCACGAACCATTGTGGTTTCCTCCGTCGCCGGCGCAGTTTGAGCTCGGGAAGACGAAGATCGGAGCGAGAAGCTCGCGGCTTCGACGTCGAGTTCCAGTCTCCAACGTTGCTCGATTCGCACGGAGACGAAGAGATGGCGAGGCGTGGTGTTGCGAGGGAGAAGAGAGGAAGAGTGAGAGAGAGAGGAGGATGGTCGTGCGAGGAGGGAGAGAGAGACGAGGGATCTGAGAGAGGAAAGGCGGTGAGTCTAGGGAATCGTGCGCGAGAGAGGTAGACGACGCATGAGTTAGGGTTAAGGGGGGAGGTGGGCCCAAAGGGTATTTTCGTTGGGCCATCCCACCTACCGGGCCTTCTTGTGTCCGCCATCTGTCCAAGGCCCAAAACAGTTCGGGCCTCGTTCCTCCTCGACCAAGACTATAAGCCCAATCGGACCCCCTTCTCCACCAGAACTCAAGGTAGTTCCAGCACACGTTGCCGCCCAAGTCCTTCTATCCTCTGGCTAGCCGGAATCCCCACTCCCTGAGAGATCTACCACGGCAACAAGCTTGTCAGCGAAGATCCTGGCGGCATCAACTTTCGCTGCAAGTCCTCCACCATGGTCCGCCCCCATCGGCGGCTCCCGCCCTTGAACCCCCACCCCCCTTTCTTGGAGTTTCCGGAGTTATTTCCTCCGCCTTGTTGGGGAAGAAATCCTGATATGAGTCTCCCATCGCCATCACTCATGAGCTCATTAAAATTACAGACCACCGAGAGAACGAACGAGACACCACGGGTGGAGAGGCAGACGGGAAGAGTCCCATCTAACCTACCATGGATCCCCTGCTGCTCGACATATGGTGGCTGCCGGAGTTGCGGAGCTTTGTCGCCGCCATATTCTCGAAAACCCTAAACGTAGAGAAGAGGGTATGTGTTATTGATATATGCTCCAAGTTTTCAATTATACACTTCTTAAATTGTATGTTTGATATTATATATCAAAATCTCGTGATGTACATTTTTTTAGCGAAATGTGCAATATTGTAACTCCTTAAAAACGATTACATTGATGTGCCTCGAGGAACATGCTCCTCGACCACGGAAGGTCAGTATGAATGAACAATGGTTCACTAAGCCTTTTAATATTAGAACCGTCACATACGGTATTTTGATGTCCCATGGGAAAAGACAGAATACGAGGGGGGGGGGGGGGGAACGGGGTACTAGAACTTTAAGAGCTCAACAGTTGTGATGGTGGGAGGCAAAGCATCGTCTGGGGACCCGTCTCGGTGCCAGTCCCCGATGCCTAGGTCGTATATCATTCCTCCCGACGGATCTTCTTCCAAGCCTGTAGTTTGACTCCCTAGATAGGAGCTGGTTCCATCCTCTTCCGTGCTTCATCAGTGCCTCTCCCAAGGAGAATGGCCGATGGAACTTCAACACATCAGGCCCCTGGATGCGCACGTCCTCCACCTCCAAACTCCTCACGCTCCTAGAGTAGAGGATAAGCAACCGAAGCAGCAGAGGGTTGCTCATCACCCGACTCCTGCCGAATCTTTGCATGTACAAAATCCGACGGGTTTGGGGAGGACCACCCATGGAGGCTTATCGCGGGTGGCCGACTGGTGCCCCAGATAGGAATGCGGGGTCCCGAATTATGTCTCGGGTTCATTGTCACACGGGCACCCCGTCCTCTAGACAACCATTCCTTAGGTCTCAGATCAGATGTCAACGGGCTGGAACTAACTCCTCCCAGAATCCCGGTCATTGCAGTGCCGTCTTCCGTACTCCGATTCAGGGCAGCGCCACCTCCGCGGTCCCCAGGTGAGGTCTGCCCCATACAACCCAGAGAGGACGGATATAACTCCCGCCTGAGCCCACGCCAGGGCCCAGGAACACCCCCACCGTAGGGTATCCAGACCCGAAACTGCCTCCGTGCCCAACCTCGCCGAACAAACGTGGACGAAACCTTCACCGTCCTCTCCCTCCACCGATTAGCGTCACGGAACACGCACCGGGACCGGAACTCTACCTTCATGGACATGGAGTATGCCCATCACCCTGTGACTTCCCGAGCAATCCCCCCACCTAGGGTTCGAGGGGGAGCAACCCTCGGAGACCTAGACCTAACGTCGTCCACCCTAGGCACCAGAGCAAGGTCATAGTGAGCCCGAGTAGGCGGTATAGGGTTTCGGTAGGGCGGGACCACCCCGTGGCATGGAGGAGAAGGTACCCAAGAGCGTCGAACTAGGGCACCCTGACGCGGACCATAAATACCCTTGACAACCCCATTGAAGTGAATGAAGCCGGCAAGACCTCAGGAGAATAGGACCGATTCAAGGCGAGGGTGAGAAAAGAAAAAGATGGGGACAGAGGCGGTCATCCCCACCGATATTTATCCCCTACACCAGGCGTGGTCTGCGACAGAGTCAACCAGATGAGACAAGGTGATACCGGGAAGACACGACCGACATACCCAGACCCATGTGGTTGTTGGGCAAGGTGCATGATAGCAGCGGTGGCAAGAGAAAGCAGCATAGTGTGGCTATAGCTAAGGCTAGAGCGAGGTTACCAACGAGAAAGAGAGTTTAGATAAGAACGAATACGTTCGTTTGTGCTTTCTCGAGATGTACATTTAGTGGTGGATAGGGTACTTTTATTTATTTTACTTTTTTTTTTTGGAAGGGGCTAGGGTATATAATTGTAATATAATGATAAGTAACATGTGATAATGATAATAAGAAGAAAGAATGTTTGCACCATTAACGACAAACACCACGACAATGTGGTAACTGGTAAGCATTCCTCGGAATACTATATTCCACAAACATCCAAATCTAGCTCAAGATATGTGTAAGAACAAAACCAATAAAAATAAAAATAAAAATAAAAATAAAAATAAAACGCAATTGCACATCTTAATTAATAACAAGAGCTCTATCAATTCTCAATGGACTCTATAGCTCACTCACTCTCTCTGAATCATTCATTTTATTAATATTTTATTTTGTTCCTCTCTGGTGTGGGGTCTTTCCTCTTCAATTGCATTTTAATTCTTGGATTTAGCCTCTCCCCTATAGTTTGTAGGTCCAACTCAGCCTAAGATCCATACTGGTTGATGCGAGCCATGACGCATGAACAAACGCACACTATTTGTTTCGATTTTTTTATGCGTAAGTGAATTATTTTTTTGAGCGAAAATTGCGAATTTTATTATAAATCAAAATCAATGATACATTGGAGTGTGTTAGGATAGGGTCTGACCACTGAACAACATGCATAAACGAGCTTTCCTGGCTAGTCAGTGAGAAGTCATGTTTCGTAGTTCTTTTTACAAATTGAAGAGTTGTCCTCTTGTTGAGAAAGAAGTTCACGGATACCCTCATAAACGTCGCAATGGGCGAGACCGGAGGGTCGCCATGAGAGATCAGGTGAGGAAGACCTGAGCATCAGAGTGAATAATAACACTAGACCTTAAACTCTGTGCATTCTTCAGCGCCGTCACCAGGGCGCAGGCTTCAGCCATGATCAGGGACAATACTCTTGGAAGGATACAATTCGCGATCAGAGGAACCGACCCATGGGTGTCCCGAGCAATGATACCTCATGCAGAGTACTGTGTATCTTGAAAGATGGACCCATCCATATTAATAACGTTAGTACTTGGGGGTGGGCGTGTCCACTTAGCCGGCCAGATAGAGGGTACACTTCTGGGTTTAGGGGAAGTAGCCTTCGCCTCCCGCCAGGTCGTCAGATGAGCTGCCGCCGACGATATTACCCGTAAAGCCGTCGGGGGTGGGGGTGGGGGGGGGTGTTCCCTTCCATTTAAGCTCATTCCTGGCCTTTCATATTTCCCACAAAATAGATAGAACCACTTCCACCTTATCCCGAGGCGTCCCTGATTCTATCCCCTCCCACCATTGCACAAACGGTCCTCCTAGACCCTGGGGGATGGGTCCCCAGCCTGTGGCCAGCAAGTCTTTGCGAAACCACATTGGAGGAAAAAGTTGTCAACTGTCTCATGTTCTCGTCCACAAATATCATAGGTAGCCAGGATGGGACCAAACTTACGATTAAGGTTGGTAGCTACCTGTAGAGTGTCAGTCAGACCTCGCCACAAGAATATTAGGAGGCTTGAGGGGGGGGGGGGGGGGGGGGTTGACCACAGAGAAGACTATGTTACCAAAGTCGTATGCTGCCTCGCCGCTTGCCTTGTCGTTACCATTATCGAATAACCTGTCTTTGTAGTATAATGCCCAGTCCGGTCAGCAGCCCAATACCATGTGTCCTTAGCCCTGAGCGCCGAAAGTGGTACCTAAAGTATATTATCTCGTTATGCGGCAGAGAATACCTGGCCCATCCAGGAGGCATCCCATCACAACCTCCCTGGCACCATGGGGCCTACGACTCAAGGTTCAAGAAGCGCCTGGTTAGATGACGTTATCTCCCGGTTAGGCCTCAAAAGCCATGGGGTACCCGTAATAAAGGTATCCCGGCCATCCCCGATCGCTATCTGAACACCACTCCGAAATAACTCTTGAGCGGACAGAATACTAGACCATGTAAAGCTCTGATTCGCTACGACTCCAGCCTCAAGAAAGCTAAACTTTGGGAAGTAACGTTCCTTAAGCACCCAAGCCATCAGAGATTGAGGCCGATGGACTAGACTCCATGCTTGCTTTCCCAAAAGAGCCTTATTGACGTCGCTGAAGTGACGAAATGCCATACCTCCAGCTTCTTTCGGCATACATAACTTGTCCCAATCATGCTAGATAATCGATCGACCAGACTTTTCCCCCCACCAGAATCGGACCAGTGCCATATGGATCCGAGAGATAATCTTAGAATGTATCGTAAACACTAACATAACATATACCGAGAGAGAGGTAAGAACTGACGGGATCATCACTTCCCGTCCTGCTGGTGAGAGGGGCTTCCCATCCCCAAATCTAATACGCTTACGATCTGGTCTCCCAAATATGTCATTGCTGCATTCCTATTTTGCTAGATTATATTTGGGACCACGAGGTACATAGACGCTGCCGAGGTCTCCTCAATAGCCAAGATTTGACAATATTGTTGTTTCATGATCGCATGTGTATTTTTTCCAGGACTGATGACTTATCCAAGTTCAGAACTTGGCCCGATAGGGTACCAAACAAGCCGAGAATACCTGTAACCGTCTGAGAATCTTCAGGTGTGGCTCGGCAGAAGATATAACAATCATCTGCGAAGAACATATATGAGATTTCCAGGGCCCTCCATGCGACACAAACTCCCCACAAACTCCCCTCAAACACTCCTCACTTGGTGTAAGCTGAGGCGTCTACCGACCCGGCAAAAGATAATGTATGGATTTCATACAACATGCCACCAACTCAATCCAATCCGCCGAGAAGCCTAACCGACCCATAATCTGAAGGAGGTAGTCCCATTCAACCCGGTCATATGCCTTACTCATATCGAGTTTGAGCGCCATAAATCCCACCGCCCATACAACTTCTGTCGAAGGAAATGGATGACCTCAAAGGCTATGAGGATATTATCCTAGATACACCTGCCCGGGATAAAAGCCCACTAAGTATCCTAGATAACGGTATGAAGGAGGGGCCGTAAGCGGTTGGCTAGTACCTTAGAGAGGATCTTGAAGATGACATTACATAGAGCAATTATGCGAAGGTCTGTTACCTTATTTTGGTCAGGCTTCTTCGGAATTAGGACAATGGACGTGTCATTGAGAGTATGATCGAAGTCGCGAGAAGGCAATACCTCCCTTATAAAACACACCACCTCGTCCGCCACAATCGGCCAGTAATGCTGATAAAACCGAGGGTTCAAACCATCTGAACCCGGGGACTTATATGGCCCCATCTGAAACACTACCATCCTGACCTCTGACACTGAGCATGGAGATAGTAAGGACTGGTTCTGTACCAGAGTAATGCACTGAGATAAAGCAATGGGAAAATCCTACAGGTCAAGCAGACTTGAAGTAAACAATGTGTTAAAGTACCCTACAATTAATTGACGCATCCCTGTGTCCCATGTAACCAACTCCCAACGTTGTTTTTAAGAGACAAGATCGCATTAATCCTACGTTTGTACGAGCAAGCAGCATGAAAGAACTTGGTGTTGCAGTCACCTTCATCGCACTACTGCTGCTTCGTGTGTTGGCGCCAGAAAGCCTCATGTTACCCCAGTGCACGTTTGTATTGGATCTGAATATCCTCCCGGCAATGCACCCCTGCTCTATCCGTACGACCGTTGAGCTCCTCAATCCGTCGTTGGCACCATTTAATATGATTAATATTACGGCGAAAATGCTGTCGGCCCCAGTTATCCAGGGTCTTGCCCACTAACTGTAAGAGACTTCCCCAATACGTTTCGCTAGGTGCTTATCCCAGGATGCCTGAATTAGACGGCCGCAGTTTGGATCACGAACCCATTGAGACTGAAAGAGGAACTTTGGAGGGCCTCGGTGGGAGAACTGACGGGACAAAGATAATAGGACCGACAAGTGATCAGAGGTCGTCACACCTGTATTGTAGAAGTCCAGGTCCGACAAAGAGGAGAAGAGTGTATCCGAGACCAGGGCCCTGTCCAGCCGTGACTGGATCCGTGCATCTTGTCATCGGCCCCTATACCAGGTATACCGATGGTCAGTCATTGGGACATCCACTAGGTGCGAGTCATTCCCCATAGAGCAAAAATCATCCATAAGACTCAAAGGATACGACCGACCACCCATAGTCTCGTCCGGGTTGAAGAAAGCCATTTAAGTCCCCTATCAGAATCCAATTGGGTCTCGAGGGGGTTTGGAGGTCCCGGATCATTTTCCATGTAAGATGCCTCCGATCCCGACGAGGTTCTACGCAGATCCCCGTGAGCCGCACATCCACATGTCCCGGTGCTGAGACCTCAACGTCAATATACCTCGCAACTGACGCCCAGAACGCCACACCTATACCAAAATAGAGCCAACCCTCTCTGACCCGGCATACCCCTAGATCCTCATACGTAGGGGACATAGAGGTAGTCTTGAAAGCCTAGAGACCAAGAAAGGAGAGCGCAATTCTGAGTATCCAACAGAGATTCCGAGAAGAAAAGAAAATAAGGACGATGGTCACAGAGCAATTACTTGAGCTGTTGTTTATGCGATCTCGTTCCCATACCACGACAATTCCATGCTAAGACCCGAAGATCTGGCTTGGCCTGCGAGGACGGAGCCCAAAGAACTGGGTCCCAGTTTCGTCGTGGAGACCGCAAAACAAGAGATGATGATGGTGGGGGGGATCTAGGGGGAGTTTGGTTCTAAACCCTCATCAGCCCTTACGATGGAATCCCATCCAATCTTGGAGGAGATACAACTAGAGACACTAATGGGACCAGCAACGAGGGTTTGTGACCTGACCTCGTATCCGAATCCTGCAGAGGAGCACAAGGAACTGGGTGGTACTGTTACACGCGCCGACGATGAAGAGATGGGGCTTGTCGCTGGGTCCCCGTTCCGCAAGGGGCTGAGGTTGAGAACCACGGGCTTGTGGTGCAAGAAGAGGAGCGACGACGTACCCGACTTCACAAAGGCGAGGAGAACACCTGCAAATCAATCTCGTTCTACCCAAGGTTAGGTAAGATAGGCGAGGATAAGACCGGGGAGACCCGACCTAGAGACCTGAGAGTAGCGTCGGAACTCTGCTGGGAGGGGGGAGATCTGCGCTGCCGACGGCGTGCAGGAACCCTAGCAGACATTGTTGTTATTTGACTTTGTCTTTGCATAAGTGAATTATCGATACGAAGTAATAGTTAATGGATTTTTTTTTTGAAAAAATAAAACTTTTTATAAGAAGACGAAGTAAATACAGGACAAAAACTAATAAAAATAATCGGTTGTTAGTGTTATTAAATTCCGGTCTCTCTTCCATCCTATTTTCGTGTTCATCATTGCTCCACCATCAACCAGTCATCACGACCTTATTGTACTACCGTCGTGTACGCCCCTTGTTCCGCATCATGCCATGCGTCGCCTTCAATATCATAGATGTATTAAAAATTGTTTTGATATTGTAAAACATGAATGGTTCACAATTATTGAGTTTCAATTGATAATATATCAGACATTTTATCAAAGGCTTTTCCATCTAAGAAGATAAATAAATTTGATATTCGTTTACAAGGAACGATATGACTACCATGAGACTTGTAGTACAAAATACAGATTATCTCGTTTACAAGGAACGACCTGGCTACTAGGGGACTTGTAGTTTGAAATAAAATTTATTTTTGTTTACAAGGAACGACCTGACAACTAGGGGACTAGTAGTTTAAAGATAAATGTTATTTTTCTCTATTGCATGTGATGCAAGTATAAAACTGTATTTCGTTTACAAGGATAACCTAACTACTAGGAGACTTGTAGTTCAGAGATAAATGTTCTTCTTTCTCCGTCGCATGTGATGAAAGTATAAAGTTTACGAAACTTTATTTTTGTTTACAAGGAACGACATGACTACAAGGGGACTTGTAGTTCAAAGATAAATAATTTTTGATTACCTATGATGCAAACGATAGGAAAGTTACCTAATATTTTGCTTATAATCTAGACTACCCAGAGGGTATGATATTTATTAAATTTGGGATAAAATGATGAATTCTATTGTATATAATGCGAATGTGAAGAAAAGTTATCTACCCAGAGGCTATGATATTACTTTATTTTCTGTAAAGGATGAATAAACTCAAATATACTAATAAGACTGACTTGAAAACTAGGTGATTATGTAGTGTATAGCATGCTTCGATTTTATGTGATAAAACCCTTAAAACTTTAAATATGTGTGAGAAACGACTTGACTACTAAGGGGCTCATTCATGTTTTAGAGTATATGCTATCGTTTTGATGAAATCCATATCCTAATGATATATGTTAGTGTTATTATGTTTTTCCTTTATGGTTAATTTATGGAATGACTATTATTTCTCTGTGTGACATACTTGATGCTAACAAAATGTCTGGTAATAATTTTTATATGGTTGGTACCAGAACTTGAGAATAGTTCTCATGCATGAAAATTGTGAAAGCACCCGCCGAGGGAGAGAGTGATACAGCTGCATTAGATGCATATTTTAATTCATAAGAACGTAATACTACTACTCAGTTAGCTTCCATGGATCTTGTTATTCAAAGGCAACTTGAAACTACGAATCCACCATTAGATAATAAAATATCTTAAGAAGATGTAGGCATCTCAGAATATAAATGCTAGATATCAGATATCTGCGTCTCTATTCAAATTTGAACTAAAACCCTTTGAGCTAGTGCACATGCATGTTCTAAAGATAATTTATCATATCAGAACGACTTAAGAATCAAGGATGCACACCTGGTAAAAAGTAATAGCAGGATTTGATCTTGCAGTCTCGTGATGATATTTCTATTATGTTAATTTTAAGATAAATATGATGGATTTTGATATTCTTGAATTTCTCAATATGTTGATCAATTATGAATAACAATTCACATCTACAAATATAGAGGTATCAGGATCCGTGCATTTGATTGATGACTCTTTAAAGAGTAAGTGGAGAGGCAAAAGGATACTTGAGAGAAAAAATCGCTTGCACTTGAGAATGTTAGTATGAACACGTTTAATAAATTAAAGATGAACATTGATCAATAGGATGTTTAATGTTTCTTTTGTAAGAAGAAATGGCATTGAAAGAGAAATAACCAAACACAACACGGCTACTTTTGGCATTATAGGTTTGGTCATATCGGTGAGAAAATAATAAACAAGTTGCATAAGGCAAACTTTCTTGGGAAGTATAGTTATGAATCATACGATACTTGTGAATCTTTTCTCATTGAAAAAATGACAAAGTATCCTTTTACCGCAATTGGAGAAAGAGCTAGTGAACTTTTGAGACTCATATATAGTGATGTATATGGTCCAAAGAAAGTTCAAGGAAAAGATGAATATTCTTTCTTCACCTTCACTAATGATATGTCGAGACATAAGTCAGAATATTTTTAAATGTTCAAAAGTTAATAGGGAAGTTGAGAATAAAACTGGCAAAAATATCAAGACACTGAGATCTTACTATGTGGGTGAGTATCTCATATATGATTTTATTGATTATTTGTCACAAGATGAGATCATATCACAATGGATTTCTCCTTAGACACCACAACAAAGTGGTGTTTTTGAGATGATAGATCGTACATTATTAGATATAGTGTGATCGATGATGAGATTCATAGATCTTCCTATTTTCTTGTGGGGATATGCTTTAGGAGTTGCTGCATATTTGTTAAATAAGATTCCCACAAATGCAGTTACTAAAACAACATATAAGATATGGAAAGGATGAAAAGCCAACCTTAAACATTTAAGGGTTTGGGGTTATCCAGCATATGCTAAGTGACTACAATCAGACAAGCTTAAGGCTTAGTATAAAAAATGCATATTTGTTAGTTATCCCAAGGAGACTATGAGATACTATTTCTATCACCCTCTAAAAACAAAGTGTTTGTGGCTAGGAACACGACCTTTTTTTTTTTTACAAAAGGAGTTTCTTGATGTTGGAAGAACAAGAGTAGAAATAAATCTTGACGGAATACAAGATATCAATGATTCAGCTTCAACTCAAGAGCATGATATGCATATTAAGCAACCTTTTCTTGATGTCTTACAGTTTCCACCGAGGGTTCCAACCACAAGCGTTGAGGTAAATGATTTGGTTAATGAATCAGATCTGCAACAAGGGCAACAACAGAATTAAGAAGTACTAGAACCTCCTAGAAGATCCATTAGAGAATGTCGTGTATCAAATAGGATGAATCTATTAGTATGCGATTATGAGGATTATCATATTGATGATGACCTTATTATTGAAGACGATCGTAAGTGTTTCCAAGGGGAAATGGCTTGCTACCATGGAATCCGAAATGGAGTCAACAAAAATCAATAAAGTGTGGAATTTAGTTGATGACTCTAAAGACTTAAAACTTATCGGGTATAAATGGATTTTTAAGAGAAATATTAGAGCGGAAGGTAAGGTTGAAAACTTTAAAGCCCGTTTGGTTGCTAAGGGATATAATTAAAGGAAGATATTTATTATGAAGAAACGTTCTCCCCTATATCAATGCTCAAATCTATTCGGATTTTGTTTGCTATTGCTGCATACTATGATTATGAGATTTGACAAATAAATGTGAAACGACCTTCCTTAATGGTGAGCTTAAGGAATATGTCTATATGACTCAACCTGAAAGATTCACATTGTCATATGCTCCTAATAAAGTATGTAAAATTATTGTTTGGTGCAGGGGAAAGATGTCACTTATAATGTTGTAACTTGTTAACTAACATCTTGCTTTATCGACAGAAAGATAAAAACTAATCAATAAACAAGAACACACAATGACACAAGATCGATTACCCAGTTTGGTGCATCATCACCTACATCTGGGGGCACTATGTTGACATCTCAACTTACATGTCTCTCATCTTTGTTTTTTTATCAACGCATAAAATTTTATTAAAAAGAACCAAGTCCAAGCAAGACCGGGAAATAAAGTACTGAAACGATAAACAGAAAACTCTCTAAAAAGAGCTAAAGGGCCAAAGCCCGAAAGGGAAAAAAACTCGGTCGATGAACAATTTCTCAAGAGACCATCAACAGGCATCTCACCCGACCCAATGAACGGTACCTCAGGATGGATGGGGTGAATTCCCTAGTTCTAAAGGAACTGACTAATTCATGCCTCTCTGCCACAGCATACTAGCCCCAAATCATCCTCGGATAGTACTCACCAAACCCAAGTGAGAACAGGCGTAACTTGAAAATGGCTATTAAACGGAAACACATAGGACCAAAAAAAAAAACTGCGATAAGTCAAGCAACTCCAGAAGATCGTTTCCTCCTCTTCTTAGGATGAATGCACCAGTTTGGCCGCCATTTCCAATCCCCATACGATAGATTGGCTCGTAACAAGCCTAATTGTCACGACGTACTAAAAGACTAATTATATATTTTACTGAACACCGAATCACCCCTTTCATTAACATAGTTAAAAACAGCCCCGTTCCTAAGAAGACAAATATGCCATAGAGTCAAATAACATACCCGAACCCAAGAATTCCACCAATGATAGGAACCCATGCCTTTCCAAATAATTAAAGCGTGTTCTACAGTCTTAGGCATCACCTAGAACATACCCCACCATTCAAAGATCCATCCCCATAACCACCAAGAAACCAAAACATGTAAGAAAAGATGCTCAAAGGATTCCATACCGGACTTACAAAAAGAGCAAAACATCTGATTCAAAGTTAAGGAGACACCCCGACTCTCCAAAAAGACCGATATAGGAAAGGCATTCTGAACCATTAACCATACCAAAATAGAGTGTTTTTGTGGAATACCAAACACCCATAAAACCAAAGCCCAAGAATATGAAACCACATTCTCCACCTCCATCAGAATAGCATAAGCAGTCGAAACTGAAAAACCTGAACTACTTTGTTTCCAGACCAAACTATCTTCCAAGTCTGGAATGACCACATACCCATCCAAAACCTCCAACAATGCAGCAACCTCACTGTTCCCGTCATGTCTCCTGCTCCCACGAAAAGGTATAGATCATCTAACACTATCCCAAAAGTCTCTAACCTTGACACCCTCAGTAGTAACCAAAGAATAAGCAACAAGAAAACTTTTTCGGAGAGTAAATTATCCCACCCAAACATCATCCCCAAAATGAACCTTTTCTTCATTCCCAAAATTCCAAACAAGATTGTGATTACCAAACTTAGAAGAGAAAACAGGATCATTCGCTAAAGAAACAATATGATTGAACAAATAGCAATTGCCATCGTTGTCCATCTGATCCAAATCCCACTCATCTAGGGACCAACCCATCCTTAGACAAATCAAAGTCGTCCAAAGAGGATCCAAGATCGTAGTGAACCACCACCACCACTTAGCTAGCAAAGCCACATTCATCTCGTCCATTTGTCTAAGCCCTGAACCACCATAAGATTTTGTTCTACAAACAACCGCCCACCTCACCTAATTAAGGGCTCTCACATCCCCTCCATTACGCCATAAAAACTTCCTCTGAATTGCTTTCAACCTCCGAATTACCCTTGTTGCTACGTCCATGATTGGCAATTATTGTGTCAAGTCAGATGTCAACCAAGTTGACGTGACATGTTACATCATGTGTGTACAACCGGAAGCAGAGTTGATGAAGGATGTTAGAATATAATGTCAACATATTATAGCAAGTGACAGCTCATGCGCGTGGAAGTCCTCAAGTATATCCAATACATATCCATGTATATCTGGTTAGAAGATTTATTTCCTTGTTCATTAATATCACTCAAATATATACATTACAATAAGCAAACAAGAAGATTTACCTTGATCGTGACTCTAGAGAATGAGGAAACCCTAAGAGTCACGATAAAAGTCGACGAGAGCTATATATATCAAGTCATTCATTCAAGCTCAGATCGAATCCGTGGAGAACTCAGCACTTACATCATGAGCGAGATTCGTAAGTGCATGTCTATGGAGGACAGTTCATGATCCTTAGTTTATGAAGTGAGATTCCTAGGCATATTATAGGAACTCGTGATGAAGTAAATTGAAGGAGAACGATATATGCTCGTCCTTGAATCAATGATTGATCAAGTAATAGAGTTAAAAGAGTAGCCATTGAAGAGCCTCAACAAACACAGAAGAACAAGGGTATTTTGAGACTGAAGGTATTTGCTGAGTGGAATTGAGATTGGATCTCAGGTTCAGGGGCAGGCTCTGGAATAGGTTTGTCATTTTTGTAATAATAGCATAGGATTGATTTGGATGATCTGAGAAATTGTATACGTATTGATTACATTATAGTGAAAACCTTTCCATTGAAAAAGTTCCCCTAGATGTAGGTATGAAGTACCGAACTAGGTAAACAATTCTGTGTCTTTGTGTGTTTGATTTCTTTATGCTTATTTGTACTGTTCATACTTCAAATAGTGATATGTCAACAGACAAGTCATAACATCAAGTTTGACATCTTATCGTCATTATACAATTGATCATTCATGTTAGTATAATCTTCAATGAAACTATTAAAGAAAATATATTTGATTACACGGGGTAACAGTATCACGTGATCATAATTTCAACCCCTTTAGGCACCTTTAACAAAGACATGTAAAATAAAGGTAAGCTAGACAAGACAGACTGAATCGAAGTAACTCTACCTGTCATTGATAAGTATTTGGCATGCCACAATGACAAAGCCGACCTGTACTTATCAACTATGGGGTCCCAAGTAGATAACCTTATTGAGGAAGCCCTTAACTGAAAACCAAGTTACGATAAAGGCAAGACCTCAATATCACACTAGAGAATACGTTCCACATCCTCAGAGGAGAAAGCATAAATATTAAACATGATAGCATTGGATTTCAAAAAATTAACTTCAAGAGCAGAAAAGCGCTAAAAAACCACAAGGTCCCTCTTAACTTTTTCAAGTTCTTCCAACGAACCTTCCAAAAACAGAATGGTATCATCAACAAATTGCAAGTGCGATATAACAAAACCTGACCTCCCAATCTCTACGCCCTAAAAATGACCGACACCTTTACCGTCTTCCACATACTGATGTAAGCCTTCAGCTGCAAGCAAAAACATGAAAGGAGATAAAGGGAAACCTTGCCTAATTCCATTTAACATTTCAAAATCCATATTAGGGGTCCTATTTACCAAAACAGACAAATGGGCTCGAAAACAACTCAACATCCACCTTCTCCACTTTCGACCAAAGTTCATTTGGATCATAACTTCCTCCAAATAATCCCAAATGCAATAAGTCATAGGCCTTCTCAAAGTCTATCTTCAATAGAATAGTTTCCTTTTTCGAACGCTTGACATAATGAATGATTTCAGAGGCTACTAATACCCCCATCAAATAACTCTCTACCTGTAATGAAGCCACTTTGATTATAACTAATCAAATCACATATTACACTTTTCATCCTATCAGCAAACACTTTTGCAACAATCTTATAAGGGCTAGAAATCAGACTAATTGGCTTGTAGTCATTCATACCTTATGCATGAGAATGCTTAGGAATTAAAGTCAAAAAAGTGGAATTCAACCCTTTACCTAGAAAACCCAAATGATAAAATTCCTCAATAAATCTCAACACATCTTGCTTAATAATATCCCACACAACTTCAAAAAACTTCATAGTAAAACAGTCTGGCCCCAGTGATTTTTCTTTACCACATCTTTGTTACCAGCTGCAAACATATGATGTCAATCAACATCACAATTAACGTCAAGCTTGAATCAAATATTTCCAACCACAGATGTGCCAACAATAGTTAAGCTATAATGATACATTTATGGATTAAAGAAAGCTTCTCGAAGTTGGAACATTTGTTTTCACAAAACAATCGGAAAGTTCAACTTTGTGCGTATTGAAGAGGACTTGTGCATACACAAGAAGGTTAGTAGGAGCGTAGTTATTTTCCTAGTGCTATATGTAAATGACATATTGATAACATGAAATGATGTGCCCGAAATTCAAGAGACAAAGGCTTGCGATTTGAAAAGTTCTCCATGAATGATATGGGAGAAGAAACTTATATTCTTGGAATAAAAGTTTATAAAGATAGATCGAGGAAAGTTCTTGGGATCTCCCAATGTATGATACTATCTTAAGGAAGTATGACATGGATAATTCCAAAAGGGGATACTTACCTATTGGAAGTGGAGTTTCTCTTGCTACGAAGGATAGTCCTAAGACCGTAGAGGAAAGAGAACGCATGAGTAGAATCTCATATTCTAACGTAGTGGGAGCTATCATGTACACCAAGACTATATGTTGCCTATAAGCTAAGAGTAGAAAGTAGGTACTAAAGAAATCCGGGTGGGGCACATTGGTAAGTTGTTAAAACTATTCTTAAGTACTTGAGAAGAACTAAAGACCAATTCCTCATATATGGAGATACTGAGCTAAAATTGTTAGGGCATACCGATGTAAGTTTTTCATTAGATAAGGATGATAGAAAATGTGTTTCTGGTTATGGTTTCACCTTGAATAGTGAAACGGTAAGTTGGAAGAGTTCCAAACAAGCTACGGTAGCTATTTCAGTAACCGAAGCAGAATACATAGCTGCATGTGATGCAGCTAAGGAAGGTGTATGGATAAAGAAGTTCCTAACTGAGCTTGGTGTTATTCTTTTAGTAAATTAAATTATGTGACGATACAGGCGTTATTGCACAAGGCAAGGAGCCAAGAGCACACCAAAAGTCCAAACACGTTCTTCCAAAGGTTCATCTGATTAAAGAAATAGTTGAACGTTGAAGATCCGGTTAGGTGCAGAGACAAGATGTTAGACAACATGTTATGACTTACTTATTGACATCTTGCATTATCACAGAATGGAAAATAACAACACGAGCAAACACACACAAAAACACACAAGTTGGTTACCCAGTTCGGTGTATCATCACCTACATCTGGGGGCACTTTTCTAGTGGAAAGGTTTCCCTATCATGTAATCAATCAAAACATACAAGTTTGGATCCTCCAGATCAAACCTATGCAACAGTTAGAAATGCAAACCTATCTCTGGGTCCCCCTTGAATCTAAGAGTCACTCTTGATTCCACTCTACGAGCCCATGACGTCTCGGATTATCCCTTGGGCTTTCATAATAGGTCGTGACACTTCATTCACGAGAACATACAACATCACTATTCAATTATGAAACGAGGATGAACAGAGTAACATTCTTCTTCGCTTATATCATTTAGTCTCCTATACGTTAATCTAACACGCTTTGGAACCCTGAAATCATAATCACAAGAACAATGAAAAAATAGTCCTTACGGATGACAAATGGTCAATTAAGACTTACAATGTTCGGAGAGAAAATATGAACGATAATCCAAACCGAGCTATTAGAATCAATTCACGTGTTAGAGCTCGAGTATCCCTTGTATCGTTCCTCCTAGGGCTTCTTAACCTTGAGAGTAACACTCCGGTCAAATCACTTAGTTTCCTTGCGTTAGAGACTTTCCTTAATAGAAAAGATAACTATTAGAGAAGTATCTTTTAACTAGAAAACAAATCTGCAGAACCAAATTCACGTAGATTCGCTCAAGATGTCTTTGACATCTAGGCTGGCATATTTTCTAGCTTTGCCGCCGGTCACACAGAAGATAACTGTTGACATCTTGGACAATATCTTGCTAGAAACAATCATGGCCAATCCAGATGTAACAGCAAATGTAAAGACATTCAAATTCTGAAGGTGGAAGGAAAGGAAAACAAATTAGATCCTTTCATTAAGGTGGTTGGTTAAAAGGAATTTGACAAGTGGAATATGTGATTGAGGTTCAAGAGTAATTGGCTATAGTTCAAGTGTTAATCATTATGCAACACTCTCACTACAACGCTTATAAAAAACACTCTCATTAACACTTTCCTTTTATGATATATGGTTAATAAAGATTAACGCAATGGTTTTTTTTTATAGTTATCATATATTAATGTTTTTTGATATTTTGATATGTTAATTACTTGATTAAATTGGTATACTTTTCATCATAATAGAGATTATGATAATGAGAGTATTATAGAGTATTATCCAAAAATGTTATGTATAGGATCATCATACTGGGACTACAATGACCTGGTTATACTAATATATGTATAACATTACTCAGTAGATGAGTATTAATTAATCTCATTCATTAAGTTATAATATAGATGGTGCATATAGTGGATATTGTCACGCCCCAATTTCAGTAAACCGAACTCGGGACGCGAACATTTAAAAACATAAAAACACTTTAAACCTGGTTTGAATAAATACTTTGAAATTACCATTTAGTTATTAAAATCATAATATTTACAATACAAAAACGTCCCAACAAGTGGACAAGGTACAATATCCGTCACTAGACTCAACAAAATAAAGACCAGACTCCGCTCCAAGCTCCATGAACTTCAAGAGCTAACCTAGTCCGTCCGGTGATCAGTACCTGTAGGAAAAGAAACTAGGGGTGAGCGTTCGCTCACCACCACGAATAACAGACTGACTATGGCATAATTAGTAGATAAAGCTAGAAACACCAAAACCAAACCCAACACCGGGGCTACAGTCCCCAACTCAAGTACTCAACTGACCCACAATCCGTTACTTTCCTCAACAGACTCAACACTCGATAAAGTAAGGTAGGCCCGACACAACTATCGACGACCTCCTCCAAGGACACGACAGAAGGACTACACAACGCCAAACAAGATCACAAAGGATCGCACACCAGGTGCTCGGTAATCAATCTCAATCAGGTCCAGGATCGACCTATCGCAATTCATCGACACTAAGTCGGATCAGGCTGTCGACCTATCGCAGTTCATCGACACTAAGTCGGATCAGGCTGTCGACCTATCGCAATTCATCGACACTAAGTCGGATCAGGCTGTCGACCTTTCGAACTCACAACTTCAGGTAACCACAATCACAATCACAGGCAAGTTCAATCACACAGGCACTCAAGGCCACTCAAGACACCTCAACAGTCAAGACTCGGGTTCAACAATCCCACGGGCACTCACTGCCACTCAAGACACACCAACGGTCAAGACTCGGGTTCAACAACCCCACGGGCACTCACTGCCACTCAAGACACACCAACGGTCAAGACTCGGGTTCAACAACCCCATGGGCACTCACGGCCACTCAAGACACACCAACGGTCAAACTCGGGTTCAATGACCCCACGGCACTCACGGCCACCCCAAAACACCAACAGTAAAACACGGGCACT
Organism: Erodium maritimum; assembly: GCA_963921825.1. Lineage (NCBI taxonomy): Eukaryota > Viridiplantae > Streptophyta > Magnoliopsida > Geraniales > Geraniaceae > Erodium > Erodium maritimum. The sequence goes on from OY997590.1 coordinate 76,563,119, forward strand.
CACGGCCACTCAAGACACCAATTTAAATAACACGGGCTCTCATGGCCACCCAAGACACCAATTTAAATACACGGGCTCTCATGGCCACCCAAGACATCAACAATCAAATACGGGCTCTCATGGCCACCCAAGACATAAATTAAACAGTCAACCTCCGGGCATGGTCATATGCCTCCAGTAATTCTAATATCGCTAAGTTCTCTGTTCCTACGACACTACTATGTGTCACATGCTTTTCTCAAAAACGCTACATTCCCGTATCATGCTTTTCTAATATTAAAATAAACCTACTCAACCCACGACACCCCGGTGTTACATGCAATTCTACTGTTAACTTTCCCTAATCAGGGCCGAGATCCGGCTACTTTTCCCTACCTCGTATAAAACTCCAAAAGCGCTCCACTAAACCTAGAAGTAATCCCAGTCACTCGCCGAGCTTCCCTTTGCCTCGGTCTGCAGCACGATCTAAAATAACACAAATTTAAGGCACCTTTAAACTAGTAAGAATAAACCGAAATTCAATAAACTTAACGCCCAAACGTAACCCCGACAATGTCGATCACTCCCAAACTTCCCAATTACTCGACATTGTCGATAAAGGACCCTTAAAGGCCCAATTCGCCCGACATGGCGAATCTGCCCGGTTTTTATAAATTGCCTTCCGGGGCTCCAAAAATTCCTGTTTTCGTTTCTACGGTCTTAGAATAATTCAAGGAACCCAACGCACCTGACGGAATCGAATTCCGACTTCTAATTCAATTTATTAACGTTTAAAGTTTCTAAAACCCGTTAATTACAACTTCTCCAATTTAATTCCAATTTTCGATTCGGTTAAGGATAAATGGTCCGGGGAACGTTTTAAACCACCCGAACGTTAAAACTCGAGCAACCGAGCACGTGGGCCCCACCCAACCCACTTGGCCGTGCCCTAGGGTTCAAGGGGGGGCTCGGCCACCATGGTGGAGGCTGGTCCCAGCTCCGGCCAGCCACCCCATGGCCGGCCGGCCACCACCCACGGTGGCCGGAGCTCCTCCCGAGCCTCCGGTCATCGGAAAACGTGCCATTTCACCTCCAAACACTTCTAAAACGTCTCCAACAAACCCCCAAACCCACTCCAACCCTATCTCATAGTTTTATACAAAACCCTAACTTTCAAAAGTTAGCAAAACGAAGATCGGGTTAAGTCTTACTAAAGAGAAAGACGAGGGGAAGACGATTTCTCTTTGTCTTGAGACGATCCAAATGCTTGAAACTCTCCCAAACCCTAGCTTTCCTCCTCTTCTCTCTTCTTCTTCTTCTTCTTCTCCTTCTCTCTCTAACTCTCTTCTATTTCAAACAACTAACTAAATTCTATTTTTTTTTTCTCTTTAAACCCTATGTGGCCGGCCACACCCCTCACCACTCATTTTCCCCCCAAAACTAACACCACCAAGTAGTTGGACAAGTGGCAAGGTGGGCCCCACACCATTTGGAAAATATCTAGTTGATATTTTCCAATCAGTTTCGCGAAAAACGGACGTTTCGGGCCCCGAACGGGCACTTTTCCCAAGAAATTACGAAACTTGACGGGCTACAAGGAAACGGCTCAACTAAGACCGCTGCGAAGACGGCTAAGCTTTTTGGATCCAAAACGGTCCTCGAATGGACCAAAACGTCGCTCGGTTGACTTTTCCAGCGAAAAGTCAACATTTCCCAAATTGATCAGAAAGTTGTCCTGAGTCCCCTGGAACTCATTTTGGTCGATAACGGGGTCACTTAAGTCCGGTATGACCCTCGGGGTCATTTTAGGTTAAAATAAGTGTCTGTCTCAAATTTTTTAAATTTTCCTGTTTTTCGCAGGTTTGACTAGCGTTGACCGGAAGTGGTTATTACAGATATAATCATTGAACTGACCAAAAGTGAGATTTCCAAATGGTTGATTTTACCTATACTGTCAATCTGAAATTTTTCTTAAAGAGCAAGTGTACATTGTTTTGCCTTTGACATGAGATCACCATAGTGATTAATAGAATACCTTATTATACTTTGATATCGGACACCTAGTATGTAAAAATGCAAGTTGAAAGGTCATTTGGTATAATTGAGTACCTATATAATCAGTGGCGAGTCAAGAGGGAATCAAGCAACTCAAGGTAATGAGTTTGAACTTTATGTTTTTATGAATCTTATGGTTGAAAAGATCCTTGGCCAAGGAAGAAGAATGATTTAAGAAAGGAGTTTCTTAAAGTCATTCAGCAACCAGAAACGATCAACATGAAACATAGTGGTTATCTATTAGTGTTTGACAGTCAAACCATACCCTAAGATAATTTGGAGTTGCAATAAAATGTCTAGATGACTTTTTTGTTATACTTTCGGTTAACACAAAAATATAACAAATATTTGAGTTCTTGACTGATTTGATCTAGGTCAAGTGGTTATGGTTATCAATATATAGAGTTGGAGATTATGGTTAAGATATTGATGATCTTATTCTCTCTAGCCTCTTTTTCTTCTCTTCCAAAAATACAGAATAATTTTTATTTGTCCACAAGCATCTCAAACGTTGAAAGCATCAGAACATCACCCGGTATGGATACGTTAGAGGCTTTGTATTTTCGAAGATAAAGCGGATTTTCTCTACCGATCAAGTAAGTAATATTCATACAATTTTATCATTGATTTAGGTGAAATAGATTTGATTTTGGATCTTTGTTTTTTTCCGCTATGAACATATGATGTTTAGTCGATCCTTCATAACAATAAACATTTCATAGAGGTTTGAACTCCGAATGCAATAGATATGAATCAATACTTCATGGTTGGACAAGCCAAATAAATGTTCCAAGAAGGGCCATGATTGAGGAAGGATGATCTAAGACTTACAAAGTGTAGTAATACTACATCTTTCACTATTCATGTTATAAATATAAGCTTGTATATACTTTCGGGTCTTGGGTATTCAAATACCAGATATTACTATCCACGTTTTTTGTTACATCTGTATTGGCTACAGTTGAGTCAAGCAAGATGTTATCAACGATGTCAGAAGAAATCGTATTTGTGCAGACGATTCAGAGCTAAACTATGATGTCAACACAAATGTCATTAACATGACAGTGTATGTCAATACATGCGCATGAGATCGTATTGTGTATATCAAGAACACGTGTAGATCTGGTGATAAAGATATATGTCCTTTATGAGTAGATACTCATTATTAGAGTTCTACTTGTATTATGAATTGATATCATATTCCTTCCAAAGTTAGAAGATGCGTACGCAGATCCTTATGGATTGATTTTGGGAGTTCTGCTGAACAAGGAAAGAAGAGATTCAGCGTAATTGTGACTTTGAAGTTATGTAACCCTAAGAGGCGCGCATTCTAAAGCAAGGAAGAACTATATATATGGTGAAGACCTCAAAAGCTAGAGTTGATCGCAACACGGATTATCTGACAATCATTTTCTCTAAGAAAGACTTTTGGTGTGTATTTTGCTTGCATTCATGAGTTCAAGGTTCTCAAGCGTGTAAGGCTAGCATGTTGATAAACTTAATGAACTAAAGAAAAGGAAATGCGTGTGTGCTCATATTCTGTCTTGTAAACGAACTAGGTATGGAGCTATGCACTTATGATTGATGATCACTAACACTTATCAATAAGGAAAAACAATCCAAGACCGAGGTGCTTGAAGAGTGGAATCAAGCGAGGAGCTCATATTCAGGTGGGGGGGGGGGGGGGGGGGGGGCTATGATAGGTTTGTCACTGTGTAAAGAAAACATAGGATTGATCTGGATGATATGAGAAACTTGTATGTTGTTTGTTACATTATAGACAATAATTCAACTGGAAAAGTGCCCCCAGATGTAGGTATGTTGTACCGAACTGGGTAACCAATCATGTGTTTTCGTGTGATTGTTTATGTTTATCTTTTTCCGTATCTTGATACAAAAGTAATATGTCAATTCCTATTTCATAACATCCTGATTGACATCTTATCTAAAAGTTGCATCTGGTCAGAATTTCAGTTGGTATCAAAGTTGGTCACTTAAATTTAAATAGTGTGATCCTGAAGGGAAACAATAATGTGCGTGCACTACGGAAAACTCAAGGGAATGAGGCTCAGTTAGTCGTCCCCCATTACTGGATGGAACAAATTATGGATACTAGAAGGACCGAATGAGTGCTTTTCTAAAATCTCTCGACAACAAAACTTGGAAGTCTGTTATCCATAGCTTGACAACACCACAATCAGTAGGAGAGGGAACAAGTGCTACAACACTCAAACCTAAGAAGGACTAGATCACATCAGAAGATGATGCATCACTCGGTAATTCACGTTCTCTCAATGCAATTTTTAACGGTGTTGACCAGAATGTCTTCAAACTTATCAACACCTGCACTACGGAAAAAGAAGCCTAGGAGATTATAGTCATAGCCTATGAATGGAATACCAAAGTTTGAGATCAAAGGTTACAATAACTTACTACAAACTTCGAGGCTCTGTCTATGAAAGATGATGAGACAATCAGTCAGTTTCATGTACGCAACAGAAATATAGAAAATGAATCTTACTCACTTGGTAAACCTATGTATGATGAAGATTTGGTCAGAAAAATTCAGCGAGCAGTTAGCTCAAGGTTCAAGACGAAAATTACTACAATAGAGGAAATGCATCACCTGAGCACTCTGAGGTTTGATGTAGTCATGAGTTCTCTCATGACATTTAAATTGTCTTTTCAAGCACCATAATCTCGTTATAAGGGATTGGCATTGAAAATATCTACACAACAACTCAGTAATTAGACTCACTCTGACTTTAAAGAAGAGATGGAGTAGAGCGTAGCCATGATTGTGAAGAAAATGATGAAATGCTTCAATTGATTTCCTAGACGATATGAACATTGAGATGCTCGTCAAGATGTTAATCAAGATGGCACTGATATCTCAAGCCAAAAAGGCCATAAATAATGGGAGAAGCATTCAGATCAAGATGGCAGAAGGAAGGCAATTCAATGCTATGCATGTGAAGGTTATGGACACCTCAAATGAGAATGTCCCAACTATTTGAAGAGGCAAAAGAAAGGTTTCAAGGCTTCCATGTCAGATGATGACCATGAATCTAGTGACAATGATATAGTAAACAACTTCCTTGCATTTACCAATAATGTTATTAATGCTGATGTACCAACAGGTGAGGATGAGAATGAAAGACACTCTCAGGAGTCACTGTCAGACGAAACCATGAACAAGCCTTAAGATCTAATGTTTACCAACTGGGTGAAACAATCTCGGATTTTGGTAACACAGGGAGATCAAATACAGACTCCAAGAAAAGAAAATGTTAGGCTAACTTACAAGGTTGCATCTCTTGAAGAAGAAGTTAGCAGACTCAATTTGGAAATTGGCAGAATCACCAAGGATCGCACTCCAGCTACTCAGTGCCAGTTCCTAACCGGCTGGGCTCGAGCCTGCCCCACGCAACTTTCCCCGATCTCTGTCGGGCCAGGCGGTCGACCTGTTAGCGATATATGCCGCAATACTTTTCCGATAGCTGGTCGGAAGGGGAGCCTCCCTCCATCGCCGAAGAATGCACAACATTACCGATGGTTAGTCGGAAGGCTAGCCAACACCCACGCACGCGACCACAAACCCCTTTATTGTCAGGCGGGCCCCCAACCTCGTCGCAGAAGAATGCACAACTTTACCGATCCCTGTCGGAAGGCTAGCCAACCCCCACGCGCGCGACCACATGACCCCATTATTGTCAGGCGGCCCCCCAACCTCAAGCAATCACAATCAACACCCAAGGTTCAACACCCCCAAAGACACCCATGACCACCCACGACACACCAACAGTAATAAACGGGTCAACACCCCAAAGGCACACATGGCCACCCACGACACACCAACAGTAGTACACGGGTCAACACCCCAAAGGCACACACGGCCACCCACGACACACCAACAGTAGTACACGGGTCAACACCCCAAAGGCACACACGGCCACCCACGACACACCAACAGTATCACACGGGTTCAACTCCCCACGGGCACTCATGGCCACCCAAGACACACAAACAGTAAAATACGGGTTCAACTCCCCACGGGCACTCATGGCCACCCAAGACACAAATAATAAAATACGGGTTCAACTCCCCACGGGCACTCATGGCCACCCAAGACACAAACAATAAAAAACGGGTTCAACTCCCCACGGGCACTCATGGCCACCCAAGACACAAACAATAAAATACGGGTTCAACTCCCCACAGGCACTCATGGCCACACAAGACACACAAACAATTCAATCAACATCCGGGCACAACCAAATGCCACCAGTATTTCCATTGTTCGATAAGTTCACTTATCCTACGACACTACTAAGTGTCACATGCATTTCTATTGTTCGATACGTTCACGTATCATACGACACCACCCGGTGTCGCCTGCCTTTCTATTATTCGATAGACTTACTTAACCCACGACACCCAAGTGTCACATGCATTTCTACCGTTAACTTTCCCTAGTCAGAGCCGAGATCCGGCTACTTTTCCCTACCTCGTACGCTTTCCCAAAAGTTCACAACCAAGCTCCGGCGTGCTCACGATCACTCGCCTAACTTTCCCTTTTCACGGTCTTCGGCACGGTCTAACAAGATCACAGTTAAAACACTTTTTAAGTTTGCAGGCAAAAGCTGAAATTAAAGAATTAGACGCCCAAACGCAAACCCCGATAATGTCGATCACTCCCAAACTTCCCAATTACTCGACATTGTAAATAATGGGCTCGGAAAGGCCCGTTTAGCCCGGCTCGGCGAATCCGCCCGGGATTGGAAAACTCCCTTCCGGGGCTCCGAAAATTCCCGTTTTCGTTTCTACGATCTTGGAATAATTTAAGGGTTCCAATGTAATCGACGGAATTAATTTCCGACTTCTGAGCAATTTAATTCGCGTTTAAAGTTTCTAAACCCTTCTTTTCCAACTTTTACAATTAAATTCCAAAATTCGTTCCGGGTGTGGATTAACGACTTGGGGATCGTCCTAAATCACCTGAACACGAAAAACCTGAGACCCGACACGTGGGCCCCACCCGGCCACCCTTAGCAGTGGGTGGCTGGACCGGTTTTGGACCGGTTCACCACCATGGTGGCCGGTCCTAGCTCCGGCCAACCAAAACCCATGTTGGCCGGAGCTCCCCCGAGCCTCCGGTCACCGGAAACCGCTCATTTTTCGCTCCAAAACGCCTCTAACGAACCCCACACCTCAACTCAACCATAGTCTTCTCGTTTCAACCAAACCCTAACTTTTAAATATATCAAAAGGAAAATCAATTAGGTTCTCACTGTAGGAAATGATGACGGGAGCTTGATTCTTCGACCGTTGAGCCGATCCGTCGGTTGGATCGTCAGGAAAACCCTAAACCCTAGACTTTTCTTCTCTTTTTCCTTTTTCTTTTCTCCTTCTCTCTTCTTTCTCTCTCCTTTTCTCTCTCTTTTTTTCCCTCTTTTTTTGTTATGGCCGAACACCACTATTGTGGTCATCCTTTTGTTTTGTTCAATACTACCTAACACCACCACTTGTGTGACAAGTGGCAAGTGGGTCCCACCCCTTTTGGAAATTATCTTCTAGATATTTTTCTGTCAGATTCGAGAAATTCGGCCGTCTCGGGCCCCGAACAGGCCCATTTTCCAAGAAATTATGAAACTTCACGGGCTACAAGGAAAACGGCTCAATTAAGACCGCTATAACGACAGGTAAGATTTTTGGGTCCAAAACGGACCTCGAACGGACCAAAACGTCGCTCGGTTGACTTTTCCAACAAAAAGTCAATCTTTCCCAAATTGGTCAGAAAGTTACCCTGAGTCCCAAATTGGTCAGAACGTCGCTCGGAACAGAGAACTTTGGTCGATATCGGGGTCAACTTAAGTCCGGTATGACCCTCGGGGTCAAAATTAGGTTCATTTAAGTGTCTGTCCCAAAATTTTAAATTTTCGTGTTTTTCGCCGATTTGACTGGCGTTGACCGGGAGTGGTTCTTACACATCATACCAGAATACCCATCGGTCTAGATGTCTTCCCAGACACACATCATCGGGGTGAAGCAAATACATCATATCGGAATACCCATCGGTCTAGATGTCTTCCCGGACACACAGCATCGAGGTGAAACAATACATCATACCGGAATGTCCATCGGTCTAGATGTCTTCCCGGACACACAACATCGGGGTGAAACAACATACATCATACCAGAATGTACCGTCGGTCTAGATGTCTTCCCAGAAACACACATCGGGGTAAAACAACATACATTATACCAGAATGTACCGTCGGTCTAGATGTCTTCCCGGAAATGCACATCGGGGTAAATCTCATAACAACATACCAGACCGGCACACACCTCGGTCGGGTATCTTCCTGTAGTAAGGGGTACAGTCACACCACACAATACCATACCAAAACATGTTACTACGAACTTATCATACCGTCAAGCTTACCGATACAATTTACCAAGCACACCACATCGGTCTATCACTCACCCGATCATATCACAAGACAACGATTCATAATGCATTCATCACATTCATTCATTCAATCATATCACGAAACAACAATCCATATCACATTCATTCAACCAATCATATTACGAGACGACCATTCAAATCTCATTCATCATAATTTATATAGCATACTATGACTCTTGAATTTACCAAAGCTTACACTATTCATTGACATTTAAGGACTATTAACGACAATCAAACACAACCAACACACAATCCTAAGGCCCGACATGGCCACATGTGATTCTACAGCACGGCAATTCCCATAATTGAAAGCGGTTATTCTAGTTAATCACATCCTATATGCAAGCTAAGACTTTTCCGGTTATTAACGTCTTATATGCATACTATTAATATTCCTTAATTAAAAGCGGTAATTACTACTCTTCCCTACCTCAAGTGCTTTCCAAACGCTTAGTCACACAAACGCCTAATAGTCTCCTCCTCCGAGCTCGAGAATAAAGTTTAGGATCATAAATTAATACTAGAATCAATAAACATTCAAGGTCGGTTTTAATGAGAAATACCTAAATTACCCCTAACGACAAAACTTGGGCCAAAGAGTAAATTGGGCCCGGTCAAGGCCCAATTCGGGCAGCTCACAGGCCCGGACCGTGCACTTCAGAGGCCCGGCACCTGGTCGTCCACAAAACACCACCACAAACTGATTTAAGAACAGCCGGACTATACTGTTCATCAGGTCCAAGAACGCTGCAGGTGCGTTCGTTAGTTCAGAGTCATCACCCAGAACTCGTAATGTTCATAGCATGTCCGGAATGCAGTTCTTGTGACGTCCCCCCTCTTGGACTCGCAACTGGTAGTATCCGGATCGCAGGTCGATCTTCGAGAAATACGTCGACCCTCTCAACTGGTACAACAGGTCATCAATTTTTGGCATCGGGTATCGGTCATTCACCATAACCCGGTTCAGTTTCCGTTAGTCCATGCACATCCGAAGCTCTCCACTCTTCTTCTTCACGAAGAGTGCTGGTGCTCCCCACGGCGATGTGCTCGGACGAATAAGCCCCTTCTCCCGAAGTTCCTCGAGCTGACTCTTCAGCTCGGTCAACTCGGCTGGCGCGAACCGGTAAGGTGCCCTCGATATCGCTGCCGTTCCCGGCACCAGGTCAATCCCGAACTCCACCTCACGAACTGGTGGCAACCCGCTCAATTCCTTAGGGAAGATCTCGGGGAACTCGCACGCCACTCGCGGTAATTCTCGGCTCTGCACGACCGATACTTCCTTTACCGCAGACAAGCCGACAGGAGAAACTCCGCTCCCACTGTCCAGAATACACGAACCTCTCGTGTTGCCCGTTGATACCGTCACTAGTCGTCTGTGACAGTCGGTATTGGCTCGGTACTTCGCCAGCCAATCTACTCCCACGATTTCGTTAAAGGTTGACATTTAGTAAGTATCCTTCCCACGGATATGCGCACAAGTTCAATCGCTGTCGATCCTCACGGATCCTCGCAGTCTCTCTAAAACCTCGCTCCACTGCCATCGTCGTGCCTACCAACACCGAACATACCCGATCCTCGGGGTGAGGACTCGATCCAGCATCAGGGCTCTTGAGCCCTCTCTCGAACCTCCTGTATTGGCTCGCTTTTCTAACTCCGCAGGCACGACAGACCTTCGTCAGCACCACACTACCACCAACCGGCATGTCCCGACGCAGGGGTGGACTCAACGGCTCTAAACTCAGCCTCGACTTTTCCGCACACTCGATGACACAAACGAGTGTGACGTCCAACAGAAATGACGCTCAAGGCAGAGACCGAAAACCACTCCATTAGTCACCCTGGTAAGGTCTAGTGTAACCCTCACACGGTCCTCTAGGCATTACTTGTAACTTTCCGCAACCAAACCAGTGTTCGCTACTCGTCCCTTGCGGGAAAAGTAGTAAAGGGGATGAGCGTTATGCTCGCCTCCACGGACACCCGTTCGATTATGGCATACTAGTAACGCACTAAAGACTTACCGATCTAGCCAGGGCAAACCACTACCTCAAAACCGGATGCCAAACGTCACACCGCTCACGCTAACAACAACTTAGTACTCGCTCAAGTAAGATAAACCTCGACACGGGAAACACGTCCTCGATTCAGTAACTCACTAATGTTTGCAACCTCAAAACCCCATTTACCCGATCACGTAGGGAAACCTTAAGACGGGGACCACGCTCTCAACTAAGCAAACACCCTTGCCCACACTATTAAAACTTCAAAGGTAATAATACGTAAGCGAAACCTTAATTAAACCGCACACTAAATCGCGCAACGACCAACCTAACCGTACAACGAAACAACCACGAAACAATTGAAACCGGCTTACTGTACCGGGCCGGTACATGACCCCCGCCATGCCACTCTCCGGGCCGGTAACCTGGCCTGGTCGTGCCCTTTACCGGGCCGGCACCCAGGCCGTGCCGTGCCCCGTACCGGGCCGGCGTTCAATACCTGTCGGGCCCCTTACCGGGCCGACAGCCAAACCGGTCCACTCTACCTACCGGACCAAACTAGTGACCCTGATAATATAGCGGGAATGATTTCACCCTACTTACACCCGCTATGTCTACCCTAGGGCATTCGTAACCTTCCTGGCTGATAGCGACCCGTACACAAGTACGTCGCAGACAACGACCACCAATCACATAACACAATTACGGTAACTCAAGACCGACCTCACACACAAGCCAACACGGCCAAAAACAACACAATCACACGACCGCCGCTCACCGGCCAACCAAAGACGAACCTTGCCCACCGGGCCAACCAAAATAAACCATATGCCCACAGGGCCAATCAAGTCAAACACAAACGCCCACAACGTCAAACAGAATTAAGACCAGCCCATTGGGCCAACCAATTTTTTTTAAAACTTTCTCCACTTTATTTTTAAAACCTCGTACTTGACATCAGGTAGTTACAACCCGGTCCAGGCGTCCCCGAACTACATTGTACCCACTTGACATCAACACCGTCACGCTCGACTACAGGGGCGCCCCAGAGTCGAGTCGCGACAGTTTAAAAACATTTCACGCAGCAACACACAAACACTGTGCCAGTAACCCCGTACTGCACAAGCACATAACAAAAACAGGACTCTAGTCCTAACGGGTCTACACACGAGTTCCGACTTGCGTACCCAACGCACGACGGGACTCTACTGACTCGACTCTCCCACCTAATTGACGTGCAGTCCGAGGTGTGAAACCTCGTGCTCTGATACCAAGCTGTCACGCCCCAATTTCAGCGAACCGAAACTAGGGACGCGAACGTTTAAGAAGTTACAAAACTGAAACCTGTTTTCGTTAAATCATTTTAAAAGTCATTTTAGTTCCACAAAAGAATATTATTTACATCTCAAAAAATAAAATTCCCACACGTGGACAAAACGAGATACACGTCTCTAGACTCAAAACACCCAGCAACCCGCTTCAGGCTCTTCAAGCTTCAGAAGCTCACCTAGTCCAGACTACGAACGGTACCTGTAGGAAAAGCAGCTAGGGGTGAGCGTTCGCTCACCACCACAGATAACATACTGACTATGGCATAATTAGTAGACAAAGCCGATGGCACCAACAACGACTCAAAGACACACACACGACCAGTACTTTCCTCAACTGACTCAACACTCGGATACGTTAAGTAGACCCCACACTACGATCGAAGACCTCCTCCAAGACACGACTGACCACGCAATACCAAACAAGATCACAAAGGATCGCAAACCAGCTGCTCAGTAACCAAAACTCTATATCCTGCCCTTTCCGATCCTAGTCGGTACAGGCGGTCGACCTATCGCGCAACTTCCCCCGATCCCAATCGGGAGGCTAACCCACAACCTCTCCGCTTCACCCGATCCCAGTCGGGTGGTTAGCCACACCCGCGCGTCCTTCCCCCGATCCCAGTCGGGGAGCTAGCCCACAACCCCTCCGCTTCTCCCGATCCCAGTCGGGAGGCTAGCTACACCACACAACCTCCGCCAGTAACCAGTAACCAATCACAATCACAAACAAGTTCAAACAGACAGTAACGACACCGGTGACAGCTCCACAGGCACTCAAGGCCACTCAAGACACCTCAACAGTAAACCTCGGACTCAACAGTCCCACAGGCACTCACGGCCTCCCAAGACACCAAAATGACAATACGGGCTCTCATGGCCACCCAAGACTCAGTAATAACCAACACGGCTCTCAAGGCCACCCAAACTCGACAATAAACAACACGGGCTCTCAAGGCCACCCAAACTCGACAATAAACAACACGGGCTCTCAAGGCCACCCAAACTCGACAACAGTTAACACGGGCTCTCAAGGCCACCCAAACCCAACAACAAAATAACGCACAACAACCTCCGGCATAAACTATGCCTCCAACAGTCCTAAGATCGCTAGGTTCACAAACAACCTCCGGGCATGGTCATATGCCTCCAGTACTCCTAATATCGATAAGTTCACAAACAACCTCCGGGCATGGTCATATGCCTCCAGTAAATCAATTACGCTAAGTTCTCTGCTCATACGACACTACTAAGTGTCACATGCATTTCCAGTAACTACCAAGTTCCCGTAGCATGCCTTTCTAATATTCAAATAAACCTATTCGACCCACGACACCCCGGTGTCACATGCAATTCTACTGTTAACTTTCCCTAGTCAGGGCCGAGATCCGGCTACTTTTCCCTACCTCGTAAGCAACTCCAAAAGCGCTCCACTAAACCCGAGATGATCGCAGTCACTCTCCGAGCCTCCCTTTGCCTCGGTCCGCAGCACGATCTAAAAGAACACAGATTCAACTCACTTTTAAACTAGTACGAACATGCCAAACTTAAATAAACTCAATGCCCAAACGTAACCCCGACAACGTCGATAAAAGGACCCTTAAAGGCCCGATTCGCCCGACATGGCGAATCTGTCCGGGTTTTGTAAATTGCTTTCCGGGCTCCCCCTCGATCGGAGCCGGACTCTAAATTCAACACGAAGCCCCAAATTAATAACGGTTCCGCCGTTAAGTTAACGGCTACAGTTTGTCCAGTTTAGATTCGACAGTTGTCGTTTACACTCGAGCGGGATAAAAGTCGGGTTACGACGGATCAGGTTCGAGCACCCGCGCACCGAACCCAGGTTTGATCTAAACCCAGTTTAAACCCCTTTTTAACTTAAAACCGTCGTCGAACTCCCTTGCTTTAATTAATTCCGTCTTTGATTTTAAAACAAACGGTTTCCTTCTGCTCGTTTCCAAACTCGAGATTTTTGGTCCAAAACCCTTATAAAGCCGATCGGCTTCGTTTCCCTTTTTCGATTTAATCTTAACTATCGACTTTCGTTTTAAAACCCGTTAAACTTTACCGATCTAGTTTTTATCAAGAAGCGTTTTACGTCCAAATTCCACAGATCGCCCTTTTGTTTTAATTCCGATTTTTATTTTAAAACTGATTTTCCTTTTTAATCACAAAACCGACATCTTTTGTGTTTTCCTTTTTGGGATTGATTTTCAAAAGTTCCATTCACAACAACACTTTGAATCCGAAATCGTTTTATTTCCATTTCCAAATCTGGAGTTACAGGCTCGGGACAAAACAAACAACAACGAAAACGAACGGTACAGAAATTAAACCGGCCGCCAGCGAAGACGTCGCCGGCGACTAAACCCCCAGGAACGAACCTCACTGTTGAGGGAAGGGCGGTGCACGGCGGTGGTGGCTCGGCTGAGCCTTCCGGTGGTGGGACGGCGACGGAAGACGACGGCCGGCGGCAGAGACGGCCGGGATGGCACCGGCGGTGCACGGCCTTCTTCACGGCGGCGTCCACGTTCTCGGTCTCGGGGCCGAGCACAACGCCCTCGGTGACCTCGCCCACGGCGGTGGCTCCGGCGGTCACGGGCGTGGAGGGAAAGGACGGCGGCGGCTCGGTGAGGGACGGGATCTGAGAGGGAGGTGGAAGAGGGGCTCGACGGCGGTGGCTACGGGTGTGGGAGGGCGGTGGCCGGACAGATAAGGAGGAGATGGTGGCGGCTGGTGGTCGGACGGAGAGGGAAGGGAGACGGGGGCGGCGTGGGGACGTGAGGGAAGAGGAAGGTCGACGTGGGGGTGACGGGACGGAGAGGGTGAGAGCTGGCCGGGTACCTCGCCGGCGACGGCGTGAGGAGGAGGGAGATGAGGATTCGACGAAGAAGAAGGGGAACTCGGGAGACGGTCGGCAGAAACGAAGGAGGAGGAGAAGAAATTAGGGTTTCTAAACCCTAATTTTTTGTTTTATAAGGGAGCTGGCAGGTGGGCGGGCCTGGCTTCTTGGGCCACTGAGGAGAGACGGGCCGCACGGCCCAACCGCGACCAACAGGTCCGGGTTGGCCTGACCGGGTCCGCGGGTCTGGTCGGGTCTGCCCGGTCCAATTCCTTTTTTTTTTCTGTTTTTTTTTCTTTTTCTTTTCTTTTCTTTTCTTTTCTTTCCCCTTAGCAAACGATCACCAATATCAACTCGATTTTCCCACCTCGACGTTTCAAGACGATAAAATTTAATATTTTGCTTCTTTTAATTTAGCCGGTCTTTACATCACCGGTTCGACCGGGATCGACCGGGGGCGGTTCTTACACATATGATTCGTGAACTTCTCTAACTTTCGGGGTTTTAATACTATAGATATTGCACTCATGTTAACCTAACTTTATTATAGACTAGATTTAAACCCGAGTTGCATAATCCGTAGTCCTTTTAGCAATTCTCATCTCTCGATTGTTGAATGCTCAAACCTAAACATCTATCAAGTGATCAATTTGACAAAGCAATAAACGTAAATCATGCAAACAATCACCTAAACAGAAATTGCACAGAGTAAATACGAAAGCTTTGAATTATGTCATCATATTGTTTCCCTTAGCCCTAGATTACTGGAAAATTAGCTCATGGAGACGAAGGAAGAACACAAAGAAGAAGATGAATAAGAGAAAAACATATTTGAAAGGTAAAGTTGATACAAAATATCAATTCAATGATGGATACTCAATGGTTTTGCTTCAATCCTTGTTCCTAAGCAGTTCTCTTTCACCAAAACCCAAGCCCTAACTATCAATCTCTCTAAAATTATGCCCAATACAAGTTCTCCCCTTTCTAAACCTAACTTTTGACTTATAAAGGGTGAAAAACGAGTCTGAAAAGAAATGAAAAAAAAACAAGTCGCGCGTCGCGGCCTAGGGCGAGGGTGTATTAGAATAGAGGGTTCTGATGCACTCGCGGACGGACAGCCAGCGAGCCCGTAGCGGACTAGGCCGCGGTCTTGTCCCGAGTCCTCGGCAGACTGGGCCGATGTCCGGCCCAAAGTCCGCGGCGAACTAGGTTGCAGTCCAGTCTTTAGTCCTCTACGGGTGTCTTAACCTGCTTGGACAGAGACAATCCCTTCACAAAAGTTGTAGATCTTAGAATTCCCTTCGATTTGACATATAATATGAGACAATCGGAGTTTGTATGAAGAATTTATATACCCTTTGTATGATCAGCTAGTCTCCAAAACTCTTAAAACCGTTTTTTCCTCTATTTTACCCCTTTTTTCGATAAAAGCACCTCAAAACACAACGAGAGACACAATACAAGTAACGAAAGAAAGTGGACCAAATAGTTCAATCCCAAGACTAAAATGCTCAAGAATGTGGGCTAAAAACATCTAGAATCAATGCAATTTATGTACACATCAAATTGCATGTAGGTCCTGAAGGAGATCTTCTAGCCTCTTCTTTTGTCTATCTATGGAAGCAATTTAAGCCTGGATTTTGTCAATAACAATGCATGGATGCTTTGGACCTCTAGAGCTGCTTCCTTTCTTCAGCTTCTTGTCGGATGTCTGGACATCTGTTCTGACATGTGAGCCTTTGAAGTGCTTCTTGTTGGAAGTCAGCAAATGGGTTTCTTCCTTTAAACACCATAATCTCTCAATAATTTGGGATGTTGGCTCAATATAATTCAAGAGATTAGTGAAGGAAACACAATAGGGTAGCTTTGTGGCCAATGATCTTGCAAGGCATGCAAAATGGTAAGTAATAAATGTGCCACAATTCAAGGGAGATGACATACCTATATATGGCATAGATAAGTCTATCCAAGTCTAGAGTGATGCTTTATCTCCTTCATCACAACATGAAGAATAACATCCTTCTGCTAAACATGTTGTAGAACATCTAACTCAACAGCTTTGAGAGCATCTTCTTTCACCATATTTCTGGAAAGGGGCCTTTGAGAACCTTCTTGATCTGAGATGAGTAGCTCTTCTGATACATTCTTCAGTGATTCCTTCAGGATGCATATGAGAGAGATGGAGTATCACAGTTCCTTTTTAGGAGTCATGACTTCATAGCATCTTCAGTGACTCCCTAATAAACTACTGTTGATGTCGCATAATAATTTCGTGACATCTGCTATTAGCCTAATGACTTGTTTGGCCTTGATCAACATATTTTTCGTTCAAGACCATTAACACTTGGTCTGTACATGTCTAGTAGGATGGCAGAACATCTGGTCTGACATTTCATCAAAAGTAGTGTCAATGACAATATTTGGGTAAGCATGAAGGTGACCCCTATCTTTTTAGAAAGTGGAGTTTTATAAACTCCCCCTTGATCATAGCCATCTTTCTCTAGATTCTAATGAGCCACAACTTCTGGACGAACATCTTTATTCAAGGATTGAGGATTCTTCCTCTTGACTCTCCATTCCTACTTCATGTTGCTCTTTGAATTCACTTGAGTCTTGTTTCTCTTCTTGACTCTTCATTCCTGTTTCAGATTGGTAGGAGGATTCCTTTTCTTGACTATCCATTAATGTTTAATAGTGATATGAGGAAAACGTGGTTGTTTGAGGTCTCTTCTTTTTTCAACCCAAGATATTCCATGTCTTGCACTAGATTATTGATCCTCTGCATGATGTTCATAATGTCGTTGAGGATGATGCATGGGATGCCGACAGGATGTCGTACAGGATGTTGACAGGGATGTCAGACATGATGTTTACAAGGATGTCGTACATGATGTGTACGAGAGTGAGCTTTATGCATCCCTGCATTTGATGAAGTGTAAGTGGGATATGCAACATTTGCTTGATATTCACTTTTCACCTTCCATGCCTTCTTGATGTTGTTTGAGGGAAACTAGGCTGACCATGAACTCTTCTTCGTTGAAAATATGGTTTACCATAGAGTTGGTAGCAATATGATTGTATATGTCCATGTTTGCCACAATAATTACATTTCCAGCATGATCTCTTGAAATTGTTTGCTTGAACATGATCACGTTCTAACTTAGAATGTCTATTATGATGTTGCCTCACAGGATGATGGATATGATGTTGTGCAAGATGTCACAACGGATGTTGTTGTACTCTGTCCGTCTTACAACGTGATATTGTATGATCATCTATTTTTTTTCCCTTAGATGTGGACTGATCAATATCCTTCTTAGGCATGAAGACAGTTGGCGAGGTCGAGGCTTCATTAGTATAACCAAGTCCATTCATATTGTTACCTGGTTTTCCAATAGACATAATGTTATCCAACGTTCTTGTGCTTGAGTTCAACATCCTGACAGACCTGGTCATTTGATCAATCTCCCCTTTGAGTCTACTATTTTCTTATTGAGAGAATCAACTGTTTTTAGCAGACTAGCATTTTCTTCGTTTAGAACCTTTATTTGAATGCTTTGATTCTTCAAGACAAGTGATTTTTCTAAATACAAATTATCACAAGCATTACTCATGGCATCATCGGATAATGATTCTGAAGAGAAACTCTCATCAATATCCTCACCTGTTACAAAAGGATCAGTATGAGCAGTAAAAGAATTATAATTGCTTACCTGGTCATCAATACTCTGCTAATTATATTCTTCAGATAGAGATATCTTAAATCCTTTCTTCTCTTTCTTCAAAAAGGTTGGGCATTCTCGCTGCATATGGCCATAGTCTTCACATACAAGGCATTGAAGTCCTTTTCTACTACCATCTAGATCAGCGTTCCTTTCACCGGGTTTCTTTTTCTTCTGATATGAGATGTCACTGACATCTTGGCGAACATCTGCCCTGACATCTTGACGAGCATATCTTCTTGGTGTTTGATTGAAACTCTTCATCACTTTCTTCACAATCATGGCCACTTTTCCCTCATTTCTTCTTCAGAGTTTGAACATGTTTAATTATTAAGGTTTTGTGCCATGCTTTGCAGGGCCACGCCTTTATTTCTCTTGTGTGGTCCATGAAGAGACAGCTCGAAGGTCATGAGTATGTTAGTCTTAGTGCCCGTAGTTCAATCCTAAATGTCCAAGTGTATATATCATCGTTAGCAATAAAATTAAAGCGGCTTTATATTACTTATGTGTTGGAGTAATATATCGATGTGTGCTCTGATCTATGCCCACCATGAGAATAGAACCATAGATCGAGATAGATCACACCCGATGGGTCCCTAGTCAACAAAGCTTCACTAGAAGCGACTAGTATGAAAGATGGCTCTTTATGGCTTACGTTCCTATTAGTCATTGGAATGGGATTCCGGAGTCTGATCATAGATATCATGTGGGACATGATATTGGACGACCCGCGCTGAATATGTGCCATAGATTAAGTCATGAACATATTCAGTGTCGTAGCTTGTCATGTATCCTTAGACCAAGGAGTCTTTGTGATCGCTATGTAGTCAACAACTGAGTTTGACTTGAGCATAACGTTGTCCGTAATAGGGCTTCCATAACGGCCAGGATTGGCTTGGGGACAGGCTACATGAATGACACGAAAGACGGATAAGGGATTTATCCCTCATACTGAGGTATGAGAAAGATATCGGTTCTCGGCCGCTTGATCAAGAGTGACTGAAAGAATAGCATGGCCATGCACATGATACTGGGTATCATATCTTCAGTCATCTCACATATCAAGGAACGGTGATTGAGAATAATAAGGATGAAGGCTCTATGCCTTATCTCAATCAGGATAACGGAGATAAAAGGATAATGACAGGGATGACAGAAAGGTTAGAATCGACATGGTCGATTCGTTATGCAGTGTCAGGCAATACTAAAGTCTCGTTAGTCGCCACTTATATAGGATCAAGTAAAATGGGATTTCACGTTGACCTATTGACATGCATAAACCTAAGGGTCACACCGGAGGGTGAAACTCATTGACACATTTATGGAGAATGGCCAAAAGGGAGTTGTCTCGGGACATGACCAAAACTGGGTTTTGGGTCATGTGCTCGTAAGTGAATAGGACTTTACAGATCGAGACAAGGCTTGGAGTCTTGGGATTGATCATGTTGGATAATGTTGGACATTTCCGGTATAGAAGGCTTGGAGGCGATGAGCGAATCACGAGACCTCGTTGGAAATGGCCACGGGCCATGTTCCAAGAGGCCCATGAAAGGCCCATGCAACCAAGTCCCATGGAACTAAATAATCAAGTCTTGATTAATTAGTACTAAGTAAGGAAGACAAGGATTAAGGTGTTGGTGATTCACCACCTAACCGAATCTTGTCTAGCCATACTTTGTCCTATTTACACTTTACTTGACACCATACTTGTCCCATGCCTTTAGTTGGACAAGTATGGGGTTTGTTATGTTTAAGTCATCTTTTTTCAACATAACAAACACAAGACAAGAATAGTAAACACAACTTCTCCCTCCTCTCCATTGCAATTTCGGCTTTGGCAAGCTCTCACCTCCAATTTTGTGTTCTTGAGTCCTCAAAGAAAAGAACTACGTGGCTTTGATTCCCATGTGGATACGTAGGCGTCTTGGAGACTCAAGCCAATCGTTCATTACCCGGTGTTCTTGTTTTTGTAAGAAATAGTGCTGAATTTTTCTCTTGTGAATCCGTTCTTTGTTAGTTGTTTCATGGTTTAATCGTCTCTTGGTTTTCATTGATTTTCCGCTGCGAGTTGGTTCATCTCCAACCCTATCTCGAGACCCAACAGAGTAATCCCATCATTTCATCGAATCTTAGGATGCTCAAGTCATGCATTTTTTCTATAGTTGTTATCTTCATTTTAAATCTTGAGTTCACAGCCCGTAGTGTTTTCCTGACCAATACTTCATCAGACATTGGTTCCCATAAGGAGTAAGATTCATTTGCAATGTCATTGATATGAACATGAAACTCAGTGATAGTCTCATAATCTCTCATGGTCAGGACCTTAAATCTTGAGATGGGATATTGTAGCCTCTAATCTTTGACTTTAGTGGTGCCTTCATATGCAATTTCCAATCTCGCCCAGGCTTCCTTAGCGCTTGTGCAGGTGTTAATGAGTTTATAAACATTTTGATCAACGCCATTGAATATCGCATTAAGAGCGCGAGAATTACCCAATGAAGCTTCGTCTTGTGCATTACTCAAGTCCTTCTCTAGGTTAGGCATAGCTGTCTTTCCTTTCTCAGGTTTCAATAGAGGGGGTTCCTAGCCATGGATCACAGACTTCAAGGTTTTTCTATCTAAGGACTTCATGTAAGCACTCATCTTAGCTTTCCAACAACCATAATTTTTCCCATCAAGCACATGTGGACGATGTACGAAACCTCCTCCTCTATAATTCTCCATTATGCACACACAGAATTTATTTCCCTATAAGACCACACCGCGTAGAGTGGCTGACCAACTCTGATACCAATTGAAAATTTTGATCTGGTGTAGTGGCAAGATGTCGTCCGAGGTGTTATAACATGGTGACTGACATCTTGTGGTAGAATAGTATGGAGAAATAATCATTGAGAACAAGAAAACACAATAAAGGCAAGCAAGTTTGTCACCCAGTTCAGTGCAGCATCACCTACGTCTGGGGGCACTATGCCAGTGGAATGGTTTTCACTATCAAGTAATAAGTCAAAACATACAAGTTTGGACCCTCCAGATCAAACATATGTTACTATTACAAAGTGCAAAACCTATCTCAGGGCTCCCCGTGAATCAGAGCTCCTTAGTCGATCCCACTCTTCAAGTCCTTCAGCCGTGGATTACTTCGAGCCTTTTCGTCTCGATATAGTGCTTTTTCTTCATGGGTGCTCTTCGTGGATCAACGATCGCGGCTTACCACCCAAAAGTCACTTAATCACTCATTTAGTTACGAGTAGAGTTTTGAGCATGAGTTCATCCTTCTTTGTTCAGTTCATCCAGTCTACAAACACATTAGTCCAACACGCTTAAGAGCCTTGGAATCATAAACAAAGAATAACTAAGAAGATATGGCTTCGAAAGATGTTGATGTTGATGTGGACAGTCAAATATGATCGCTAGAATAATTACAATAACGCTTTGTAAACGCAATCAGCAACTAATGGCAATCCTCTTTTCTTTTTATAGATGCTCCATCTATTATGGTCGTGGCTCCTTAGGGTTTCTCTAGACTTAGAGTCACGATCTACCACAATCTCCATGTCACACCCCAAATTCGGTAGAACCGAACCCGGAACGCGAACGGTGAAACAATAAAATAGTTTTCAAACTCTTTCAAGTAAACCGCTTAAAATCACCATTTAGTTAGTCAAAATAATATTTTACAACTTAAAAGTACGTCCAAAACAAGCGGACAAAATAAACAAAGCGTACGTTGCTAAACTCCCAAAAAGAAACCCGGACTCCCATTCCCAGCTCTTCAAGCTTCGAGAGTTCCCCTAGTCCGTCTCCCGATCAGTACCTGTAGAAAAAGCAGCTAGGGGTGAGCGTTCGCTCACCACCACCGATACCAGACTGACTACGGCATACTAGCAGAAAATGCCGGGAACACCAACAACAAACCAAACACCAGGGACTACTATCCCCAAACTCAAGTAACCCGGACCAACTCAAACCCGGACGCGTAATGTAGACCCGACACAACGGTTACGACCTCAACCCAAAACGCGAATAATAACCATGCAACACCCAAGATCACAAAGGATCGCACACGACAAACAAGATCACAAAGGATCGCACTCCAGCTGCCCAGTGTCGGTTGCTAACCGGCTGGGCTCGAGCTTGCCCCACGCAACTTTACCCGATCCCTGTCGGGCTAGGCGGTCGACCTGTTAGCGATATATGTCGCAATACTTTTCCGATAGCTGATCGGAAGGGGAGCCGCCATTCATCGCCGAAGAATGCACAACTTTACTGATCCCTGTCGGAAGGCTAGCCAACCCCCACGCGCGCGACCACAGGACCCCTTTATTGTGAGGCGGGCCCCCAACCTCAGGCAACTACAATCACAACCAAAGTTCAACAACAAGCGACAACATAGGTTTAACACCCCACCGCACACATGGCCACCCACGACACACCAACAGTAATACACGAGTCAACACCCCAAAGGCACACATGGCCACCCACGACACACCAACAGTAGTACACGGGTCAACACCCCAAAGGCACACATGGCCAACCACGACACACCAACAGTAATACACGGGTCAACACCCCAAAGGCACACATGGCCACCCAATACACACAAACAGTAAAAATACGGGTTCAACTCCCCACAGGCACTCATGGCCACCCAAGACACAAACAATAAAATACGGGTTCAACTCCCCACGGGCACTCATGGCCACCCAAGACACACAAACGGTAAAACACGGGTTCAACTTCCCACGGGTACTCATGGCCACCCAAGACACAAAAACTGTAATAATACGGGTCCAACCCCCAAAGGCACAAGCACAAACAAATCAATCAACCTCCGGGCACAACCGAATGCCACCAATATTTCTATTGTTCGATAAACTCACTCATCCTACGATACTCCTAAGTGTCACATGCATTTCTATTGTTCGATACGTTCACGTATCATACGACACCACCCGATGTCGCCTGCCTTTCTATTATTCGATAAACTTACTTAACCCACGACACCCAAGTGTCACATGCATTTCTACCGTTAACTTTCCCTAGTCAGGGCCGAGATCTGGCTACTTTTCCCTACCTCGTACGCTTTCCCAAAAGTTCACAACCAAGCTCCGACGTGCTCACGGTCACTCGCCTAGCTTTCCCTTTATGCGGTCCTCGGCACGATCTAATATGAACACAATTAAAACACACTTTTTAAGTTTGCAGGCAAACCTGAATTTTTAATAAACTTGACGCAAAAAAGCAACCCCGACAATGTCGATCACTCCCAAACTTCCAAATTACTCGACATTGTCACTAACGGGCCCGGAAAGGCCCGATTCGCCCGGGTCGGCGAATCTGCCTGGGATTGGAAAACGCCCTTCCGGGGCTCCGAAAATTCCCGTTTTCGTTTCTACGATCTTAGAATCATTCAAGGGTTCCAATGCAATCGACGGAATCAATTTCCGAATTCCGAGCAATTTAATTCGCGTTTAAAGTTTCTAAACCCGTCATTTCCAACTTTTACAATTTAAATCCAAAATTCGTTCCGGGTGTGGATTAACGACTTGGGGATCCTCCTAAACCACCCGAACACGAAAACCCGAGACCCGAGCACGTGGGCCCCACCCAGCCATCAAGACCCGTGGGTGGTTGGGCCGATTTTGGGCCGGCTCACCATAGTGATGGCCGGTCCTAACTCCGTCCAGCCACCACCCAGCTCCGGCTAGCCACCACCCACGGTGGCCGGAGCTCCCACGAGCCTCCGGTCACCGGAAACCGATCCTTTTCGCTCCAAACCGTTTCCAACAAACCCAACACTTCGACTCATCCATCTTTAACCCATTTAAACCCAAACCCTAACTTTTAAACATATCAAAACGAAAATCGAATAGGTTCTCACCATAGGGAATGCTGACGGGAACTCGATTCTTCGATCGTTGAGATGATCCGTTGGTTGGATCGTTGGGAAATCCCTAAACTCCAACCATTTCCTTCTCTTTTTCTTTTTCTCTTCTCTCATTTTTCTCTCTTCTCTCTCTTCTTTTCTCTTTTTTTTTCTCTTTTTCTCTAAGTGTGGCCGACCACACTATGGGGTCTTGCTTTAGTTTTGGTTCAAAATCACCTAACACCAGCACTTGTGTGACAAGTGGCAAGTGGGTCCCACCCCTTTTGGAAAATATCTTCTAGATATTTTTCAGTCAGATTCGCGAAATTCGACCGTCTCGGGCCCCGAATGGGCCCATTTTCCAAGAAATTACGAAACTTCATGGGCTACAAGGAAATGGCTCAACTAAGACCGTTGTAATGTCGGCTAAGCTTTTTGGATCCAAAACGGACCTCGAACAGACCAAAACGTCGCTCGGTTGACTTTTCCGGTAAAAAGTCAACATTTCCCAAATTGGTCAAAAAGTTGCCCTGAGTCCCCCATACAACTCTTCGAATTGTGCCATCCTGATACTGGCCTGAAAGCTGTTGCTGTAGGCGAACTCGGCTAACCGCTCACGAAATCCATCGTGACGTGCCCCCATTTCCACTGTGCAACCCGCAGTGGTTGCAATAATCCAGCGGGACGCTGTTGTTCGGCTCTTACCTGTTGACGAGTGAGGCATCGCGATACTAACTCTGCAACTGCTCTCCGCATCCCGCTCCACCAGAAATGTTGCATGATGCCGCGATACATCTTAGTGCTACCCACGTTCACTGTCAGACGCGAATAATGCGACTATCGCAGTTCGTCGCCTCCACCGTTACACGGTATGAACAAACCTCCACGATACCGAAAATCCCGATTAGCACGACGATCCCAGCCCTCGGCGTCAACACCGCCGGCAACTCTCTCCCGGATCTCTATCGTCTCGACATCCACCGACTGTGCCTCTATCCCCCGGCCAAGCAGGGTGGGCTGAGCCACCAAGAAGCACATGGCCACGCCGTCGGTGACCTCTTCTAGGTCCAACCCGAACGTGCCCAGCTCTCCCATCATGTCCCATTCCCGGACTGAGATGCTAGCAGGACACGACATCGACTTCCTACTCAAGGCGTCGGCAACCACGTTCGCCTTACCCGGATGGTAGAGTAGCTCAAAGTCGTACTTCTCAAGTAGCTACATCCATCGCCGCTGGTGCATGTTCAGGTCTCGTTGGGACAAGATGTACTTGAGGCTCTTGTGACCCGAGAACACCTGAAATCTCTTGCCATACGGATAATACCGCCAGTCTTTCAGCGCGAATACTACTGCTGCTAATTCCAGGCCATGGGTAGGATAGTTGCGCTCGTGCGTCTTCAACTGCCTGGAGCCATAGGCAACCACCTTACCTAACTGCATTAGCAAGCAGCCCAGTCCTTCCCCAGACGCGTCACAGTAGACCTCATAACCGATAATGTGCTCTGACACTATCAATACTGTAGCGGTAGTCAGACGAGTCTTCGGCTCCGTGAACGCACGTTCACAATCGTCAGTCCACACAAACCCGACTCCCTTGCGCGTCAAAAGAGTCATAGGCGCGGCTAGACGCGCAAAGTTCTGGACGAACCGCCGGTAATAGCCTGCCAACCCCCAAAGATGCGGATCTCAAAGACGCTCGTGGGCCGCGCCCACTTCGAAACCGCGGCGATCTTCGTCGGATCGACCAATATACCGTCACGGGACACAATGTGACCGAGGAATTTCACCTCAGTGAGCCAAAACTCGCACTTCTCCAGGTTGGCATATAGCTGATGTGTGCGCAGCAGGGTCATAAGAACTCTCAGATGCTCCTCATGTGCCACCTCGTTCTGCGAGTAGATCAAGATGTCGTCTACAAACACCACCACAAATTGATCTAAGAACGGCCAGAATATACTGTTCATCAGATCCATGAACGCTGCAGGTGCGTTCGTCAGTCCAAATGGCATCACTAAGAACTCGTAATGCCCATAGCGTGTCCGGAATGCAGTCTTTGCGACGTCCCCCACTCGGACTCGTAACTGCTAATATCCGGATCGCAGATCGATCTTCGAGAAGCATGTCGACCCTCTCAACGGGTCGAACAAGTCGTCAATCCTCTGCATCGGGTATCGGTTCTTCACCGTAACCCGGTTCAGCTTCCGGTAGTCTATACACATCCGAAGCTCTCCACTCTTCTTCTTCACGAAGAGTGCTGGTGCTCCCCACGGCGATGTGCTCGGACGGATAAACCCCTTCTCCCGAAGCTCCTCGAGTTGGCGCTTTAGCTCGGTCAACACTGCTGGTGCGCACCTGTAAGGCGCCATCGGTATTGCTGTCGTTCCCGGCATCAGGTCAATCCCGAACTCCACCTCACGAACTAGTGGTAACCCGCTCAACTCCTAATGAAAGACCTCGGGGAACTCGCACACCACTCGCGGTAACTCTTGGCTCTGCACGGCCGATACTTCCTCCATTGCGGACAAAGCCGACAGGAGAACTCCGCTCCTACTGCCCAGAATACACAAACCTTTCGTGTTGCCTGTTGATACTGTCACTCGTCGCCTGTAACAGTCGATATTGGCTCGGTACTTTGCCAGCCAATCCATTCTCAGGATCACGTCAAAGGCTGTCATTTCGTAAGTATCCTTCCCACGGATACACGCACACGCTCAGTCGTTGCTGAACCTCACGGACCCTCGCAGTCTCTCTAAGACCTCGCTCCACTACCGCCGTCGTGCCCACCAACTCCGAACATACAAGAAACCTCGGGGTAAGGACTCGATCCAGCATCAGGGCTCTTGAGCCCTCTCTCGAACCTCCTGTATCAGTTCGCTTCTCTAACTTCGCATGCACGACAGACCCTAGTCGACACCACATCACCCCCAACCGGCGTGTCCAGACGCAGGGGTGAACTCAATGGCTCTAAACTCAGCACCACTCGACGAAGCAACGAGTGTGACACCCCGGTATCCAACAAAAACGACGCCCAAATCAGAGACCGAACAACCATTCCATTGGTCACCCCGACAAGGTAAGGTACAGCCCTCACACGATCCTCTATGCATTTACTTATAACTTTCCGCAACCAAACCAGTATTCGCTACTCCTCCCCTACGGGAAAAGTAGTAAAGGGGATGAACGTTCTGCTCACCTCCACGGACACCCGTTCGATTATGGCATACTAGTAAAGCACTAACGACTTACCAATCTAGCCAGGGCAAACCACTACCTCAAAACCTGATACCAAAACGTCACACTGCTCAAGCTATTAATACCTCAAATACTCTCTCAAGTAAGGGAAACCTCGAAACGGGGATTATGTTTTCAATTCAGCAAATCACCATTGCTCACAACCTCAATACCCCAATTACCCGATCACGTAGGGAAACCTCAAACGGAGATCATATTCTCAACTAAGCAAACACTGTTGCTCACAATATCAATACCCCAATTACCCGATCACATAAGGGAAACCTCAAAATGGGGATCACGTTCTCAACTAAGCAAACCGCTATTGCTCACAACCTCAATACCCAAATTACCCGATCACGTAGTGAAACCTCAAACAACCCACTCACGTGAAGGAAACCTCAAACCACCCATTCACGTGAGGAAAACCTCGAAAACCCGTTCACATAGGGGAAACCTAGTTCGTATGGCGCCGCAGCGCGTCAACCCTAGCCCCTCTCCGTGGTGAGACTCTCACACCGAGGCACTACATCACTACCGTAGGTCACTGATGAGTCTCGAACCCAAGACCTCACCCTTTGACACCGAACTTACGACCTCTACAACCAACACAATCATGAACACAGCCACGCAAAACCAACACACAAACTGCAAAAATCAAGACGGTGGAACAAGACAGGAATCACGGATCCGTGACAGGCCGCGTCACGGTCCTGTTTTCCAAATTCGTTTCAGACTCGGTCTTCACCCCACTTTTTACCCTAAAATCAACCTTAAGGGCCACACACGTTCGATCACCAAGTTATCAAACACACGCGCAACGACTCACAAACAAATTCAAGTCACCCAACCTCAATCACAAGCCGACAAGGCCAACCAACATCAAAACACGCCCACCGGCCAACCAAAAATCAAAACACGCCCACTAGGCCAACCAAAATCAAAACACGCCCACCGGGCCAACAAATTTAAAAACACGCCCACAGGGCCAACCAAAATCAAAACTTTCTCCTTTCCATTATAAAATCTCATTTTTGATATCATGTAGTTACAACCCGGTCCAGGCGTCCCAGAACTACATTGTACCCGCTTGATATCAGCACAGTCACGTTCGACTACAGGAGCGCTCCTGAGTCGAGTCACGACAGCTTAAAAACGTTTCACGCAGCAACACACAATCAGTGTGCCAGTAATAATAATACTGCACATACACACAGTCACAAACAGGACTCAAGTCACTACGGGAATACACACGGTTTCCGACTTGGGCAACCCACACACGACGGGACTTTTAATGACTCGACTCTCCCCACCTAATTGACGTACAGTGCGAGGTGTGAAACCGCGAGCTCTGATACCAAACTGTCACGCCCCAATTCGGTAGAACCGAACCCGGAACGCGAACTGTGAAACAATAAAATAGTTTTCAAACCCTTTCAAGTAAACCGCTTAAAATCACCATTTAGTTAATCAAAATAATATTTTACAACTTAAAAGTACGTCCAAAACAAGCGGACAAAATAAACAAATCATACGTCGCTAAACTACCAAAAAGAAACCCGGACTCCCACTCCCAGCTCTTCAAGCTTCGAGAGTTCCCCTAGTCCGTCTCGCGATCAGTACCTGTAGGAAAAGCAGCTAGGGGTGAGCGTTCGCTCACCACCACGGATACCAGACTGATTAAGGCATACTAGCAGAAAATGCCGGGAACACCAACAACAAACCAAACACCGGGGACTACTATCCCCAAACTCAATTAACTTGACTGTCACACGAAAACTGTTACTTTCCCCACCCAACTCAAACCCGGACGCGTAATGTAGACCCGACACAACGGTTACGACCTCAACCCAAAACGCGAATAATAACAACGCACCACCCAAGATCACAAAGGATCGCACACGGCAAACAAGATCACAAAGGATCGCACTCCAGCTGCTCAGTGTCGGTTGCTAACCGGCTGGGCTCGAGCCTGCCCAACGCAACTTTACCTGATCCCTGTCGGGCCAGGCGGTCGACCTGTTAGCGATATATGCCGCAATACTTTTCCGATAGCTGATCGGAAGGGGAGCCGCCCTTCATCGCCGAAGAATGAACAACTTTACCGATCCCTGTCGGAAGGCTAGCAAACCCCCACGCGCGCGACCACAGGACCCCTTTATTGTTAGGCGGGCCCCCAACCTCAGGCAACCACAATCACAACCAAAGTTCAACAACAAGCGACAACACATGTTGAACACCCCACCAGCACACATGGCCACCCACGACACACCAACAGTAATACACGGGTCAACACCCCAAACGCACACATGGCCACCCACGACACACCAACAGTAGTGCACGAGTCAACACCCCAAAGGCACACATGGCCACCCACGACACACCAACAGTAATACACGGGTCAACACCCCAAAGGCACACATGGCCACCCAATACACACAGACAGTAAAAATACGGGTTCAACTCCCCACGGGCACTCATGGCCACCCAAGACACAAACAACAAAAATACGGGTTCAACTCCCCACGGGCACTCATGGCTACCCAATACACACAAACAGTAAAAATGCGGGTTCAACTCCCCACGGGCACTCATGGCCACCCAAGACACAAACAACAAAAATACGGGTTCAACTCCCCACGGGCACTCATGGCCACCCAAGACACAAACCATAAAGTACGGGTTCAACTCCCCACGGGCACTCATGGCCACCCATAACACACAAACGGTAAAACACGGGTTCAACTTCCCACGGGCACTCATGGCGACCCAAGACACACAAACTGTAATAATACGGGTCCAACCCCCAAAGGCAAAAACACAAACAAATCAATCAACCTACGGGCATAACCGAATGCCACCAGTATTTCTATTGTTCGATAAACTCACTCATCCTACGACACTCCTAAGTGTCACATGCATTTCTATTGTTCGATACGTTCACGTATCATACGACACCACCCGGTGTCGCCTGCCTTTCTATTATTCGATAAACTGACTTAACCCACGACACCCAAGTGTCTCATGCATTTCTACCGTTAACTTTCCCTAGTCAGGGCCGAGATCCGGCTACTTTTCCCTACCTCGTACGCTTCCCAAAAGTTCACAACCAAGCTCCGGCGTGCTCACGGTCACTCGCCTAGCTTTCCCTTTCCGCGGTCCTCGGCACGATCTAATATGAACACAATTAAAACACACTTTTTTAGTTTGCAGGTAAAGCTGAATTTTTAATAAACTTGACGCCCAAAAGCAACCCCGACAATGTCGATCACTCCCAAACTTCCCAATTACTCGACGTTGTCAATAACGGGCCCGGAAAGGCCCGATTCGCCCGGCTCGGCGAATCTGCCCGGGATTGGAAAACGCCCTTCCGGGGCTCCGAAAATTCCCGTTTTCGTTTCTACGATCTTAGAATAATTCAAGGGTTCCAATGCAATCGACGAAATCAATTTCCGACTTCCGAGCAATTTAAGTCGCGTTTAAAGTTTCTAAACCCGTCATTTCCAACTTTTACAATTTAAATCCAAAATTCGTTCCGGGTGTGGATTAACGACTTGGGGATCGTCCTAAACCACCCGAACAATAAAACCCGAGGCCCGAGCACGTGGGCCCCACAAGGCCATCAAGACCCGTGGGTGGTTGGGTCGGTTTTGGGCCGGTTCACCATAGTGGTGGCCGGTCCTAGCTCCGGCCAGTCACCAACCAGCTTCGGCCAGCCACCACCCACGGTGGCCGGATCTCCCCCAAGCCTCCGGTCACCGGAAACCGATCCTTTTCACTCCAAACCGTTCCCAACGAACCCAACACTTCGAATCATCCATCTTTAACCCATTTAAACCCAAACCCTAACTTTTAAACATATCAAAATGAAAATCGAATAGGTTCTCACCGTAGGGAATGATGAGGGGAACTCGATTCTTCGATCGTTGAGACGATCCGTTGGT
Source organism: Erodium maritimum (assembly GCA_963921825.1). NCBI lineage: Eukaryota > Viridiplantae > Streptophyta > Magnoliopsida > Geraniales > Geraniaceae > Erodium > Erodium maritimum. The sequence goes on from OY997590.1 coordinate 76,594,558, forward strand.
TGGATCGTCGGGAAATCCCTAAACTTCAACCCTTTCCTTCTCTTTTTCTTTTTCTGTTCTCTCCTTTTTCTCTCTTCTCTCTCTCTTCTTTTCTTCTTTTTCTCTTTTTCTCTAAGTGTGGCCGACCACACTATGGGGTCTTGCTTTTGTTTTGGTTCAGAATCACTTAACACCACCACTTGTGTGACAAGTGGCAAGTGGGTCCCACCCCTTTTGGAAAATATCTTCTAGATATTTTTCAGTCAGATTCGCGAAATTCGGCCGTCTCGGGCCCCAAACGGGCCCATTTTCCAAGAAATTACGAAACTTCACGGGCTACAAGGAAATGGCTCAACTAAGACCGTTGTAATGACGGTAAGCTTTTTGGATCCAAAATGGGCCTCGAATGGACCAAAACTTCGCTCGGTTGACTTTTTGGCAAAAAGTCAACATTTCCCAAATTGGTCAAAAAGTTGCCCTGAGTCCCCCAGAACTCAGTTTGATCGCTATCGGGGTCAACTTAAATCCGGTATGACCCTCGGGGTAAATTTTAGGTTGATTTAAGTGTTTGTCCCAAAATATTAAATTTTCCTATTTTTCGCCGATTTGACTAGCGTTGACCAGGAGTGGTTCTTACACTCCAAGTTTCCATTACTTGGAATAATTTCTAAAGCAAACATATATCTTTAGATAGAAGTTTATTTAAGTTAGGAAACAATCCGTAAACGAATCTGATGCTTGGAATAGAAGTATGCTTAAAATAAGAAGCATAAGATACTTATCTTTAATGTAGGAAACACATGATACTTATCTTTAAATTATGCCACGCGTGCGCTTTAGATGTTAGTGGCATTTGGTCTGACATCTCAACTAGACAACGATCTATTGGAGCTCTGAATATCTTCACGAATTAAATAGCTCCTATAGCCTGTGAACTTGACTTCTAGGGTTTCCCTTTCCTTTGAAGTCACGTTGTTACTGAATCATTGAGTTTCCTTGCGCAAGAATATTTTCAAATATGTATCGTAATAGTATCTTCAAAAGAGGAAACAAATCTTCAGCATATCTTCAAGTTTCCTTGTGATTGAATGCTTCCTAAATAGATGAGATATCTATTATATAAGTATCTTTAATTTTTGGAAACATATCTTACATCCTAAAACGAATACAGTATATATTCATTAATATATATTGGTTTAGGAAGCAAATCTACAGCACCAGATACGCAGATGTCGATTGACATCTGTGTTAACATCTCTTCTATTCTTTGCTGTTGGGCACGTACATGTTGTCTGCTGACATCTCGATTAACATCTTGCTTAACACACAAATTGCCAACCTAGATGTAAAGTACAAATTAACACCATTCGAATATACAATAATCTAGTGAACATCGCCAATAACTATTGAAATTATGATTAGGTGCAGTAGCAAGATATCATTCAAGATGCTATGACTTTTTTATTGACATCTTGCTTTTCAAAAATAGTCAAAGGGTAAATTGTTGTTACATCTAGGTTGACCATGTTTGTGTCAAGCAAGATGTTATCCAAGATGTCAACAGACATCTTGTGTGTGCCTGTGTGTGCCCAGTAGTAAATATAGAAAAGATGTCATCCAAGATGTCAATAGACATCTTGTGTGTATCTGTGCGTATCCGGTGCTGCATATTTGTTTCCTAGTTAGAGGATACTTCTCTAATAGTTATCGTTTCTATTAAGAAAAGTCTCTAACGCAAGGAAACTATGAAATCTACCCTGATCGTGACTCTCCAAGTTAAAGAAATCTTAGGAGGCACGATACAAGGATTATTCGAGCTGTAAAATCCCAAGTAACTCTTGTAGCTCTAATTAGATCAATTTCCATATTCTCCGAACTCTAGAAGTCATAACAGATCATTGTCGTCGTTTGAGAGCATTATTTGTTCGTTTCTCTTTGTTCAAGATTTTAGGGTTTCTAAACATGTTGGACTAGCGTGTTGGGAGGTTGAATGAAGTGAACAAACTAGAATGTTGTTGTGATCATCCATGATTCGTAATAGAAGTGTGATGAAGTTGTGTTAGCGTGATTGAAGTGTCACAATCAACCTTAGAAGACCTCAAGGCTAATCCGACACTGAAAGTCGAGAGTATCTCTCGGATTCAGGGGGCCCTGAGATAGGTTTTCACTTGCTATAATAGCATAGTTTGATCTAGAGGATCGGAACTTGTGTGTTGATTGATTACATATAGTGAAACCTTTCCACTGGAAAAGTGCCTCCAGATGTTGGTGATGATGCACTGAACTGGGTAATCAAAATTGTATGTTTTTGTGTGTTTGATGGTTTTACTTTTTGTTTCCATTTTGCAATAAAGCAGGATGTCAATCAACAATTCATGACATCTTGAATGACATATTGTTATTGCACCTAATCGGAATTTCAATTGGTATCAGAGCTACCAGAGTTGGGATATTATACCTCGAATAATCCTTGCATCGTGTCTCCTAGGGTTTCCTTAACCTCAAGAGTCATGATCAGGGAAAATCTCTTAGTTTCCTTGCGTTAGAGACTTTCCTTAATAAAATAGATAACTATTGGAGAAGTATCTTCTAACTAGGAAACAAATCTGCAACACCGGATATGCATAGATACGCAAAAGATGTATGTTGACACTTGGATGGCATCTTTTCCGTTTTTTCTACCGGGCACACACAATATGTTTGTTGACATCTTGAATAACATCTTGCTTGACATTAACATGGCCAACCTAGATGTAACAACAACTATTTATAATAACACCATTATATCTTGACTAAAATAAAAAGAAGTTACATAAATTCGAGGGTAATATTTATCAGTACTTGACGACCAGGATTTCTCCATATTTGGAATTGGCTCTTAAGTTCGTAAATGATATGCAAGGAAGAATAACAAAATGTGTCAAATGTGACCATTCCCTTTTCACGTGCGTCAAGACAGGTTGTTCAAGCAGTATAGATATAGCAGTGAAGTATTGGTCGATCCCACTTGGAGTAGCTAGTAAGTTAGATTTATGAAAAATGTAGGGTATGTCTTGTTCTAGTAGGTAGTAAGTTAGTTCTAGCTATGCACTTACTAAAAGTAATAAGATGCATGGTGGTTGGTGTGTAATGTGATGGAGGAGTGGATAATAATCTAAAGGTCTCAATATACACACTACCAACTAGGATACAAGAACACATGAATCATACAAGAACTCGGTCAAACAATTCCTTTCTTATGGTAATGGAATAAGAGGTTAAAAAGTACAAGATCTCACGATATCAACCAAGTGACTAGTCTTGGGGAGATGGTGTAATACCATGCTCGGACCGAACAAGAAATACAATAGATCAACCAAGAGCAATACAATATGTATGTATCTCTATGACCTAAAAGATCAATCCTCGAATAAGAAATGCAATCATTAATAGTGAAAGACTAGTATAGGCTCATGTCTGAGAGAACCAACTAATCTTAGAGTATAGTAACTGCACCCACAAAGGTAAACTGAGAGTTGCTCAACACGTACGCTATGTCCCTCTTGAGGCCATGATACCTCCCTAAATTGTATTATGTCCAACCAAATAACTAAGGAATCATTAGAGCCAATCCGCATCATCCGATCCTCATCCTAGTTTCTCGACTCTATCCCATGTAAGACGAGATGTCGTAAATAGTCAACCACTATGAGTCATATAATTCTCTACTTACCTATCTCAACTTAAAGAGATGTAATATGTCAGTACTAGGATAACATATCAAAGTTCCAATACATGTGTTATATAGTTGTCAACACATATGGTGTTTGAGTGGGGTTGTAATTCCCTGACAAACACTGCACCATTAAATCACTCACTGATATGAACAAGTATACATATATCAACATGTCTATCTCAATCTCACATTACAAAATCAATACATGTAAATAAGGAAAATCCCACACAAAGTCAAGTGAACATGGACAAGAAATGGAGTCAACATATTGTGTAGGTGCGATAGTGAAAATCATCGATTAGAGCTATACGAACAACAAAAGATGCCTTTAGTATGGAATAAACTGAAACTACATCTTTAATGGTGAATAGAGTGTTGCTCTACCCTTGCTTCATGCCCCACCATCGATTTGTTGGGTCTCGAGGTAAGGTTGGAGATGAACCAACTCGCAGCGGAAAATCAATGAAAACCAATAGATGATTAAAACCATGAAACAACTAACAAAGAATGGATTCAGAAGAGAAAAATTCAGCACTATTTCTTACCAAAACAAGAACACCGGTAAACGAATGATTGGCTTGAGTCTCCAAGACGCATACGTATCCACGTAGGAATCAAAGCCACGTAGTTCTTCTCTTTGAGGACTCAAGCACACAAAATTGGAGTTGGGAGCTTGCCAAACCCAAAATTGCAATGGAGAGGAGGGAGAAGTTGTGTTTCCTATTCTTGTCTTGTGTTTGTTATGTTGAAAAAAGATGACTTAAACATAACAAACCTCATACTTGTCCAACTAAAGGCATGGGACAAGTATGGTGTCAAGTAAGGTGTAAATAGGACAAAGTATGCCTAGACAAGATTGGGTTAGATGGTGAATCACCAACACCTTAATCCTTGTCTTCCTTACTTAGTACTAATTAATCAAGACTTGATTAATTAGTTACATGGGCCTTGGTTGCATGGGCCTTTCATGGGCACCTTGGAACATGGCCTGTGGCCATTTCCAACGAGGTACCGTGATTCGCTCATCGCCTCCAAGCCTTCCATACCGGATATGTCCAACATTATCCGACACGATCAATCCCAAGACTCCAAGCCTTGTCTTGATCCGTAAAGTCCTATTCACTTACGAGCACATGAACCAAAACCCAGTTTTGGTCATGTCCCGAGACAACTCCCTTTTGGCCATTCTCCATAAATGTGTCAATGAGTTTCACCCTCCGGTGTGACCCTTAGGTTTATGCATGTCAATAGATCAACATAAAATCCCATTTTACTTGATCCTATTTAAGTGGTGACTAACGAGACTTTAGTATTGCCTGATACCGCATAACGAATTGACCCTCTCGATTCTAACCTTTCTGTCATCCCTGTCATTATCTTTTTATCTCCGATATCCTGATTGAGATAAGGCATAGAGCCGTCATCCTTATTATTCTCAATCACTGTTCCTTGATATGTGAGATGACTGAAGATATGATACCCAATATCATGTGCATGGCCATGTTATTCTTTCAGTCACTCTCTATCAAGCGGACGAGAACCGATATCTTTCCCATACCTCAGTATGAGGGATAAATCCCTTAGCCGTCTTTCGTGTCACTCATGTAGCCCGTCCCCAAGACAATCCTAGCCGTTATGGAAGCCCAGTTACGGACAACGTTAGGCTCAGGTCAAACTCAGTTGTTGACTACATAGCGATCACAAAGACTCCTTGGTCTATGGATACATGACAAGCTACGACACCGAATATGTTCATGACTTAATCTATGGCACATATTCAGCGCGGGTCGTCCAATATCATGTCCCACATGATATCTATGATCAGACTCCGGAATCCCATTCCAATGACTAACGGAACGTAAGCCATAAAGAGCGATCTTTCATACTAGTCGCTTCTAGTGAAGCTTTGTTGACTAGGGACCCATCGAGTGTGATCTATCTCGATCTATGGTTCTATTCGCATGGTGGGCATAGATCAGAGCACACATCGATATATTACTACAACACATAAGTAATACAAAGCCGCTTTAATTTTATTACTAACGATGATATATACATTTGGACATTTGGGATTGAACTACGGGCATTAAGACTAACAATCTCCCACTTGCCCTAGTTCCAATCTAAACTCCAATATGTCCCCATCGACTTTACATGTCTAACATGTTTAGGCAGTGACAATGCCTTAGTCAAAGGGGTTGGCTATGTTATCATCTGTTGCAATACAGGTTATCTTACCTTCACCTCAGTTCAGTATTTCTCTGATGAGGTGGATACGCCGTAGTACATGTTTGGATTTGTTATGCGAACTGGGCTTATAGCTTGCGCAATGGCCCTTGTGTTGTCGCAAAATGGATTCACTGGGTTGGATGGGTTTTTAATTACACCCAACCTTGCCGTGAATTTCCAAATCCACATAGCCTCCTTAGTGCCTCTGCAGCATCCATGTACTTGGCCTCTGTTGTAGATTCGACAATGGTATCTTGCTTTACGCTCTCTCAGCTAAAGCTCTGCCATTCAGCATAAACACATATCCTAACTGACTTCTAAAGTCATCTGGATTTGTCTTGAAAAACTAGTGTTTACTCATCCTTCAACGACTAGTTCAGCATCATCTTTCCCCTGGGTTAGACTGATGTCTACTGGTACAACATAAGTCTTACGAGATGTCCGGTCTCATACATGTCATGGCATATATGATCGATCCTGCCCCCAGGCGCATAGGATTCTCATCATCCTTTTCAGCTCATCAGGTGTCTTAGTGTCACGCCCCAAATCCGGTTCTTGCCCGGACTCGAGGCATGACCAGTAATAAATGGTTTAAAAGGAAATAACTCAACAATAAGTTCCTGAGAAACTCCAATAAGAAACTCAAATCCACAAAATTCGGTTTAAAACATAACTAACCCTCCAAAGGGTGTAATAATAATCCTCCACAAGGTTTCTTCCAAACAGAAATAAAATAAAAGCGAAGTCTCTATAGACACCCACACCAAGAAGCTCCCGAGCCTCTACTCCTCAATCAATCCTGTAAACACAACAATAAATTCACAGGGGTGAGCTTGCGCTCAGTAGGGAAAACACCTAACAAGGTGGACCTTAAACTCAATAAAGTCAACAGCAAAGTCAACAAGATAGCTCTTAACAAACACGGGTAATATGTAAATCAGCCAATGCCATGGCACATAAAGTCTCCACCCTCCGATCCACATATGATGTGTCCTCTCGGATTTTCCCTCAAATCCAGAGGAGACGCATAGCATTGAGGCGACCGGAAACAACCCTTCGGGGCGCTTATCATCGGGATTCTCAGAAACGTCTCCAAAGGATTTTATGTCCTCGGGAACCAAGGTATTGCTCCCATAGGAAGCATACACTTGGGCAATTCAATAATAATCAGTTAATAATTGAGTAACACACTCACACCGAAACACGAAACAATCCAATCCCAACAACCACCAATTCACTGTCACTAATAACTCACACATCGCCAATTCACCGCAACACACAGCACACAAATCACATAATCACAATACACAAATCACACAATCACAACTTACCGTTCACTTACCAGTCTCGACCCAACGGGGCATCGATCACCTGATTGCACCGCTCGGTACAACCAGTCATACTCGATGCTCCAAGCAACCACTTAGGGAAGACAAACAATCATTCAAATGCATTCAACAGTCAAGCGGGAGTTTAATCAACCAATCATAAAAACCTTCAATCGAGCATTCACATATGCAATTCAACTAGTTCCATTAGACTCTCTAGCCTATCCACTAAGCAACCAACCAACCAAGCATGTGATCCTAACACGCAACTAATCTGAGGGCGTTGCCAAGGCCACTCTACCAGTCAAACAATTCCCAAGTATTGAAAGCGAGTTACACTAGTGATTGGCATCCTAATCATTCACCACTAGACACTTCCGGTTATTAGTAATTGAAAGACAACTATTCTAGTTATTCGCATCCTATAGGCATTTCTAGGACCTTTCCGATTTTATTAGCCTAACATGCATACTACGCATCGTAAAAGAGGAGTTAAGGCTTTCCCTACCTCGAGGTCTTCGCCTCAACACTTTGATGATAAGCCCGGTGGTCACCACTCCGTTCTTCACTCGGGTCCCGGCGTGATCTTTGCTCCTCTAGCTCGATCCCCAAAGTCTTGGACACAAAGAAACTTTAATTAGACTGCACTTAAACAACAAGTAAGACCCCCAAAGCCCCTCCAAAGTTCAGCTCAAAACCAAGATCAACCAAGGTGAAAAACCCTCAAAGAAACCCCCACCCTGGTCTGCCACGGACCTGGTCACGGATCCGTGACGCCAACCCTCACGGTTACCGTCACGGACTCCCTCACGGAGCCGTGGCGTCGCCCGTCACGGGATCCGTCACGGATCCGTGGCGCACCAGGGCAATTTCGCCCTTCTTCAACCTCCAGCTCCTTTTCTCCGAAAAACCACCTTCAAACCCCAAATTTGACCCCCTCCAACTACCAAAATAGTCCAAATCCTTCATTACTCCTCTACCCATGCTAGGAATCAACAAATAAGCAAGTTTCTAATGATTCATCAAATCAAAACCAACTTAAAAGCTCCAACAAACTAAGGATTTCTCACAAAAACACAACAAAGCTTCTTATCAACAACATCTCCCACCATTTCTACTCAAACCCAACAACATCTAGCAATTTCACCTAAAACCCATGAAAAGAGATGAAGGGGAATGAGGATTAGAGAGTTCCATTACCTCTAGAAGAGTGAGATGGAGAAGATGGTAAGGATTTTGAGAAGGGATGGCTAGAGGAAGACTTCAAGTGGCCTCCTTTTCCTTATTTCTTCTTCAAAGCTCCATGGGAGCTCTTCTCCCTTGCTCCTCCTTCAATTTTCGGCTACACCACAAGAAATGAGTTGGCTTTGCTCTTCCAAACTCAAATAATACCTAGATGTATCAAATGACTAAAAGCCCTTGAGCTAGAATCACTTGTAGAAGCTTTTGGGAGGGTAAAATGGTCCAAGACCACTCCCCTCTCTCCTTTCCAACCAAAAAGGGACAAGTGTCCAAGTAGGTTATTTAGTTTTCCAAAATAAATTCCAGCACAATAAAATAATGCTTTTAGTCGATAAAAAGTCTCGTTTTGACCAAAATTGACTTTCTCCAACATTATACTCAAACGAAAGGAATTTCTCCCCTTAAGCCAACCGTGATGATGGCTAAGTCGTTTGGGTTCCGGAAAAGTCTCGAGTGACTTCTTGAGTCATCGGTTGACTTTCCGATAGCAAGTCAAACTTGCTTGAAAAGCCACTGGTTCGACCGGGAGCGGGTCTTACACTTAGGACACTGAGTCTTGCTGAGATGAATGTCATGACTAGTGGGTAAGAGTCCTTTCTTTGAATCGATCATTAAGAACCTACTCAATGCCTTGTTCACATAGGTTCCCTGGCTTAAATCCAAGACCCTTTTGGTGCGATCTCTACATATCTTAATCCTTAAGATATAAGAAGCATCGCCTAAGTCGTTTACTGAAAAACACTTCCTCAACCAAGCTTTAGTCTCGTGCAAGGTTGGGATGTCGTTTTCAATGAGAACCAGAAAGGTAATCTTGCTCCCACTAGCCTTCTTATAAACGCAAGATTCATCCTCGTTCTTGATTAAGCCAAATCCAATTACAGCTTCATCAAAACGAAGGATCCAACTCCAAGAAGTTCGTTTCAATCCATAAATGGATTTCAACAACTTATAAATCTTTCCCTTATTCTTCGGATCGTCAAAACCTTTGGGCCGAGACATACAAACGTACTCAGTCAAATTTCCATTTAGGAAACCGGTTTTGACATCCACTTGCCATATCTCGTAATTATGATACGCAGTTATGTCAAGAAGAATTTTGATCGATTTTGACCATAGCCACTAGGGAGAAGGTTTCCTCATAGTCAATCCATTGGATCTACCTATAACCTTTCGCCACCAGTTGACCTTTGTAGGTCAGAGGGTTTTCGTCCATGTCCATCTTCACATTGAAGATCCATTTGCATCCGATGGTCCTCACACCATTGATGGGATCAACCGGTTCCCAGACTCGGTTGTCCGACATGGATTGCATTTCCTCCCTCATGACTCCCAGCCATAACTCGGAGTCGGGCCCATCCACGACTTCCTGAAAGGTGGCTGGATCATCGTGATCAACCATGACTTCATTGTCACCTCCGGATACCATATCTTGGAGGTGGAAGATTGATCATTTCAAATCGCCTTGGACCTTCCGGAATTGGTTCTTACTCTACGACAATCTCTGGCTCCTTTCTACTGGGTTGTCAATTGGTTTAGACAGATATGTACCATCCTGAATTTCTTCGAGATGCACAGTCCTCCCAATGACGTCTTTGGAAACAAAACTCCTTATCCATAAAGACCCCACCCCAAGCGACGAACACCATGTTCTCATTGGGATTGTAGAAGTAGTATCCCCTTGTTGCTTTGGGATACCACACGAAGGTGCATATCTCAGATCTTGGTTCGAGCTTAGTCGAAACCAAATGTTTAACATAAGCCTCGCAACCACAAATCTTTAGGAAGGACAAAGCGGGCATCATCCCGTACCATTTTTAAAATGGTGTCCTTTCCACACCCTTCGTCGAAGCCCATTCACTATGAATGCGGTCGTCTCTAGAGCATAACCCTTGAAAGAGATTGGGAGATCAGTCCAACTAATCATGGAACGAACCATTGTCTAAAAATGTCTGATTTCTCCGTTTGGCTACACCTTTCAACTACAGTGTCCCAGGAGGAGTCCATTCCAAAAGGATCTCATTCTCTTTTAGATGATCTAATAACTCTGTGGTCAAGTATTTTCCACCTCGATCCAATCGAAGTGCCTTAATACCTTTGTCGAGCTGGTTTTCTATTTTAGTCTTAAACTTTTTGAATTTATCAAAAACTTCAGACTTATGTCTCACCGAATAGACATAACCATATTTACTGTAATCATCAGTAAATGTGATAAAGTAGCTAAAACCCCTCCTGGCAAGTGAACTTATTAGTCTACACACATTCGAGTGTATCAGCCCCAATAATTCACCCGCCCTTTCATCGCGGTCGATAAAGGGCACTTTAGTCATTTTGCCCATCAAACAAACCTTGCACCTATCGATCGAATGGAATTCGAATGAACCTGAAAACCCGCACTTCTGAAGTGCTGATAGGCACTTCTTGTTTATGCGGCCCAAATGACAGTGTCATAACAGAGTTAGGTTGAAATCGTTGGATTTAGACCTCTTGGTATTTACGTAATAAATAGAACTTGAGGCATTGTTACCCATATCTAATATGTACAATCCTCCAACCAAGTTCGTACTGGTATAAAACATATCATTGCATAGAACATTGAAAACTCCATTTCCAATATTAACATTATATCCTTCCTTCTCAAACACGGATATAGATATAATATTCCTACTAAAAGTAGGTATGCAATATACATTATACAATACTAAGACAAGACCACTTGGCAAAGCAAGACTCATGGATCCTACAGCAGTTGCCACAACTCTGAGGTCCACTTCGTGCTTTCCAAACCTCTCCTACTTTCAGCCACTATACGTTAGTGCATGTGTGAGATTCAGTCGTGGTATCTAATACCCATGAATCTTTGGAAGTAGAGAGATGTAGCTCTATAGAGTTAATACCGGATGAAGGCACGGTCCCACCGCCCTTCCTTAGATCATCCAGGTTTCCTGATGAAGGCGCAGTCCTACTGCCCTTCTTCAAATCATCCAGGCTATCTGATGAAGGCGCAGTCTCACTGCCCTTCTTCAGATCAGCCGTGAACTTTTTGTAATCCCGGTTCCAATGTCTAGGCTGTTGGCAGTAGAAGCAGACATTCTCAGGTGTCTCATCTTTCCCGCCAAGTGCGCATGGGCCCCGCCCTTGCTACTTCCAATTCCTTGTTGACCATCAGAATATCCTTGGATCCCAGATCTCTGATATATTCTTCTCAGCAAATAATGACACTTCATGTAACTCTGATATGGTCTTAGAGACAGCCTTGTCAAGGACATAATCTTTGCGTTCAGACTTGACTATCCTCAAAATTATGTACCAGTCCAAATAGTTTGTCCCATTTACCTTGACCCTATCAAGAATGGTTTTTAATGACAAACTATTAATGTTCGCTGAATTTGCCATTTGATCTACAACAGATAAAATTCAATCAGTAAACTGAATAAATTTTATGAAGATCAAGCTTAAACACCAACAATCGATTCTAAACCTTTAGAATCTGAAACCATGATCCTTAATTCACTCTATTAAGTTGAACTAATGCTCACCACTTAATCGAGCTATGTAGGTAGGACTCCATCCAATCACATCCAATGTGACTCTTGGCTAGGGTATGTACTTATGTACACGGCTTACCCTATCTGGTACCCTAGCTCAACCTCATGCTGAGAATCGTAGTCGGGTCCACCAATTTTAAACTATGGTCCGTCACTATGTAGGTGCTCCGCTAATGCGCACGACACCCACATATGTCGTCCAAACCTACTACCCTGCTTTCCCATGGATGCTCCGCTAATACGCACGACATCAATAGGACGGGGAGGTAGTAAGGTGTTAATGATTGGGAGGTATCGGACATGACCCGTTTTTACTTGTCCGGTTGTGTTCAAAACTTTGGCACATCCTAGATGCGATGAGCACATCAACTACATTCCAAATGCAATGATGCCTCAAATTACATCCAATGTAATTCTTCCTTTGAACCCGTCAACTACATCCAATGCAATGACGGTTCTAAGGGCTCACACACAAGGATTAGAATTCAAATTTTATCTTTGCATGTGAGGTGATATGCTCTTTAAATAAAGTTAAGCATACAATTCTAAAACACATAGAATTAATCATGCATAAACTAAACCAAGAATAAAGCGATAAATGTGCACATAATAGCCCCCTAAACTAACTCCCACTAGCTTCTTGAGCTCCAACAACTCCAATACGATGTCAACACCCGAAAAGCCACCAAATGACCTTTTCGCCCTTTCTTCGTCTTGAGCAAAAAATTACAATTTAATACACGACTCCCAGGTCGGGAATAAATAAATATTACAAACAAGTGGTTTGATGACCACACCTTGAAAGAATAATTACACGCTAACTCTAACGACTCGCAGGCCGTGAAAAGCGATAAATAATTAAATCGAGCTCGGGGCTATTATGTACACCATGTCAACATCACATCACACATCGTGTTATCAAACAATCATGTTATCAAACATCATGTGATTTTCCGGTTTTATTTAATAGCCAAGTTTCGAAATTTTTTGATGCTCGGTTTATCGAAACCGTTCAAAATTGAAACTTTTGAACATTTGATCTTCGAGTTCGTCATGACGGTTCCCAACTCGTCATAAATAACGAAACGGATTAGCCTTGGCATATCAACCATCCAATGGTCATGCTTGGCCTAGCTCCGTCCAACGGAGCCCTGTTCGGTCCCGGTTTCGGCTCCCCGAGAGTCCCGCTCCCGAGACCCAAAAAATCAAAAACAAATTCAAAATTTCCAGATTTGAAATAATTTTCAAATTTTCATTTTACATGCATTAAATCCATAAACAAGAATTTAAAACATGTTATCAAACAATTTAGCAAAACAACATGCCAAAAACGAAACTTTCAAGCAAAACCGAAACTTTGAACATCGTCTTGTGAATCCCGAAGGTAACACGGCTCTGATACCACTGTTGGGTCTCGAGGTAAGGTTGGAGATGAACCAACTCGCAGCGGAAAATCAATGAAAACCAAGAGACGATTAAAACCATGAAACAACTAACAAAGAATGGATTCACAAGAGAAAAATTCAGCACTATTTCTTACCAAAACAATAACACCGGTTAACGAATGATTGGCTTGATTCACCAAGACGCCTACGTATCCACATGGTAATCAAAGCCATGTAGTTCTTCTCTTTGAGGACTCTAGAACACAAAATTGGAGGTGGGAGCTTGCCAAACCCAAAATTGCAATGGAGAGGAGGGAGAAGTTGTGTTTCCTATTCTTGTCTTGTGTTTGTTATGTTGAAAAAAGATGACTTAAACATAACAAACCTCATACTTGCCCAACTAAAGGCATGGGACAAGTATGGTGTCAAGTATGGTGTAAATAGGACAAAGTATGCTTAGACAAGATTGGGTTAGGTGGTGAATCACCAACACCTTAATCCTGGTCTTCCTTACTTAGTACTAATTAATCAAGACTTGATTAATTAGTTCCATGTGCCTTGGTTGCATGGGCCTTTCATGGGCCTCTTGGAACATGGCCCGTGGCCATTTCCAACGAGGTCTCGTGATTCGCTCATCGCCTCCAAGCAATCCATACCGGAAATGTCCAACATTATCCGACACGATCAATCCCAAGACTCCAAGCCTTGTCTTGATCCGTAAAGTCCTATTCACTTACGAGCACATGAACCAAAACCCAGTTTTGGTCATGTCCCGAGACAACTCCCTTTTGACCATTCTCCATAAATGTGTTAATGAGTTTCACCCTCTGGTGTGACCCTTAGGTTTATGCATGTCAATAGATCAACGTAAAATCCCATTTTAATTGATCCTATTTAAGTGGCGACTAATGAGACTTTAGTATTGTCTGACACTGCATAACGAATCGACCCTGTCGATTCTAACCTTTCTGTCATCCCTGTCATTATCCTTTTATCTCCGATATCCTGATTAAGATAAGGCATAGAGTCGTCATCCTTATTATTCTCAATCACTGTTCCTTGATATGTGAGATGACTGAAGATATGATACCCAATATCATGTGCATGGCCATGCTATTCTTTCAGTCACTCTCGATCAAGCGGTCGAGAACCGATATCTTTCTCATACCTCAGTATGAGGGATAAATCCCTTAGTCGTCTTTCGTGTCACTCATGTTGCCCGTCCCCAAGCCAATCCTGGCCGTTATGGAAGCCCTGTTACGGACAACGTTAGGCTCAGGTCAAACTCAGTTGTTGACTACATAGCGATCACAAAGACTCCTTGATCTAAGGATACATGAAAAGCTACGACACCGAATATGTTCATGACTTAATCTATGGCACATATTCAGGGCGAGTCGTCCAATATCATGTCCCACATGATATCTATGATCAGACTCCGGAATCTCATTCCAATGACTAAAAGAACGTAAGGCATAAAGAGTCATCTTTCATACTAGTCGCTTCTAGTGAAGCTTTGTTGACTAGGGACCCATCGAGTGTGATCTATCTCGATCTATGGTTCTATTCGCATGGTGGGCATAGATCAGAGCACACATCGATATATTACTCTAACACATAAGTAATATAAAGCCGCTTTAATTTTATTGCTAACGATGATATATACATTTGGACATTTGGGATTGAACTACGGGCACTAAGACTAACACGATTATGATATGGCTCCCTACTTGCATTACGTTCCCACCTACTACTCTAGCGTCATTGTGTCAGATCCACATCATAAAACACTATCAAGATAGCCAAAACATTTAAAATTTAAGACTCAATGGAAGCACTCAACTCCCAATCATCTTTTCTATACTCGATTTGAGAAATAATTGAACATTTAGCAATTAACGATTAACACATGGAATTGACTAAATATGCATTCAAACTTTCAAAATCCACCATGAACATGGAGAAGGTGAGAGGGTTCATGATGCTTCGATGCTTATTGACTCTTCTAAACCTTGCTCCTTGGTGCTAGAAATGAGTAGATGTTCATTCGAGATGTAAGAAACCCTACAAAATGTCAATTCAAATTCATTTCGCCCAAAAATATGTTTTATAGACACAGATCTAGGCTAATACGCGTCGTGGATCAGATCTCCCATGGAGCCGAGACCCTACACAGACCCTTTCCACATAGTGAAAGGTCACATTCGAAGGTCTCTGGATTTGGCCTATGAATTTATTGATGAAAAACCCAACCCTTACCTCTTCTACAGACTTCTGCAGGCCGGATATGGATAAGATTCCTTTTGCATAGTTGTAGTTATTACTCCACACTACAATTTAGCATTAAGAATAAGTTCATTTGGAGCTCTGAAGGTTGCGATATGCCTCGTGAAAGTTTTCTAGTCTTTATTTCCGAACCATTGCATTTTTTTATTTAAAGGGGTAACCCTGTATCCTAACCCCATTTGAGCTTTGTTTTTCAATTCCTAACCTAGGGTTACCTTTGGTGACATTTCCCAACTGTCACTTTTTAATTTTTTGCAGAAAGTATCAGAAATCGTCAAAAGTGACGATTCCGTTAGTTTTTTGCCCACATGGCGGCCACGTGTCGTCACGGTGAAGTGACACGTGGCAAAAAAACTAACGGAATCGTCAAAATAAACGGTAAACGATACTTTCTGCAAAAAATTGAAAGGTGACAGTTGAGAAATGTCACCAAAGATAAACTTAGGTTATGAATTGAAAAACAAACTCAAATGGGATTAGGATACAGGTTTCCCTTATTTAAACCTTATTTTTGGCCCTTCTTTTCCTCGGATGCTCCTTTACTTCAAATCATTGACATATTGACCTAAAAGACACTAACCAGGAATAATAAAGAAACATGTTAACTAAATTAAAAGAAATTAACTAAAACGCTCAAAAGTCGAACAAAACAAGCTTAAAAGGTGTACATATTGATACAAAAAGAATTATATTCCAAGAATTCGTGCAGTAATGACAACACACAAAGATGGGAAGATTTTGTTCAGAACAACGATATGATGATGGGTATCAATGGAACGGTATTCTATTCAAAATTTGATTATTGCTGTATTAGAATTTGAACAATTTTCGGGATACAAGGTGTTCATGAGTGACACCAACTAGTGGTTGCAATGGGCACAGTAGATATGATGTATCCACTAGAGTTGCAATATCGGATAGATTTGGATTTGCATGCCCCACTTGTGTCCAGTTTGCTGCATGGGAGGGTCCCTCCACCAAAACCTATGTGTCGCAAAAGAGAAGAATAAAACAAGCAAATTTTGTTTTCGACACTAATGTTTTTATTCTTACGCTCCATAAATGTTAAAGTACGACGTCAAATAAGTATAGTTCATTACATCTAGAATTGAGAGCATTTGTATTTTAATTGAATGTTCTACTGACTACGCAAACTAGAAAAGCTCTCCAAAAAACCTTTTGAGGTTCCCTCTTAACCCTTCTGAGTTCGCCGCCTCCGCTCTCTTTCACTTTCTCCGACCATCCGCCTCCAACCGATCCATCGCCCCTCACTCTTAACAGCCCCCTCTCCGGTCAGCGCCACCCAGTCGAGGCGAGCGTCGCCGACGTGGTCCGCCTCCGACCACCTTCGCCTGGGCTTCCACCGCCGCCACAGACTCCCCTCGGCACCAACCACGTCCTCTTCAGATCAAGTGATGTCAGATCTGTCTCATCCCCATGTCCTTGAGTCGGAATTGTCAGTTCCGACCAGATCCAATCACATGCAGAGGCCCAACGCGACCTCGGGGCCTCCATCCAGCACCAGCCTCGTTGCGCCGGCGATCCCCCGCCGCTGCTCGGTCCGGTCTCTGCCTCCCCTCGGTTACCACCGCACACGACGGATCAGAAGGACAAGCCGGGCTTTCCCTCGACAGATCTGAAGGACAAGCCGCGTCTGACTTCATCCATCGCGACGTCTCTGGTCGCCGGCGACGCCATCGCTCCCCCGGAGGTCTGCCTATCTTACACCGGCCTTTCGTCAACACCGAGGGAGGTCTACCGGGACTTGATCACCTTTCCCCAGCCAATACAGTCTCCGGAGAGTAACTACCGTCCTCCTTCGACCAAACGGGGACAGTTTGCTAGCCCTATCTGCCCGAGGGCTGGTCGGTCATCGGGGCCGCCTCCGGAGGTTCAGGAAAGCCGCATCTCCCCGGTCCCGGATTGGGAGGATGAGGATGAGGAGTTGGTGGTCTTGGATGAGGGGATCCCGAGGTTTACGTTGGGATCGTACGAGTTCTCGGTCGCAGCGAGGGTTGCAGGGAACGGTTCGCACAACCAACACATTGTCTGCGGGATGATGTTGCGGAAATGGAAGGTTACCAGGATTCGGGTGGAGTTTCTAAGCCCCGACGTCACGGGCTATCATTTCCCCTCTTCCAAGTCCATGGAAGATATTCGCCATAAGGGTCCTTGGAGTTTTAAGGGTTTTCCCCTCCTCCTTGAACCGCTCCGGCGTTTTGATCGGGCTGAAGACATCAGCTTCAACCACGTGGAACTAGGGGTCAGGGCACTGAATATCCCGGGAGAAGCGAGGAACTCGTACATTCGAGGACTAGTTGCGGGCAGTATAGGCACACAAATCATGTCGGCCCCAATTCCGACGGTCTGACGGGAGGACATGCATCTTTGGTTGCGAGTCTGTATGGAGCTGTCTCGGCCACTACGGCGTCGAACCAGACTTCGTTTCCCAGGTATTGATTCCTCTATTGTGATAGACCTGCAATACGAGAGAGTGGTGGATTTTTGTCGCAGGTGTGGCATGTTGACACACATGATACCGAACTGCCAGACTCTGCTGCAGGGGATTGGCCGGGAGGAAGTCCGATATGATAGCTCCAGACCCGGGACAGCCATTGCTGGGAGGTTCCGGGCAGCCTGCATCATCAGCACCAGTTGTCTCCGTTTCTTGCTATTACTTTTATTATTGTTGGGACTATTTATTTTCTGTTGGTTTTGGAACTTGGTTTATTTTCCCCCGTTATGTTGAAACGACGGTAGGGAGTTGTCTTGAGTTGTTGCCCACGAGTTTATGTGGGCTAAAATCATGGGTCCATGAGCGCCGGGCTTGATATGGTCGTCCCGGACAAACATCTGGAACTCGAGGCGATCACGCCTCGTCTTACTTGATTGCCTTTTGGCATTAATGAAATCTCCGATTACCCGTTTCAAAAAAAAAAGAGTTGAGAGCATTTAAGTGTCTAACTTTGGAAGAGAGGTATCATGGGACGCAAAATCAGTAGAAGTAAACCTACATGTTGTATATCTATAATAGTAATCGAATGATGAGAAAAGGAGACTCAAGTTTTCAAGTTTTTATTTTTTTTCTGGTAATGGAAGATTTATTATTCAAAGTACCCAAAAAGTATAGAAAGGAGATGATCTGAAACCTTACGGCAGAGGATCGGATCAATCTTAGAAACAATAACAATAAACACTGAATTGCTTGAGAATCATATAACCTTATGTTTTACTAAAAACACTCAATGAATAGTGAAATCATACTAGCCACCACCTCTTTGGCTTTCCTTTCCACTGGCGACCGTATGACCTCTAATTATGGTTGTCAATGATTTCCCACCACTCCCCTTCTTTCCAACTCACCTTTTTATAGTTTTTCTCCTTCTCTCGTTTTGACGTTCGTCTCCTCTAGCTTTAGATATGGCTCTGGACCATTCAGATCCGACTTGCTTAGTGTTGTGGTGACGATTGGCCAGGCTTGTTTCCGACGATTTTGTGCTTGGACTCTCACAATAGAGTTTTCAGATTGTACTATTCTGGCGATTTTTTTTGTAGTGGACGCGTTTTATTGTTTCACCAGTGGTTACGTTCTCCCCGATTGGTTGTTTTATACGCTTGGGTGTTGGGAATCGTTGGCGGTGATTCCGGTGTGGTCTTGTGGCTGCAGCGGCTTTTCATGAGTGTTTGTCTTCTCGGGCGGTGCTCCTCTTTTAAGTTCAATCGTATACGGTGGTGTGGACATCATTGGTCGGACCTTGTTCTTAGCCGGGGGTCGCAGCTGCTATGTCAAGTTGTGGTCTCTTTTTTCTATGGCCATTGATTTTGGTAGCACCTTCCACCGCTCAGCTCGTCTCGTTGTTGAACCTCATATCTCCCTTACTCGTGCTTCAAATATTGCTCTTTTCGTTTTATAAGACTCGTGTCGTGGTACAACACTCGGATTCAGGCTTCGTCGTCAATGTTGGCCTTACGAAACTGTTCTGGCCTTTAGGCCACATGTGTGTGTTGTTTGTGAACTCGGACTGTTGTTTCCTCGAGGTTCTTGTTGAGGCCATGGCTTGGGCTTTCAAGTCAGGTTGTTCTAGTGACCGTCAAGCTCAGCGTGGCTGTTTGGTTCGGTACATACCTTTCCCTTTTTGGTCTTGTCGCATCATTACTTTTCCCATAGGTCTAGCTTCTTGTTGTTTCTTCTTGTGTTCCCCTCTTTTGATAGTGGGGCTCATCGGTGTTTAAGGTGTTGGCCTTCGTAGATTTGTTGTCCTTTGTTAGAAGACAACGAGTGTTAATTTTAGGGGTTACGGAGTACTTGTGGTTTTCGACCACCAACTAGTCTCTTTTGTTTGGCAATACTGGTCGTCGACGTGTTAATGGTCAATAACTCTTTCAGTCTATGACCCTAATGAGATTGGGCGTTCGATCCAAGATTCGGGTAAGGGTTTGGATATGTTCCGTTAGGTGGTTGATTGCTGGTGCGGGAGTAGCTGAGAGTATTATTTGGTTCACTCTGGGCTTCATGGTGGTCATATCTAGGTTTGAAACCCGTTTTGATTTCGTTGTTTTACCCCTCGTTGGGTTCGTTTTTATGATTGTGCTTCATGCATGGTTGGAATATTAGGTTTCTTAGACTATTTTTTTACAAAATTTAGGTGCTCCCTTGTTCGGTTGTTGTACTTGTTTTCTTCATAGTTGTAAAATCTAGGTTATAGACCTATTTTAGACTTTTGATTGAGTCTAGTTTCGGTTTGTTGAGGTTCCGTTTTTATAAATGCTCGATCTGTTTGTTCCTCGAGAGTGCTGACTTTCAGGTTCTTTCCCTCTCTTTCCAACTTGGAAGGTGTTCGGGTCTATAGATCCAAAAATTCGAAGATCCAATAATTCGTTGATCCAAAAAACAGTATTCCACAAAACACGAAAAAAAAACATAAACGAAAGGGAATGGGAGACTATCGGAAATACCCGAAAGGCTCTCGTTTCCAGTTGATGAAACTATTCCCTTCCCTTAAAAAGCATGTTGCTTGAACCATGCCAAATGACTGTTGTTGGAAGTGCAGAAACGTTTCCTAAACTAATTCGTTTAAGAATTGTTTCCTATCTTTGAAGATAATTCTTTTCTAAAGATATGTTCGCTTTAGGAATTGTTCCAATATATGGAAACTTGGAGATTGAGCTAGATTGTGACTCTAAGGTTTAAGGAAACCCTAAGGAGGCAAGTCTATAGTATGGAGAAACTATAAAAATCCAAGTGGGATATCCTTATCTGATAATTGCCATTGTTATTATATGTTGATCATTGTTATCATCGGTTGACTATTGTCGTCTTCAAGACTATTTGTTCTCTGTTCTCTGTTTAATGGTTCAGAGATCCTAAGCGTGTTGGACTTGCGTTTTGGGAGGTTGAATGTGCTGAACAAAAAAGAACGTTGTTGTTCTCAAACACTATTCGTAATTTAACGAGTGGTTGGGTTGATATTATTGTTCTAATACACTATTCTTAAGTCAATAAGTGATTGAGTTTTTTTTTGCGTGATTAAAGATTCATGAACAACCTTTGAAGAACAAGGACTAAATCGAGACTAAAGGGTTTAAAGAGTGGAATCGAGATAGAATCTCATATTCAGAGGGAGACCCTGAGATAGGTTTGCACTTGTAATAATAGCATAAGGTTTGATCTAGGAGGATCTGAGAAACTTCTACGTTCTGATTGATTCCATGTAGTGAAACCTTTCCACTGGAAAGTGCCCCTAGATATAGGTGATGTTGCACCGAACTGGGTAACAACCTTGTGTGTTCTTTTTTGTTATTTTCCTTTGACTCCATATTGTTTTAAGAAAGGTGTTTGTAACCAAGTCCGAATATTGTGAGAGGCATCTTGTTATTACACCTAACCAAAATTTTAATTAGTATCAGAGCAGGTCACCCAATCTAAGAGTTGTGATCCTAAAAGGAAATAATTTGTGTGTGAAAAATGGAAAACTCGAGAAAAGGAGGTTCTGTAAATACTCCACCTATGCTTGATGGGAAAAACTATGACTACTGGAAAGCCAGGATGAGTGCGTTCATGAAATCACTATATAGAAAAACCTTGAAAATATAAGAATCATGGACGGGAGTCACCACAACTGAAACCTGAGAAAGGAAAACCAGCTATGCCTATACTAGAGAACGAATGAGTACTGTAAAAGATGAAGCATCAATGGGAAACTCTCGTGCTCTCAATGCAATTTTCAATGTTGTTGATCATAATTTCTTCAAATTAATCAATGCATGCACGAGTGCAAGGGAAACTTTGGAGAGACTTTCGATCGCCTATAAAGGAACCACAAAGGTTAAAGACCAGAGAATGCAATATCTTGCTACAAATTTTGAGGCCCTGACCATGAGGGATGATGAGAATATAACTTAGTTTCATGTTTGAATCAGAGATATTTCGAATGAATCATACTCTCTTAGTAAACTAATGACATATTAAGATCTAGTCCGAAAAAGTTTGTGGGCTGTGAACTCAAGGTTCAAAATGAAGATACCGGCCATCGAGCGAATGCATGATTTAAGTACTCTTCGATTTGATGAATTGATGGGACCACTCATGACATTTGAACTATCTCTTCAAGGAATGAACAAGTGAAATAAAGTACTGGCTCTGAATAGCACTACACAAAATCTGAATGATCAGACATATTCAATTTCTAATGAAGAGATTGAGGAAACAGTAGCCATGACCGTGAAGAAGGTGATGAAGCGCTTTAATCATAAGCCAAGACGATATGCCACTTAAGATGTTACTAACAACCCATATCATAAGGGACAGAAACTTGGAAATACATCAAAAGAAGGGAGGAATGTCAATCGGACTAGCAAAAAATAGGAATCCAATGTCACGAATATGAAGGGCTCGGACATATTCAATAGGAATGTCAAAACCTTCTAAAGAAACAAAAACAAGGATTTGAACAAAGTGATGATGAAAACAAACATCTTGCATTTACTAGTCATGTTACTCCTATTGATATACCAACCAGTGAAATGGGGAAGGTTGTCAACAAAAGCCACTCTCTGGAGTTATTATGCGGTGAAGTTTTGAATGATGCCTATAACAACTTGTTCACCAAAATGGGTAGTAGAATCTAAGATTTTGGAGAAACACAATAATCAGATACGGACACTGACTAAAGACAAAGCAAAGTTAATTGAAACGGTTGTCACACCCAAACAAGAAGTGAATAAGCTCAATAAGGAAATTGATCGAATTATCAAGACTGTCAGAATGATAAACTCAAGCTGAGACAAGCTGGAAAAACTTTTGTTTATTGGAAAATAAACAAAAAAATATGACTAGGGTAGCGTATACTCGTGAAGCCTCAACTTCTAAGACTGCCTTTGTTCCTCAAAAATATCTCAACTTGTCCACTTCTGCTGGAAAACAGAAGGTTGATCAGATTTCATCAACTATCGACATGCACAAAGCTCAGGAACATCATTCTTGGCATCTTGTACGATATCTTATCCAAAATTCTCGTTGGCATCCTGAACAAGATTCGGAAGATCAACAGTAACAACGATATTCTAGTGCACGACATGGATCTCTACATGTGAATGACATAAAGAGAATTTGATGGGAATGTCATTTTTGTGGTAAGAATGGTCATATACGACCATATTGCTACCGTCTCTATGGAACACCTGATGGTCAACAAAGGAGAAACCTCTGTCAACCTCATATCTCTCAGACCACTGTGAAACAGGAATGGAAATCAAACGTAATCACTATCTTGTTAATCTGAAGCGAGAATGGAAAGTTAAGGGTGAAAATTATCATGATAACATTGCTTATACCACCTTCACTACATCCACGAATCAGGATTTGTATTTAGACAGTGGATCTTCACGACACATGATTGGTGTCCATAAATGCCTGTTAAATATCTATCTGTGTGCCACTAGAAGTATCACATTTGGAGATCGGGTTAGGGTAAGAGTCATTGGAAAATGGCCAACTGAAATTTCCTGGAATCAACTGTCTTACCGAGGCATTATTGGTAGAAGGACTCACTGCCAACTTGTTTAGCATAAGTAAACTTTGTGACTTAACCTACTTGAGGAATTTACCGGTGACAAGTGTGTTGTGTTGGATAAGGAACTGAATACACTTATGGTCGTTACTTTCTCGCAAGACATTTTCTATATTTAGACTCCATTAGAAACTTTAGCATCTACATGTTCTCCTACATCAACATGTCTAGTAACGAAAGGAGATGAAGTTGAGACATGGCGTCAAAAGCTTGGCCATCTAAACCTGAAAATCATGCAAAGGATCATTGTAGAAAAGGCCATTGTAGGAGTACTAGACCTCAAGATCTGTGATGAAAAAATATGTGGTGATTTCCAAATTAGCAAACAGGTCAAAATGTCCCACAAGAAGGTTCGACATAATACGACCTCCAAGGTCTTGGTGGTACATCATGTCTATCTCATGGGGGCCATGCAAGTAGAAAGCTTAGGAGGAAAACGATATGTTTTAGTGTATGTTGATGATTTATCTCGGTACACATGGGTATACTTTATTCATGAAAATCATAAGGAATCACTCATGAATTTTCTGCACCTAATTACTCAACAAAATGGTATTGTGGAGAGAAAAAAACGTACTATACAAGAAATGGATAGAGTAAGGATGCATGCCAAAGACATCCACACACACTTCTGGCAACAAGCACTAAACACGACATGTCATATTCATAATAGAGTGAGTCTTCGTCCATGTACTAGCACTACTCTTTGTGAACTATGAAAGGGGAGAAAGCCTAACTTTAAGTACTTCCATATCTTTGGTTCAATTGGTTATATCCTAGCTGAAAGGGATCCTCATAGAAAGTTTGATCCTAAAAGGAATAAGGGTATTTGTATGGGATATCCCAGAAATAGTCAATCTTTTAGTGTATACAATAAGTGCACTCGATCAATGATGGAATCCATTAATGTGGTGGTCAATGATACTCAGGAGTTGCACTACCGAGTAGATGATGAAGAAGTTGAAATATTGGGTTAAGGTAAAGATGTTCCTCAAGATGTCCCAAGCACAAATGTTACTCAAGATGTCCATCCAGAAGTCGAAGCTGACAATTCTGAAGGAAATGCATCCAAAACTGATGAGGAACCAACATCTTCAAGACCAAATAAGTCCTTCCCAAAGTGTACAGAAAGAGCACCCAAACCAATATGTCATTGGATATCTTAATGAAGAAGTCTATGTAGCCCAACATAAAGGTTTTATTGATCCACACATGTCTCAACATGTCTACAAACTTCATAAAGCATTGTATGGACTCAAACAAGCTCAACGAGCATGGTATGAAAGATTGGCTCAATTTATGGATAAGAATGGCTATGTTCGAGGGGCGTTGACAGAACTTTGTTTATTAAGAAGGACGGGATCAACATTATGATCGCCCAAATATATGTCAATGACATTATGTTTGGAGGGATGTTGGACAAGATGGTCCAATGTTTTGTGAAACATATGAAGACCGAGTTTGAAATTAGCATGATAAGAGAATTAAGCTACTTTATCGGTTTTCAAATAAAGAAAATGGAGAATGTAATTTTTATCTCTCGAAGCAAGTATGCCAAGAATCTGGTAAAGAAGTTTGGGTTAAAGAAGGCATCTCACAAAATAACTCTTACATCAACTCATGTGAAACTCACAAATGATGAACAAGGAGAATCTGTGGACCAAAGTCAATACAAAAGCATCATTGGAAGCGTTTTGTATCTTACTACCAATCGTCTTGACATGTCATACTTTATTGGAGTGTGTGCTAGACATCTAGCAAATTCAAAGACCGGCCACCTTACTCAGGCCAAACGAATCTTCAAGTATGTAGCATGTACTACTAATCTTGGTCTATTGTATACTTGTGATACTTCATCAACACTGGTTGGATATTGTGATGTTGATTGAGTTGGAACTACCCCTGATAGAAGAAGCACCTCTGGTGGATGTTTTTATCTTGACAACTACTTAATCTTTTAGCTCAGTAAAAAGAAAAACTACATTGCTCTTTCTACTTCTGAATCAGAATATATTGCTGCTGGAAGAAGTTGTACTCAGTTTTTATGGATGAAGCAAATGTTTTCTAAGTATGATGTTCGTCAAGATGTTATGACATTATTTTGTGGCAATGTCAGTGCTATAAACGTCTCGAAGAACCCTGTTCAACATTGCAAGACAAAGCACATTGATATCATACATCATTTTATCAGGGATTTAGTGGAGAACAAGACAATCCAACTCCAGTATATCCCTATTGAAAGACAATTGGCTGGCATCTTCACAAAATCTCTTGATGTTGCTCGATTTGAAAAGTTGAGGTCTGCATTATGAGTTTTCACCACTGAACATTAAGATATCTAGGTTGACAAGGGATGTGTGTGTTTGAATTCAAATAATTTATCCTCAATTCCTTGTCAGTACAAGTGTACGTGTTGGCTTAAAATTCTGGAGCCAATTGTTGTTGATCTACGCTTGAAAAAAACAAGAGATAATAGAAGAGACTCTTTCCTTCTGGTAAAATTCATCTCTTTTTAGTAAAACATTGAGCTTATAAAAAAAATAAAAGGGGTAGATATAGTCTCGGATAGGCTCGAGACCTTTACCTTGTAACTACTATGGGTGGTTTTCTTCGTAGCTGAGAGATTCAGTAAAACACATAAAAAAATCATATTAAAGATGAGTATTCCAGGTGTATACTTAGGGGATATATCCCTATTCTCGTGGGGTGTGCATCTACCACTTTTCCTAACTCGGCTCGGGTGGACCTGCTTTGCTTAACTAACACGCTAGTCCTGCGATAGAGATCCTTTAGGATGAAGTATGCCAAGTAGCCGAGGAGGTCCCCAAGAGAATGAGAAGTCTTAGGATTGGGTTGTGCAAGATCCCAAGGGAACGATACGTGTCTCTTCAATAGAAATACGCTCCCTTTCTTGGTACTTATTGGGGCTTACGAGGCTGCATAACAGACCTCGCCTGTGTTTTTGGGCGAAAAAGGGCTCCTATTCGTGACCCACGATAGCCCAACGTCACCTCCTATTTCCACCGGCTACTACCGACTCTCTCAAGGAGACACCACCGTCTTCCATAGTCGTTCATGACTGCTACTCCAGCCATTGATCACAATCTCCATGATTCATATCGAGGGGCTGAAAGGACCATGCTCAGATATCCATAATAATCAGAACTAACCCTCTCTTGTCGCTAGAGCCATTCCCGTACCGACTCTAGAAAAGAGTGAGTCCCCCTTTGTGGCCTTATACTAGAACCTACGCGCCACATGCAAGCCTAGGTTGCGGCGAAGCACGGTGATTTGATCATCCGATTGCATCGCCTCGGAGCGGAAGAGATTTGGAGGGACTGAAAACGGAGAAGGGTCTTCAAGCGCGATTATGGCAGTAACAACGATTCCTCAGCAGTTCGAGGCGAGGATACAGAGAGGGTCGCGATGGTAGCGGTGGGGTGAGCGAAGATGGCCAAGACATTGTCCGAGGAGGAAAACACTTATTATGGCGTGGAGGGTTAGGACCGGTTAAAAGAGAAGCCATACTAATTAAATTCTATATAGTGTAGGGTTAATTCCGCTATTTTACATCAAAATTTTACGGATTTATAACCGTAACATTTAAATAAATTTTCTGTATAACATAATTGTATCGACTTAAGTTGATCATAAGTTTATGAAATTAGAACACGTACAACGTGCGACTCATGTATCGACTTGCGATTCGCAATATAATGGGTCGCGAGTCGCATCATTGTGGGGTGCCCATGCGTGTGACTCGCAACTCGCGACCAACCAACTAAAATGTGCCACGTGGCCTCTAAAAAACCTGATTTTGTGCAAATGTTGTCCAAAATTTACAAATTTATAGTCATTGGATTCGTATTGTTCTAAGTAATTTGTTTAACGTTTTTAATCACAAAAATTTATACTTCAAATCGAGAAAATCAACAAAAACCAAGAACATGAATCTTATATATGAGACTTTATTGTGAAACACAGTTTAATTTAAAAGACTCAACTCACATCCTGTACCGTCATGAATCTCATACATAAGTCCCTTCCGTGTACATGTTTTTAGCGGAATATTAAGTATTTGAAATTATCAATATATATATTTTTAAGGATGCTAAATCAAGCTCATTTCAGATAAGTCATATATCATGAACACAACAAAACAGCGATGGCTTTTCCTCTAACTTGTTCGCAACATTCTTGTTGTCTTCCTCTGAGCAAAAATCCCACCTCAATCTCCTCCTCCCCACCCCCACCCCTGCTCTCTGCTACATGTTGATTTTATCAATAATGTCAACATCTTTAATTGCCCAGATCAACATCCTCAATTCTATATAGATATGGAATCACCATAACCTATCCCGATCGAGCTTAAGCAGCACTAGTAGCAGTGTTGCTCGTGCTCCCAAGTTGAAGCCAGTCTGTGAACACTTGTAGAGTGTTCATGTCTGCTCTGTAGTGCTTCTGCGTGAACTCCAGAAGCATAGCCCATGTGAAGTCCGGGTAGACCCGTGGGCACGATCCGCCCACCAGCTCGCTCGGCGGGCTCACCACCTTGTCCTTCCTCGGACACAGGAAGAAGGCCAAGGATTTCCTCGGCGTGTCTCTGTTCACCACGGCCCGGTGCAAGCAACTCTTGTATCTTCCATTGGAAAGAGCCTGAATCAAACAAAAAGGACTCGCAATTAGACGATGTACATGCGCTTCGAATGAATATCTAGTCATGTTGGATTGTACTTAATCATTACCATGAATGTGTCGCCGATGTTGACGACAAAGGCGTTGAAATTAGGGGATATGGAGCGCCACTGGTTGTCGAGGAACACTTGGAGACCGCCGACTTGGTCTTGGTGAAGTATTGTCAAGGATGTGGGATCACAATGAGGTCCGGTCCCCAGGGTCTGCTCTGGTTTCTGGCACGGCGGGTAGTAGTTTAGCCTCATTATCGAGTCGTTGTCTTGGAAAAACTCCCGGAAACGGGCCCCTCCGGTGCCGAGGCTCATACCCAACAGCTCCATGATCCCGAGCGAAAGCTTGTTCATCGCCTCGCAATACTCTTGGTACACTTGTCTGCATGTACAACAAGTTAAGCATGATTTACAGATCTTATATGTGTGTGTTATATATGTGTGTGTTTATGGGGTACTCAACATACCCGAATTGGTCGAAATCTGGGCCCATTTTGGTCACGAGGTAATCGTGGACGAGATTGGGGGAATCCTGATCGGCGGAGTGGCGGAAAGAGAGAGTCTCCTTCCAGGGGAGCTTGGAGGAGAACCTGCCGGTGAAGCTGCTGGCGTAGCCGCAGTGCTCTCCGGCTTTCCTCAGAGCTCTCTCCTTCTCGGGCAGAGGGAGCTCGAAGAAGCAGTCCATATACCGGTGAGCGTCGGAGATGAGCTCCGCATTGACGCCGTGGTTGGCGACGAGGAAGAAGCCGTGTTCCCGGCAGGCCTCGCCGACGAGCCTGGAGGCTTCCTCGATGGCGGCGAGGTCGCCGGAGAGGAAGCCTCCGAGGTTAATGAGCGGGACGTCGAGCTCCGGCGCATCGGCCGAGGGCCGCTCGTGGTCGGGCCATATGAACTGCTCCGGGATGGTGGTCTCGTGCTTGAGCACGGAAGCGTCGAAAACGAATGGCTTGGCGTCGGTTTTGTCGTGGATTGCCATTTGTATTTGAGAAATTGAGATCAGTGGATTCGGAATAGAAAAAGGAGAGAGCGAAGATTTAAGATGAAGGAAAGGACAAGGCCGCTCATTGGGAGATCACTGGACAAATATTGGAATCTTATAGCTTGCTTTGCTCCACATTTTTTTGCAGCCAAGGACACAGCTCTCTTCTATTTACATAGTTGTTTTGCCTTTTGTTTCTATTGACAGGAAAGCATCCATTTCCCAAGGGATTTGGAATCTTGTTAGTCGGAGAAATGCTAAGCTCACCCGTTGGTTCTGCCAAACGTACTCACCTTCACAAAACTCCAATACAAAGAATAAGAATGAAGCCCAAAACTCTAGCATCAAAAGCCCACTACCAATTGAACTCATAAGATCGTTTCCAATATAATTAGCCCGGTAGATTTAATGGTAGGCAAGGTTTCTAAGAAACATAAGGCGTCGGTCGAACGGTTAGGATCTTCGGAGATTAATCACATTTGTATTATATTTTTTATTTTTTCTGCTCTTAACAATTACATTCATATCTTTAAATGAAAAAGAAGTTCAAGTAAACAATGTTTTTTTAACGCAATGTGGAACTTTTATTTATACGAAAATCAAATTACACATGGGCAAATATTAATAAAAACGACATAACGGGCGGAAAATCAAAAGGGTGAGCCAGTGTCCTAAATCGTAGGTGTGGGAAGGTCAACCCTGTAATAGAGTACCCGGTTATACCAGGGAAAATTGAAAGGAGACAAACTCCTATTCTAGAGAGATACTAGGAGGTTTCACCTCATCTCCTTACTCGACTTGACGCATGTGCATACAGATAATATATAAGTTGTATGGGTACTCAGGAAGAAATCCAAGAAATAAAGGAGGGAGTATGGGTTTAGGGTTGTACCAAACATAGCAGGACAGAATGTGCGTCCCCACACACACTACATTGCTCAACAGGTCAATCATTTTCCTTGGCGAGGCTATTGCGCAGCTTCCGCCTCTTCTTGTTCTAAGACAGTTTGTATCTCGGTCATCATATTGGGGATCCAATCTCACAGTAGCCCATTCCGATCTCCTTTCATCGTGTCTGGACTAGTTGTCGTTGCACTCCCTCCATGTGGGGCCTTAGTTGCGACCCATTTCGACAACAACCTCACGGTTCTCCACTTTATTTTTTTGACCAGATCTTGTTTGGACGGTGATCCTAAGCCCACGTTCACGACTGGTGACCGACCTTTGGTCGTGCCAGTCCTTATGGGTGTAACAATGTTTTTTTAGTATGGGGCAGATCGTGGAAATCAAGGGTAGGGGAAGATCCTGGTGTTAGTCTTAGTGCCCGTAGTTCAATCCTAAATGTCTAAATGTATATATCATCGTTAGCAATAAAATTAAAGCGGCTTTATATTACTTATGTGTTGGAGTAATATATCGATGTGTGCTCTGATCTATGCCCACCATGCAAATAGAACCATAGATCGAGATAGATCACACTCGATGGGTCCCTAGTCAACAAAGCTTCACTAGAAGTGACTAATATGAAAGATGGCTCTTTATGGCTTATGTTCTGTTAGTCATGTGAATGGTATTCCGGAGTCTGATCATAGATATCATGTGGGACATGATATTGGACGACCCAACATGAATATGTGTCATAGATCAAGTCATGAACATATTCATTGTCCTAGCATGTCATGTATCCTTAGACCAAGGAGTCTTTGTGATCGCTATGCAGTAAACAACTGAGTTTGACCTGAGCCTAACGTTGTCCGTAACAGGGCTTCCCTAACGACCAGGATTGGCTTGGGGATGGATTGCATGAGTGACACGAAAGACGGCTAAGGGATTTATCCCTTATACTATAGTATGGGAAAGATATCGGTTCTCGGCCGCTTCATCGAGAGTGACTGAAAGAAAAGCATGGCCATTCACATGATACTGGGTATCATATATATTGAATCATCTCACATATCAAGGAACAGTGATTGAGAATAATAAGGATGACGGCTCTATGTCTCATCTCAATCAAGATATCGAAGATAAAAGGATAATGACAAGGACGATGGAAAGGTTAGAATCGACAGGGTCGATTCGTTATGAAGTGTCAAGAAATACTAATGTCTCGTTAGTTGCCACTTAAATAGGATCAAGTAAAATGGGATTTTTCGTTGATCTATTGACATGCATAAACCTAAGAGTCACACCGGAGGTTGAAACTCATTGACACATTTATGGAGAATGGCCAAAAGGGAGTTGTCTCAGGACATGACCAAAACTGGGTCTTGGGTCATGTGCCCGTAAGTGAATAGGACATTACGGATCGAGACAAGGCTTGGAGTCTTGGGATTGATCACGTCGGATAATGTTGGACATTTCTGGTATGGAAGGCTTGGTGCCGATGAGCGCATCACGGGACCTCGTTGGGAATGGCCACGGGTCATGTCCCAAGATGCCCATGAGAGGCCCATGCAACCAAGGCCCATTGAACTAATTAATTAAGTCTTGATTAATTAGTACTAAGTAAGGAAGACAAGGATTAAGGTGTTGGTGATTCACCACCTAACCCAATTTTGTCTAGCCATACTTTGTCCTATTTACACCTTACTTGACACCATATTTGTTCCATGCCTTTAGTTGGACAAGTATGGGGTTTATTATGTTTAAGTCATCTTTTTTCAACATAACAAACACAAGACAAGAATACAAAACACAACTTCTCTCCCTCTCTCCCCACAATTTCGGGTTTGGCAAGCTCTCACCTCCATTTTTGTGCTTGAGTCCTCAAAGAGAAGAATTATGTGGCTTTGATTCCCATGTGGATACGTAGGCGTCTAGGAGACTCAAGCCAATCATTCGTTAACCGGTGTTCTTGTTTTGGTAAAAAATAGTGCTAAATTTCTCTTGTGAATCAATTCTTTGTTAGTTGTTTCATGGTTTTAATCGTCTCTTGGTTTTCATTGATTTTCCACAGCGAGTTGGTTCATCTCCAACCCTACCTCGAGACCCAACAGTGGTATCATAGCCGTGCTACCTTCGGGATTCACAAGACGGTGTTCAAAGTTTCGGTTTTGCTTGAAAGTTTCGTTTTTGGCATGTTGTTTTGCTAAATTGTTTGATAACATGTTTTAAATTCTTGTTTATGGATTTCATGCATGTAAAATGAATTTTTTAAAATTATTTCAAATCTGGAAATTTTGAAAAAAAAATTGATTTTTCGGGTCTCGGGAACGGGACTCTCGGGGAGCCGAAACCGGGACCGAACGGGGCTCCGTTGGACGGAGCTAGGCCAAGAATGATCATTGGATGGTTGATATGCCAAGGCTAAACCGTTTTTTTTAGTTATGAAGAGTTTGGAACCGTCATGACGAACTCGAAGATCAAATGTTCAAAAGTTTCATTTTTAACGGTTTCGATAAACCGAGCATCAAAAAAATTCGAAACTTGGCTATTAAATAAAACTGGAAAATCACATGATTGTTTGATAGCAAGATGTGTGATGTAATGTTGGCATGGTGTACATAATAGCCCCGAGCTCGATTTAATTATTTATCGCTTTTCACGGCCTGCGAGCCGTTAGAGTTAGCGTGTAATTCTTCTTTCAAGGTGTGGTCGTCGAACCACTTGTTTGTAATATTTATTTATTCCCGACCTGCGAGTCGTGTATTAAATTGTAATTTTTTGCTCAAGACGAAGAAATGGCGAAAAGGTCATTTGGTGGCTTTTCTGGTGTTAACATCGGCTTCATGTAAATTGTAATTTTTGGTAGTCTTCCGTTACAATCTGAAAAAAGTTCAACCAACTCGCGCTTCATGAAAACCATAGTCAAACAACTGGTATTTTCTTGAGTAATCCCTTTAAAAAATTAGTAACGGTTAAGTCTTTAAAATGTTTAATAAGATTTAACTGCTTATTAATATTCTTATTTAAAACTTTTATCTTTCCTTCTTTTTTTTCTAATTAGAAATAGAACCAATAAGTAATTGTTTAATATGATTCAACTACGTATTAGGTCTACGATGATTTTGTATTTTGTATTTTATTTTTTAATTGTTTTGTATTTATATTTTTTAATTTTTATAATTCTAATTAGTTTAGAAAAATATATTGTTATTCAAGGTATTGTCAAAAGTTAGAGACTATCAATTTAAGTTTCGAGTTTCATTCTCTACAGAATTTAAATTTGTTTTTTGAAATTTTGATACTTTATTTTTGAAAAAATCTAAAAATACTCATCTAGTTTCTTTTTCGGTTTCCTAGTTGTTTCCCCTAAATATTTTTAACGGTTACGTATTACTATTGAAAAATTTGGTGCCCCCTCACTAAAAATGCTGGATCCGCCACTGAAGAGACAGGTAACTATTGTTTCTGTTCAGAACTTGAAATCGCCAATAACTTTCAATGGAACCGAAAGGACTAATTAAAGCTAAAGAGGTATCAGATTTCATGTCATCATGTACTCTCCCGTACGACCATGTTTGGAGCTATTCCATTGCTACCAAATATTTTAGAAAAGAGAGTGCACTCTACTTAAACAAGCTTACGCATAAAATCCGAAATTGTTAGAGCATCCACAATGATCTATTTCCGGCCAATTCAATTAGTTTTTAGAAAATTAGTGGGACTTTGATTTTGAAGTATGAGCCTAAATTTGTTTGTTCACGATGAGATTAAACCAATTTGGTCTATTACAGATCAAATTAAGTAAAAATAGGTTTAGCAATAATGTAAATAAAACAATTGGAAGGAATTATTTTTTATTCTCGGAAACAAGCAGCGAAAAGTATAATGACGTGCCGAGAAACCAAACGGCACAACACCGAACAAGCCCTACCAAATGACAATTTAAAGGGAGTCGAATCCGTTGTCAGGCGCCATTTCGGGCATTCCCGAACTATCGACCACCACTTATGCTTAGTGAAGGGGTGGCCGACATTATGTTCATACGATCGATTCACCTCCAGCAGCACCTCAGCTTCGGTGGCGGCTGGACCGAGAGCATGGCGTGCCTCCAAGAACGTCGCCTTGAATGCCCTCACCCGTATGTTGGTCTTCTGTCAATGGTCTTTCAGTTGCTTCTCGATCCGAGGATACGGAACAACGTGTATGGTTTTCCAGTCATGATTGAGCGACGCCAAAACCCTCGTGTCACGTCTGCGTGGACCATCCAAGCGACAACAAGACGTCTCTCTTCTTCATCCTCCAATGTTGGAGCCATGGTTTATTCTATTGGAGAAAGTGGTGGTTGCCGAAACTGCACAAGAAAAAAGAGAAGAAGGTGGAGAAAGGGTTGATGCCGAAATGTCTGAATTGAATCATTGTTGTTGTGGTGCTTTATATAGGGAGATTCGGATAGGGTTAAAGAAGAGGTAGAATTGGTCAAATTTATGAAGGAAGAATCTGTGCACTTAATGAGGTGGCGGATTCGGCTAGTGTTAAAGATTTTTGATGAAATCGTTCATGCATATCCCTTGACAGATTTGTCCTTTTCTATACATATTACAACAAATTACATATCAAGTGAAGTTAAAATTGTTTCGAACTTTTCGGGTTGGTTGTCGAGTACAAAATCAAACAAACAATGTTCCAAACACAGTACAATGATAACAAACAAGCAAACATGAAAGCGATCTAGTTGTGGTTCATAACTTGAAACATATCGAAGATAAAAGTTTCGTGTGGCCTTCTCAAGAGGGGTCTAGTCGGAAGTGTAAAGAGCAACGACTTTAGTGTGCATAGCCAATGAGTTGTGGCACTTCATCAGCGGGCTTTTGTGAGTTCGAACCTACCACGTTGGAGGGATTCTCTCTCGATCCTATAGAGTGATAGTGGTGGACCCATATCACTTTGTGAAACGCCAATTTTGTTCTCAGAATCAATTTTGTAGGTAAATTTCTTGTGGAATAAATTGGAAAGGATGATGAAATATGGATTGGTTTGATTTCGTTTTATAGATGACACATTGGGGGAGGAAGAGTTGTGTCGTGGGCCATGGACAATTCGGCTTCCTAGATGCATTGGGAAGGTGCATGGTCCATGTAACGAAAAAAATATATAATGTTGCACGAAAAATAAAAGTCCTCGACATAAAGATAATCGTAACAAAAATGCAACAAAACATATCCTATAGGAAACAACACGAAAAACTTTAGTACAATGAAATTGAATAGCAATAAAAATACACTAAATGTACGCGTTGTCGGGATCAATACCGGCCTCTGGCCTGAAGATAATCCATGTGTTCAATAAGATCTGGTAGGAGCTGCAGGTGGAAAGCTCGATCCTTGAGACGTCTTTTGTGGGTTAGTTAAACATCGTAACCAGGTAATGGCATTCGGCGGATTGGGTAAGATGGGTAATGGCATTCGGTGGATGGGTAAGATTGGTTCATCGGAAATTGGCTATGATAATCCACGTCCACATTATAGTAGCCTATTTACGATCGTCGCAACTTCGACCCGACCTACTAATGATATGAAACTGAGCTTGAAGAACCTCGAATAGCCCCCCCCCCCACATCCTTTCTTGTGGCCTCCTGTTTCTTGGACATGGTTCGTGACTTATGGTTCCGAGATGGACTTCATAACTGTTTCCCACGGTGGATAAATTATGTATGTTATGTAGTAAGGAGTGTTGTAATACGTATCGTTGACGTGAAACACGACCTCGAGATTTTCTCCTCGTTGTACGTGAGAAAATAGTGATGATTGGTTCAACACATTAATGTTGTTCGACCCCGACATACCAAAGTATGCGTGTTAAAACCAAGTTTCGGGGCCCGGCACAACTTTAAGCATGACTGTTGGTCCAAGAGAGGTTTTGGATAATTCTTCTATGCACAATGTATACAATCGACATTGTTGATACATCCTGGGAAACCACGCGTTTTGTTCACACGAGTAAGGTAAGCAATATCATTACTATTGGAGTTCCTCATATAGGTATTGCCGAAGAAGCGACAAAGAAGCGACCATACTGTGGGTGCTCTAAGTGTCTTCACGTGTTGATATTGTCGTCTCCCATTGAAAAACATAAAAATAAATGGTTATTTGCGAATATTAAAGTTACATTTACTTGTTTTATTTTAGTTGTGGAAGACTGAAACCATAGTATTACAAATTTAGAATCCTGTTTTACTCATTCACAAGGAAATACTAAAGCTATTAACCAACAAAATAGCTTGTCGAATATATTGAATAGCTGAATGCGTTAATTTGGGCGGGCAAATGTCTAAGTAGTAACATTCATTGCTGGGAATGTTCAGAAAATCATGAGTTGAAGATTCAGAAATAGGCAAGTGATTAGTAGGAAATAGCATGATGAGGTTTGGTATAAACAAGAAGGTGGTCACTTGAAATAGACAAGTGCAATTAATATAAATCTGAGGTTTCTACTAGTGGAAAAAGGGAAAATCATAAGAACTAGGACAATTCACATAGAGTTCAATTCATCTATGATAATGATCATCCCACTACAACGATGGACGGTTTGTTTTCTTTTTCCCTTAATGTACTATCATTCGGTAGTGGGTCCGTCTCAAGTTTCGGAGCTTTGTGTAAAAATAGGCACAATCGGCAGTCTCGATTGATTTCAATTTCAGATTGATTTGAAGGGAAAAGGAGTATTGGTTTTATTGACGCGGCATGAAAAAAGATGTGCGGAACAAGCGAAAAAAAATGTGTCAATTGAGAAGTTCAAATTGACCTGCTTTTTTTTTAGCGGAAGGTGCAAATTTCGTTAATCTGCGTTTGTAATAACAAGACAGTGCATCAGAAACTCTCTGACCACGAAGAACAGACATATAGCATTTAAGAATGTTCGTTATTCTTTTCACAATGGAATCGTCCTCGACGGTATTGGTATTCTGATGCCCCTTGGGCAATGGCAGAAGATGGTGATGGGGAACGGGGTACCAGAGATCCCGAGAGACCTCGACGGTAATAGTAATGGTGGGAGGCAAAGCATCGTGTGTGGACCCCTCCCAGGGTCAGTCCCCGATGCTCCCCTCCCTAGGGAAATCCTCGATACCCTGTTCAATAGTGAACGAGTCTGCACAAACAAACTTGACGGCGGCGGCTGCAGGGACGTCGACAAATTCAGGCGGCTTGAAGAATGGGTGTACATAGATAAACACATAAATAGATGTAGAAGAGACAGACATGCTAAAGAATTTGTAGACTGATATGAAGAGAAACATGTACTACACCTTCTATACATAAGGGCCTCAGCCTCTGTATCCTTTGCCTAGAGCCGGCTTTGCTCTTTTCCGATGATGGCTAGAAAATATGCCTCTCCTGTTGGGTTTTGCTCTTTTCCGAGTCTCAATATACAAGGGACATGAATGTTGAAGGATTTGTATGTCAGATTATGTATTATTGTGAATCTATTGTCTTTGTATTATTATCAAAGAGATATAAGTAGGATACAAAGTGGTTATGAATAACTGAACAATAACTGACATATGAAGACAACATTAATTGACAATGACTACTAATATGTAACTGCTAATACTCCCCCGCAGTCGAAGCGGGAGAAAGACGAACGCTTTGACTGAAGCGACTGAGTTGTAGACAAGGCTTCTTGAGCTTAGTTCATGCCTCGTAGGCAGAGGATCCGATTTTCGGATTGGACAACGGGACTCGTAGTCCATTCTTCGGCGGTGTCATGTCGTCGACATGCAGGATGAGCGAGCAATCGATCTCTTGGGGCATTGTTGAATGACGAACACATTTGAGGAGATTTTGAAAACAATCATAGTGCTTGTTGCGAAGCGGCATCATATTGATGCATCCATAAAGAGGCGGGAGTGCAGGAGAACAATGTAAGGTGGTGGTGGTTGGACACGGTTTAATACAACCATGGTGCAAACTTAGTAGCAAGAAATTAAAACATAACAAAATAAAAAAATTGAAAAAAATGAAGGAACCACATGTACTCAGGCTCTTGGGCTCTGATATCATGTCAGATTATGTATTATTGTGAATCTCTTGTCTTTGTATTATTATCAAAGAGATATAAATAATTATAAAAAAAACAAAGAGATATAAATAGGACACAAAGTAGTTATGAATAACTGTATAATAACGGACATATGAAGACAACATTAACTGGCAATACCTACTAATATGTAACTGCTAATATTACAAACTTAAATACACATATGCATATGTACGAGAGATTCTATCAGTGTATTAGAGAAATGCATGATAAATTTTTTTACACTGTTTAAGATGTAAATATTCATTCTCGAACAAATCTATTTAAGGATTTTATCATTCATAAACCGTTATTGTCTAAAACACAGGACCATTCTCTATGTCAAAATATTTCATTGATCATGTAATACATTTTTTTTTATCAACGAAGGCATATTAGAAAACCCTCCTCTGAAGTAGAACAAGGTTACAAAAAAACACACCCCACCCGACCTGTCTACAGATTGAGAGGATGAAGATCAGTGGAAAACAAACACAGTAAGGAGTTAAAATCTAATCAAAAGATCGTGTAATACATTGGTTAGAAATGAATGGCTACAAATGTTGAGCACGTGTTATCAAGTTTATATGACAATCACAGCAGAAACATGCTGATATTTTCAAAAGCAAGGTGGCATAACTGATATTTTATGAGTCAAAGAATCAAATTATAAAAAAAAACATGCATGATAATTAAAATAACTCCAATAACTGAGTATAGACAACACAACAATTATCATCCAGCCACTAAAAAGAAAAAAATATTATATTATATGATAAAAAGATAATAACATAAAAATACGTGTACATAGTATTATCTTCATATTAAAACAGGTTGTGTCCTATATATCTTTCAGATTTTGAATTATATGTTTTGGTCATTAACTCAGTGTAACTTTTAGTGTGGCATTTTTTTTATATAGATTTTAGCCAGTAACCCTTAAAAATTTGATGTTAAAAGATTATTAAAATCTTGAGAGTTTTGAGGTAGATAATTTTTTTCATTTTAAAAATGAACTACACGAAATAAGTAATAATGGTCTTGAGAAAGAAAGACAACGAGTTGTTCGGATGGGTTTATATGTATCGTTTGAGTTCAATGGTTGAAAAATCCGGGTTTTATCCTTGCTTAATCTGTATGTTCTATGGTAGGAAAGTCAGGGGTATAGACCTAGTTTACTGTTCTAATCCTAATGTTTGTAAAATTTGAATATTAAAGCCTTTTCCAGTATATTCTCCCTTTATTGGGATTGTTTTGAGTTGACCTTTCATGGTCTGTTCGGGTTTGTTAATGTTATTGGTTGTTGGTTTGATATTTTGAACGGATCGAGTTTAGTTGTTTGAGGTGTCTGTAACATACTCCTGTATGTTATTAGATACGTACTTTTATGCAAATATAATGACATTGAATTTTTGTTTTCAGTTTCTGTATTACACTAAATCAAATGACATGTTCTTATGGTTGTTTATGCAGGAACTAACTGTAGTGACTGTTTTGCAAAAAGAAGCTTAGGTTGGGCAATCAGTTTAAGTTTTAGGATACAAAAATCTACAGTTTAGAGTATTTTTAGTCATGGGTCGATAGTTGGCTGAAATAAAAAGTATGAGAGAAAATTTATTAAAATATTATTATCAATCAACGATGTATTCTGTTGATGGTTAGCTACCCCCGGCGTTAATTGTCGGATGATACAATATTGTGAAGAAAAAAACTTGTTTTTTTCGGCTTCTCTCTTTGATCTTTGTGGTTGTAGAAAAAACCAACCGACTGATAGGATTATTTTAATATATTTAATACTCATTTGAGTAAACAATCTTGCTAAAAGACGGAAGATGCTCTTGAAATGATTAAGGTAGCTAGTACTGTAATTAGTGTCATACTAGACAGGAAATAACAACAGCTAGAAGAGTGTAAAGAAAAAAAAGAGAGAAACGTGTGGTGGAGCTTTATCTTGAATGAAGTTTCACTGGTTTTCCTCTCAACATTATCACCAACTCTAAAGGTTGGGTAATGATTCTTGTTAGTATTAGAGTGATTGATGATGGTGGGTCTTTGGCTGTTGGTGGAATGAGATATAAGATAGTAGAGAGTAGAAATGGGGAACAAAGACAATCCTGTAAGGATTCTTGCCTGGGAAAAGGATGGATCATACCCCAAGTGTGCCCTCTTATCTTTGGCAAAACCTTACTGTTTTGAACCCCAACCCAAAATTCCCATCAATCCATCCATCACCCTCCTCTATTATGCATCCTCTTTTGGTTTTGGGTTGTCACTTCCTGTCTCTCAAATAACCAATCATACCATTAGTGCACACAAAACCTAGGTGATGTAGCTTGCCTTGTAATGTACCCATATCTCTCCAACCCACCAATACACGTGTGTTTCTTTCTTCAATGGAAGCACCAGGTTGACATTCTGAGATAGTTTTGGCCCTCTCCTGTCCCTCACCACCACTAAGTTTCTTCCCTCGCATTCTTTATGTGGGTCTCCCAACACTACTCGCTTTTGTCTCTCCATGGTCTTGTCATTCTTCAATGTGGCATCACTGTGAGGATAGTTCTTAACACTTCTACAAGGAGCTAATGGGTCACCAAGATCACAAGGCCACATGTGATAGAACTAAGAGCAATACTTTGTGTACCCAATGGCATATCTTCAGTGGTGTGATTTGAGAATGGTCACATTCTAAGGCTATCTATAATGATGTTGGTTGACCGTCTAATCGAGACAAAAAGTTGTTTTTCTGCGTCGATTTATCTAATCTGAATCTCGTGTGTAGTCTATTCAGGAAGTCCACTTTAGACCGTCTACGAATCTGAAAACTCACAGGCCTATCGAATCGACAAAAACGGTGTTGACCATACGAATGGTAGAGCGACACGTGATGATGTTTCGGGACGTAGAAGCACAACAGGCACGGTGAATCTGCCACGTTGCCTGGTCAACAGATTTTTTTTTGATAAGCCCGAAAATTTATTAATGAGACCGGTTCTAAAAAAATGAACTGGAATGCCCTGATTCAAGAAGAAGCATGGTAAAAGACAACGATTACAAATAAGCTCCAGCAAGGGGAGCCAAAAGGCCAAACCTTTTCTTAAAAACGAAGCAAGGAACAAAAAACAGAAAAAGTAACCCCATCAATCCTCTCCTCCTGATATTAGAGACTAGTCGTCGCATCTTTCTTTTTGGAAGCCAAACACGGAGTGTAGTCCATGCGTCTGTTCCATGAGACGAAGCTGCAACTAGAGTTTTCCCAGTTCGGCCTTGCTCAACCTGTTTCCCAATATCAACGGGACGAACATATCTTTCTCGATCCAAAGAGCGATACCTTGGTTTACATTGAACGGTATAAAAATCCGAAGGTGTTTGGGCGGCCGACACACTCGTTTCGGCTTGAGTAGGACCTTCTTCCAGGGACTACCCTCCACAGGATCACCAATCTCTCCCAGAGCATCCTTTGAGCTACCCTTACCCTGACTCGGGTCTCTAAACGCCTTAATCGGGGTAGCCTGTAACGGATCAATGGTTGGTTGACCCGCAACCACACCATAAATTATGGTGATACCAACACGGAGTCAACTTCCGGATCATGCATCACCAATACCTGTTGTGAAGTCACGACCTTGGGATTAGAGTGTGAAGCAGGGCCTTGAAACAAAAGGGCCGATGGAATGGGCTGGCAATTAGGTACCAGTCCTTGTGTCGGTCCAGTACCCACATCCACGACGGGCTGCACTTGCTCGACCCCAACCCCACACACCGAGTCATCGGCTTCACCTGTTTCAACTTCCCCACGCAACTCAACCTCTGGAGATCTGATCGTATCCAAATTAGAAGAATCCAACTACGAAACAGAAGAAATCCCATGAAACTCGTGATCACATAACACAACCATATCCATCGGAGAAACATCAACGCTCTGAGGGACAGACTCTGGTGAAGCACCGGTGAGAGCTTTAATCGCTCCACCAATAACCTACAACAGCTCTGGAACAGATGCCTCAACCACGGCGAGCTCCTGACTACACTGTTTTTCATCTTCGGAACCAACCAGCCGCGCCGAGGAGGTCACTAGAGCAAGAAACGACATGCTCTGTTTTCCATCCACTCGATGATCGTATGTGAATGCGATAAGAAAAACGAACCCCGTTCTATTTTAACCCATTAAAAGTATCAATCACCTGAGCTATTGCATCCGACGATTTAAATTCAACAAGCCCAAAACACGAACCTCTACGATTTGGTCGTTTGAGAACTGTAGCCGAAACTATCTCACCAAACACTCCAAAAGAACTTGCAACCCAATCGACAATTGTGTCATATGAAAGATAGCATATGAATACCTTCGTGGTCGATAACCTTCCCACGTGATGTACTTGTCTCAAATATGAAATCAGAGCAACACCTGGACGAACCTGACCCACGATAGAGGGAGGATCCCGTGTGCTCGCCACCTGCAAGTCCCTCTTCTGTACTGGACGCCTCCTTTTCCGTCTGGGTCGACGATCCGATTAAGTTAACTTCGATTTGATCGGGCATGGTCAATAGATTTGTTTGACCCAGTGAAAAATAAAATATATTTTTTGTGGAAATTATACCTATAAATATAATGCATCCCCTCACAACTAATCCCACAAATGTGTCTCTCAACTCTTTCCTGAAGCCCTCCTCCCTCTCTCCTCTCCTTCTTTCTTTATATCATATTGTGGTTATGGATTTATCGAGTAGTGACGAGTACGATATCGGTGAAATGGACTATGCAATGTTACAAGCAACTATCCGAGAAGCCGAGCAACAGATACTGGAGTCTCTACGACCACAAGTTAGGGAGGCCGAGGCAAGAATGAAGAACCCCGTCCGGGAGAAGAAGAAAAGGCAAGTCGTCTACAAAGACCGAGAAGCTGCTCATGACCGGCTAATGGCCGATTACTTTGCTGATACCCCGATGTATGATGAGTACAAATTTTGGCGGCGATTTATAATGGCGAAATCGGTTTTCATGAAAATCGTATACGGGGTGTCCGAGTACGACCCGTATTTCCTCCAAAGAGAAGATTGTCGTGCCCGTCCTGGTTTCTCACCCATCCAAAAGTGTACAGAAGCTATACGCATGTTGTGTTACGGTTCATCGACCGATAGTCTGGACTAGTATTTGAAGATGGGTGAGACAACTACCCTCGAGTGCATGCGCCGCTTTTGCTACGCCATAATCAACGTATTTGGTGAAACCTACCTTTGGAATCCCAACGGTAATGACATTGCTTACATTACATGTATCAATGAAACCCGTGGTTTTCAAGGTTGTATCGGCGGCCTCGATTGTATGCATTGGGCGTGGAG
Source organism: Erodium maritimum (assembly GCA_963921825.1). Taxonomy (NCBI): domain Eukaryota; kingdom Viridiplantae; phylum Streptophyta; class Magnoliopsida; order Geraniales; family Geraniaceae; genus Erodium; species Erodium maritimum. The sequence goes on from OY997590.1 coordinate 76,638,298, forward strand.
GAATTTTCCAAAAGCGAGCCAGGGGTGTATGAGCGGGGCGATCATTCTGACCGACGGTGGTGCTTTAAGCAATTGCAGGGCCGGATACTTGGATTTGGCACGGTTACTTTGGTATGGCAGGTTCGAACAACGACATCAATGTGCTGAACCAAAATTCGTCAACCACCAAAGTTCCTTCCCAAACCGAATCCATGAAACCTTTGTGGATCGACATCGAGGAGAGGCGGTTAATTGTGGCGTGGATGCTTCACGGGAGTGATCGTAGAGAGTATTGGCGCGATCTCTACTCGGATTGGCAAAGCATGACAACCGAACCTTACCCTCGGGCCGAGAAGCAGCTCAAAGATCACTGGCATAAGAACAACCTCTGGGTGTTGCGATTCAAGGTTGCGTTCTTGCACACCCGAGTGGAGCTCGGCCCAACCGCCACCGATGCCGAAGTGCTCCTCGAGGCCAACCGGGTTTATGCCCGTAATGTCGTCGTTCCATTCAACAAGCATGAATGGTAGGCGACTATACGGGAATGCACGAAATGTCGTCGGGTGCAAGGTTTTCCGAACCTCTAGGGTTTTTCTCGGACGGTTTTCTAGGGGTTTGTCCGATAGGAGGTTCTTTTTGTACGTTGTAGGGTTTTGTGTTTGTCGGGTCAACGTTGTGCTCTCGTTCCCTTCGTACTGGACTTAAAATATGTTTTTATTTTACTATTCTATTGCATTTTTTATTTTAAATACTCTCGAAATAGATCGATTCGGTCTATTCACGTTGCAGCACCAGAAACGATAGACCCGCCTATAGGGTCGAATCGTACTTGCTTTTCTCTCTATTTTAACCGATTTAGACCGAAATTAAACCGACTCGGTCTAATCCCATTGTAGATAGTCTAACAACATATAAACCGACAGATTGAAGACCTCCAACCAGTTCTCTAATCTTTTTCTTGTAGATGACATGTCCCATTAATCCAGTCACTACTCACTACCAAAACAGTTGTTTCTATGGAACGGTCAGAGTCCCACGTCGAAATGATATGGATTTGTTTGGTTGTCGGTTGATAAATATCATGAACCTCTGTACTTACAACTTGTAACTGGTTTGAGTTTGATACTAGATCTCTGTTCGTCTCATCCTAGCTAAGCCTTGTTCCTTGATTTGATCCATGGGAGATGATTGTGCTCCCACACTATCTGGTCGGCTCCTACCATTGGTCTATCCAAATGGTGGTAAAGTGGTGCACCAATGGCAGCCCAAGTAAGTTGGGTTCATCAAAGCAGTTCATCTGTCAACAACATTCATTCCAGGACAGGGTACATCACTTACCAAACACCTTCGTTACTCTATGATAAGGTTACATAGAGCAGCAAAAGTAAGCAAGTATTCAAAGTTCTATTGGGCAAGGCAAGGGCATGCTTTGAGTTAGAAGGTTCTAGTTGGATGAAGATAATCAAATTACACAAAAAACGACAAATATGTTCACTCAATAGATCTGTGCAGGTAAAGTCATCACCAAATTGGAGGACAATTTCATGTAGTAGTCGGCCCCACTAAGCAAATACCACTGACATTCTATGTCCCTCGGCCTCAAAGGTAACACAACATGTAATATTCTATGAGCATGTACAACAATAAGGTACTGGGTGAGTCTCAAGTTCTGAGTCCTTTGTGTTGACTGCACAAAATTGTAGGATTAAAGATTCAGTATAGTAGGTGTTTTGCAATGAGGCTCACAGTGAGTCCCTTACGCTGAGTCCCTTGTGCTGGCTGGATGCTGAGTTGTTAATTAATTGATATTTTTCTATTTTATTTAATTCTTTATCAGAAACCGTTTAAATTATATAAAATATAAACAAATGTGAAAAAAATAATTAATGACAATAAAAAAATAAAAAATAAATTTAACACTAATAAAAATAAGAAATAACAATACATGATGTAGTTTTTTACAAGTGGACAATACATAATACAGTTTTAACAATTAACGCTTGGACTAATCATATAAAATACATTATAGAAAGTGCAGTTCTCTCTCAACTAAACTTCTAAAAAACCCTAAAAGTACCTCAGCCGCCACTAGACGCAGTCTTCCACCGGCGACGACGACGGCCTCCGGCCAAGGCTGTCTCCGGTGGAGGTCTGCCCCCTCGCTTCCTTGCCTCTTCTTCTCCCCTCTCCTCTTCCCGCTCGCTCCCTCACCCTCTCAGTTCCTCCCTCCCTCCTCAAGCTCGTCGGAGTCGTCCCCGTGTTTGTCGGCGTCGTCTTGTGCTCACCGGCCTCGTCCAAGTGTAGATCCATTAGTGGCACACCTTTCTACGTCGTTTTGGAGGGGATTTGTGGTGGATTTGCAGCTGGGTTGCGTGGTGCTCGCTGGTCTGAGGCTCGTCTCGCTGTGGTTGCTGCTCGAACGTCGTCGGTGTGGTTCATGCTCACCTGCGTCGTGCCCTGTGGGACAGGGTCGACCTGTTGCTGATCTTTTCTCGTCCGATCTGCTAAAGCTCTGCTTTTGTGAGTGGTTGGCTTGGTGGTGTGGTGGTCGGCGGCTCCGCCGGAGTTCTGATCCGAAGATTGGCGGCGGGTGGTGGCCCGGGTCGGACCGACTACTCGGGTTATGAACGGGGTAGGGTTTGGTCCGGGTCAGTTGACTGGTGGGTTGGGTTGGGTCTGGCCCAGTTTGGTTTGGGCCTGTGTGGCATGTACCTATCTGGTCTGGGCTTGTGAGCAGGTCTAGCCTGTCTGGTATGGGCCTGACTGGTCTGGGCCTGCTTGGTCTAGGCCTGGTCTGGGTCTGCCCTTGTTTCTCGCCTGGTTCTCGCCGGACTCGAGGCTCGTTCTTGATAGAAATACCGGTCCTCCTCGTTGGACCTTCTCGGGGTTGTCCGTTTTAGGTTTTGGAGGGCTGAGACCGGGCTCCTTTGGACCCGTCTCCCTCGGACTCTTTGGTGGTGCGTCTTTCGGATCATTGGAGGTTGTTGGTTCTGGCTTTGATTGTGGGACGCGTTTCTTCATCATCTCGGGAGGAGATCATTGCGGAGCTGTTCTTCCTACTTTTGGTGGTTTGTCTGCTTGCCTGGTGTTTCGCTCCAAATCCGGTCGTGGGACGCGCTTCTTCAGCCTCCTGGGTGAGGATCGTCGTGGGTCTAAGTGTTGCATCGTAGTACTTACACTGATATATCCTTCTCTGCAGCTTAAGTTTTGTATCCTCGCTTTACCCTCTATCGTTTTCGGTTTGATATGCATCTGCTCCCTTCCACTTTGTGGCTAGGTCTCGCCGGTTTAAGGTGTTGGACGCCGTTGAGGTTTTAGGCCTTTGTGCCTTTCAGTTGTTTTCTTACTCGATTCGTTTTAAGGGGTTTATGTGTTCCAATGGGTTTTCCCATCTGGATTGTCTTTATCGCTTGCGGTGTTGATCGTCGATGTGTTAGTTCTCGTCTTCCAGTCTTTGTGATTGGATGATGATGCTAATGAGACAGGTGCTTTACTAGCTTAGGTTGTTTGTTTTTTGTTATACTTCAGTATCTCTTGCGCTTATTGGTTGGCAAATCAGGGTTAAAGACCTTTCCTTTTTTGGAGCGCTTCATGGCTGTAAAATTCGGGTGTTAGGACCTTTTACTTTTTTGGTTGCTCGCTTCTGGGTCTGCGCACCCTTCTTTACTTATGGGTCTGCGAACCCTTTCTTAGCCTCTGGGTCTGTGTGCCCTTATTAGCTTTCGGGTCTGTGTACCCTTGTTTTTCTCCTAGGTATGCGTGCCCTCTCTTTCCTTTGGGGTCTGTGTACCCGTTCTTTGCCTTTGGGTCTGTGTACCCTCTCTTGTCTGTGGTTGGTCTTCCCCGTTGTGGGACTGTTGGGTCGGTGTACTCTTTCTTTGACTGTAATAACCACTCCCGTTCAACGCCAGTCAAACCTGTGAAAAAAAGGAAAATTTAAAAAATTTGAGCAGACAATGAATTGAACCGGAATTGGACCTCGAGGGTCATACCGGACTTAAGTTGACCCCGTTATTGACCAAAGTGAGTTCCGGGGGACTCAGGGCAACTTTCTGAGCAATTTGGGAAATATTGACTTTTCGCTGGAAAAGTCAACCGAGCGACGTTTTGGTCCATTCGAGGACCGTTTTGGATCCGAAAAGCTTAGCCGTCGTCGCAGCGGTCTTAGTTGAGCCGTTTCCTTGTAGCCCGTCAAGTTTCGTAATTTCTTGGAAAAAGTGCCCGTTCGGGGCCCGAAACGTCCGTTTTTCGCGAAACTGATTGGAAAATATCAAGTAGATCTTTTCCAAAAGGTGTGTGACCCACCTTGACACTTGTCCACTTTGTGGTGGTGTTAGTTTTGGGGGGAAAAGGTGTGGAGGAGAGTGGTGGCCGAAATCAAGGGTTAAAAGAAGAAAAAAAATAGAATTTTAGTTAGTTGATTAAATTAGAAAAGAAGAGAGAGTTTAGAGAGAGAGAAGAAGAAGAAGAAGAAGAAGAAGAAGAAGAAGAAGAAGAAGAAGAAGAAGAAGAAGAAGAAGAAGAAGAAGAAGAAGGAGAAAGGGTTAGGGTTTGGAGGAGAATCAAGCCCTTGGATCGTCTTGAAGCGAAGAGCAATTGTCTTCCCCTCGTTCTCCTCTTGGGTAAGCACCGAACCGATCGTCATTTTGATAGTTTTCAAATGTTAGGGTTTGGGTGAAACTATTAGTTTAGGGTGGTTTTGGTGTTGGGGAAATTGTTGGAGACGTTTTAGAGGTGTTGGAGGTTTAATTGCATGTTTTCCGGTGACCGGAGGCTCGGGAGGAGCTCCGGCCACCGTGGGTGGTGGCCGGCCGGCCATGGGGTGGCTGGCCGGAGGTGGTACCAGCCACCACCATGGTGGTCGAACCCCCCTTGAGCCCTAGGAGCTCTCGGCCAAGTGGGTTGGTGGGGCCCACGTTCTCGGGTGCTCGGGTTTTATTGTTCGGGTGGTTTAAAACGTTCCCCGGACCTTTTATCCTTAATCGAATCGAAATTTGGAATTAAATTGGAGAAGTTGTAATTAACGGGTTTTGGAAACTTTAAACGTTAATTAATTGACTTAGAAGTCGGAATTCGATTCCGTCAAGTGCGTTGGGTTCCTTGAATTATTCTAAGACCGTAGAAACGAAAACGGAGGCTTTCGGAGCCCCGGAAGGCAATTAACAAAACCCGGGCAGATTCGCCATGTCGGGCGAATCGGGCCTTTACGGGTCCTTTATCGACAATGTCGAGTAATTGGGAAGTTTGGGAGTGATCGACATTGTCGGGGTTAAGTTTGGGCATCGAGTTAAATGGTTTTCGGCTTATTCCTGCGAGTTGTTTAGTGACTTTAAATTGTGTTCCTTTAGATCGTGTCACGGACCGAGGCAAGGGAAAGCTGGGTGAGTGACTGAGATCATCACCGGAGCTCGTGGTTGGCTTTTGGGAGAACACGCACGAGGTAGGGAAAAGTAGCCGGATCTCGGCCCTGACTAGGGAAGGTTAACAGTAGAATTGCATGTGACACCGGGGTGTCGTGGGTTGAGTAAGTTTATTTAAATATTAGAAATGCATGATACGGAATCGTAGCAATTATTAGAAAAGCATGATACGGGATTGTAGCGTTTAAGAGAAAAGCATGTGACACTTAGTAGTGTCGTAGGAACAGAGAACTTAGCGATAATTGAATTACTGGAGGCATATGACCATGCCCGGAGGTTGTTTGTGAACTTATCGATATTAGGAGTACTGGAGGCATATGATCATGCCCGGAGGTTGATTGAGAAACTGTTGATATTAGGACTGTTGGAGGCTTGGGTTAAGCCGGAGGTTGATTGTTTATTTTGGCGTCTTGGGTGGCCTTGAGAGCCCGTGTATTATTATTGTTGAGTCTTGGGTGGCCATGAGAGCCCGTGTTATTATTCGTGTTTGGGTGGCCATGAGAGCCCGTACTTTACTGTTGGTGTTTTAGCTGGCTTACGAGTTAGAGTCTCGGTACGTTGCAAGCGTGTTTTATTGTTGAGTTTTGGGTGGCCATGAGTGCCCGTGGGGTTGTTGAACCCGTGTCTTTACTTTTGGTGTTTTGGGTGGCCTTGAGAGCCCGTGTACTAAGGTTGGTGTCTTTGGCTGGCCTGACCGAGTTAGAGTTTCGGGGGGGTTGCAAGCTTTCTTTAGCTGGCTTACGAGTTAGAGTCTCGGTAAGTTGCAAGCGTGTTTTATGGTTGGTGTCTTGGGAGGCCGTGAGTGCTTGTGGGGCTGTTGAGTCCGTGTCTTACTGTCGGTGTGTCTTGGGAGGCCGTGAGTGTCTGTGGGGCTGTTGAGTCCGAGTTTTACGGTTAGTGTCTTGGTGGCCATGACTGCCTGTGAGTGTTGAACCTGTGTTGTTACTGGTTGTTGATTTTGCTTGTGATTGTGTTTGTGATTGTGATTGTGATTGTGGTTACCAGAGGTTGGGGGCCCGCTTCCTGAAACAGGGGTCCACGAGCACACGGGTCTGCATGTTCAGACGGGGTAGGGGGCCCGCCCGCCAATAAAGGGGTCATGGCCGCGCGTGTGTGGTTTGGGTTTGTGAGCATACTTTGGCTGGCTTACGGGTTAGAGTCCTGGTAAGTTGCACGCATTCTTTGGCTGGCTTACGGGTTAGAGTCCCGGTAAGTGCAAGCATTTTCCGGCTGGCTTACGGGTTAGAGTCCCGGTAAGTTGCAGCATTCTTGGGTTGGCCTGACCGGGTTAGAGTCCCGGGAGGGCGTTCTTGGTAGCTGGTTTGCGATCCTTTGTGATCTTTTTTGGTGTGCGATCCTTCGTGATCTTGTTTGGGGTGTGATCCCTTGTGATGCTGTTTGGTGTTGCGTAACTTTCTTTTGAGTCCTTGGAAGAGGTCGTCAATGGTTGTGTCGGGTCTACTTTACGTGTCAAAGTGTTGAGTTGGTCAAGGAAGGTAACTGTGGGTGTATTGTTCAGTCAGAGTACTTGGGTTGGGGATGGTGTTCCCCGGTGTTGAGTCGTTGTTGGTGTTACCTGCTTTGTCTGCTAATTATGCCGTAGTCAGTCTGTTATCCATGGTGGTGAGCGAACGCTCACCCCTAGTTGCTTTTCCTACAGGTACTGTTCGTGGGACGGGCTACGTGAGCTCTCGAAGCTTGTGGAGCTAGGAGCGGAGTCCAGGTCTTGTCTTTTGAGTCTAGTGACGGATACCTTGTACTTTTGTCCACTTGTTGGGACGTGTTTTAAACTGTAATTATTATTTTGTTGAACTAAACTGGTATTTTAAAGTGATTCAATGAAAACAGGTTTCAAGTGTTTGTATGTTTTTAAAACGTTCGCGTCCCGAGTTCGGTTTATTGAAATTGGGGCGTGACATTGACTCTGGGTCTGTGTACCCTTACTTGGCTCCTGGGTCTGTGTACCCTTACTTTGGTCATGTGCAAGCTTTAGGAAGTTTGTGTTTTTTGTGTAATCTTTTCTTCCTCAGAAGAGGTTAGTTTAAATATGTTTTCGCCGATCAAAAAAAACAATTAACGCTTGTATATAAAAAGCATGGTTAAAGAATTAGGTCATTTAAAAGTCCAAATAAAGAATATAATTTTGTGATATGAATATAATTGAGTAAGTTGTGTTTGTACAGTAAACTTGTTTTGTATAGTATTATGATATGAGTATAATTGAGTAAGTTGCGTTTGTATAGTAAACTTGTGTTCATACAGTACTGCTTGAGTGTACCGCACCGGTGAAAAAGAAAAAAAAACATTCTCCTATGCTAGTTATAAAAGGGGACAAAAGAAGGTTGAAAATCATATTTCTATTGGCAATCCAAATATTGGTATAAAATACCATAAGTTAATAATTTTTTTGGATATTGTATTTAATTTGTATTTAGAATGTGGGAATGGGAGAATGAAATTGGAGAATGGGTGTGAAAAAATGAGGTTGGGGTTGGAGTATTTATATGGTTTAAATTGTTTTAGATTTAATTAAAAAAAGTAGTCGTTGGACACGTGGCGCCACGCCACTGGACGGGAGCTGAACGAGGGACGAAGGGCGAGGGACACGGCCCGGCCCGCGTTTCCGGGACGAGGGGCGAGGGCTGAGGCCCGGCCCGCGTAAAAGCCGTCCCACAATGGGACGGCCCTCGTCCCGCGGCCCGCATGCTCTAAGACCTTTAGCCCCGATGAATGTCAGAGCACTTCATGGATTAAATTATCGTCCTAAGTACTTGTAATCCATAGATTATAAGAAGAATAACTCATAGGCAAAAAATCTAAAGAGACTTCCGAAAACAGAATAACAGAGGTCTTACAACAAACAAGACAACCAAAACAAGAAAACCACATCTTCTTGTCACCCTACACGATGGTGATCCACTTAGGTCATAGAATTTGTTGTTTCTTATGTTCTGGTTACTTATTTTTAATAGAGTAATTCAAGTGCATTGAGTGAAATCATTAATAATAACATAAAATTCAAAGTTTTGGTAGGAATAAATAGAGCTTGTCCTTTTTCGAAGGACTTTTACTTAAAATGGTAGAAACACTAAAGAGGAGTTCACAACTATTTCCATCTAACAAGGACACGCGGTTTCTTATTTTCTCCACTTAGAGCATCCGCATCAAGGGGGTGTGGTGGCGAGGCGGGGGTGGGAGCAGCAGGAAAAAGGGGTTCGCTCGCTGTGGAGAGGGAGTCGTACGGGGCGTGAGGGGCGGGGGGCTTGTGGCCGACGAAGAGGGTTCGGGGGGCAGAGGCGCGGGGCCAAGATCAGCCCCGCAGCCTCGCCCCTCTCTGCCTCTCTGGTGCCTAGTGGCAGCCTGCCACGTGTCCAAGCCAAAAAAAAATGATCGTTGCTCTCAACAACGGTCGGCAACAGCTACCCTCTTTTTTTTAAATTAAATACAAAATAAATTTAAAAAACACTTCTTCAACCACTATAAATACCCTTCACCCATTTCATCAAATCCACAACACCATTCCTAAAATTTCTCTCTACATTTCATCTCCAATTCTCTACATTTCATATCCAATTGTCACCAAAAAAATGTCCGACGACGAACATCAAACATGGGAGGATCTGGAAGCCAAACGCCGCAAGGAAGAAGCCGAAATTCATGCTTGGGAGCGAGGACTCCGGCGTAGAACCGAGAGAATGATACAGAGAGAAAATCCACAATTCGAGAGATTGAGGTGACGATTCGAAACAGGGGAAGGTTCCCGGACAGAGATCAACAGAAGGCGTGAGCAAGGCCACGATGACCTGATGAGGGATTATTTTGTTGACAGCCCGATCTATGGCCCCGAATTGTTTAGGCGACGTTTTCGTATGTCCAGACCATTATTTTTACGGGTTATGTAAGTGGTTAAGTCTCACGACAGCTACTTTGTTCAGAGCCGTGACGCTGCACGACGGTTGGGGTTATCAACGCACCAGAAATGCACCGCCGCGATACGAATGCTAGCGTATGGGTGCTCTGCCGATTCATTGGACGACACACTACGTATGAGGGAAAGTACTATACTCAAATGTGTTAGACGTTTCTTTAAAGCCATTATTGCGATTTTCTACGCGGAATACATGTGGAAGCCGAATGTGGTGGACATGGCGTGATTACTTGAGTCGGGCAATAGCCGAGGCTTCCCCGGTATGATTGGCAGTCTTGACTGCATGCATTGGGAGTGGAAGAATTGCCCATTCGCATTGCAAGGATCGCATGAACGTGGAAATCACGCGAACCCAACAATTATGCTGGAAGCGGTTGCGTCTCGTGATACGTGGATTTGGCATGCGTTTTTCGGTATAGGGGGTACGTACAACGACATTAACGTCCTCAACGCCGACAACTTATTCAATGAGGCTTTCCGTGGTCGTGACATCACCGTGGATTACGAGGTCAACGGGCATCGCTATAACAAGCCGTATTATTTATTTGACGGCATTTACCCTCAATAGGGTCGGTTCGTCAAGTCGATTCGCCGTCCATTTTCCCGCAAACAGAAGTTGTTTGCCAAATGCCAAGAAAGTGCCCGTAAAGATATTGAACGGGCATTTGGAGTCCTTCAAGCACGGTGGCAAATAATGTCATGGCCCGCTCGGATCTGGGATAAATCGACTTTGGCTGACATGATGCATTGTTGTATCATTCTACATAATATGATCGTGGAGGACGTATACGAACGATATGAAGCAGGGGATAACGATTTGTTTTTCGAGGCCCCTCCGGAATTACCTTAGGTTTTGGCACCACCTCAAGCATGGAATCGATCAATGACCTTGTCGTACCACCAGAAACTCCAAGCACGAGTTAGTGTCATCAATCATGCGACTCATCGGCAACTTCAAGAAGACCTTATGGAGCACATATGGAATCGGTCGGGCGGGACTTACAACTCAGACAATTCGGACGACTGATACATATATTTTTTAAGTTATGTATTTTTTTTTGAAGTTATGTATTTTTTTAGTTATGCAATTTTTTAATTTTGTATTTTATTAATGAACTTTTATTTCTATTTATGAATTTTATTTCTATTTTATTTAGTAGTTGTTGATTTCAAAATAACGTTAACAGATACAGTTAAAAGCTTAATTAATTACATAGTCAGCATTTCTGAAAACTCAGCCCCCCATACTTGCCCCTCTGATGTGGAGCACACTCTATTTAGGGGGGCAGTTGGTTGAACCCTGCCCAGTCAGCAGAGGATTCTGCCTCAGGGTTCATGATCCCCCCACTGATGTGGATGCTCTTAGAGATATTGATAAGTCCTTTTTTTAGCGGATGTTGCAAATTTCATTAAACTTTCAAAATCAAAACAACGATGTGCATCAAGGAACAAGCACCCTAACATTAAAGAAGGATAGTACTAGACCGAAGTTCACCAATCCTTGTACTACTAGAATCGCCACTGACGGTATTTGGATGCCATAAGGGCCAACAAGAAAAACGACTGCGAATATGATACTGAAGGTCCTACTCCGAAAACTATCAGTGCAGTCGTGGCCAAGGATTTCTCCAACAGTAGTGGGAGGCAAAGCATCGTGTCGACCTCTTCAGTACTCCATTGGTCGTGCTCCCCCCCCCCCCCCCCCCCCCCCTCATATCTAGGCCCACTAGTTGGGGCGGTGGAACTTCAACTATTCGTGCTCAACCTCCAAACCCACCAGGAATGACCGTTGGAATTTTAGCAACCGAACCAGTAGAGAGTTGATCGGTCACCGGCCGGGTAATACCCCAAACCCCCATGTCGTTAGGTATGGAGTTCGTGGAAACCCGGGGGCCCCTATCCAGAGGTAAGGCGCCCTTAGGTATAGAGTCCAAGGAAACATTTGACCGAAGCTCCTCTCCCTAGTCTGTTGCATATGCCATGACCTATTTATCTCTCTAATACTCTAGCAAGGAAGTGTCATACCTTGGGGAGCCTCCAACCGCCCAGGTGTGATCCTTCAAAACGTGCCCGAGTCGTCCATAGTTGTAACAAAAGCTTAGGAGCTTGGAATAGGTCAGGTCGATCTTGATTGGCTCCGGGAATTCCTTGAACCGGGGGACTAGACCTTGCTGGAGAGGCCTCTCGATCAAATGCCAGAACCGAATCCTTACCGTGCCGCCCCAGCACATCCCCCACTGGTCACACGGGACGTCCACGAACGTCCCCAATGCATCGCCAATGGATGTCCCAGTCTCTTTCTTTTGAACCAAAGGTGGAAGGCCTCGTGCATGGGCCCACAGCTGCATACGGTCCATAACAGGTAACTCCCAAGTACAGGGGTCGAGGTCCCCAAGCAGAAGGGCACGCCCGTCAAAGAACCATGGCTCATTGCCTCGAACCCAAGCCCTAGCCTCTGAGGATCGGAAGTAGAATCCAAAGAGGCCCGGACCTAGGTCCTTGACAACGATACCCACGGCGGCGTACCCCCATGCACCAGTGATGATCCGCAGGAGAGTATCCTTCCGAGGTGTCTTCGACGACAAAAGTTTACCCAGCAAACCCCATTACTGGCGGGTAATAGCATACTGTTAGTCTTAGTGCCCGTAGTTCAATCCTAAATGTCCAAATGTATATATCATCGTTAGCAATAAAATTAAAGCGGCTTTATATTACTTATGTGTTGGAGTAATATATCGATGTGTGCTCTGATCTATGCCCACCATGCGAATAGAACCATAGATCGAGATAGATCACACTCGATGGGTCCCTAGTCAACAAAGCTTCACTAGAAGCGACTAGTATGAAAGATGGCTCTTTATGGCTTACGTTCTGTTAGTCATTGGAATGAGATTCCGGAGTCTGATCATAGATATCATGTGGGACATGATATTGGACGACCCGCCCTGAATATGTGCCATAGATTAAGTCATGAACATATTCAGTGTTGTAGCTTGTCATGTATCCTTAGACCAAGGAGTCTTTGTGATCGATATGTAGTCAACAACTGAGTTTGACCTGAGCCTAACGTTGTCCGTAACAGGGCTTCCATAACGGCCAGGATTGGCTTGGGGACGGGCTACATGAGTGACACGAAAGACGGCTAAGGGATTTATCCCTCATACTAAGGTATGGGAAAGATATCGGTTCTCGGCCACTTGATCGAGAGTGACTGGAAGAATAGCATGGCCATGCACATGATACTGGGTATCATATCTTCAGTCATCTCACATATCAAGGAACGGTGATTGAGAATAATAAGGATGACGGCTCTATGCCTTATCTCAATCAGGATATCGGAGATAAAAGGATAATGACAGGGATGACGGAAAGGTTAGAATCGACATGGTCGATTCGTTATGTAGTGTCTGGCAATACTAAAGTCTCGTTAGTTGCCACTTAAATAGGATCAAGTAAAATGGGATTTTACGTTGATCTATTGACATGCATAAACCTAAGGGTCACACCGGAGGATGAAACTCATTGACACATTTATGGAGAATGGCCAAAAGGGAGTTGTCTCGGGACATGACCAAAACTGGGTTTTGGGTCATGTGCCCGTAAGTGAATAGGACTTCACAGATCGAGACAAGGCTTGGAGTCTTGGGATTGATCGCGTCGGATAATGTTGGACATTTCCGGTATGGAAGGCATGGAGGCGATGAGCGAATCACGGGACCTCGTTGGAAATGGCCACGGGCCATGTTCCAAGAGGCCCATGAAAGGCCCATGCAACCAAGGCCCATGGAACTAATTAATCAAGTCTTGATTAATTAGTACTAAGTAAGCAAGACAAGGATTAAGGTGTCGGTGATTCACCACCTAACCCAATCTTGTCTTGCCATACTTTGTCCTATTTACACCTTACTTGACACCATACTTGTCCCATGCCTTTAGTTGGACAAGTATGGGTTTTGTTATGTTTAAGTCATCTTTTTTCAACATAACAAACACAAGACAAGAATAGGAAACACATTTTCTCTCCCTCTTCCATGGCCATTTCGGGTTTGGCTAGTTTCCACCTCCATGTTTGTGTTCTTGAGTCCTCAAAGAGAAGAACTACGTGGCTTTGATTCCCATGTGGATACGTAGGCGTCTTGGAGACTCAAGCCAATCATTCGTTAACCGGTGTTCTTGTTTTGGTAAGAACTAGTGCTGAATTTTTCTCTTGTTAATCCATTCTTTGTTAGTTGTTTCATGGTTTTAATTGTCTCTTGGTTTTCATTGATTTTCCGCTGCGAGTTGGTTCATCTCCAACCCTACCTCGAGACCCAACACATACGAGATGGCCGGAGAGAAAGGAACCACCACCTCGACCTCCTCTTCATCTTCAAGAGAACACGAGGACAGACCGTCCTGAAGGCCTGCCATGGACGCCTGAAGCTCTAAAGCCTCGATGGTCGGGGAAGGAAGCAGCTCGTTTGTGAGGAGGTGTCAAGGCCGATATCTATTCATCCCCTCCGGTATCGTGAGGCACGCAAGAATGAATGGGATTCGCCCTTGATTGGGTAGACAGCGCCAAAGCCCTAGGGCCTCGGCCATCGTCCTAGGAAGATCGACCATGGGTGCTTTTCCTTTGGTCGAGTCTCTTTGCAACGGCGGCGCCAAAGGAGTATATCCAGTAGAGGGAATCGTCGATGTAGGGGTCGCACCCCCGTGGGTCAAAGGATTCAGAGCAAGGTCATGGCTAGGGTTTGGCAATGGCGGCATGGAAGGTTGCAACCAGGAGTTGCGTGAGGAGGAAGCAACATGGACACGTTTAGGTCGTCCCCGTTTTGGTAGTATCGCAGGCGGCGGGGACTGAGCTCCCACGGAGAAGGACACAATCTCCATCGACGTATTTGGCATCGCCGGTGCAACAAAAGAATGAGGCAAAGAAGACGGAACCGAGTGCTTCGGGCGTCTCCTACGGCGAGTCTTATCCCCCACACCAAGCGCGGTCTGCGAGGGATTTGACAACGCCAGGTCGTGCGCAGCAGAACCGACAAGGGTCATAGGTGCAATAGGAGCCTTTGCGACATGTATTGGTGAGGTCGGCGGCGAATTAACAACGGTTACAACAGGTAGGAGTTCCATAGAATCGCAGAGGGTACGGCTAGAGCTAAGGTAAGTCTCAATATCGAGAGAGTTTTTAATCCCTAATTTGTTAATGATGTTGATAAGTTCTTTATTTTCCAACAACCGTCAAATATAAGGACTGGCTTGTCTTTTTTTCTTTTTCTTATCAACAAATGATTTGAGTTACTCTTATCCTTTGAGATAAAGGAAGAGGACAAGAATGAACCCTCAAGAAGCACTTTTTTTTATCAGTATTTTTTTTATAAAATACCCCACTTTTGAAAGATGAAAGATGAGGCAAAGGGATGATCCCTCAAACGAGCTTACAACAAAGGCATCCCCAAAACCGAGGACCCTAAAAAGAACCAAGCTCAAAACAAACCAACAATCCTAAAACAATGGGAAGAACATGTCTAGTACCTAGATCTAAACATGAAGCATAACCAAACCACACCCAACAAGGGGTACAATAGCAAACCCAACAAGGGGCGAAAATAGAAACTACCTAACAATGACCTATTAAACCTAATTTTACCAACATGAAGTGCATAACAAACTAATTCCAGTCAAAACAATAAGCCAGGGACCAAAAAACACGAACCACCAAAGGGTAAGGCAGTAATTCTCCATAGTACCAACCCAAAGAACCCATCAGCTACCCGAACTACACACTCAAGCCACCAAAAACTCGCTAGAGTCCCAAGTACTGCCTCCGGCACACCGGTGGCCAACACCACAAAGCGGTAGAGTAACCTCTAAAACCCGACCTTGACATATCCATAACAAAGGATGAAACCCAACACTCGACGCCGGCCAGCACACGGTCGTCGAGTCTCCGCCATAACCATGGTCGAAGAAGAAGGATTGTCAAGATCGAAATACAAAGGAGAGGCAGCAAGAGTGAGAGAACAAACCAAAAGCAGCAGCCAGGAGAGACAAATCCAGACCAGCAACACCCGATCTTCACTTGGACGAAGAAGAGAGTCCCACTGCTGCAACCAGTATCAGAATGTCGAATCGGAGAAAACGCAGGGAAGAGCCCTCGTTTGCGACAATCCTTGCCGGAAAAGGGAAAGTCGTCCCACAACCAAATCCGAGCTACCACAGCCCTCCCCGGCCGGGAGAGATGGTCGCCGACCATCAGATCAGAAAACTGATGATTACCCAGAGCCCAGGACAACAGCAACGAGCTCCCTTGAATCAACGGTGAGCAGCAGCAACTAAAAATCATGAGCAGCCAAGAGAGCAGATCCACCACGAGGAGATATGGTCATCAACGAGAGAGGTGTTCTCCATGGCCAACACCACGAAATATGGAGAACCAACATCCCCTGCCTCACAGATCTGAAAATGATCCCTAAATCTTTCGAGCCCAGTACACCACCGCTAGATCTAGTTCGTACCAGATCTGGTTCACCCGCCAATAAAAGTGTTCGGAGAGTAGAGGCGAGACAGAGCACCGGCAGATGAGGGGTCCCAAATGGCGAGCCCGGTCGACATCAACCTTGTACGCTAGTGAGTGGACAGTAGGATCTAAAGCCTGGGACCAGCGAAGTCGCAAGGACGAGGCCAAGCCTAGTCGGAGCTCCGACTGCTACAAAGCCCTCCACCGACGAGGGAGCAAGGGAGTGACAGTCAGGTGCAAATAGCTCGGATTCGAGGAACAGGAAAAAGACGGAGAAGAGGAAAAGAAGGGGAAAATACAATAGAGGTGAGAGAGGCCTCCGCCGGCAACGACCATAACCGGAGCCGACAACGACAGAGAGTGGTGGCGGTGGGTAAGAGTCTCTAGGGTTTGTGTTGAAGGGGTACTAGAGATAGAAACTAGAGAGGATCCTCAAGAAGCATTTACAAGCAATTCTTAATCGATGGTGCCATACTGTTGAAGAAGTTTTATGGAATACGGCCATTAGAGTCCTATTTTGAAAATCTATTAGGGTACATAATTATTTCTCGTTGAATTCCTTAACTATTACTTTGCCCTATTCATTTTCAACGAAAAAATCATTAAAATTAAAATTGAATCGTAACCATGGTCCTTATTTAATTGACTATTAAATAACAAACTCTTCTTAACCTTAGGAACAATTATCACCTCTCTTAGTTTAAGATTACCATGTCGTGTTTGGATATTTCTTTGACCAAGGGAGATATCTCAAGATTACCATTTCCAAACATACGGAAATTCATTATCAGGACTGAATATTAGGATACCTAAATATATTAAAAAATATATAAGGGTACCTCCCGAAACCCTACAGCTAAGCTCGGCGCCGCCACCCCCTCCTCCGTCGGCGACAACCTTGGTTCCGGCCATTGTTGTTGCCGGCGGAGCCCCTTCTTCCCCTCCTTTCCTTTATCCCTGCCCTTCTCCCCCCTTCTCTGTCTTCCCCCTTTTTCCTCTCCCGAGTTTCTTTGCTTCCTCTCGGGTCCGGTCACCTGAGCTCGTCCTTTGGTGGTCATCGTGCAGACAACTGGCGGAGAAGACGGGTGAAGCTTCCTGGTGCGTCTCGAGTTCCTGCAGGCGTTGGCTTCCCGGTTTGGTAGATCTTGAAGCTCTGACTTTTGCTGGTTCGCCGGTTTTCGTCTGCTCCGACCTCGTGTGTTCCTCTTCCGGCAGGCCTGTCTCGGTTTTTGCTCAACTCAAGGTCGTGGGCTGCTCCGGTGGGACGGATGCACTCCTCGTCCGATTCTGTTCGGAGTGGGCATGGTGGGCAGGAGCGGCGGGTTTGGTGGGGCACGTTTGATGTGTTCCGGGTAGGGTTATGTGTTGGCGGATCGGGTCAGGTTCGTGGGCTTGGATCTGGATTGGTCTGATCTGGGTTGGGCTGACGTGGGTTGGGCTGATCCGGGTAGGGCTGATCCGGGTCGGGCTGACTCGGGTCGGGTTGATCCGGGTCGTGCAGATCCACTTTCTGCTCGTCTGGGTCCGGTTCGGGCCAACCCGCCCGGTTCAGGTTCAGTCCGTCTGTTGTTTCCTTGCTTCCGCTATGTCTTTGCTAGCGTTTCTCCTGTGAGGTTGGAGCTTTTGTGCTGTGAGGTGGGAGGCTCCTGCTGCTTGGCAAGGATTTGAGGTCAGGAGGTTCCGGTTTGGTTTGGGCTCGAGCCCGGGCGCTTTTTTTGGTTTGCTCGGTTGCCTGGTGTCTATTTTCAGGTCTGGTCGTGGGACGCGTTTCTTCATATTTGGGTGTCGATCGTCGTGGACCTGGAGACTCGCTGAGGCTTTCGGGTTGAGCGCAACTTCGGAGGTGCCTTTCTTAGAGCTGGTCATGGGACACGTTTCTGCATCTTTTTGGAAGTGGATCGTTGTGGCTCTCGTCTAGGTGCTGCTGGTGACTCGCTCTGTTGCCTAGCTTTTCATCTCAGGTCTGGTCGTGGGACGCGTTTCCTCATCCTCGGGTGTTGATCGTCGTGGACCTGGTGGTTAGCTGAGGCTCACTGGTATTCCTCTTCTCCTGCTATAGTTTAATGTTCCACTCATTGTGCCATTATCGATATTCGTTGGTTTTACTCTGCTTCCTCCCACTTTGTTGGGTAGGTTTCGTCGGTTTCTGGGTGTTGGCCCTCGACGAGTAGTTTGGCCTTAGTGTCATTAAGCAGTGTTCCTTCAATATTGATTTTAGTATAGTGTGTTCTTGAGGGTAATTCCTTTTAGCACTATCTGCGTCGTTTGTGGTGTTGGCCATCGACTTGTTAGTGACCGTCTTCCAGTCTATGTGACGGATTGATGGTCCTAATGAGACAGGGTGTTCTTCTTACTATGGTAGTAGATTGGTTTATTTTTGTTTCGTTTGTGCTTATTGTTTGGAATTTCCGGGTTTCGACCTATTTTTCCTTGTGTGCTTCATAGTGTCTATATTCGGGTGTGAGTCTCCTTTTTTAGCCGTCTTTTTTCTTTCATGGGTCTGCATACCCCTTCTCATTTCTGGGTCTGCGTACCCATTCATTTCAGGGTCTGCGTACCAATTCACTTCAGGGTCTGCGTACCCATTCATTTCAGGGTCTGCGTACCCATTCTCTTCAGGGTCTGCGTACCCCTTCACTTCAGGGTCTGCGTACCCATTCACTTCAGGGTCTGCGTACCCTTTCACTTCTTAGGTTTCCCCGGTGTGGGGTTTCAGGGTCTGCGTACCCTTTCATTGCTTCATTCAGGGTCTGCGTACCCATTCATCTTCAGGGTCTGTGTACCCTTTCATCTTCAGGGTCTACGTACTCATTCATCTTCAGGGTGTGTGTACCCATTCATAGCTACTAGGGTGGCAGTCGTTCATGTGGTTCTTTTTTTTTGGAAAGTCTGTAGCTAGACTTTCTTCTTGTACTCCTCTTCTTCCTTGAGAGAGGTTTAATTTAAATATGCTTTGCTGATCAGAAAAAAAAAAGATCCCTAGACCGAACATAAGGTTACCATAATATATGTAACCCATATATTTATAAGAAAATATGTTATTTTAATCATGAAAAGATGTTCCTCTCTATTTTCTTATTCAAGCAAGGATGAAGTTTCTAAGGTTACCTCGTGGAACTGGTGTGCTATCGTCGTCGCCTAGCCAGAAAGGAGCACCTCTCTGCCTCCCCCACTGGATGTCTTTCTTCTACCCCTCACTCCCAATACCCTTCCCTATCTCTTTAGGGCCTTGTCGTTGACCGTTGCGCATCCTCTGTGTGACCGGGTGAATGAAGACCACTAGGTCATTCAAGTGCAAATGGGGACGATCTCTCTCGCACGGGAAGGGACGATATGTTCATTGTGATGTCGACAGGAGCTATCCCGACGATTGACGATTTACGGTACCGGTACACACTTGCGGGTCGTATCCTTTTTCCGAAGCTCTTCAACCCGAATTACAGAGCTTGCCAAAGGATATGACCCACTGAACAGGGTGTCAGGTGTAGGGCTTGAAGCCCACCTCACACCAGTTTGGGCCGAATTCCCTCGGCTCACTTCCATTAGGAGAGACAACTGAACTATCCCCGCTTCATGTTAGATGAAAGTATCTTAACATTAAAAACTAACTTCCTATAGAGCTGCACTTCGTTTCATACATTTATCTCATTAGGATACCAGATACATTATAAATGCATATATGATACTGTCAGGTCATGTAATCCTGATACACATTGCGAATAAAAAAAGTACCATGTGCAGACAGGTCAATAGCTATACCAGTTTGAACTAGAGCAACGAATTGACTATACATTCACAAAATGAAAACTCTAATCCTCAGTAGCTTGGGCATGGAAAAGAGAGAAAAATGGTAAGACTCAAGATCCACCATCCTCATCAAACCCAGCCCCAGTCCAACCAGCTCCTCTGCCCTTTGGCACAGCCCCGATTCCCCTCCCTCTTCCTTTGAACTGATTTTTTTTCTTTCCACTTCCTAGTGTTTCTACAGAAGCTTGCTGAGTGTGCCCATTCGCAACTGGAGCATTTTCTCCATTCCCTTGTTTGAAGGCATTTCCAGCAACTACATCATTCCCAAGTTCTGTGGTTTGATGAGCAGCGGGAGCAGCCGGAGATGTGCAACTTGCCGATTTCACATCCTACACACAGATTCAAGAGAACGTTTATAAAATCCTTTACCGTCATGTTGTGTATTTATGTGATGAGGGCGGCGCTTATAATAGATGGGTCGAATTATTCAATCAAAATCATAAGAAAAATGGTCACATTTTTTAACCCTTCAACATGAAGGAAATGAAACTGGGTGCTCAAGTTTCGACATTTCTCCATGTTCCTAGACCTGTCAATCAATTTAAATTGTCACTAAATTAGTACCGTTCTGATCTACTCATCATCTAAATTTCATGAACGTTACAAGTACACATTAAGAATTGATAATAATCCAATTTCCATATCCTAAGTAGTTCAGTTGCTAATTCAGTTAAAAGTATAGACTTAGCCCTCTATAATGTTTTGACTAAGTATTTTGTTTCAGTCTTCACATAAGGGGGGTCGTCATGGAATGGGATATACAAAATGGGAATGGTGCAAGATATATTTATTTCTTATTATAATCTTACACTGTATTCTCATCATTTTAGTAAATGCTACTTACAGACTACGCCAAGAAAATGAGCCCCGGTATAATGAAACAGAATCCCCTTTAAACAGATTGGCATGCCCTTAACTAGAGCAGATTCAAAATACATTTTTTTTCCTTCTAAGGCACTCCTCAAATGACCTTAAATATAAGAGCATGTCAAGTAGCTGGGCAGTGAAGAAAATTACATGTTTTCTACCCAAGCAATAGACTACACATAAATATAAATATGAGAAGAAGAGGGAAATAGACTTACTGGTACAACTGAAGTGGATCCTCTACTAGGGTTCAAAGCTTCAAGTCGTCTTTTCAATTCCTCCAGTCTAGCCATTTGAGAATCAGTGCTTTCTTTAACCTATTGACCATGAAGTCATAAGCAATTTGTCAAACAGGAATCTCATATCAAAGTTTATTGAAGAGACATGCACCAGATTGTTTAAGTCTTCACAGAGTTTCCCCTTCACTGCTTCCTCATCCTTCACAACCTGTGCTGCTTCTTCCCATACCTGTGCTCGATAAGAAACTATCAGACTAAAAGAGGCACATAGATGTAGGCATGCATAGTATATCTATCCTTGTCTATTCAGTACTGAGAAGAATGATTTATGGATATCTTCGCTAATCTACCTCTATCCTCACCACTGCCGTCAAACAGATGGCCCACAAGGGTTAAAACACCGAGCCTGTTAATAGGCAGTGCTAGTCCGATCCAGCCAAACTACCCTAGTGGGTTTTTTATGAGTCTCTATTATGTTTTCATTTGATAAACTAGGCTTGGTTGAAATGAAGCCGAATTGCACTGAGTTTAGTGCTAAATGAAAAGCAGGTAGGATTTACCTGTAGGACAAAAAACGTTATTGGAGGGTAAATAATAAGATAAGTCAACAACCTTCCGTGCTTGTTCTTCCTTTGTCTTGGCAACTTGAATTCTCTCTGTTGACGTTTCGATTTTGTTTCTCAAGTACTCAAGTGCTTTAGGTATGGACCATACACACGCCGACAGCAAAGTCACTCAACTAGATATGGTAATAATGGAAACTTCACATAACTCAAAATTACAGGAACTAATGCTGACATTGCGCCAACCTGCTTTTTTAGGTCCAGCGGTAAGTTTCATTTCCAATGTAAGATTTGCTAGCTCCCGTTCAACATCGCGAATTTTTGAGTAATGCTCCTCGATGTATCTGAAATATATGAACAAAGGAGACCATAACACATGTAATTTCTTTTATTCCAAAATCAAAATCATTATAACTTTGAGCAAGGGGACACCATTACTGAGAAAAGTAACAATAATCACTGGTGCCCCTTTCATAATATTGATGTTCACAAACACTGTTTATACTGAATGACAACAACAAGTGAAGCACACATTGTCTTGTTATTCTTATTAAGAGCTCCTAGGTTGAATAAGAACTCCAAAACCTTAAAGACTTGCTAGAATCAATCACATACCTGAAGGATAATGCTTATCACATTCATATTCATGGCATGAAACTTTGTGAATTTCACCAAAACCCTATACAAACCTACAACATAATAAGTGCAAGTCTACAGATTGGTTCCTCAAGTCAAAAAATCTGGACATTCAACCAGAAGTGGCAACCAATTGCATTATCGAAGTCATGGAAATGCAATCACTCCTCTTCCAGACAAAATTTAAAAAGACATTAAGGAATTGAATAAACAAGAAAATGAAGCAGAAGAAGAAGATGGTTACAGTTCAGAGCAGAATTTAATGTGACCTACTTTCTTAATTGCAGCTGCTCTTCCTGGATTATCTGTTATGAAATCGGAAATTGAAAAAAGAATAAAGAAAATTCGATTCAACTGCGCATTACAAACATAAAAAATTAATAGAATTAAACAGAGCATGAGGGTGGAGAGAGAGATACCCTCTCGGTGTATGCAATGACCGGAGATTCTTGGATGAGTCCGTCGGGTCCGATCTCTGGAGGTGTAGAAGCCATGGACTTGGGTTGTGAAACAAAAACGAAATGCCGAATTCAATGGAGCTGAGAAGGCGTAGATTTTTCAACAGGGAAGAGGAAGAGAGTGAAAGGTCCCAAGTGCAGTGCTTGATCCAGTCTCTGATCAATTGGAGAAGAAGATGACATCACGTGACGACGACATGCTCAGAAACAGGCGGTCGCGACGCTGCGTATTATTGAGTGCACTGCCAGGCCCAATACGAGGCCCAACAAAACACCTCACTTCTACCCAACTCACTCCTCACAGCCAATCTTAATTTCGGCTCTTAGCTCTTCTCCGTCTTTTTTTATACCTTCGTTCCCACACTAGAGGTCCAGGTTGAGGGATCCAAGAGTTTCCTAATCATGATGGGTGGGATCAGGTCAAACCGGATACGATTTTTGGGTCAAATATAGGTTGTAATTTGGGTATTGTCGTATGAGTTTTAATTTTCTATTCTTATTTTTTGTTTGCGTTAGTCGTTCATGTAATCACTCAAAACCCCCGACTATACCTTGGGTTTCATTGGAGGATTAATTATAGTCTTGGGATATACTACTCCCCCTATTCCTCATTATGTTTAATGTTCTTTTATGAATCAAAATTGTTCCTTATGCTAAAAAATATGGATGAACTATTTTATTTGACATGTTATAAGCCGGTTTTTGTCCTGATACAAAATAACTTGAAAGAAGAAAACAAAAAAAAACAAAAGAAGATTAATAATTATTATAGTGCGCAATAGAGAAATGAGAGTTGCAAAGACTGCTTTTGTCCTACCAGAATCGGAGAGGTGCCAGTCGATGAGGAGTCACTTTCTTGAACGTTTCAGGGAGATTTGTCTTAGTCTTCTAGTGGTGTTCGTGTAGTTACGTAGGTGCACAAACCTGGATCCTTCACAAGTCTTCCGAGTGGAGATGGAAGGTAGGAGAAGATTAGAGGCGAGAGAGTCCAAGGAGTGTGTGATAGGGAAAGAGGTGATTTCAAGCTTTCAATTCGTAATATCCCAGTAGATGGCAATGATTCATCGTTGCGAGATTTGTGTTCACGTTTTGGTGTGATAGTTAAGGTTTTTATGTTACAAAAGCCTAACAAACGTGGTTCTTTCTTTGGGTTTGTCCATACAATTTTTTTGAGTTCGACCGAGAATATCATCCTTCATTTAAATGGATCAAAACAAAGAGGCTACCAGCTTCTCGTTGATATGGCCTGGTCGGACGATCACCCGAGGTAGAATTAGGGGCGTGTGAGACGATTGGAGTTTTATGGGAAAGGTGGTCCTCGTAACAGAGTCCATCAGCCTGTGGTTATTTCTAGTTGTCGACGTGTGGCAGGGAGAGTTTCAGAGTCTCAGGTCTGGATCGCAAAACAAAGCTTCTCGCTATTGCTCATGCGTCTTGGACGGTGAAGGAGATCAAAGCCTTTATGAACGATGGAGGGTTCCCAAACATTTTTAGTGATTTTGGACGTAGGGTGTTGTTGTTTACACCTGGTGTGGATCTTCAAGGGAAGGCATGTTTGAGAGAGGTATTATGATCTTGTTTCGTTTTAGCATTGGTTTAAGATGATTGTGTTCTCAGTAGTGGCAGTCTTCAATGACTTTTTATTAAAGAAATCTCGTTTTGTGGTTGGATTTAGGCTAACATGGTATCGGTGGTAGTTTTTTTTTTATTGTCTTAGTGTTTGATCTCGAAGAGGCGTCTCTAGATAGAGCATTTGTACTCTTCCATTCCGATGAAGTCATCACGAAGTCTGTTGTTAACTTGGAGCTTGATGACTCAGTATTCAGGCTCTTGGTCTCGCTAGTTCGTCCCAGCCTAAGGTAGGAGATTTGTAGATGGTTGTTACGTCTGAACAGCGAACCGGGTCTCCGATGGCTGGGGAGGATATTTTGGGGTCATGTACCAAGTTCCAGCTCATTTTTACCAAATTTTTGGGTGTCCAACCCTCTGTTTCTGGAGCCGTCGTCAACTACACGATCAGTTGAGTTTGAAATGGGTCCAAATTGTGGAAAGTAGTTGGATGAGGCTTTGTGTTTTGGGGTCTCATTTGCTCCAAGGCTAAGTGAAGATGGGTCGGGAAGTAGAAGCTCCATTTTAATTGGCAGCGATGTGATGTCCTCGCTCGATATGCTTGGACTAAGGGCCTAATTCAATTTTAGGCCTCTATCACACCCCCTCCGTATGCATTGAAAGAGGGAAGATCGGCTTTGGTGTGCTTGTTAACAGTGGAGATTCTCTTATCTATCTAACGATTGTGCCAGACTTGATAAGCTCTTTGGATGGTAGTGTACATATTACCAAGGTGCCCAAAGATTTGTTCAGGGGACGAAGGGGGAGAAGCTCTATAAGAGTCCCACTATCTATTATTCATTATCGTGCAAAGTCTCGTTCCCCTAACAAATCTAGAGAGGCTAGACAAAGGTCTTGGGACTTGGCCAAAAAGATGAGTGTAAAGACTTTAACATAAGGTGATGACTAGTTAGACCTTTCCAATTTAATCGAAGCGCCAGGCAAGCTTGATTTGGATAGTGGTGTTTTGGAGTACGAAAATGTTTGTGGTGAGGAGGAATCCACATCGCCAGCTGATACGACTCCATCCTATTTATCTTTTTCTTTGTCGTGATTTTTTTTTAATTTCTCTAGTGTCTGAGTTTCTTGTGTTTTTTTGTCTCTATGTGACTTTTTGCTGACTTTCAGGCAGAAATTTTTGGAAGGTTTCTAGGATGATCCCCTATTTTCGATTGTATCTCTCTCTTTGGGTTTCGTTTTGAAACTTCAAGCTCTAATAAAATCAACGCTTATATTAAAAACTTTTTTTTTATTGCAATAACGATATCTTGAATAAGAGATATGCTTTTTAATGAATATATTCCATGGTTAAAAAATATATAATAGAAAGAAAGAAATTGATGGTGGATAATAGTTCTATGCATCCACGAAATATTGAAGAATACCGTAATGGATAAAAAACCTTAGAGAATTTTCTAACTTTCTCCCATGTCCTAATGACACATCTCTTTTCTAATCCGTCACCACCACTATAACAACCCAATCCTCCTTTTGTGAAGATTGTGACCACCTCACTCCTACTGTTACATGTCACCCAACCATTGGGTATTCCACATCGCTCATTCAGCGAGGTCGTCAGACCTAAACGGACTCGCAAGCCTATAAAGAAAAGAACCCCAACTCCTCTTCTTCACTTTGCCTCATTCCTAATGGCGATCCCTCCACTGATTGTTTCCATTGGCCCAACAACGCTTGTACTGCGCTCAATTATCTCTAGGAGGGCTTCTCAGCTTGTTCAATTCCAGCAGACAACGCTTCCCCGATTTGTCACCTCTATGGCATTGTAGGTCACCTCCTTACAACTTTGCCTTACAACCGGACGATGATGCTCTGGGTCATCATAAAGGATTGGGGAACATCCTATAAGGGTCTTGTAGTTAAGGACTTAGGGTCTAATGTCTCCGTGTTCTTCTTCGCCTCCTACTAAGCCAATGATAAGGTCCAACACGATGAGCTGTGGTGTTTCGATTGGGAAACCTTATCCTCATTGACATTCTTGGGAAATTGGTTGTGATGACACCTCGATTCAACCACATCGAACTGTGGGCTTAGGCTTAGGACATCCCACCAAAGTAAATGACAGAGGCTACAAGAACCCACTTGAGGAACATCCTTGGTGGTTGTGTGAAGGTTATTATTGACCAATAGGGCATCTACTGGGGGGAACTATGGATAAGGTTCTGGATTTCCCCATTCGATGGACTATGGTCCTCAAGTTACAGGAGTTCCTTCAAATGATCTACATCAGCCTACAATACAAACATCTTCCCTTGTTCTACTTCAACTATGGCCGCTTGGGTCACGCAACCCAAAAATGTCCGACTGCCACCCTAAGGACACCCCGATATGACCTATGCCTTGTGGTCGAATAGAATACGACTCTAGATCATCATTTCAATACATATTGGACGACTCTCGGACACCCCCCGCCCCATCCAGGGATGACCTGACTTTTCCTACGTCTTCAACCTGGTGAGGCCACAAGCTCTTGCCCCACCCTTGAGATCAGACCACCTGCCTAACACCCGGGTGTATCCTTCGATACATAAGACCACTTGGAAACCCCACTTCGGGGCAGAGACAAAGGGGAGTTTGGCTTGGGAAAGACCGTCGAGCATAACACCTGACATCTTTCCTAACCCACAGTGGGAGGGACAAGCACCACTTTGGTCATGACTTACCCACATGGGAGGGATAAGAAACATTTGGGGGGAATTTGAGATGTCTTACCCTCTCTGGCCACCACCCACCGTGGATCAACCAGTAGAGAAGTTGGCTCCCAAGAAGGCCAAGGAAGAAGGAAAAAGCTCGGGGTTTCAATCATTGAGCCGAAGAAGCCCACGATAAGGAAGAGGGTTATGGGTCTGGCTGAAACAACCATCGCGAAAGAGTTTCAAGAAAATCTATATCCTCAAAGAAATTGAAAATCTTCTTCAAACAAGTGGATGTTTTCCCGTGAAAACCTCTATTGACTAATACATTTAAAAAAGTTAGGTGTCCTGGAGAATGTTTAGAGCATCCGTATTGCGTTATTTAGAATTTTTTTTAAAATTAATAATTGTGTGTGAAGTTTTTCAGGAAATCGCCATCGTATGTATCAAAATCTCTAATCAATAGTACAACAAGATATTATTTCAATTTCCAAATAGTTATTTAGTAGTATAAAGAGAAAAAAGTTGAAGCCGTCTAAAATATTATCGGAAATACATAAGATTTTATCAAAACAACGATATCAAAATTACATAAAATTAGACATTGAAATACCATAAAATTATATATCGGAATTACACAATATTAGATATTAAAATATCATAAATCATACATTTAATTAAGTGGCCACGTAAAGTTGGATAAGCCAATAAGAACAAATCCCAACACGTTGCGTTCTCCCAAACCCTACTAGGGTTCACCCACAACCCCACAGGGTAAGATTTACCACCGCCAATCACCCTGATCGACGTGGTTGCAGTCCTGCTGCCTGCACTCGCCGACCGCTTCTCGTCATCGCCTCGTAGATCAACACCAAGCCGATTCTCGTCATCGCCTCGCAGATCAGCACCAAGGTCCGGGGTCTTCGAAGCCGGCGATCTGTCTGTTTCTGTTGTCCATCCCGTCCCTCTTCGCCATCAACAGTTCAGGGTCTCGTCGCCGGTGATCCCTTGTTGTCGATACCTCTCGTGGCTCCGGGGATCTCCCACATATCTCCCTGTACGCGGTTCTGCACAGCCGACCGCCGCCCCGCCGAGTCGCCATCTTGACCTAGTGGTCACTAAGGTATCCCATCCCTCTACGCACCTGTTTTGGTTGTGTTTATTCATCATATTCGGTACTGGTTCGGTAGTGTTCTTTGTTCGTCTGTTGTTCTGTGGTTTTGTGCAATGCCGACTTTTCTTGCCTGGAATTGTCGGAGTTTGGGTGCTGATCATAACCGTCGTCAACTCAATTATCTGGTTAGTCCCCTCAAACCAGACATGGTCTTCCTTACGAAAACACGCCATGTAGAGTCTCAAAACTCTAGATCCAGACTGGCCATTCTCCAGCGGACTCTGGGGTTTCACGGGGGTACAAGAATTCTAGGAGTGATCCAACCGACAGGACCTGGTACCAATACACCATCAAACAAGGGAAGGGTTATTCTACTTTATTCGGATAGGTGTGCGGCGGATTTGCTCTCAGTCCAACAATCACACATTGATGTAATTATTCGGTTCAATCAGGAACTACCTATGCACTTTACCAAAATTTATGGGGAACCTGTTAGGGAGTATCGGCACATGACCTGGGATCTTTTGCGTAACCTGGCTACGGTCCCGGCCCCGGCTGAATGGGTTTTAATGGGGGACTTTAACAACATCCTTCGGCCGTCAGATAAAGAGGGGGGGGGGGATAATGCGTACCCTTTAGGACTCATGAAGGGGTTTCAGAATGCCATCACTGATATCGGGGTGGAGGAATTACCACTACAAGGGTACCAGTTTACTTGGACTCGGGGATAGGATCCGGAGACTAGGCTGGAGATCCAACTTGACAAGGTCTTCGTCTCCCCACAAGCAAGGGCTAGTTACCGGGATGCGTCCCTGCAAAACTTGGGCTTCTCGACGTCGGATCACATGCCTATCTTCCTACAGCTCCAAAGGGAACCTCCAGAACGACGACCCCGACAATTTCGCTTTGAGAATGCCTGGTTGGAACATCCAAAATGTGGGGCCCTTGTCCAAAATGAATGGGGTAAGCCAGGGGATCGTCACATCAAGCATCACATCAAGGACATCGGTACATCTCTCGACGAGTGGGGCCAAACAGTGTTTTGGGACAATATCAATCAAATTCGGTCCCTTCAACGACAACTAAATGAGTTGAATGATTGAACCGATATACAAGGTATTAGAATCTGACTGGTTCTCCAGAAGCAGTACAATCGAGCTTTGGCTAAATAGGAGGAGTTTTGGCGTCAACGGGTAAAACAACACTGGTTGGGAGAAGGTGATATAAATACGAAGTTCTTCCAGCGGTCGGCCACGAAAAGGCAAACGAGGAACAAAATCAAGTCCCTGGTTAATGATGAGGGAGTGGAAATGCAGTGGCGTACAGGAATGAGGGAGCTGGTACTGGAATACTTAACGAATATCTTCACTGTCGGAGATATCGATGACTACGACTTTCCCATGTCCGTTCCTTTGATGATATCCCCGGAATAGAACCTGCGGTTGACGAAACGGGTATCTGATGCTGAGGTCCACAAGGCAGTCTTTCAGATGGGCCCGCGAAGTCTCCGGGTCCAGATGGTCTTAATCCCGAAGGTAGCACGTCTCTGATGCCACTGTTGGGTCTTGAGGTAGGGTTGGAGATGAACCAACTCGCAGCGAACAATCAATGAAAACCAAGAGACGATTAAAACCATAAATCAAGTAACAAATAATGGATTCACAAGAGAAAAATTCAGCATTATTTCTTATCAAAACAAGAACACCGGGTAACGAATGATTTGGCTTGAGTCTCTAAGACGCCTACGTATCCACATGGGAATCAAAGCCACGTAATTCTTCTCTTTGAGGACTCAAGAACACAAAATGGAGATGCAACCTTGCCTTGGCCGAAATTGGGGAGGGGAGGGAGAGAAAATTGTGTTTCCTATTCTTGTCTTGTGTTTGTTATGTTAAAAAAAGATGACTTAAACATAACAAACCCCATACTTGTCCAACTAAAGGCATGGGACAAGCATGGTGACAAGTAAGGTGTAAATAGGACAAAGTATGGCTAGACAAGATGGAGTTAGGTGGTGAATCACCAACACCTTAATTCTTGTTATGCTTACTTAGTACTAATTAATCAAGACTTGATTAATTAGTTCCATGGGCCCTGGTTACATGGGCCTCTTGGAACATGGCACGTGGCCATTTCCAACGAGGTCCCGTGATTCGCTTATCGCCTTCAAGCCTTTCATACCGGAAATGTCCAACATTATCCGACGCGATCAATCCCAAGACTCCAAGTCTTGTCTCGATCCGTAAAGTCCTATTCTCTTACGGGCACATGACCCAAAACCCAGTTTTGGTCATGTCCCGAGACGACTCCCTTTTGGTCATTCCCCATAAACGTGTCAATGAGTTTCATCATCCGGTGTGACCCTTAGGTTTATACATGTCAATAGATCAACGTAAAATCCCATTTTACTTGATCCTATTTAAGTGACAACTAATGAGACTTTAGTATTGCCTAACACTGCATAAATCCATATCCGTCGTCTATGTCACTATCCTTTTATCTGCGATATCCTGATTGAGATAAAGCATAGAGTCTTCATCCTTATTATTCTCAATCACTGTTCCTTGATATGTGAGATGACTGAATATATGATACCTAGTATCATGTGCATGGTCATGCTATTCTTTCAGTCACTCTCGATCAAGCGGCCGAGAACCGATATCTTTCCCATACCTTAGTATGAGGGATAAATCCCTTAGCCGTCTTTCGTGTCACTCATGTAGCCCGTCCCCAAGCCAATTCTGGCCGTTATGGAAGCCCTGTTACGGACAACGTTAGGCTCAGGTCAAACTCAGTTGTTGACTACATAGGGATCACAAATACTCCTTGGTCTAAGGATACATGACAAGCTACGACACTGAATATGTTCATAACTTAATCTATGACACATATCCAGGACGGGTCGTCCAATATCATGTCCCACATGATATCTATGATCAGACTCCGGAATCCCATTCCAATGACCAACAGAACGTAAGCCATAAAGAGCCATCTTTCATACTAGTCGCTTCTATTGAAGCTTTGTTGACTAGGGACCCATCGAGTGTGATCTATCTCGATCTATGGTTCTATTCGCATGGTAGGCATATATTCGAGCACACATCGATATATTACTCCAACACATAAGTAATATAAAGCCGCTTTAAATTTATTGCTAACGATGGTATATACATTTGGACATTTAGGATTGAACTATGGGCACTAAGACTAACACCTATGTCCAACCTACCGATCTCATTCCATTTTCGGTCCCGGTGAACCAAGCCTTGATCTACCCTCGGGAACAGATCACTCATCAAGTAATACATACTCGTTCCAGGCGATGCCTGGTAAGCCGATACACAGGTCCATCTTGAGAGGCCATGATGGGGATGCCTGATATATGGACACGCCGCCACATCTGCTGCAAGACCTTGGTCCGAAGTGCGGAAGGGAAACCATGACGTGGGCAACTATCTCAGATGCACGGGTAGGCAAATCGCACGTCTCAAAGGCACCCCATTGCCGCCATAGTAACCATCCGCCAAACTAGAACAACCTATCCATTTGGCCCTCAGTTCCAATCCATTGCTCTTGCCTAAGACACCACCATCAAGGGGGCCGGACCACATTATGGCCGATCAACCCATTCAACCTACTGAGGGGGGTTGAACCCCAGGACTTGAAGAGGCAGAGGCGATATAAGACCTCTTGCCTAACACCAGAATAGGGTTGGTCACCACAAGATCCTTAGAAGCTTCCAAGGTCCCCCATGGAACTACAAGGTCGGATCTACCGGGACAGGGAAGCACACCCCCGAGGAGCCCCAGAACGACCAAGATGAGACCTTCTTAGCGGTCTCGACAAATCTCATGAGGGGCTTCCCCAACAACAAGGTGTGTCTGGGGAAACACACCTCGCTCTGCCACGTTCAAATCACAACCAAAGTCCTGCTTCCCCCATTACCTGGGGTACTCCCTAGATGTCTATTGTCTCATCAAGCGTCTCGGATCCATAGTCCAAACATCTACAAGTCAAAACAAGGAGTGTTTACGACCGATGTCCTACCGTCTATTCAACCCCTCGAGGCATTCTCCTCCTCATTAATCATCCTGGTATAACTAGGCATTCTGTCATAGAGTTAGCGGTTGATATCTACAGATTAAACATTTGCTTTACTCTCTAATTTTTCGGTTATGTTTTTTTTGAGTGAAAGGTGCAACTTTCATTAATAAATTATGGAATACTATAAAGTACATCAGAGACTCTCTAACCACAAAGAACAAGGCAAGAACATTTAAGAATGTTTGATATTCTTTTCCTAGTAGATATGTCCACAACGGTGTTGAGTTGGCGCCCCAAGGGCAAAGACAGAATATGGATGGGAGGAACGGGATATCGGAGATCTAGATGGACCTCGACGGTAATGGTGATGGTGGGAGGCAATGCATCGTCTGGGGACCCCTCCCGATGGGGCCTCTTACCCGCTTGTGGTGAGCTCTCCCATGCCGCGCCAGACGCATCCCTCCTCATAACTTCCACAACCACCCTCGGTCGATCCCCAAGCGTTGGAACCTCAACATGGTGCGCCTCAGCCTGGGCGCGCCCTCTACCTCCGAACCCTCCAGTATGGGATCCCCGAGTGGTAGCAATCGAATCAGCATAGAGCTGACCCTGTCGCATCCCCCCGACCATCCCTTGTGCCAACGGGCCCGAGAGAGGGGTGGAGGACCACCCAGAACGGTCGCGCTCGGCCGCCAAGCTAGTATCCCGGTTGGGAACCCGGGGACCCAGGTTAGGTAACAGGTCCATTGTTATGGTGGCTTCCCCATAACGAGATGACCTAGCGTTAGGTAACGAGTCCACTATCAATGGGTGCAATCCCCCGGCTCCCAGATAACCACTGCGGCCGATACATGCTTTCACCAAAGCCGCCAGATGCGGACGATGCTGTCGAGGGCGATGGACACCTACCGGAGCATACCGTAGCAATCCCTGTCTGTACGTCGGTAAGGTCTGAACCCTAACAGGCGCCCCTCGGGACCATGGAACAACATCCGGTATCCACTTCCTCTTTCATTTCCACATCCAGGATCGGGAGACCCTAGTTGAAGACGTCTCCATCATGCTGCAGCGCATCTCGGCCCAATCACCAGTCCACCCCCAAGTACGGGTCTTCACCGACGTGACCGAGACAGGCGCCGAGACCCTCGTAACGTCCCGGACCACCCCCAAGTACGGGTCTTCACCGACGTGATCGAGACAGGCGCCGAGACCCTCGTAACGTCCCGGACCACCCCCATCGGAAATCGATGGGTTTGAGAGTGCAACAGTCCTGGCTAAGACAGATCTCTCGTCCGAGCAGGCGGTCCCCTACGCACTAGAGCAAGGTCTTGGCGCTGATGAGTCCCAATAGACGAGGTAGGGTTTGGGCCACGAGGTGAGGGCCTGTAGCATGTAGCCGAAGCCAGCGAGACCCGCCGTAACCAGGTGCACCTTTCCCAATATCGGCGACAAGTGAACGTGTAAGAACCGCCCCCGGTCGAACCAGAGGTTTTCGGTGAAAGTTGACTTTTTACCGGAAAATTCAATCGATGACTCCAAGGGTCATTCGAGACCTTTCCGGGGCCCAAAAAGCTTAGCTATCGTCACGGATAGCTTAGTTGGGTCATTTCCTTCCAAACGATGGTCTTTCGGGAAAAAGTCAAACTTGGTCAACCAACGAGGGACGGGCCACCCGGGACTTATCCGAGACCCAAAACGCTTAACCGTCGTCACGGTTGGATTCGTTGGGTCGTTTCCAATCAAGTGAGGGTAATTTCAGAAAAAGTCAATTTTGGTCAACCGAGAGCAAAACGGTTTTTTCGGCTCAGAATTCTGGGCTGAAATATTAATTTGGACGTGGACCCCACCAAAACTATTTTGAATTTAAAATTATTAGAAGGAAAAGAAATTGAATGGGAAATATCCCTTTTGCCCTCACTTTACCAAAATGGGGGGAACATGGAAAAAAGGGTGTTTGGTCTTTACCCTTTTGGGATAAGACCCACTTGTGCACCATCTCTTCCTCATTTTCTACCCTACCCAAAACCCACAAGAGAGAGAAAGCTGTCTTTGTGCCTCCATTGAAGAACAAATGAAGAAGAAGAAGAAGGCTCTCTTTGTGCCTTCATTGAAGAAGAAGAAGAAGAAGAAGAAGAAGAAGAAGAAGAAGAAGAAGAAGAAGAAGAAGAAGAAGAAGAAGAAGAAGAAGAAGAAGAAGAAGAAGAAGAAGAAGAAACTCCATCTCTCCTCCAAAACTAGTTTTTCTTTTTCATTTATTCCCCTTTCTTCAGCCCAAATGGTAAGAACCTCTCTATTTTCATTTTGGAGCATTTAAAATCTGTGGGTAAGGGATGAACCATCTTGGTTTGGAGTGGTGAGGGTTGAAAACTTGAACACAAGTTGGGTTTTGTAAGGAGTTGTGAAAGAATCATGGAAATCAAAGTTTGAAGTGAAACCCTAGCTTGGAGGAATTGGGAATAGCTTGAATTTGAGACTAAAATCAAAGGGCTTTTGGTGAGACTTGATGGTTTAAGGACATTCATCACATTTGGGACATTTTGGACAAAAAATACGAATTTTCCCGGCGACCAGAGGCTCGCTGGAGCGTCGACCGGTCGCTGGAGGTCCGACCACTGTGGATCGAAGCTAGGGTTGGGCCAGAACGGACTCGGCCGGGCTGGGCCTTGGGCCAGGCCTGGTCTCGGGCCAGATCTGATTCGGGTCTGGGTCCGGGTCTGGGTCCGAGTCTGGGTCAGGTTCGGGTTAGGTCTGGGTCGGGTCTGGGTCTGGACCGGGTCGGATTCGGGTCCGGTTTACGGGTCGGGTCGGGTCCAGGTTGGGTTATTTATTTAATTATTTAATTTAAACCAATTAAATAAAAAGGGACTTCGTCGATAAGTTAGAGGACTGATTCAGACTTAACCGGGACTGATTACCACCTTTACTTGTTAAAATCAGACTTTGACCTCGATCGTGGAGAAGACTGAAGGTAAGCCCGAACGTCTTTAGCTAGGAGTTCCAGATAGAGTTTGAGAGGTAGGGAAAAGTACTAAACTTCTCTGATAATTTAAGAAACATTAATAGTATGCATATAGGATAATAACAACCGGAAAGGTCCTAGTTTGCATATAGGATGTGATTCACTAGATTAACTGCTTTTCAATTATATTAATAACCGGAAGAGTCCAGTATGCATGTAGGATGTGATTCACTAGTTTAATCGCTTTTAATACTTTGGGAAATTGCCGTGCTGGTAGAATGGGCATGTCGAGCCTTAGGATTGCTTGTTTAATGTACATATTGATGATTGTTCATCCTTGGTATTGATGCATGTTCCGTCTTTAGGATAATATAAGAGTCACGTTAAACTAGATGAACTAGGATGATTGTAATATGAGTGATTGATCCGTGATTTGATTGGTTGAATGGATGTGTGAATGTGTATTGATTGTGCCAAATGTTATGATCGGGTGAGTGATAGACCGATGGGACGTGGTTGGTAAGTAATGCCGGTAAGTTTGGTTCGACAATGTGTGTGACGGTATTGTTTGATATGTTATTGTGGTTTGAATGTGCATCCCGAGGTGGACATGCCGGGAAGATACCTAGTCCGATGTGCGGTTCCGGTATGGTATATGAGTGTGCACCCCAAGGTGGACATGCTGGGAAGATACCTAGTCCGACGTGCGGTTCCGGTATGGTATATGATTATGTACCCCGATGTGCGTTTCCGGGAAGACGTCCAGGCCGATGTGCGTTTCCGGTATGACGTGTGATTGTTTACCCCGAGGGAGTGGTTCCAGGAAGATATCTAGGCCGATGTGCGTTTCCGGTACGATATGTTACTTGGTTCACCCCGATGATCTATGGTCCTTTGAGGACATTTCGGGACTTCCGATGATATGTGTTCCTAGGGAACGATTCCGGAAGCCCCGAAGATTGTGTCTCCACTGGACCGAGGGGCAATCTGATATGATGTACAATCAAGTGTACGGATCAGAGTCTTGTGGTTTGATTATCAATATTTCGGTATCTGTGCGTTTCTTTAGTTGATTCCTTTGGTAATTTCGTCATCTTCCCATTTATCTCCTTAAGTGTTACCTTCTTTAAGTATTGCAATTCTTGTTGATCTTTCATTAGTGTCTGTTGGATAATTGTACTAACCGGTTTTACTGTTAAAACGGGGGTTC
This sequence comes from Erodium maritimum, assembly GCA_963921825.1. Taxonomy (NCBI): domain Eukaryota; kingdom Viridiplantae; phylum Streptophyta; class Magnoliopsida; order Geraniales; family Geraniaceae; genus Erodium; species Erodium maritimum. The sequence continues at coordinate 76,674,283 of OY997590.1, forward strand.
CTTTACTTTATTGTTATTTCCTACTGAGCGTAAGCTCACCCCCTTCTTGTTTACTGTTTGTACAGGTTTCCTTGTTGAGTAGTATATAGAGGTGGTCTCAAGGCTCGGAAGCTCCTTGGGAATTGAGAATTTGTCCTAGAGATGTACTGCTTTGTATTAACTTTATTTTCTGTTAGTTTGATTACAGAGTTGTTGACTCTTGACCTTGGTTTTTAATTAAAAGATTTGTGGAACTTGCGTTATTAAATATATTTTATTTATTATTCAATTATTGTTTTTAGTTCACGTCTCGAGTCCGGTCAAAACCAGATTTGGGGCGTGACAAAACACCCCAGAGGAGTCGGAGGACAGTCCTCGTGGCCCGAAGAAGCCCGATGATTCCCTCACATGCGAAGCCGGGGTCGCAGCACCCATCGAAGGAGAAGGCCAGGCCGAAATCAGGGAGAGTGAGGAGGGAACGGGTGGTGGTGGTGTGCCTCTCAGACCGGACGCCGGGATAACAGGCGAGATTGGTGAGAGTGGACGAGGGGACATAGCGATCGTACTACGAGTCACCGGAGTCACAAGAGGAGCGGAGAGGGGAATAGACGCAGAAGGTTGTGGAAACGCCACCCACTCCCACCCATAGTTAAACCCCGCACCAGGCGTGGTCTGCGAGGTCAACTGGATGGGTACGCGAATACCGAGATGGCGAATCCGACAGGAACAGGCAGCGCGACAACGGTGACAGTCTGGAGCTCCATAGCGGCGACAAGTAAGCTAGGGCTAGAGTTCTTCTCTCAAGGGCGAGAGAGCTAAAAAAAATACTATATAGTCTTTAATATATAATTTTCCAGTTCTGTTAGTTGTAAATATTTGTTCTTACTGTACTAAAAAAACATCATAATTTCAATAATATTACTTTATATGTGAATGGGGGATTAAGTTAGCGATCTTTAAAAAATGTCACAAAGAACAATTGCAGAAGGAACCCTAAATAAATAGTGTGCTCAATGGTATATTGAACAACGATATATATAAATAGATAGGAATAATTATACAAAAGGGTCGAGTGTTCAAGTGCTTAAAATACAGAGAAGAAAGCAAAGCAAAATCATGCTTGTGATTCTACTGCCTCCGTTTCTCACTTATCGCAAACTACATGCACTGATGACACTCAAGACATGGCTAATAATATGAAGAAAGTGGCTAGGCTCATCCACACCTGCTACGAGCACCTCCTAATCATGTCCGGCATTCGCAACCCGATGTACAATTCTGTCTCCACTTCTTCCTTGTGTTGAGATGATTCCGTCTTCCACTGCTTTCCACCACACTAGCATTTTGACAAAATATATAAATCAACTACGCCTTAATTTATTCCTATTATCTAAGTTTAGCATATCCATATTTGTTAATGAAGATTGCACCTGTAACTTGCATAACCCGGCGTTCATCTCTAACAAGGCTTTCTCCTGTAGTTCAGAGGAGATTAGCGTGTAGATGTCGATACCATGCAGATAAAGGTTGCTAATTAGGTCAGTTTATTTACCTTTGCTTTCAGTTGCTCGATATGCTCCATTAATAGCTCGGCCTGGAGATCACGTCATGTTATATTTGTCAAACTCGTATATGTAACATTTTTTTATAGTGTAGGGATGAACTTTTATTGATGTAGAAATTGAAAGATTACAAAGACCATACAGATATACAAAACTAATAGGATGAGATACAGTTTCAGTCACAATCGAAACATTGATACCATAATTCAATGTGTGGTGACCCAGGAAAAGGCTACGGGGTGGTTCCATATTCGAACTGTACATAGCGCTGTGGATCTATAAGACTTTCTCTGTCTCAACTTGAACGATTATGTCGTAACAAACGTACAAGAAATATGTCAAGGAAAGGAGCAGGCTGTGGAACAGAAAGTAACTATGTCGCAGAGGCAGGGATGTGGCTCCTCATAGACACCCCAAAGTTCCCTTGGTGGTTCATGGTGACCCGCGAGACAGCTCATCGTGTCTCGCTACTTTTCCATCGGGACCAACTTTCTCGGCATCGTCCGTATAGTCCAAACTTCATCGGGTGGGGGTGTCGGATCAATCCGACCGCGGGGAGGAGAAGTACCAACGGGGCTCCTCCATCCAACCACGGAGGGGAGGGATACCCGTAGGGCTCCGCAACCACATAGCCATCACCCACGGTGATCGATTGCTGCCTTGCTCTTCCATTCCTCCAGTGGTAGGTTCGAAAAAGATCCGCTCATGGTGGTAGATCAGCCTTCACGAATAGGATTCTATTGATCGGGAACACCGATCCTACACGGGCTATAAAGGTGAGTTGGGCTCCACCGAGTGCGTTCTGAGTTGATCGTCAGATTCTGGGTCATGCCTCCTATGGGTTGGAATCAGAGGCGGGGGCGGCAGGCGGTGAAGGAGGCAGCGGAGGTGACGAAGGATGCAGTAAAGACGGAGGCGGAGGTAGCAGCACAAACGGTAAATGCGATGGAGGTGGATACGACGAAGGAGGCGAAGACAGCAACATGGGTGGTGACGCTGTTGACAGCGACAACGGAGCCAACGATGGAAAGAGAACCTTAGAGATCACGTGAGGTTTTCTCTCCCGCACAAATTTGATGAACTCTATGGTAGGCCAAGAAAGTAGTACTAACGATAAGACGGGGACACGAGCTCCTATAAGATTGATGGTTGGCGACAGTAACATGAGATCGAAGAGGATTCCCAACAATCATGGGATGAGGAGAACAAGAAAGAGGCGTAAGGTGAGAAAGAGGAACCCTAAAAACACGATTGAAAAATCTTTTTATACTGAAATAATTCGTATATATAACATTTGATTAGCTACTAATCCATATTCTAATACTGCTCATTTTTTAATTAATTAGTAGTACCTTTCTTGCCCTAACATTTGCTAAGCTTTGCTCGAGTTGACCGTCAATCTCTTGGAGTTCCTCAACAGAACAAGAAGCCAGTCCGTATCCTAAAAGCTTCCTGAGATAGACATCAAACTGTGAGAGTACAGATTAGTATAGCAGGGCAATTATGAAGTTATTATAGATGATCGTGAACCGTTTTGAAAATTCAAGGAGCTCAATCTGCTTTGCCATATTTGCTGCTTCGAGCATCAATTGCTGCATATCAATTGATTGTTGTCAGAGAATAAGAAAAAGGATCATGAGAGAAACATAGGTTACCTGGACCTCATGCCCAAAAAACAACAGTACTGTTATCATGTCAGTTAAATAAATTAACTAACATCTTTCTTTGCATCATCATAGCATCTGTAAAAGACTGATAAAATGGAAGAAGAACATTCGATTGAGGGAGGAGAAACAGATGGTTCATTTCCCGTAATCTCAACATCTCGTTTAGAACACCGGAAAATTAACCTTACACTAAAGAATTAGTGATCTTGACCGGAAATTTCCTAACTTATTTCTCAATTGAATGTGTTATGGTTTGAATCAAGACCTTTCTGGGAACTGTAGAATTAATACTTGTTCATTTGGCCTTTTTCTAGGGTTTACATCATTGAGAAAACAATACATACTTTGATGCTTCTATATATTTAATTTGCCATAGAAAATAGATCTCTACTATAAAATACATATGTATGATTACAGTGATGTAGGGCCCAACTCTTAAGGCTCAGGAACTTAAAAAGGTAGAAGTCACACTGATGTCTATTTGGCCAAGTGATGTGCCAATGAAAAGATAGGGTTTTTGTACAAATACCTGCAACTATCCATGTTTTGTATACCACATAGATTACTTTTGATATATCCTTACATCAATATAATCTCTACAAATTAATTAATATTGTTGAGATTGTCATATTTTAAAAAAATATTAATTAATTGATAAATTATTATTTATTGTTAAAATTTAGTAACATAAAAATATATCGTATCTTGTAAAATTTAATATAACATGGTAATTGAATGAATCTAAAATATAGATATATTATATGTAGTATTAATGAATACTAATAAATAATGTTCATTGTTTCTGATTAAAATATTTTGTGAGATGATGATAGAAAATACTACATAAACAATATGGATATTATTTTTTGTAGCCACACCTAACATCGGCCCTTTAGTTATAAAATGTGTCACAAAATTAACAATGACGGCTCAAATATACAGAAATTTTGTCGCACAAGGGACATTATTCAACGTCCACTCAAAAACATTTGTAGTCTTGATTTGAAGAAAATGTTTTTTTTGAAAGTCCGTTAGTATGCAATCTCAAAGTTAATCAATGTACAATTTCCAATTAGGTTTAAATTTTAAGAAAAAAAACAAACAATACTAAATTTCATTGATTATGTTATAATTTTATACAGTTATTTATTTACTGCATTAATGAGACCCTGTATTTTACATATAAGTTTTCTGAAAATGTATTATCTTATCAAAATTTAATAATTTTTCAATTAATGTAAGTCGAGACCGAAGAAAATGTTATCTTAAAGAGTATATTAATTTATCGAATATCAATTTTAAGAATTTCTTTTGCATATATCATCCCAATTCCAGAAAATGTACTCAATCTAATTTAGATTTACAAAAACAACTATTCACTTATTATTATCATACCTCTAATGGTTAGTTTATCACCTTTAGGTTGTACACAGTAGAATGTAGAAATCCAAGTATAATCTTGTTCATCTTTAATTTTTACAAAAAGTAAACACATAGTTGGAACCAAATAAATTACTAATATCTCATCCGAATTATGTGCATTGTGATTGTAAATGTTAAAGGCGGACGTTTACTCAATTATGAATGGCATTCTCATAATTTTATAAACCTTGATTTTACATTTTCTTCTAAGTAAAAAAATCTCCAAAACATTAGGGTTATTGATCGATGTTTTTAGCGGTTAGGATTTGGTTCCTAATATTCATTTGAAGGCTGATCGTCAGTGAAATGTTCCCAGTATGTAAATGTTTGATGAATCCTAATACAAGAGATAATAACTACGGGTTTTCAAGTTCATTTTCCCATTGAATTCCCAAAATTTTAAAAAATAAAGATGTTTTGCAAATTGAAGGTCTGATTCTGACCTGCATATGTTGCTGCGAATTGGTGCCCATGGCTTGAGTTGGCACTTCTTTTGCATACTTACTGTAACGTTGTATGGCCCTTTGCATGCTGAGACATCCATATATAACACAAGATAACATCAGCACATATATCTTGCTCTTAACAAGCTATTACAACCCAGTTAAACCAAGCACATTTCCAATTAGTTAATAAGTAAAACAATAATGAGGTGCATGTGTCTATAATTTAGCTAATCAATTAAGAATCTTATGTTCTTAAATTTATTATTATGGAAGGTCCGACTAACATTTGCAGTTCCCTTTTGGTTCTTACAAATTGTCATGAACCAGCAACTGTTCAGAAATAAAATGAAATGTAAATTATCTATCAACTCATTGCATTTCAAAGTTACTTATAATTTGAAAATACCAATTTTATTGCCAGCAAACTTTCTCATGACACAATTTAGTTGAATTTTGTAACTATATATATTTAACAATTGAAAACGGTGGCAACAATTGAGGGAAGTAAACATTTAGCTTAGCTAATAGATCTTGGGTTCTCTCTACCGAATCTTAAACGAGATATGAGGGTTTTCTTGTTAATTGAATTCTCAAACACATTTCATAACGAGATCTAAATCCGGGACCCTAAGAAATACGTTCATATACAAATTTCTATATAATACAAACTACAAACAGTAAAATCTATGAAAACATGTTTTATTGTCTGCTCTCGCTATCTCATTTGCACATCATGAAACACACGAAGCCACATGATAAAACTCATGGCATCACATAATGAAATCTATGGTACAAACAAAGACTGTGAACATGCCTTAATCACATAGATGAATTCGAATCTATAACCTAATGTATGGACCTTGTACAAGAGGGAAAAGATAACGAGTTTAAAGATGGCTAAGAAGCACTTGTACAGAATGTGAAGATTAAGAATTCAAGAGGAGGTTAACTTCCAAATTATTCATCTCTCACCTTGCATTCCATCTTCTAGTTTTGGTTGTTTGGCGAATTCAGTTTTTCATTTTGCTAAAGCCCTAGTAAATACTCTAAGGATCTGCAATATGTATTCTAATCCAAATATATACTACTTCATATTACAGGAGAATCACTCCTCTTTTGAGTGAAAATGAGTGGGAGACGCAATTTTTTTCCGTTCAGTATATGTCTATTCTATACTATTGTAGAATGATTAGAGAATGTGAATAAAAATGAAGTCCAGTCACACATAAATTAAAGCGATCATCCTCATTCCTAAACCTTTGTATTACACAACCCAAGTGTGTATACATATAACTTCCTAATGAAGTGAATATAAGCTGATTTTTGAAACATCAAATTTGAGGAAGTAGCAGCATATACTCAGTTATGGGGGGTGAAAGAGTACTAATACTTAAGAACAAGAAGAGAAAAAGAAATCATCCAAATAAAGTCTGTGAAGGGTCATCCTATACCTTCATACCTATTACCAATCCATCATATAGTAAAAATAGACTAATAAAGAGTACAAACTTTCCACAGGTCAGAATGAATCATGGATTGGGAACTAGCTAAAGAGAGATGTCAATGTTTGTATTGTACACTTTATGCATTTGACTATCTAGAAATATTCATAGGCATTTTATTTATATCTGAAAATAGTAGTACAATTTCATAGCTCAAGTCTCAAATATTTTATGTAATGTGTTTGGCTTGTATAGATATTGAATGATGTAATCAGTTCTGCACATAGCTCAAGGCATAGGAATTTCAATTCCATTTCCTGCATAAATTCTACAATCTTGACATAACTACATAGAAAGCTCCTTGAAATCTCCCAATACAAAACCATTTGACTGTCAAATGCAAACAAAAAAAATCAAGAAACAAGGAGAGAAAGGGTAACCTTTTTCCATTACCTTCTAGGTTTTTTTTACTAGTCATGACCACATTAAACCTCATAAACCAAACAATTGAAAAGCAAGTATTGCTCAAAAGAAGAAAATTTATACATAGATTTATGGATTAAAAACATAAATACTTGATTCAGCAGTCCATTAATTAGATCTCATCCATAGAAACAACTAGTATCCTCCTAAAAGGAATAAAGACTTGAAGAGGACTAATATGGATGCCTAAGATTAACCATTTCAACTGCAAATATGGATCTAGAAAAACCAAAGATGTCATAAGAAAAGGGATATAAAAAGAAAGAAAGAGTTGAATCTTGTGTGGATAAATCATAAATGCATATACCATAACTTGGAGGAGATTTGGTACCAGAAATCCCCAAGAGAGTTGAACTTGAACCAGGAGAGAGCATTAATGGCCCTTGCTTGATTCCAGACACTAGGTTGTTGGGTTGGGTCCATCTTTTTAGAAAGCATATTAAAACCCTAGACAATACATGTACTTGATTCTATTTTAAAACACAGATAGTTGTAATTTATAAGGCTTCCCAAAACAAGAGATTAAAAATGAAGTTGATACAAGCAAATCTGTAAAAAGATTGTCTACACTCTACAGGGTGATCAGACCTAGGAGAAGATGAAATCATAGTACTAGACAATATCTTATAGATGCAATTCAGTCTCCATAGCCCATGCTCTATATATGTGTTTAATGCTAATTAATTTATGAGCTTCATCACACATTTTGATTTAAATTTATGAGGTACACAAACAAGTAAAAAAAAGAAATAGGTACGGGGTTGATGAAATGAAACGTACTCAGAGCTAGAGAACTCGTAGAGCTTCCCTTTCTGGGAGAAGATGATGACAGCAACCTCAGCGTCACAAAGGACAGAAAGCTCGTGAGCTTTCTTGAGAAGCCCACTTCGTCGCTTCGAGAACGTCACTTGCCTGCTTGTTGCATTCTCTATCTTCTTCATCTCTATCTTCCCTCGAACCATCTCTTCTCTAGATTGTTTACTGTTGACCTGATGTGATGAACATTTATGAAAATTATTAATTATTACATATCTGTTCGATCATCATCTTCAATCAACAAAAAACCCTAGCTATAGACCCTCAAAGATCTATACAACCACGCCCTTACCAAAGATTGATTCCCAAAATTGCAGTGCTTGATGCTCAATAAGTCAAAGTGAGCTCAACCCAGATTTTTTTGGTTGTAGAAATTGAAAATTTTGATGAATACCCTGGAAAATCTGGCCGAAAGGGTGTCCAAATTTGATGAGAACAGATAAAAATCCTGAAGATATTAATGATCAAGATTTTTCATAGGACTGGAAATTGAAAGCAAATTAAAGGAAGAAATGAGTAGGTAGAAAACCTTAGCAAGATTATGACAGCTAAAGGGAAGGAGAAATAAATAAATAAAGACTTGGCAAAATGTTACAAAAATGGCAATTTTGCACCTAGAACATTGTTGCACAGTTTGGGGACATAGGAGATAAGTAGAAGGTAGATTGATATATATGGTATGTGTATTTCTATATATAACACCTTCATAAATCCTATTCATTGGTCCAATCATTTTTTGTGTTTTGTAAGAAGAAAAATTGGTAAAATGGAAATAAATAGATTAAGAACCACCAACATGGGTTAAAGTAGCTGTAGTTTTATGCAACAAAATAATTAAGAGAGATTTAAAATGCCCAACAACTTCATTACCTATCTCGTTTTGGCAAAATTAAGAAAAAGGGTGAGAGACAAATACAGAAACAAAGGGAGAAAGAAACTTATTGTAATGAAGGATTCAAGGAGAATATAATAAATTATCATTTTAAGAAGCTGAGGGTTGATTGGTGGAGGATGAGTGAGGAGATGAGAATTTAATAAAACAGATTGTTTTATTTTAAATTTCTGACACGTCAACAACATCGTACAATGACTTTGTTCAACCACCAATAATATTTTGACAACAATTCTGCTTAGGCCTCGATGTGATGATGCGCACTTCCACCAATGGTGTGGCACGTGGCCTTACCTTGTTCTGTGAGTTTGCTCTTTGAGCATCCATGATACCATTATCTCCGGTAATTAGCAAGACAAAGCCTAAGACCTTCTTCTTCCTTACTCAATAACTAATCTTAAAATTCAAAGTAATAATAGTCTTTAACTTTGAAAAAATGAAGATTTGATCGCAGATAGAACCCTAACTCTCTTTGCGCGCAGTCCCTTCCCCCACCCCTTCTTCCATGGCAGCCACCATTCTTTACCTTTGAAGCCCTTTATCCAAAGCTCTCCACTACCCTCCGGGGCCCAATCGAAGTTCATACTTCCAAAGCTCTCCACACAATCTCCATGAGATTCCACTCTACCGTTGTGATTCTATTGATCGGAGCCGGTTTTATTTTTCTTTGTTTTTGTCTTGTTTTGCAGCCGGTCTACCACTACAGGTCGCTGCCCATCGTTCAAGCTGCTCCACGGTCTCCCCCTCGACTCGCGCTACCATTCCTGCATCGCCGGACCGGCCCCGCCTTCGAGCCAGTGGCCATCGTGGCCCCCCTGCCGTTCATTGGATTACGGGCTTCACGCGCCGTATCCCATCTGCAACGGCATATCGCCCTAGGGTCACCCCTCGCCGGCATGGGTCCGCCCCCTCGGTGGATCTGGGATCCGGGAGGAGGGACGGTCGGCTGGGACCTATTTCAACGGCATTCGAATTCGGGACTCTCAATCCCGACCAAGCTTTTACAGCATGGAGATCTCGGGAATTCTGCACTAAAGACAAATTCTCCAGTAGGTTTCGCTGCTTTAGTTCGAATAATCATGTGGCTCAATAAGTTTAGGCATTTGGTTTATTATTTTTTTGTAACGTTGGATCGAAGAATTCCTAAGTTCGGATCCGCGAATCAAAGCGGACTATTTGTATGGAACCATGTGTGCCCGATGGGCCACGACCGATCGAGACAAAAACTGGTATCCGGGACTGTTAGGTCCCAAATTGTAAGCACAATCATATCGTAATACTACTTCTTTCCCGTTTCAAAAAAAAAAAACTTTGAAAAAATGACTTCATGAATTAAAATTTTGCATAAATTAAGAAACTTAGATATAATACAAGAAAAACTAAAAAAAAAACTCATAAGGTTCAAGAAAAACCCTAAGGTTCGAGAGAAACCCTAAGGTTCAGAGAGATGCGGCTTGTTGAATCCCGACAGGCTCCTAAGACCTTCTTATAAAGTGGTTATTTTTGTAGAAGTTAATGGATATTAAACTTGATTCGTAAGTAATTTTGTTTTTTGAAAAATAATAGGATTATTATTTAGTATTAAAAGTCAGTAACTCCGATAAGGGCTCTGAAAGATAGTTTACATCCCACATCTAATTTATCCTTAAAAAGGTATTTTTAATTAGCTCATCAGTTACTTTGTTCGCATTTCTACGTACATGAATTACTTGAACCCCATTTAAATCCCTTAATAACATCTTAAAGTCATTTATGATAGCCCCAGACGGGGTAAATAATCTCTTCTCGGTATTAACTGACAATACAACTCTTAAGCAGTCTGACAGGGCCTCTATGACTTCTGAGTCCCTAGCCCTCGGCCAAATCTTACACTGTGTAAACTGAATCACCCCATGTATATCTCTACATGCCACTCCACTACTTCTATCCTCCTCCTCTAGCACTGCGCCATCAACATTCACTTTCCATTACTCCCCAACCAACCTCGTCCAGACTGTTTGGGTCGCACCCCTTGCTTCAAGATATGCAGAAGGACAAATTTGTGCATCCTTTTATCCTTCCAACAACGAAACTACACTACGATAAATACCCTCAACCTAGGGGCTCTAACCGTCCCAGACCCTTATGTTTCGAGTCTTCCATAACTCCCAACAACCAACTCCCACTAGCTCTGCCAACCCGTCCTACCCGTCTCCCAACTATCCTCCAACCAAGCTTTGAAAGACGTAGACGACCGCATCGAAAGACCCGACACACGACTCCACACTGCCTTAGCCATCGGACATTGAATCAACCCGTGTTCAATGGTCTCCTCCTCCCCACAACTGAGACAACCCATCGCCACATCAGCCTTGCGTATCCTTAGGTTGACGAGGCTGATCGAAGGTCTAACGGAACAAATGTGAGCAAAAGAAGAAAAGAATTTAACAGAGAAAAGGTTGGAACAGAACAAGCCACGTGGGCCAATCAATGAGCGTCACGTGGCCCTCTTATTCCTCTTGCTCACACGTCCCAACTCCTGCATGCGTGAAATGTTTGGACATATTTTTTTATATTTTAGTTTTTTTACTATATATATATATATGGGAGCTTTCAGGTACGACACAATATTTAAATACGAAATACGAATTAATCCCAACTTTGGAATTGCCCAAGGGCTGCGATTTTCGCATATGGCAGATTTTTTTTTCACCAAGTTTCTTATTTTGATCTTTCCCGCTTCGTTTCAACTCCGATTTAATTTTTTCTTGCGCCAAAAATTTTCTTTTTTCAAGATCTATCTATCAAGTAGCATATTGAATATGTTTTGAAGCAAAAAAAAAACATGTACAAGTAAAAACACAAATCGTTAACCGTGCACTAATGTATGTTCTTGCAATTGCATTTGTATGAAAATCTTAATGTATGTTTAAGCTAATCTTAATTTATTAGCTTACACGTACAAAACATACATACACATACAAATGAAAATAGTAAGAACATACATTAAGTTTAGCATATACATACAACTGAAACAACATGCATTAAGGTTGGTTTAGACATACAAATGAAAATGCTAAGAACATACATTTAAAATTGTATGAACATACATTAAGTTCATCCTACATATATAACTGAAAATTAAAAAACATGTAGTTGTAAAAACATACATACCGAACATACATTAAGATTAGCTTATTCATACAAATGCAGTTGCAAAAACATACATTGGTGCACGGTTAACAATTTGTGTTTTTGCTTGTACATGTTCTTTTTTGCTTCAAAACATATTCAATATGCCACTTGATAGATAGATCTTGAAAAAAGAAAGTTTTTGGCGCAAGAAAAAATTAAATCGGAGTTGAAACGAAGCGGGAAAGATCAAAATAAGAAAATTGGTGAAAAAAAATAGCCCATGCGATTTGCGATTCCAAAGGTTGGGATTGAGTCGTATTTCGTATAAAATTGGCCAAGTCCTACCTGAATGTTATCCTATATATATATATATATATATGATAAGGACATTTTAATTATTATTATTATTTTATTTATTTTTTTCTTGGACAGCCTATATATAGTGGCTTGTGTATATATTTTAATATTATATTTTTACACTTAACAATTAATTTCAGCCATATTTTATTTCTCTCTTAGTTCTTAGCTTCTTCTTCAAGCTTTGAGCTTTTTTTTACCATCTAATGTCATAACTAAGACAATCCAAGGAGGTTTCAAGCAGTGATGAGCCTCCCACCATCTCCAACTTCTCCATTTTCATGTGTTGAAGTTTTGGAGAGTTGGAGATGGTGGGTTTGCAAGCTAGAGGAGTTTTTTATTGAGTTTCTCAACTCAATCCCTGTTCTAATCTCTACCCTTCTTTATTTTACTGTAAAGTTAGGTTTTTTGGTATGTTTGAGTAAGATTTGGAATCCATGACCTTGGATTTCAATTATTGGTCATGGGTGTTGTGTGAATGTTGATTTCCTTCAGGGTAAACTACAAATCCATACCCTAAAGTTGGCACGTTTAACCGATGATTACCCTGAAGTTGAAAGTTAACTGATGCATACCCTGAAGTTACGAGTTGTAACTCAAAACCCCTTCTGTCAGCTAAAATGATGAAAATACCCTCAGTGATTTTTTAAAATAATTTTTTAAAAATATAAATGAAGTGGCTTTCTAAATAAAAATGAAGTCATTTAATAAGTATATATATATATAACAAAAGTAATTTTTAAATAAATTTTTTAACATAATTATTGAAGTATAGTTGAGGGTATTTTCGTCATTTTAGCTGACGGAGGGGTTTTGAGTTACAACTCGTAACTTCAGGGTATGCATTAGTTAACTTTAAACTTTAGCCATTTAGTGAACTTATCTAGGATTTCTGACATCCACATGTCTTGATTTCCTATTGACGAGATAGAGATATGCTAGGTTGTGTTTTTTTGACTCTCTTGTGTGTTTGGGGATTTTCCTTAATTGTTGTGTGCGCTATGTAGATTTATGTTCGGAGCGATCCATAAGTCGATCTACTATGAGATGAGATTTCACGTTTATAGAATTTACTTACACTTGTGTATTACAAGAATATCGTGATTCGATGATTACCGAACTCATCTTGATTAGTGGTGTTTGGTTTTCAAGAAGTGAACTAGGCGTAGCTAAGTAGATTCATTCACGATTTATAGTTTACTTATGGTTGGGTATTACTAGAGCTTCGTGATTCATTGATCTATTTAGTTCTCTTTGATATTGGCTCATTCGGTCATTAGGTTGATTGAACTAAGCGTAGCTAAGTAGATTCGACAATTTATTTATTTTTTGATAAGCTAGAAAATTTTATTAGTAAGAACGAATCCAAAAAAAAAGAATCGGAGTGCCCTGGTTCAAAAGAAACAAGGTAAAAGAGGTCAAAAGACCAGTAACACGCTTACAAAGGAATTCTACTACGGGAGAACTATAAGGAAAAACCTTATCCCAAAAAACAGAAAAATCGAAACAAAAACAAAACTAGTGAGCTGGTTTCTGCCGAGCCTTATGAGACGCTCTCCACAAGGTTGAAATAGGAGGCGCTGCCTTGATGGCCCGTTCTCGAGTCAAATAACGAGCTGTCGAACGAGTAACAACAGTAAAAGTAGAAGGCCGACTCTGACGAGGTTGAAGAAGAGCGTCATTCCATGGACTGTCCTCCTTCTCCTCCGCTTCTACTACATCCTCCAAATCATCGATAACCGGTTCCGAGGCTGTCGAACTTGCCGAGCCTAACAAACCATCCACAACACTAGGTGAAGGGCATGTCCTTTGATCTTCAATCATTACTAGACCAGAAACAATACCCAAGTTAAACTGGGTGTCATTCAAACCAAGTTGAGTAGCGATCTCCGACGCGATTATAGGGGAACTTGTTGATGATGCTTGATTTTCAAGCAACGACATAGCAGCAGGATCCCGACTAAAACGGACGTCAAAAAAGCCCTCAGGCTCATTCGAAAAATCCGAAATAGACGCAGCAATTCCAAATTTTTATTTAGAATTGCGAGACTGACGGCGAGAAGCCTCCGCCCGAAACAAATCCGACAACCACTCTACCACTGAATTTCGATCGACGTTCTGTAACAAACTCGCTGCCAAATTATCGGTCATCTTCAAGCTCTCCTTCTGCAACTTAGAACCCAAGTGTTTTGATACTCCACTATCAAAAGAAGGAAGGCTCTGTTTTGGAGCGACAACCCCTTTGGCCGGGAAGATTCGACAATTTATTTTGAGTCCTCTCATGCTTGCGTAGTATCAGAGTATCGTGATTTGATACTCTATTTAGTTCTACTTGATTTTCGGTGTTCATTTTTAGTGATGACATTCGTGAATTAGAAGTGAATTAGGCTTAGTTGAGTGGATTCGCCGAGTGGTGTAGCTATCTCTACTTGTCGTAGTTGGTAGCGAAAGTGACATGCATTTGTTGTCGTTATCTCTCATTTGAGTATTGATCGAGCTTTTGTCAAGATCATAGAACTACACTTTATTTTATTGCTTTCCGATGATTGGTGGTTCGTATTTCGATCCGAGCAATGGTCTTGTGTCCTCTTCCCGTGACTAGTATGTGGTTGATTTCATTATATCACATACATAGTAATTTATGTGTTCTAAGACCATACGGAAATCATACCATGCGTTAATTGGAAGTCGTACTTACTTATACCCATGATCGACTCTTTGGGTGAATCAAACGCTATGTGTCTTAGGTTGTAGTGTGTACATAATTATCTTTATGCCTAGATTTTAAACAACACTTTTCTTTTCTTGCCCTTTATTTTCCCGTTCGGGGATGTGGAAGTGACAACCCACGTCCCAGGTACGTAATCGTTTTATCTATTGCTTGATGATCGTAATAATGCACGTAAAAAGAGGGTTTTGACACATAATCATCCCCACCCATAAAGATGGCGCTGTTGCCGGGGAGTAACAGACGTCATTAGAGTTTTTGCACCTTTTTAGCTAGCTTAATTGCCTTTGTGATCTCTCATGTAGGTGAATGGAAGATTTGATTCATTGAAATACGGAGCAGAGTTCTCACCTAGAGAATTCATGAAGGCAACATCTTCATTCTCTTAGCTTGCAGCTAAGAGACCCCCCCCCCCCCCCCCCCCTCCGCTTCTTAATTGAAGTCCAATTGTAGCGTATTTTTGTTATGAGTTATTTTGTGTGTAAACCTTGGATAAGTACTTTTGTCCAATATGATTAAGCTGGGAGTTGATTTCTTTTCATTATTTGTGGTTTGAGGAATGAATGGAGGATGTACTGTTGGTAGTGTTCAGAAGTTGTATATTGTGTTTATTTTTATCGCTTTACTCGGGTATGAAATGATTATGAGATGCTAGATTATGTCGAACTGTTCAAAAAAAATTATCATCACCAGCCTAATTCTATCTTGTTTTTTTTCCTATAGAGGATTTAATTATGAGACAATAGACTTATTTCACTTGTCACATTGAGAAAGTATTGAGTTCACATGCTTATTGTTGAAAGATCAAACTGTGTGTTTTGGTAAATTAGAAATCTAGTTGAATTCAAGTGGTTAGTACCATTGTGCGGTTGTGGTACCAATTTTTCAAAATCTCACTCACTATACACATGAAATTAAGTATTGGTCCCATGGAAATGAAATCTAATTAAAGCTTTGTCTGGGAAAGGGTGTGAGGTGTGGCGGTTCGCATGCAGAGTGAGCCTCATCCATGGAACCACTCAAATAGTGATAAAAGGTGAACCCCCCACCTTAGTGATCCAAAGTTTTCAACACGTAATCGAAAAAAACCAAACAAAACTTTGATCTACCACTTGACTCATAAAGGAACTAGATGGGTTTATCATTCACGTAGTCCCAAGACAATGTAATCGCATGACAACACCCGGTCGTGTGATTTGTGAATGAGTCTATGCATGTTCATGATTTGCACCGCTAATATGTTAATGCCGAGAGAGTAAAGGGCTAAATGATGATAGAGAGGCTTGAAATTGTTCTAGTCGTTTCATTCTATTTTGTAGACCACACACATATACGCTCTTAATGTACAACATACAAATAATGTTTAGCAGAAAGTAGAGAGAAATGATGATGGACTTCACTCTATTAGCGAGCTCTAGGCTAATATTGCTAATAAAATCCAGTTGTAAGCACACGCTTTGTTCGTGTCGTAAATTTTTGGTCTTTTATTTGATTGTGCATTTACATGAGAGCTTTTAGTCCGGTTAAGTAAGTCAGCATATGCATCTTTCTTTTATTTTCAATAATCCAGAGCCGCCAAGATCCGCCTAGAGAATTTTATATCGCCGGGTTTACCTAGGTAATTCTCTAGTTATATTTTATTTTGCTCGACGGCGAGCAAGATTTAAGTGTGGGGGAACTTGATAAGCGTAAATGTGTCGTACTTAATTTGACCATTTTCCCTATATTTTATCTTGTTTGTGCCTCGTTTTTATATTTTTAGCATTATTTAATAACTGCGCAAAACATCCTTCTTTGTCAATATGTTTCAAATATCCAAAACTATTCATGATTGGTCTTGTTTTGTAGTGAAGGCGTACCAATATATAGTCTCTTTATTTTGGTAGGTGTTTGTGATAGTAGAAAACCATCACTAAGGCTTGTTATTAAAGTCAAGGATTCGTATTTTTTGATTTTATCTAATAAAATCTATTTGTTACAGTGTTCTTTTTTTGTACCTAGTAATGTTACTAAGAAGAAGCCTATACAAAGCATAACCTAATCATGTTACTAAGCAGGTGCCTAATCATGTTTTTAAAGAAAAAGCGTAAACATGGTTCTAAGCATGCATATTAAAATAAATTAAAGAACCGTTCCATAGTATAGCACATCTAAGTCTCTCTTATCTTGAGTCTAAAGCGGGTGTCATACAATTCATTGGTCATATATGAGCTTATACTATGTACACACATCGACATGTTATAAGCCAATAAATCATGCATGATTTAAATTCCCAAAGTAAACTCACAATAGCATAGTCAATATAAGTCACTCTTACCTTGAGCATTTCCTAAAGCGGGTGTCATACAAAATATTGGTCATATATGAGGGGACTATGCTATACAATTAAATAATAAGACAAAAGAATGTAACTTTCTGAAAATTCAAGATCTCTATCTCATTCCTATTTCATTTCTTAAAATAAAACATATATGTTAATCTGATTAAGATGTATGATTACTTCATACAATTTAGGACCATCCAACTAATTTAACAAAAACCGTATTTAAACTTTTCGGTAAAGCTAAAATTAGAGTTTTATGAAAAATTAGGAACCAAATTTGAAAATTACAATTTTATATTTTTAAAATTAACTATGAATCACGTCTATTCATATTCCAAAATATTAACTATAAATTAAGTTTTCAGAATTTTTGAAATACAAAACATGTTCTATGAATTTCTAGAATTCAACTTACTCTACCGACTAGAACAAAGTTAGTGTTTTTCATAAAACTAAGGATCCGATTTAGAAAATTACAGTTTTATAATTTTTATAACAACTATAAATTAAAATTGTAATTCTGATTAAGTGTGATGACAAGATGTCACATAAGATATTATGACCTTTTTACTGACTTCTTGCTTTACTAACAGAAAGAAAAATGCAAATTAATACGCATGCATACACAAAGAACACACAAGATTGGTTACCCAGTTCGGTGCATCATCACCTACATCTAGGGGCACTCTACTAGTGGAAAGGTTTCATTATAATGTAATCAATCAACATACAAGTTCTCAGATCACCTAGATCAACCTATGCTATTATTACAAAGTGACAAACCTATAACAAGGACTCCCCCTGAATCTGAGATCCACTCTCATTCACCCTACGAGCTATTCTGTCTCGGATTGTTCTTGTTCTTCAGTATTTGTTGTGACTCTTCAATGGTCACCACTTAGCTCTACTTACTTGATCAGTCATGAATCAAAGTATGAGCCTATATCGTTCTCCTTAGTTTAATTCATTTGAAGTTCCAAACGCAAGCTTTGGAATCCAAACTCATATATTAAGGATCACAAACAACAGTCCTCAAAAGGACATGCACACGAATCTTGCTTACAATATGAACTTTAAGTTTTTCCAAAAAATCCAAACTGAGCTTGTGAGAATGTCCTTGTATTTATATCTCTCATTACCCTTGTATCACGACTCTTAGGGTTTCAGTACCTCTAAAGTCACGATCAGGACAAATCTATTAGTTTCCTTGTCTTGGAGACTTTCTATAATAGAGGAGATATCTATTAAGAGAGTATCTTCATACTAGGAAACAAATCCTCTAACCGGATAGACATGGATACAACCTAGATACACTTCGATAAATTCCACGCGCGTGAGATGGCGTTCACTGTCATGTCATTGACATTTTGTACTGACATCTTCATACAGCTTTGCACCTGTTATACACACATGATGTCAACTGACATCCTCCTTAACATACCACTTCACCCATCCCATACTCATTCACCATCTGATTGTCAGGATGTGAGGACATCTTGTTTGACATCAATTATAGACATGTCATTCTTAACTTCTAAAACGACATCAGATATGACATTACTGTCCAAATCATCCTGACTTCTTTCCTTTGTACTTAGTAGACAGGCTGGAGCAGAGGAGTGTGGGGATTCAATGGTTCCATTTGAGGACCAGATATAACAATTCCCTTTAGAGCGAGTACCTCTCAACACATTGGACATATTCTTATCCAATACAAAACACATAGTTTTGGTGCATTCTACAAACAGGTCCAAGTCACAAAGGTGACTTATGATGAAGAGCTTCTGTCAAACAATTTACTCCAAAAAAAGTTTAGTTTCCCCTTCCCTATGACTCTTTTCTTAACTTCATCTCCAAATATTACATGTCCATAATGATATAGTTGAACATTTGTCAAGTATTTGTTATCATCAGTCATATGTCGAGATGTTCCAATATCAAGGGACCAGAAATCTTCATTGGATTCAATCTGAAATGTATATGAAATATTAGCACAAAATGTTTCACTTTTGACTTTCCACACTTGCTTCTGATTGTCATGAGAATATTCACCCTTATAAAACATTTTCTGTTTCACATTCTTCTGGAGTTGGCTGAGACTTCTTTGCTGAATATTAGGAATTCCATGGAGTTGATAATAGTGAGGCTTATGTGACCTTTCTTGCCACAATGATGACATCTCCTTATGTTTCTGTTAGCCATTCGTGTAAAGATAAATTTAGCATGTATATCTGATCTATGTACATGAGGTTGTTGATCAGAATTTTTTGTAGAATATATTAAAGGATCTCTAGTCAGATGTTGCTCTGAATATCTGCTCAGATGCTTGTTTTAGAGTTGTTGAGTTGTGGAAATCTTGGGAGTTGATGAGATAGGATCTACGTTCTTCTTTCCATTGGTCGGTAGTTGATATACTTTCCATTCATTAACTAAGATTGTTGGAGGAGTTGAGATTTTGTCATTGTATCCCAGTCTATTCATATTCTTGAAATGCTTTCCAATAGATAGGATGTTATCCAATGTGTATGTGCTTGAATTTAACATTCTGGCTGACTTAGTAATATGATCAATTTCCCCATTTAGTCTGTTCATCTCCTTTTGTAAGGATCCAATTATTTTGAGAAATTGGACTTTCTTAAATAATAGAGATTGTATTAGAACCTATTGAGTTTCTAGAGTTATTGAATTTACAGATTCTCTATTGGATACGTGATCACTCAGAATTGTTGAATCATTGTTTGAGAGTTGCTCAGATGTGAAACTTCCATGAATGATCTCACTTGTATCAATAGAGGAAAAATTAGTTGTAAAAGCAACCTAATTTCTTACTTGTTCATTATTACTCTATTCATCATCTTCATCAGATTGATATGCAGCTAGTCTTTTCTATTGCTTCTTTCGATAAGTTGGACACTCCCATTGATTGTGACCAAATCCTTCACATTCATGACACTTAATACCTTTCTCGATAATCATTTGATTAGAGTTCTTCTCTGAAGCTCTTTGTTCTTTCTGATGTGGGATGTCAAGAACATCCTGATTCACATTTTGTCCAGAGTGTCGTCCTTGCCTATGATTAAGACTTTTGATTTCTTTCTTTACTATCACAACCACGACTCCCTCCATATCTCCTTTAGCAATAGACTTTGATCGAGTCTTAAGATTTTGAGTAGAGATTTTCAATGCCATTCCTTTGTGCTCCTTGTCCGTACCTTGAAAAGTTAACTCAAATGTCATGAGTGAACTCATGAGTTCATCAAATCTGAGAGAGCTTAATTCGTGAATCTCCTCTATGGCTGTTATCTTCATTTTGAACTTGGAGTTGACAACTCTTAGTGTCTTCCTGACAAGCACTTCATCTGACATTGGTTTCCCTAGAGAAAAAGATTCATTTGCAATGTCTCTGAGACGAACATGGAGCTGAGTAATGGTTTCATCCTCCTTCATGGTCAGTGCCTCGAAATTTGTAGTGAGATATTGTAGTCTTTGATCTCTAACTTTAGTAGTACCTTCAAAAGTGATAGCCAATATCTCCCAAGCTCCCTTTGCACTGTTACAAGTGTTGTTTAATTGAACCACATTTTGATCTACTCCATTGAAGATAGCATTTAATGCTCGTGAATTTCCCATAGAGGATCTTCTTCTGTAGTGCTCCAATCCTTTTCTAGCTTAGTAACAACAGGGTTTCCTTCCTCAAAAATGGTTTGAGGAGGTGACCAACCTTGAATCACAGACTTCCACGTTTGGTTGTCCATAAATTTTAGAAAGGCACTCATCTTGGCTTTCCAATAACTTTAATTTGTTCCATCCAACACATGAGGATGATTGATAGATCCCCCTTCTCTAGAACTTTCGTCGTTCACACACAAAATTAGTTCGCTCACACCTTTTTATACTGGGTGAACCGCTCTGTTACCAATTGTAATTCTGATTAAGTGTGATGACAAGATGTCACATAAGATGTTATGACTTGTTTACTGACATCTTGCTTTTATAAAAGAAAGATAAATGCAAATCAATATGCATTCATACACTAAGAACACACAAGATTGGTTAACTAGTTCGGTGCATCATCACCTACATCTGGGGGCACTCTGCTAGTGGAAAGGTTTTCACCATAATGTAATCTTTCAGCATACAAGTTCTCAGATCACCCAGATCAACCTATGCTATTATTACAAAGTGGCAAACCTAAAACAGGGACTCCCCCTGAATTTGAGACGCACTCTTAGTTCCACCCACGAGCTCTTCTGTCTTAGATTGTTCTTGTTCTTCAGTACTTGTTGTGACTCTTCAAGGGTCACGACATAGCTCTACTAGTAATGAATCAAAGTATGAGCATATATCCTTCTCCTTAGTTTAATTCATTTGAAGTTCCATACACATGCTTAGGAATCCAAACTCATTTATTAAGGATCATGAACAACAGTCCTCAAGAGGACATGCACACGCTTATAATATGAACTTTGAGTTTTGCCAAAAGATCTGAACCGAGCTTGTGAGAATGTCCTTGTATTTACAGCTCTCATTACCCTTGTATCGTTACTTCTAGGGTTTCTATAACTCTAAAGTCACGATCAGGGCAAATCTATTAGTTTCCTTGTCTTTGAGACTTTCTATAATAGAGGAGATATCTATTAAGGAAGTATCTTCATGCTAGGAAACAAATCTACTAACCGGATAGACGTGGATACCACCTAGATACACTTTGATAAATTCCACGCACGTGAGCTATAGTTCACTGTCATGTCATTGACATTCTATGCTGACATCTTCATTTAGCTTCGCACTGGTTGTACACATATGATGTCATTGACATCCTTCTTAACATCTAGCTTGCCACACAAATGGCCAATACAGATATAGCAACAAAAATAACATGGACTTCCAAAAGTTAGTAAATTTAAACAAGTACATCATCTTATATGAATTTCAAAAATTCATTTTGTTTCACGATTGGAGATAACTGGGGTTTAAGATAACTTATTGTACAAGTCTGAAAAATCCGATTTCAAAATTTTAAAAATAATTATAAATAAAAAATGAAAATTCCAAATAATTATAATTTTTCAAAATCTCAAGCCCCCTCTATGAATTTTGAAAATAGAGGGTAACTTTCTCGGTTGTTCGTAGTTTGTAAAACTCATAACTTATAAAAATATGATAAAATAATGAGCACCTCCATATCATTATACCTACGTATAAAATCCTATAAAATAAATGATTTTTTTATTTTACACAAGATTTTAAATGTAGTAACAAGACAATAGAAGTTCTAGATCTAGTTTGGTGTTTTTGTGATAAACTCGACTTTCGATATCTAAAATAAAATAAAAAATTGATTCTAGCAACAAGTATGAACATCGACCATTCATATATAAATGATATAAAAAAATGAAATCTTTTGTAACAAGTCGAATTTTAGGGTTATGGGATAAAAAAAAAATTCCTATACCGAGGTAACTTCTATTTACATCATGCAATTTAAGATAGACAATCAATTATACATGGAGGCTTTGATACCACTGTAGGATTATGTGATACCTTAACATAGCGGAAAACTATTTTTTTCGTAGCTTTTGCTAGTTTAATCTCATGCTTCATCTAACACTATTATATGCATAATGTAAATAGAAGTTACCTCAATATAGGAAACTTTGGATCAACTGTCTCGAGATGGGGACCTATGAAAGAGTAGTTGTAGGCGTTCAAGTATTTGCCCTCTCGCGTTATACACACGAGAAATCTTGCTACACAACTTGAGGTACTAGACACCTTTGAAGAAAAAAAGTACCAATTCTCTCAAATGTAGCTGTAAGAACCGCCCCCAGTCGACACCGGTCGAACCGGTGAAATTTGGGAAAAGTTGACTTTCCACCTGAAAAGTCAACCGATGACCCCGGGAGTCATTCGGGACCTTTTCGGGGCCCAAAAAGCTTAGCCGTCGTTACGGTTAGCTTAGTTGGGTCGTTTCCTTTCAAATGACTATTTTTGCGAAAATGTCAAATCCGGGTCAAACGGGGTCGAAATAAGACTTTTATCGAATTAATTTAAATGGGCTGAAATATTGGTGGGTGGAGGTGGACCCCACATGGACACATGTCCATGTGTCTTGTAGGAGAAGAAAGGGGGGAAAGGACAAAAAGGACAAAAGAGGCATTACACTTTTAGGTTAAAGGCCATTTGGAGCAAAAAATCAGCTCATTCTTGAGCATTGGCCGAAACTTACAAGGGAGGAGAGAGAGGGAGAACCCCATTGAAGGAGAAGGAGAAGAAGAGAAGAAAAGGAAGCTCAATTTGCTTGATTTCTTCACCAAAGTCCCTCATTCTTCCATATTTCTCACCCTTTCTTCATTTCTCAAGACGTTTTTCCCGAGCACGGCAGAGGAGGCTACTAGGTAACTCGTGTTTCTTCGTGTTTGGATAGCGGTTGAGGTAGGGAAAAGTAGCGAATACTGGTTTAAATGCGGAAAGTTACTAGAATTGCATATAGGATTTAAGTAACCGGAATATTGTAGAATCACATGTAGGATGTGAATAACTAGGATAGTCGTTGATAACATGGAATCACCTGTGGGCCAGGTCGTGCCCGTAGGTGTGGGAATTGATGTGCTATAGAATTGCATGTGGGTCCCTGGTTGGGCCTGTAGGATCGTGTGATGGTTGCTATTGGTTGTGATTAGTAGATTTGACATGATTAATCTGTTGTATGTTCCGGTCTAAATTAATGATCATGGTATGATATGCTCGGTATGATATGTTGCTATGATATGTCTGGTATGATATGTTCGGTATGACGTGCACTACTGCCTTGTGATATGATCGGGTGAATGATAGACCGATGTGGTGTGTTCAGTAAGATATGTTGTGGTGAATATTGGTGTGCATAATTTGCTTGTGATGTGTTTGAGACCCTGTATGTGTGTACCCCGTTGGGATGTCTAGACCGAGGATGGTGTGTCGGTCCGATATCGTGGCTGATGTTGTGTGTTCTGGCACGATATGTTCCGAGGCGGTGTGTTCCGGTCCGATACCTATATCGACGGAGGGTTCCGATATAGGATATCTAGACCGAGGCTTCCGGTATAATATCTATACCGTGGAGGATTCTGGTATATGATATCTAGGTCGATGATTGGTTCCGGTGCGATACATGTGTCGTAGAGGATTCTGGT
This sequence comes from Erodium maritimum, assembly GCA_963921825.1. Classification (NCBI taxonomy): domain Eukaryota; kingdom Viridiplantae; phylum Streptophyta; class Magnoliopsida; order Geraniales; family Geraniaceae; genus Erodium; species Erodium maritimum. The sequence goes on from OY997590.1 coordinate 76,698,689, forward strand.
ACAGGATATCTAGAGCCGATGAGGGTGTTCCAGATCAATGTTTATACCGTAGAGGATTCCTGTGAAGACCGCCCCGGTTAAAAGAAAAGAAAAGATAATAAAAGAAAAGAAAAGAAAAAAAAAAGAGAAGAGAAGAGGAGTAGACTGGGCCAGCCAGGCCAGGCCTAGATTTTCAGTCAAACTGAGCCCAGTTCAACCCGGCCCAAGCCCTTTTCGGATGCGCTAAACCCTAACACTCGCGACCCTTCCTGTCCTCATTTCTGTGCACGCCGCCCGAGACCTTCTCTTCGTCCTCTCTCTCTCAGCTTCATCCCCTCCCTCTATCTCGATCTCTCGTGCCGGCGATATCCCTCCGGCCTCAAACCGTTCCACCACGACTCAAAGTCGACGCCAGAAACCCGCCGCCACGCTCCCGTACTGGGACTCATCAAAAACCCTCCCCTCTCTCTCTGACCTCGCGTTCGCTCCCTCGACAAGCCATCGCCGGCAACCTTCGCCATTTCTTCCGGTCATGAAGTAAACCACGACGACACCAGAGAAGCCACCGTTGCCGAGAAGTGTCCAGATCCGAGCCACGCTGCCGCGCGTGTGACGCGAACTAGATCTGATTCGCCACCGCGCCGGAGATCTCGAGCTGCTTCTTGTCTTCCGGGCTCGAATCTCACCGCGCCGGAGACCTCGAGACGAGACCCAGGTGAGCGAGCGTTCGACGTCTCCTTCCCCGGTCTTCCCGTCCATTTTCCGACCACCCGACGCCGTCCTTCGCCACGGGAGGGCCGGAGATCCCGCCGGAGCAAAAACCCTCTCTGCATATCTCACGAACTCGAACAGACCAAGACCAGGTCGGCCTTTGGCCGGACAGACGGAACGGGCCTTGGGACAGTTTTTGGACGAGACGGAGCGGGCCTTGAGCCCAGGTTGGACTCGGGTCGGACCAGGCCTCGGGACAGGCCCAGGATCCTGGACTGGGTCTGGACTCGGGTCCAGACCTGGGTCGGGGCCGGGTCTGGAGTCGGGTCCGGGTCGGTTCCGGGTCAGGTCCGGGTCAGATTCGGGTCCGGGTTTCGGACTCGGGTCGGATCCGGGTCAGGGCAGTTTAATAATTAATTAATCAATCGGACTTAAATCAGATAGATGTTTCGGGTCCCCACAACCTTAATTTGTCCTCGACAGATATTTAGCTTTCAATTTTTGTTTCTGATCTGAACTTCTTCGGCCTCTCACCTCTGTTTCTTCCGGCTACCCGAATCCTTGACCTCCAACTGCTTGTCTTCTGATTGACTTGCTCCTGGTTGGGAGTGGGAGAGGTTTTGGTTATCGATTCGTCCTCGACTTTTCAAGTCTCTCGTTCAAGTGGTTCCGGATCTAGTTCGTCGGGTGTTTGTCCTGTCTCGCCACGTTGTAGCTGGGTCCAAGCTTTCCTGGGGTGTGTTGTTTCTGCTTCTTGGGTTGGGTTACTCAGATGTTTGTTAAAGCTTAAAGGTTTTCCCAATATGTTGGTTTTCAGCCGCGTCCTAGGCTCGTCTTTGGCTTTCTAGCCGGGTTGTTGTGGTCACCATTTCATCTTCGTTTGGCACCCGCGACTGGTGAAAGCACTATCGAAGGAGTTTGTGGAGCCTGGATCTTTTCTGGTCGGTTCTCAGCCCCCTATAGCCACCTCTTTTCCGACATGTTAGTGCTTGTGTCGCCGGAGCTCTACTCGGTTTGGTGATTGTGGTGTGTTTGGTACTGATTTGGGACCGCTGATCCGGTAACTCCTTTGGGTTCTTTACTAGTCCGGGTGTGTTTTTTCGAGTTATACCCCTTAACAACATTATTTTGTGAGTCACATACTTGTCCTTGCAATCGAATTTCGTTCAATCTTCTCGGTTACCCTACTCTGTGAGTAAGGGCTAGTCGGTTTTTAGGTGATGGCCTCCGGCGAGTTTATTGGTCTATGGGCCGGTGTTTGAAGATGGTCAGTTTTGGTGATAGGGATTTAGATTTTTTGGTAGTTTTTAACTGCCGACCTATCTTTGTCGGTTTTGGTGTTGGTCGTCGACGTGTCGGTGGTCATTTAACTCACCGAGTTGATTGCGCCGATGAGATAGGGTGCTCCTCATAAATTTGGCTTGTTTAAAGGTGCTATTGTTACAAGACTATTCTTCTGATGTTGAGATTGGAACAAAAACTCATTTGAGGTGCTTCAGTTGAAACTTTATGTTAGTTAAATCTAGGTATTAGACCTATTAGTTTCTGGATGTTTGTGTCTGTAATGATTTACGCCTTGTTGTGTCTATGTTTGCTGATTGTTTGTATATGGTTTTGAGGCCTGTTTCGGTTTGCTGATTGTTAGTTTGTGGTTGTTGGGAGTACGTTGGTTTGAGACAGTGTCTATATGATCAGTGCTTTTGGTTGTAATAAGGGTTTGCCTTTGTCCTTCGACTTTACTTTAAAGTTGTTGATTGAATAGGAAACTAAACACTATTTTCAGTAACTTTTAGAGATTGCAAAAGCCAAAAGGCATCAAGAGTGAAAAACTATGCCCGTACTCGATCATGAATATCGACCATTCCTTTTAAATTACAATACGGAGGTATGTACGGAAATAACTGTAAGTAAGAAAGAGGACAATGCAAATAGACATTATTTCGTTGGACAGCCCGTTGCAACTTGCAAGTAAGTAGGCCCAATCGACATGGGAAACCTTTGATGGTCGCTAATCAAGCCAAACGATCTCTACTCCTTCCCCCTATTCAACCGTGGAAAAGCATCAAATTTTGCTCTTAAAGGAAGCACATGTAGGCTTGTAAGGACGTGATTGACTGATTATTACCGTAAAAGAAATATATATCCTTTAAATGGTGATTCAAGACATGCATGGGCACAACATAATCAAATATTTTTCATAGCATCCACGATGTTCGGGCTAGGACATACCGAAATTGTTTCAAAAAATATTTAAATTTTTTCATCGCATTCTCCCCCATCATCAACTTTTACCTTTTTTACCTCAATTTTTTTTTTACCTTTTAATGAAGTCATTGAATCTGATAAATGTGAAAGGATGTTAATCTAAAATGATCTGAAATTTCTAGAATATAATTTCTTATAATTAATAAAAAAATAATCAATTAATAATAGAAATATTTTAATTAATTAAAAATAAAATTCTTGAAATTCATAAAATAATTTAAAGAAATAATAATTGTTTTTTCAGAAAAGAAATAAACAAAAATCTGAAAATTTAAAATTTTATATGAAGTATAAGCTAAAAAAATAAGTTTTAATTAAAAATAATTATGAAATGATTACAAAATTAAGTAATAAATAGAGGAGAGTATAACTAAATTTTAATAGTCTTTTTTCTCTCTCGCGATGTCTGTTAGGGTTTTCACCCTGCGTCAGTAATACTGTCGAGTTCCTCCCTCCCGGCCTAAGTCCGGTGTTGTTCCCTTGTCTCTGGAGCAACTTTCCCTTGGCCGCCTCCGTTAATCTTGCCTGGACATGGCCTAGCTGAGTTTTGATCGCAGCCGCCACGCGATGCCACGCTCGACGTCGCCCCTCACCTCCCCAACCCCAAACTACTCCTCCAGCCCCCAATACTGTGTGCATTGAGGCTCTGGGACCGAGACTTGCCGCGCCATCCACATCGACGATGGGTGCGCCACACTCCTTGGCGTCCACAACTCCCTCGGTCATGAACGATGGGGATCTATGGCCAGGCTTTGGGTCGCAAGTAGTACTGGTGAGTGGGACGCCGCCCCCTGTGTCCCCCCAATCCCCCATGACCATCGGCGGTTTTCGCCTCTAACGACAGTTTTTGTTTCCCAAATACCGGCCCTAACACCCCTGTTGACCAATGAACAGGTTCAGCCTCCTTCTCTCTCCCCGCCGATGATGCTGTCGGCCGTGGTTTTTAGTTTCCCAGGACCGTCTTCTCTCCCTACGATCGGGGAACCGAGCCAGGGAGGGTCTCTACGGTGGCACTGGGTTACTTCCTTCCCAAGAAACGGCCTTGTCCATCTTCCCCCTAACCATAGACCGCCGAGTTCCCGGGCGTACCATGACCTTGCTCTGGTTCCTGGTTCGGGCAGCGCGGAGTCTAGGGTTGCGCCTTGGCCAGGGCCTCCGAGGTTTCGACGGGCCACGTCTCGACATCCCTGGGTCACAACTCCCCACCTTCTCTTGCCTTTGGCTTCTCTTCGGACTCTGGGTACGGGGGTGGTTAGGGACGTGGTTGCGCGTCCGTCTCCCTGGCCTCCACCACCGCACCCTCTGAAGCCGTCGTCGCCGCCGTCTCTGAAGTCGTCGTCGTCGTCTCTTAAACCGCCCCATCCTTGTCCTCCACCATCGCACCGCCCTCGACCCCTCTCTCGATTAAGGATCTAGCTAATCGAGAGGGTCTCTGAAACTGATGATAGCAGGTTGGGTCGCACTCTCTAGAGTATGCAGCATTAAGGCAATACCTTGAGCAGCCGTAGTCAGTTTCATCATAGTTTAGAAGTGGATGATAGCAGGTTCGGTCATACTCTACTGTACATGCAACGTTTAGGCAAGACCTTGAGCCGTCGTAGTCAATTTCGACTAGTTTTCAATACCGTCAGTGACGATTATAATGTGAAAAGAACTGTGACACCATTATGTCTTTTGTCAGTTCTTCGTGGTCAGGAATTTATTCCCAATGCAGTCAGATGTATTTGAATTTAAATTAATGAATTGCATTTTTCGCTCAAAAAAAAAGTAGAGGAGAGTGTAATAATATTTCAACTCATATGTGAACTTAAATTCAAATGTTGAAGATCATATTAATCATTATAAATCCTATTGTTAGTCATTTCAAAAAAACTAAAAATAAGATAGTGTATTCGACATTTTGAAACATATGAGATCATAGAACATGTGACAAAAACATAAGGATATTAAAGAATATTTAAATAAAATAAAATAAGTAAGATTGAGATAAGTAAATAATGCTTATGCATGTATAATTGAAAATAAACTCGCATGTTCATCGAAAGATGTCAGCTCTGTTATAAAAAAATCGGCATCCAGAGTTCTCGCTTCCATCTTATCTAATTTCACGTGCATCGCCCTCGCAGCTCTGGTGATCCCACCCCGTAATCACCATCATATCCTTTGGAACCCATCAATGGCCTCCACCAGCCCGATGACCCGTGGACAACGACCCCCTCACCTACTTTCGAGAAAGCTCCCCCATCACCGCTTCCCCATGTGACTGACGAAGATAGATTCGAGGTTGTCCCCCACAACGTCTTGTCTCCTCAAACCATGCCTCTAGCACCTACTTTGGAGTTTATAAAGCCGGTGCGCTTTTAGAGGAAGAAAAGACCCCCAAACCTCCTTGTCTGTCCGTCCCATCCAAGCTCGACCCACACCATTTTCGATCCTCGGTCTAACTGTGGATCCACCAACGCATTGCCACTGGGATATTTGACAAGCCAGTTTCCTTTCGATACACGGAGATCCTCTACTCGTTGATAGCAAGGAAAATTGGGTCGCCGTGTCTACCAGGACTCTCCATAGGCGATCTTGGTCTGCCGAGGGATCCTTCTCTGCCCACCATGCTCCCTAGTTGGGGCGACCTTCTTCTCCTGCCACTTCGAACTTGGTTGGCTCGCCTTAGTGACCGTTAGCGGATCTGGAAGGAGGAAGCTGGTAGTACCATGTGGCCTATCCAGATGACGACTCAAGGGAGTCCAATGGAGGGATTTGAACGTCTTCATTGTGCCCCTCCCAACACACAACCCCCACCATGATATAATACCGCGTCCCAGGACAGGGATAGATCGATGCAGGAGCATCCCTAACAGATACTACCGTGGACTGAGCATGACGCCTCGGTATCCTCCACCCAATTAGGTCATGCTCGTTGTACCCTCTCGCCCGTATATCTGATCTAAGATCTTCTTCCTAAAGCACTTTCGCCACCGGGGAGGAGGTGTATTGCGTCCACTCTTTCAAACCCATCTCCCGATGGAGGTCGAACCCTATGACCAGGAGAGACAGAGGCAATACAAGACCCCTTTCCTAACCTGAGGAAATCTTCGGATGGGGCAAGGCCCTTACATGCCTCACAGGACTCCAAAGGAACCTCGCTGGCCTGCCACCTCAGGAGCAGGAGTGAGTACACAACTGTTCCAACTATGATCAAGTTGAGGCTCGCCAAGCGGCCTCGCCAGGGTCTATGAGTAGCCCAACCAGTACTGGTGGTGTGTGTGGGGAAGCACATCTCGCCTTGCCATGGTCGGTGCACACCCGACCCCATGTTTCCTCCATTTCCTGGGTTTCTCCCTAGGTGCCCGCTATCCCCTCAAGTGCCCCTGATTATTTGCTACAACATTTTAAGGTCAAGACATGAAGTGACAACCACCGACGTATTATCGTCTACCCATCCAATCGAGGCATTAGTCTCGTCACTATTATCCTTGATATATCCGGAATTTTTTTTTATAGGGGCTTGCGTTTGATGTCTACGATCTAAAACTTAGTCTTTCTTTTTCTTTTTAATTATTTCCTTTGTATGCTGTAGTAATCCATCTAATAAAATTGCCTTTATATGCTTAATTTTTTTTTAAAGTAAACTCGTATCAAGTATGTTTTTTTTATCAGCAAAGCATATTTAAATAAAATGATCTCCAAAATGGAGATCAGGTGTTGAAAAAAGGAAGAGCATTCCAATGGAACCTCACAACAGGACCTTCAACAAGCTGAGGGGATTACAAGCAATCAGAACAAGGATACAAGAAGTACAAGAATACAACCCCAAAACATTAGGGAGGAAGAACCAACCAACCAAACTAAAATAAAAATAAAATTACAACAGGACCTGATTGTCCAGATTTACCAACCATGAAGAACAACCGAGAGAAAAAAAAAGGGTCTCAAACCTAGATCTACCAACCTTGAAGCGCATCAGCAAAACAGACGAAAAAAAACCCAAACCAAAACCAGAGGAAACAAATCAAAACCTTGAAAGAGAAAGAAGCCCTAACCCAAATGGAACTACTAGTCCAATCCCCTGCCGTCTGGAAAGGGTAAACATCACCCAAGGGACTTGCCGACGGCCTACACCTTGAACCGGCAAGCTCAGCCCAACAATGGCCGAGAAGAAGCGAGGGCAGAGGATCGAAAAAGAAAGTGCCAAAAGAGAAGAGGACTCAATCCAAACCAAGGAAGAGGAGAAATACCTCAAGGTCATGCCATCCCTACCTGAAGTCCACCGGCCAAGGAAGAACTCAGTCTATCTCTCGCCGGCCAACACCAGACGAGGGTCCAAGGAATAAATCTGAGGAAAAGACAGACTTTTCAGTCGAGATCTAACCTGGTCGAGGATCAGGCCAAAGGCCTCCTTCCACTTTTGCCAGCTCCGACGAAAACAAGTCACAACAGCTACCGGTGCGAGGAGATGAGATCAAGCGTGTCTCGGGACGAGCATCACCAGCGGATCGGAGAAAAGGGAAGGCCGGAGCTGCAACAATCCCCCCGGCGAAGAAGGGGAAAGTCCTCCCACGTATAGATCTGAGCCTTCCTTTCTCGTTCCCTTCACCCAACGAAGCCAGTAGGAGAGAAAACCCCAGATCCGAGCCGATCTAGACAGAGAGGTCGAAGAAACAGCTCCCACCGCAGAAAAGAGGCCGGTCTACCGACGAAGGGAGAAGCAATCTCCAGATCTGAGCTTCTCGGAAGGGAAGGAAAGGTTAGAAAAGGGGAAAGAGTGAGAGGGGGGCTAGAGGAAGAAGAAAGCAAAAGAGGGACAACGGAGGAGATGAAGGGCACCGTCGGCAACCTCCTGGATAGGAGATCACCAACGGTGGAGGGAAAAACGACACGACGAAATCGAGACGAGGAAGAGAGAAGAGTCTAGAGAGAGGGAGAGATACCTGTGGTTGTATCAAGTATGTTACTACTTCAATTTCAATTATGATTCTTAATATTGGAGTGACACTTCAATTAGGGCATAAAAGTTTGAATCACTAGATTACATACTTTGACCACCATTTTGGATCACCCCATGCTGAAGAGTCTTGTCAAAATAATGCCTCTTGGCATTCCCACTAAATACAAGAATCGGTGATATATGGCTCCTATTCGATAAAACGATAAAAACAGGAAGAGAGATTTGGATGCTTTGTTGTTTGCGTATGATCACTCACGAAATTCTTACCGCTTTAGAGAAAGTATGTCTAACAAAAGTGTACCCGAACAGGCTCTGACTTTGGGAATACAATTACAACTTATAAATAATAGTGAGCAAAGTGATTTATATATATTTTTTCTGATCGGCAAGTGATTTATATTTTATGTTAGGGGTAGCTCCGAAATCTCACTGGTCGTCACTTCCATTATTACAACCATACTGGGAATTATATATTTACGGTTTTGTGACAAAAACACTGCAGTGTGAAGGTGCGGACAGGTGTGTTCATGAAAAACCATCATTCAGAGCATGTACAATGGAATTGGAGGTGAAGCTTGAGTGTGAAGCTTGAACGTAAAGCTTGAGGCATGGATGTGTTGGCTGTACAAAATAGTGGGACTCGAAACTCAAAATAAATTGTGTTTTATTCATAGTCCCTGGGTTGTAGCAGTTGTTGTTGACTTTTTTGTTGGTGAGACTGTAGCTAGACTCCCTTGCTTATATATACAAAAAAAAAATTGCTGATAAAAAAAAATGAGGCTTGGATTGTGAGTGGACCAATCATATTTAGTTAAATCTGATTTTTTTTTATAAAAAGACGCGTGGCACACGGCCATTGGCCGGCCTTCGGACACGGGACGCAGGACTCGGCCCGTCCCGAGTTTGAGGAACGAAGGACGCGAGTCGCGGGCCGTTGCGGAACGCAGGACGCGTAAAAGCCGTCCCACAACGGGACGGCTCGCGTCCTGCGCCCTGCAAAAACAAGAGCCGAGCCTCAGGACCGGCCCGTTGCTTATGCTCTTATTTTGTAGGGGTTTTATCCCAAAGTAACAAAATAGGTAAGTATATGGTATTTGAAATAGTTCCTAGTGTGTATGCACCTATGTTGTAATGACGGTGATGACGCGTGACTTCTAGAGAGGAATCATTAATTACCGACGGATATGCTTTTGGGGTTTTCCTTTTCATGTAATAAAATAACATTTCTATTGTACCACTTAGGGGTGGGTATAGATTTGTTATCTTATACCGACAAATTTTTCTGCCACCGAATTAGACCTCCGGTTACCCAAGGAACTCCATTGACATTGTAATGAAAGATAAGTCATTTTATGTCGTAAAATTGTTAGTCAGCTTCCTGTTTTAATGAAAGCCGCCGACAACGAAAAGTGGGGAAAAAGACATATATAGTAAGGGGTAAGAAAGGGAAGAAAATGAGATCTTGAAGAGATAGATATATGTTTAATTTCCCCGCTGAGATCTGTAGGTTGAAGATATGTTTCCGTTTTTATCTCAACTACAAGACTGGTGGTGCTACTCCTCAAACAAAAAGTGAAAAAGAACAAAAAATATCAGGACTAGAAATATGAGTCATATCAAGTGTATGAAAAATATCAGTTTTTTTATATATCAGCAAATAGATATATAGACCCTTGACTTTGAAAAAAGGACATGGACAAGGGGACGAGCCCTTCAAGACTACACAAGAGGAGCATTTCAACAAGGAAATCCCAAGAGACAAATACAGAGAGACTGGTCTAAAAAAATATTACAAACAAGTATAACTGAAGCGGTAATAAAACGAAAAAAAACACAAAGAGTTCATATTCTCAAGTTTACCAAACTTGAAATTCAGAAAAAACAGGAATAGGCCAGAGAAAAGGCCCACAAAACAGGGAAAAAAAGAAGAAACCCTAATCTACCCGAGGCAATAATTGCCGCCGCCCCTCCCAAACCGCCAAACAACCACAACTGGTGAGACAAACTCACAAGAGGAACTACCGACCAAGACTCACGAAGACACCGTTGCACTATCCCTGAACACCTTGAGGCCATCACCATTAAGACGAGACGGATAAGACGAGCTCGATCTCAACAATAGAAAGACGACAGGGAGACCCACCGCCCCATGCAAAGGAGATCTTCTGAGGAAACAGAGGCAGTTGCGTCGAGAACACCCAATCTCAAATAAAACCCTACCACGCCCTGCTCAACTAACATGACAAAGAAATGGCTCGCAGGAGCCAACACCCGCGGTAATCCTTGACGGAGAGTTTGGAAGTGAGTATGTCAGATCTCGACCGATTGAGAAAAGAACAGGACAACAAGAGCAAAACGGGGGGAGTTAGATAAGTGGTGGGTGATGCCAACGAGGAGAAGGGGTCGGGAGAAGAGGAAGGTCAACCAAAAGACAAGGGGAGAGAGATAGAAGGAGGATGAAGAGAGGAAAGGAGGTGAAGAAGAAGGAAGGAAAGGCGGACCGTCTTCAAAACTCGAAATTGACCTCTATCAAAGATCGGAAAGGCCAGATCTACAACCGAGAAGACGATTTGGGGGCTTAGAGGAGGCCCAGATCGTAGAGGAAGAAGATAAGGATGAAGGGAGGCAAAGAGGAGAAAGTAAGAAGGATGGAGAAGGAGATGGGAAGGAGGGAGCTCAGGTGGCTCACATGGCAGGAACCATGTGAGCCACCAGCGACAAAGGTTAAAGGTCGAGAAAGATTAAGCTAGGGTCTGGTATTTTCTAGAGAGAGTTCAGAACACCTTTCTCTAGAACTCCTCTATGTTTGTTATAAGGGATAATTCCATTTTAGTACGCTAAAACTTTCGGATTTCGTTTTTATTACCCTAAATGTGTTTTGTGCCACTTCAGTACCCTAAATCTTTGTTTATTCCAGTTCAGTACCCGCCGTTAACTTTCCATCCATTTTTTGATGGAAAAACGTCATGTGCCTTGCACATGACCCTATCTTTTATAATAATACCAAAACTACCCTTAGATAGTTTTTAAAAATCGAAATTTTGAAAAATAAAAATGATTTTTTATAAATAAAAATTGACTTTTGATTTTTATTTTCATATATAAATTAATTTTTAAACAAAAACTCATTTTTTAAAATAGTAAATTGATTTTTTAAAATTAAAATATAATTTTTATTAAAAAAACCAGATTTTATATATAAAAAAATTAAATTCAATGGCAAATTTTTGAAAATTTGATGTAACATGAGGGGTATTTTGGACATTTTATGTTCATTGGATGGAAAGTTAGCAACATTGGATGGAAAATCAGACGTTGGGTACTAAACTGGAATAAACAAAGATTTAGGGTACTGAAGTGACACAAAAAACATTTAGCGGACTAAAAACGAAATCCGAAAATTTTATGATACTAAAATAGAATTATCTCTTGTTATAAATATCAGAGTTTATTACTTTTAAATGGGATTTAAATTGAACTAAATCCAAACTTCAGTTAGAAGTCAAGATGGAAATAATAGTTAAGGGTTACAAAAAGTTGATGTCATTCGTAACTAGTATTCATTTTAAGAATAAAAAGACACCAACCTCATTCTTTTCTTAATATTCTAACTTATAAGTATATAACCAGGAAGACGAAGACGATCAAGGAATCGGGACTCGCGGACTGCCTACTCTGGTTCTGGATCCAAGCCCGGATATCAAAGATGCTGGTTGAAGATGAAGTTTTCGTCTGCAATGTCCCATTTGGAACTACTGCTGATTGGCTCAGAAACACTTTCTCACCATTCAGGGAGATTGTGTCATCTGTAACTCTTATTCGCCAAACCGCAATAATCAGATGTACGGATTCATGCGTTTTAAGGAAAAAGACTCTGTGTTTAAGGCTGTAGAGTGTATGAACGGGTTGAAATTGAATGGTTTTATCCTGTTCGTCGCTATGGACAGAAGCAGGAAAGAGTATAGAAGGAATCATGGTGTAGGAGATGAAAATGATCGAAGCTTGGGCGACCTACCTCTTCTTGGTTCCAATCGTACAGAAAACCTATTACTGGATATTGATGCAGCAAAGGTTGATTCGGAGCACTGCCAGTCATCCCCTGTTGAGAACATGGAGAAACAGAGCACATTCGAGCTTCCAACCCAGAGCGCATCGGAGATTGATACTGGTGTGCGTGATTTTGCAGAGCTCTCTGGTGAAAAAGAGACATGTTCCCGATCGGATACGTGTCGGAGCTGTGATACGACGACGCATTCCGGCGAACAGATCGGGAAAGGCCTCGGGGAGTAATCGGTGGCCACTCACACGGTTTTGAATTTCGAAAATTCATTTTGCGATTCCGGAGTTGATGGTGTGAAATCTGGAGTGAAATATGGCGTGAAATCTGGTGATCAAATCGCCGAGATTCGCGTACGCGTGAATTCGGCGACGTTTCCTTGTGAAGACGAGGAAGACGATGCTGTGATTGAAGCCCAATTTCAAGGTTGTTTGGACCGTCCCAGTATTGATGAAGCCCAAGTGAATGAGGAGGCAGATTATGTACACAACTTGGGTTGTAGTAAAGAGTGTTTGGACCGGCCTAGTATTGTTGAATCCCACGTGAATGAGGATGCAGATCATGTACACGACTTGGGCTTGATGGATATTGGGCCTGTAGCTGATGGAGTAGTATTCCCTAGGCCGAGTGCTGGGTCGATAGACTCGGGATCCGTTGAGTATTTAGGTAGTACTTGGAAGGAGGTTCTACTCAAGCCTGCGAAACGAGTGAGCCGACCTCCCAAACATTTATCGAAATTTTATATCGGTACATGTATGTCAAGGAATCGCTCTTTGGATCGAGAAAGAGCTGTTCAGCCCATCGATGTTGAAAAACAGGTTGAGCAAGGCCGCCATAGATTTACTCAACTTGAAGCCTCGTCTCACGGGGCTGACGCATGGACTAAAGTCCGTGAGTTGGTTTCAAAGAAGAAAGAAGCGACTGTTCGTCTCTGACTTCGGGAAGTAAGGTTTGGAAGGGTTCTCTATTTTGGTTATGCTCCTTGTTTCGTGTTAGGAAAAGGCTGGGCCTTTTAGCTCCTCCTTATTGGAGCTCCTTTGTAATCGTTGTCCTTTTCCCTGTTCTACTTGAACAGGGCATTCCGGTCTTTTGGATTCAGTCTTATTAATAAATTTTCGAGCTTATAAAAAAAATATCAACGTCTCGAAGTGTGGATCGATGACAACTCAACGAATAACTTATAGTGGATATAGATGTCTCAACAATGTTATATCTACACAACTGGAACTCGAACAAGATCACCTAGGGTCTTCGAATCTCGCACATACTCTGTCATCGACGAATTTGGTTATGATGTTTCCGATACCAGTCGATATTACGTTTAAGATTCATCTTAACTAACCTTCATAAAACTCATGCTTTGATACATGAAATATAAAATTTCGTATCACTAAATCCATTATGTTAGATTACAATAAGATGACAAAAACTAATGGTGTGAAAGACCCTTTTAAATAAGGTGCAGCAAGTTGAGAAACTTGTTACTTGAATACAATGATATGATATATATATATATATATATATAAACAAAAAAAACTATATTTTATCTTCATAAACTTGTTATCAAATAAAAACGTGAATTCTAACAATTCTAATCATTCCATGACGTTTTTGTTCTATTATAAGAGCACATACAATATCCATTGATTAGCGTTCGATTGTGTCTATGATTTCTATCCAAATCATCAAGCTACATTTTTTTTGATGAACATAGATTTTTATTAGAAAATATTTACTCTCTGAGAAAAAGAGGATCTATAAGGCAGAAGAGAACTTAGAAAATGATTACAAAAAGAGCTCGATAAACGGGAGCTCTAATCTAAGAGGGAATAACCCAAAAACCATATGACCACCTGTCCTGGCAAACAAAAACCCATACGTAAATAGACATCACTAAGCATCTTCAAACCAATCATCGTCTTTGGAACTCAAATTCCGGTCATCAAATGCTTTTGCGGGATTTCGACATCCCAATTTTGCAACTTATCTTACAACAAATAAACCGACTTTAAAGCCTTCGAACTAACCATCGAAACGTACCCTCATGGGTCATAAATTCCAACATGAGCTACCCTTTATCTATCTAATGACAACATTTTCAATTTGGTCTAATACACTATGTGTGGTACTACGTACGAGGGACTAGGCGAATTCTTTGGAGGCCTAACCCTACGAGCCTTTGGTTTGAGCAATGTTGTTTTCTAATTGTCTGCACCCTCAACTGCTAAAGGAACCAAAGTCAATGCCGAAGATAGTGAGGAGGCATTGGCCTTAGCTGCTACCTCTAGAAAAGAATCAGTCATCATACCTGAAGCCTTGGACTGAATCGGAACTGAAAATTTAACAACATCCGAATTTGAGTTTGACTTCGGTTGAAAAGTAAGAATTGCTACCTTGGGCTAGGAGGCCGAGGCTTTTATGAGGTGAGTGTTAGTTGTATGACATTATCACTTATTAATACAATGACAATATTATTATCATTTTTTGAAAAGTTAATTGCGTGAATAAGCGACTCTTCTTAAGATTATGAAGTATGTGACTTGATAGTAAAAATCGTATATGTATAAAGAGTATTACTCATCGATCTCTAGTCTTATTGATATATTAAGAATAGTTTGATGTTGATTAATGATCATGTTTTACTGATCATGCATATGGGATATGAAGTGAAATCAAAGGTATTATTTCGTGACATAGTATGGGATGACATAATGTGAGAATAATATATAGGAATTGTCATGAGTATTTCTCAGTGCCATAGTATAGTTAAGTCCTTTGACCTTGTAGTCATCATGGATTTCTATCTGTGTGTTTTTTCATCATGACACAATTAAAAATTGTCTTTAACCGGACAATAATAAAGATTGTTGTTGGGTATATAATCATCTATTTGAGAAATGTGAGTGATTGAGAAGGAACTTGTCTTTCATGTAAATATGAGATACATATCGCTGGACCCCTTGATAAGTGAGACTGTAGAAATGCATGACTATACAAATCAATAATGAGTTATCACTCACAAGTTACTTGGGTTCCAGAAACTAACAGTCGAGTATAATAAGGATGATGTTCGTATCCCTTATATTCAATCCAGATATCAGAGATAGTGGGATTAAGATACTCATGGTCAAATGTTGAATTGGATAATCAACCTTCATATAATCTTGTGTAATCATAATGTCTTCTTAGAGGCCAATTATGACATGTTGACAAGATGAGGATTAGGCCCATTACCAACGTTGTATGAGCCTATAGGGTCACACACAACAACAAGTCCAAAACATAATGGATTTTAGAAGCCCAATAATTATTATTTTTTAACAATGATGGTTTATTAGGAACTCTAAATTTTGAAGGATAAAATATAGAGCCAAGAGATCAACCCGCAAGCCGGGGATCAACCAAAAAACCTTTAAAAAACAAAAATGAACAACAAGAATTGGAAAGCCAAAAATAAGCTTCATATCCAAACCACAACATGCTCCAAACCATACCAAAAAAAAGTATTTAACCCCCTCCCTACAAGGCACTATCGAGCTTCCCGATCCAAAATCCAAACCAACAACGTTATCCACCTCAAACAAAAAACCACCCGACTACCTCAGCACGAGCAACACAACAACCAACCAACATGACCTTCTTAAATCCATTGCACCCATATTTGTGTACCATTACAGAGTCTGGTATTATACTATACAACAACTTAAAGCCTAACAACCTCCTCAACAATCAACGACCCAATAAAAGAACTAACACAATCACATAATCAATACAAACCAAGTGCGACAAACTAAACCTGAGCCTTCAGCACCTTATGCCTCCACCACATACACATCATTATCATAATGTGTTTGAGACAAGATCAGTTAGCCATCCTGTCTAGGTGGAAGGCATTTGAGCCAACTCTAACTCACATATATGTTCCTCCGGCAATATAAAGGTCTAACAGGTTTAAATTTAGCAAGAACTCAGCGATAACACAACTCCCCGCCTAACCAGAGAACCAATGTACCTACAACAAAAGATCGCTAGCCCTCTTTAATGAAGGACAAAAAAGAGGCACATTAGCAAGAGGGACATGACATCAGCACCATATCTCAACCGTATCACAACAATAAACCCCAAGAATCCAAAATGAGATGAAACATAAAATAGAAAAATGACAAGCCTTCCTCATCTCCATAGCGAACAGAGAAAACCGGAAGCAAATACACCCAACAAACCACAACATAATTTAACATACGAAAACACCCCTAACATCCAAAAACCCCATAACTCCACCATGACCACAACAATTATCAAGCCTCCAAACAAGAGACAGGATTGGATACCCAAGTTGTAAAAATTCAATAACAATCTAGTACCAGGTATTTAATGCTCATCCTCTTCTAAGGTGCATTGGTCCTCTCACATTTCATGAGACGTTTTGTATTAATGGTTCAATGAGTCGGAGCAATGTCCGGAAGCATTAAAACTGTCTCACTATCCCACGCATCGTCATAATCCAATATATCAATATCATTAAGTTTTAGATCCAAAAGTTCAGAGAGCTTATCGTCTAAGTTATTAAATTTCTCCACCACATGATCTCTTGCTTCTAGAGTTTTAGACCATGCAAAACGCAATGAACCGGGTCACGAACCGGGACCCATGACCTGCTATTTAGCAGATCGGCATCGAGGGTCGAGCGTTGTGGCGGATGATTTTTATGGCACTGACCCGCTACAAAGAGGGTCGTGGCGGTTCGCAAACCCACTATAACAGTTCGTTGGGTCGCCGGTTCGCGGTTGCATGCTAGCCAACCATGAAACGACATGTGTCTAGGTGGGGACAAAAAAAATGGTTGTTGCCAACGGTCGGTGAAGGTTACTTTTTTTAAGAAATTAAATTAAATACGAACTAAACAACAAAAAATAAATTCCCCCTACAAATACCCCAACCCAATTCATTTAAACCAACAACAATTCCCATACTTCTCTCAAATTTTTCTCCACTTTCACTCTCATATTCTCAACTTCCTCTCTCCCAAAATCCGATCGAAAATTCCCGACGAAGAAAATTAGCAACCGTCTTCACTAGAGTCCGAACAGTACATGTCGGAAACATTCAACCGGGATGATTTTAACTTCAAACTCGATGAAATAGGCATTTTCCAAAGCATGTTGAACATCAACTCGTCCATGCAAGTAGGTTACAACCCAAACGCTTTCAGACCCTATACACAACCAGGTTACAACGCAAGTGCATTCATGAGCGGTACCTTTAAACTCTCGATTTTAATTTCGTCTATTATTTTTTGAAGTGAACTATCATTTTCTTATGTGAAGTATCATTTTTTATGTGAAGTATCATTTTTTTATGTGAAGTATCATTTTTTAAGTTCAACGATGAGCAGTTGACCAAACACGCATTAAGGATGTCCCGATTGTGGGATCAAATCGAAAGTATATAAATTCTTATGGTCAAGCTTTAGGAAAAATGATGTGTATGTTAGATTGTATGCGTCAACTTGTATTTTTGGGGGGTTGTATTATTAAGGGGATGAATAAAAGTTGAAGTTCATTTTTAATAACTTGTGTTGATATTATTTATAATTAATTTATTTTATTGTTTATTAAGTTTGTCAAATTTATTTGAATTTTATAAAATATTTACTGATTTAATAAAGAATTTAAAAATTCAACATCCAGTCAACATCCACTCAGAACCTAAGCCTCAACCTAAGCCCATACTTGGGAGTTATCCTCAAATTTCTCAAGGTTGTATCCACATTTGAATTTTGAATTGAGGTCCGTGATCCCAAATCCAGATCCTCTTTCAAATTTGTAGCATCCTCATTACTCTTTCTCCTTTTTCGACAACAAAGTGTCCCTTCCGATGAATGATCTCGGTTGAATGACATACAGAATCTCATCACAACCTACCGACTCTACCCAAAGTTGAAAAACAGAATTATTCAAATTGAGAGTTATAAACTAGGACTCAACCCACTTCGGAGTACGAATTAAGTTAAAAAGGCTTTTATAAGTAACAGTATGATACTCACGGACAATTGACAAGACAGTGCCCAGGGACTTTTCAATTTCTCAAACAGTATCAAGACACCACCCCGGTAATGGTAGTCCAAAAACTCTCCTTTCTCAACTATATCAACTTCTACCTCAAAACCTCAAATTGCGGAGACAGGTTGGTTACGAAGAATTTAGGGTTCCCAATCGGTCAAAACATAAGCCGCCTCCATCCTCTCCGCCACACCCTTTACCTTCAAAACCCCTTTTCCTTTTTCTGAATCAACACGAGCTACCTATTTACCTTCAAATCAGTAGTTGAGTGACGCTAACCTTTTACTTTGAACAACCAACATTATAGCCTTTCGAGATCTGGCTAACACTCAACGATCATCTCTACCGCCAACTCCACCCATAGTTTCAGTTCTTCCCATTCTTGAGGGGAAACAAGTAAGGAATCTATGGAGCCTAATTATATTATAGATTGATGTAATATAACTAATTCATATTTTGTTTTACTTATTTAATACTTTTTAATAAGCTCTTGAAACCTCCTACTTCCAAGCCTAAAACTCCCCGATCATCAAGGAAGCCTCAGAAAGAATCAACCATTCTGACTGAAATTCCGGTTTTGACTGTTTTTGGTTCTTCAGTGGATGGGTCTCGTGAAATGGCCATTTCTGGTGTTCTTGTTTTGGCACATGCCAATTGGACTATCTCTCAGTATAACACCGTTTTGCGTTCACAGGGTTTGGAGGACATTGTGCTTCGATCATTTGGTAATCGAATCTTTTTAATCACGGTCTTAAATCCTGCTGTTAGGGACTCTCTTGAATTGGATAATTGGATGCGATTGAAACCCTGGTTTGATCTTCTAAGTAATTCGGGTGTTCTGGTTACTATTGGAGGATTTTTTCAGTGGGTCAAGGTGGAAGGCATACCATTTCAAGGTAGAACGGTGGATTCAACAAAGGCAATTGGGAGTTCTTTGGGAACTTTATTGCATTATGTTTGTGATACTTGTCCGACCTCAGCTACTTTCGATTCTATCATTTTGCTGATTCATAGTAATACCAAATTAGCTACCTTAGAGCTGAATTTTATTCTGAAAGAATCGAACTTTCCTTTGCTTGTCACTGGAGTGCCAGCCTCGGAAGTCCCGGAGATCTGTCATCCGATAATGAGTGTAACAGAGTCCTCTTACGAACAGGTTAGTGGAGAGCACGAGGAAATGGCAGTGGATAACTCTTCCTCAAAGGTTGAAAATTCAAATCCTATTTTGAATCCTAATCCCTTTGATATTGTTAAGGATTCATCTCTATCTCAGAGCATGGATACCAGTAGGAGTCTAGGGGCAGAAAAGCCCATTTTCCCTCAGTTGCATGTAACGCAAGGTAACTCAATTTCGAAAAATTTGAGACAGAGTCGCCTGAATTCGAAAGCTACAATAATCTACTCTACTCCAATTTCCTCCCAGAAGAATCCTACTCGCAGTTCTCTTGAAGTTAGACAAGGTACTTGGGATTATGTGAATAAGGTAGGAGTTAAAGCTCTGAAATCAATTGAATTTGCCATTGATCAGTTTAACAACTTGGATCTGGAAGTGTCGGAGCACCTTGACCTGGAGGGTGATGAAGATGACAATTATGAAGATGTTTGTGAGGACGAGGATTTAGACTCTATTGAGTCTATTCCTTATTCCCTTCTCCAAAACTGATAGTATGAATTTCCTCTCATGGAATGTGAGAGGAACAAACTCCGTTCAGAAATGACGGAGTATAAGTTGCACCATAAGAAGAGCTCATCCTGATTTCGTTTTTCTCCAAGAAACTAAGGTAGATTCTTTCTCACCTTCTTATCTTAGGAGTTGTGGTTTTCTTGGAATTTGGGAGCACTCTTTCTCTCCTTCTGAAGGTGCTTCGGGTGGTTTGCTTTCAATTTGGAAGCCAGACATTTAACGATGTGTAGAAGTCATTCCCTTGAAGAATGCTATTTTGTGGTTTGGTTTTTGGTCTGGATCGTCCTCTCCCATCGTCTGCATTAACGTTTATGCCCCCTCTAATGAATCCGATTGACTGCTTCTTTGGGAAGAACTTGGTACTTACAGTCACAGGTTTCCGGATGTTCTGTGTTTTGGAGGTGATTTTAATTCAGTGTTAACTGAGGAAGAGCGTCGGAACAATGCTTTTTCTGATACTGATAGTTCCAACTTCTTGAACTTTATTTTGTCTCTTGGTTTAACTGATTTGAGACTAGAGGGCTGTAAGCATACTTGGTATGGACCCGGTTCTAAGGCCTCGAGGTTGGACCGCTTCTTGGTCTCTCTGGATTTTTTAATAGTGTTTGAAGGCATCTCGCAGAAAGGTTTGGAACATGGCTTGTCTGACCATCGCCCTGTGGTTCTAGAGACTTGCTCGATCAATTGGGGGCCAAAACCATTTCGATTTCTTAATGTTTGGCTGGATTATAAAGACTTTTCTCTGGTGATCCGTGGGTTTTGGGACTCATATATTTGTTCGGGCTCACCAAGTTATCGGTTGTGGTTCAAATTGAAAAGTCTGCGGGAAGACTTAAAGGTGTGGAACCGGGAAGTTTTTGGGTGGTTGATTCCCAGGTTGAATCCATTACAAAAGATATTGAAGCTCTTGACAAAATCTTGGACAACAGGAATTTGACTGATGCAGAAAGTATTCGGCGTTCTTTGCTGAAGGTCGAGTTAATCAAGAAACATAGAGTGCTGGCACGAATTTGGTGCCAAAAATCAAGGCAAAGGTGGTTTGATGAAGAGGATTTATGTTCTAAATATTTCCACCTTATTGCAAATTTTCAGGGTTCAGCTAATCGCATCTCTGTTATTCGAGATAACACTTTGTACCTCACAGACCCTATTAGCATCAAATCCCATGCAGCCGTGCATTTCCAGCAAGGGTTTACTGGTTCATCTCCTTCGACATTAAAGCTGCATTTGTTGCCTTTTTCCACCTAGTCTGCTGTTCAAAGTTTGGCTTTGGAGGAGAGGTTCTCGGCTGAGGAGATTAAACAGGCAGTGTTGGACTGTGGCAGTGAAAAATCCCCGGGGCCTGACGAGTTTACTTTGAAATTCTTTCAATCCTGTTGGGAGATTGTGGGTGAGGATGTCATTTCATTTATACAAGATTTTTATGATACAGGTGTCATTGGAAAAGGTTTGAATGCTACCTTCTTGACCTTAATACCCAAAGTTCAGAATCCAGAAACGATAGCCCCTTATAAGATTCTGGCTAAGGTGTTGGCGAATAGATTGAAAGTCGTTCTTCCAGAGTTGATTAATGATGTTCAAAGAGGTTTTGTGGCGGGGCGCCAATTAGTTGATGGAGGTATTGATAGCTTCTGAGACGTTACAGTTGATAAAGTAGAATATGTATGAAATTATTCTCTAGTAGCTAGATTTCGAGAAGGCGTATGACAATTTGAGGTGGGATTACTTGGATGACGTTTTGATTTTTATGGGCTTTGGTGATCGATAGAGAGGCTGGATGGCTTCTTGTTTTAAGGCTTCTTTGTCTGTGCTTATTAATGGCTATCCAGGACCAGACTTTCTGATTTCGAACGGTCTTAGACAAGGGTGTCCATTGTCCCCGTTTCTATTCCTCCTGGCAGCTGAAGGTTTGCATCAGGTTCTGTCCAATGGTATATATGTGGGGGACTTCGGAGGTGTGAGAATTGGTAGAGACAACTTTTTGGTCTCACATCTTCAATTCGCAGACGACACTTTGCTTTTCATCTCCGGCTCTGAGGAACATTTACGTACTCTAAAGAATACATTGGATTTGTACCAGCTTGTGTCTGGCCTCAAGATAAATTATTCAAAGTCCAAAGTTGTTCTATTAAAAGGTTTCTCTATTTCTAAGAGCCTTGTGCAATAAATTTTTCAGTGCGAAGTTGTCGATCTTCCCATTCGTTATTTGGGTTTTCAGTTGGGGGCAGACCCTAAGAGGGTTAAGACATGGGAGCCGATTATAAAGAGGTTTAAAAAGTCCTTGGCCTTATGGAAAACAAAGTTATTGAACTCGGCAGGTCGTCTTACACTTATAAATTCGACGCTGGCATCTTTGCCTGTTTTTATATGTCGCTTTTTAAGGCTCCAAAAGGAGTTATTCTCGAGTTGGAAGCTTGGTAAAGGCGTTTTCTTTGGTCAGGTAGTGTGGCTCGAAGGGTCTTAAATGAAGTAGCTTGGGGGAAGGTGTGTAGACCTCGGCCACAAGGAGGTTTGGGTATTAGACGACTTGAACATGTTAATAACAGTCTCCTGGCAAAATGGTTCTGGCAATTTTCCACAGAGCATGACTCTTTCTGGAAAAGATTTATTTGCGAGAAATTTGGGTGGAACTTGGATTCTTGGGACTTGACTGCAGTAGATAATCCTTCATCTTCGACCATTTTCACTCATATTGTCAATTTGGCCTCCAGTGATGGGTTTTCTCATTTATTTGGGCCTCAGAGATTTTGCATTGGGAAGTTGGGAGAGGGAACCGAGTTCGGTTTTTGGAGGACATATGGCTTGGTAGTTCTCCTTTTTGTGTTCAGTACCCTCGGTTGTACTCAATTTCTATTTCGAAAAATCAGAAGATCAGTGAGATTTGTTCAACCGGGTCTTGGTCCATGATCTTTCGCAAGGATTGTTTTGTTTGGGAGGAGAGGGAAGTTCAGTGTTTACTGACATCTCTGAGTACGTTCCCGATTCGGTTCGGGAATGAGGACATGTTGGTCTGGTCGAAGGCTCCTCTCTTTAGTACCAAAATTGTTTACGGGTTGTTGGAAGATTCTCATCCTGCTCCTCCTCCTTGGTCGGGTTTTTTTGTGGATTAAGAGATGGCCTCCAAAGTATGCTATGTTGATGTGGCTAATACTTAACAAGGCCATTCCTTCAATGGTGTTCTTGGAAAGCAGATGGTGCCGGATATCTCTCAACGGAATGTTATGTAAATCCTGTAAGCTGGTTTTCGAGGATGCAAATCATATTTTCCTGCATTGTTCCTTTTCTTGGAGTTTGTGGTCTTGTGTTTATCATTGGTGGGGTGTAATGTGCATTCATGACCGTTATATTTCTACTAAGTTTTTGAGCTGGACTGGTTTGTGGCAGAGAGGTCGAAAATTAATTTGGCTAAGGATGGTATACGTGGCATTCTGGATTCTGTAGGTGCGTCGAAATGGAATGGTTTTTAATTTGGTAGAGGAGTCGGTGGAAGCATCTTTCTTGAAGCTACAGACCCTCAGTTCTCCTTGTTTCGGGCGGGCGGTTTGTTTAAACATTATTCGTCTTTTTTTGCTTGGCAGAAATGTCCGTTAGATTGTTTTGTTTGACATTGCAGGTTTCGTATTGTTAGTTTACTGCCTTGCGATTTTGCCCTGTTGATTGCAGGCAAATTTGTGTATTTAGTTTTTGTTGTTTCGGTTTTTGCAGGAACGAGCTTCTTGGTTTGTTTCCTTGCATTTCATTGTACTCCCCCCCTAAAGTATAATGAATTTTCTCATTGATTATCAAAAAAATTAAAAGGAGACAACTTTTTCGAGAAGGAAATAGGGGTCAAAAAGACGACGAATACGATTACAAAGGAACTCCAACAGAGAGAACTAAAAGGCTAAACCTTGAAACAGGAACAAGTCCGATCAAAACTGAACAAAAAACCAAGAAAGAAGAAACAAAGAGCAAAACAAAATCAACTGTCATCTTGAATCCATTATTCACCTTTCGAGGTCTAATTTGGGCGGTCGAAGGCTTTCTTTTTGATATCCAAAGGTCGAGCGAAATGAGCCTTCAGAGTAGACTGTTTCCACATGTTAGGAACCTAAGGTCCGTCCTTAGCTACAATTTCACTCAAAGATCGAACTTTTGATCTAGTCTTATAAATTAAAGTACTAGTCAGACAAGGTGCAGACAGAGGCTTAACAAGGCGACCTTCACCATTATGGTTGAGCAGCGCATCCTTCAATCGGCTACTCAAAGGATAGACACCCGTGGGAAATAACACCTCCGAGATAGCTATTTCCTTCCGACAACCACTTCCTCAAACCCACCTAACTTTTACAGCTCTTTCGACACCAACAAATTCATGGAGATGGCCCTCCCTCCGAATGATGGCTCCAGCAAATTTTCAACCGGATAGCAATTGACAGAGACTTCGGTGAGACTCTAATTACCTTTGCACAGCCCTTTACCCACTAAAGCATGTTCCTTACTGAGAATAAGCGATCGCCACAAACAAAACAAAGCCAAGTTGTATAAAACAAATCACTTTAAATATCATAAAAAAACTCCAGAAACATCATGCATTGTAAAATAGAGAGAACAACTTGTATAACAAAACAAAACAATTCCTTGTTTGCATTTATATACAACAACAACAACAAAATGATCACTTTCACAATAGTACACGGTAGATTTGAACTCCATATTATACACAATAGAAGCTCAGGAAAGGATGAGCATAACCTCATCTATAGAAGTATCCCCAATAACACTTATTGGCTATCAGAAGTTCAAACCCGAACATAGAAGCCTCGAGTAAAATATAGTGAACATGGTGATGGACAAAAAATAAATGTCTCACACCAACAACCAAGCCTTCTCAAAAACTAAGTTGAGGCCAAATACGTGAATCCTGTAACAAAACCCTTTAGGATAAACCTTTAACCATATTCACCTCCGCTACATTTTGTCTGTTGTTATATCACCTATGTTGAGTCTAGCCTGAAACTGCAAACATCGTTATTCAAGTAAATTAAAATTCATTCCAGTATAGTAAAATCTATAATACAACGTTAATTATTATTTTTTTTATCAGCAAAGTAGATATATAAATAAAACCCCTTTTGAGGTGAAAGGAGAGTTACATGGAGAAGTGTTGAGAATACAAGAACGCACCACAAAAACAAGGAAAAGATCAAGACAAACAATACACAAGGGAGTGATCAAGATAAACACATGGATCCATATGTTTAGAGTTACATGGACAAAACCACCCAAAGCCCACCCATAAACCCTGCCCCAGAGAAAGCTTGTGCTCCAAAACAAGGAGAGGCTCAACATTTTCATAGAGGCCTTAATGAGAGGGAAAAGGCCTGCAATAGGCTTTTGGAAAAGACAACCAACTGTTGAAGGAGAAGGAGTAACCTTTGGATTTGAAAGAAGACCATTCCAAGGAGTAGGACTGATTTAAAATGTTTAGAAATATTTCTTCCACAGACAAAATGTTCCCATTGAAAAGAGCATCATTTCTTGCTAACCAGATTTTCCAAGAAGAGAGTTGCACCAAGCGTTTCTAAGATTTCTTTAGTATGGGGTCAAGGAGGGAGGTCCATGCAGCTAACAAGTCTTTTACTGAATTAGGCATAGACCAGGAGATTCCCCACCAAGCAATAACCTTACTCCAGACCAGCCAAGCCCTTGTACAATGGAGGAGAGCATGAGCTCCATCCTCAAAGTCCCAGTTACAAATGTGACAAGTAACCTCTTGTAAATTGAGATTCATACCTCTCCTTTCTAGAAAGCCTTTTGAAGGAATTGAATCAAGACATGCCAACCAGCAGAAAGCAGTAATTTTTTGTAGTAATTTGACTGACCAGAGGTCTTTGGTCCAAGAATAAGCTGGTGATGATTGATTTCCTTGTTGCTGAAGTAGGGAATAGAGTTTTTTTTACAATGAATCCCGTTGCATCCCAAACCCAGAAGAGTCTATTTGGAGTTGAGGAGAGATGGACACCAGAGAAAATGATAGAGAGAGCTTGCCATTGATCTGTAGCTCTACCTCTAGGGTCAGATCTGAAATTGCAGCTCCACTCAGAGCCAGGCCAAGCCTCAGCCACCACCATTTTTTTTGTTGAGGGAAATGGTAAAAAGCCTAGGGAGTAAATGTTTGAAAGGAACCTCACCCCACCAGATATCTTCCCCAAAAAAGGATCCTATCCCCAGAGCCAATGTCCCAAGAGAGGCCCCTTAGACCAAACAATTCTTAAATTGAATCATCCTGATAAAGCCTGATGATTTGATGCATAAAACTGGTAGTTCCTAGTTCAGAAAATGTTGAGAGATCCCATTCATTGTGATTCCACCCATATTTATCACAAATGACCCTTTTCCACAAAGAGTTCCTTTCAAGAGCAAATCTCCACCACCATTTGGCTAGGAGAGCTATGTTCATTTGGTTGAGATCTTTAATGCCTAGACCACCCTTCTTTTTAGCTTTACAGACAGTAGACAATTGACTTTGCAGAAGGCCCTAGCCACTGAAGTACCATGCCAGAGAAACCTTCTTTGCCAACTAATCATGGAGTTGATGTTTGATTTTGTGGCTTTTAGGATGGAGAAGAAGTATAGGGGCAAGGCTCCCAGAGTTGATTTGATCAAGGTAATTCTTCCTCTCAATGAGAGAAGTTTGGCTTGCCAAAGACCAAGTGAGGATTTGAATTTATTGAGGATGGGGGCCCAAGTTGCTGATTTTCTAGGATTGGAGCCTAGAGAGAAACCTAGATAAGGCAGTGGAAGAAAGCCCTGATCACATCCAAGGATGTCAATTAGATTTGATTCTTCAGTACCTGGAGAGATTGAATGGGATAACAAGTGATTTTGAGTAGTTCAATGATAATCCAGAAGCCAGGTGAAAAAGAGATAAAGCTTGCTTGAGACACAAGGCAGCAGTCCTAGAGGCTTGAATGAAGAAGATAGTATCATCTGCAAATTACACGTGAGATATAGCTGGTCCATTGATATTTAAATGTATCTCATGGAATAGGTGATTCTGAATGCCTGCCTTCATAATTTGATTGAGGCCTTTTGTCACTAAAGCAAAGATCAAGGGAGAGAGGGCACAGCCTTGCCTTAGCCACCTACTTAAGTTGAAGTCTGGACTTGGAGATCCAATAATAAGAATTGATACAGAGGCTCTGAAATAGGAAATCATCCAAAATCTCCAAGTTGCACCAAACCCCATCCTGGTGAGGAGATTTAAAATATAGGACCAGCTGACTTTGTCAAATGCCTTTTCAAAATCAGCTTTGAAAATTAAGGCTTTAACTTTTGATTTCTTGAGAACAGTTTCAGAGGCTATGAGTATTCCATCTGCAATTTGCCTCCCAGAGATAAAGCATGTTTGTTCATCTCCAACTAGAGAGCTGATCACTGTACTGAGTCTTAAGGAGAGCATCTTAGAAAGGATTTTATAGTGTCCTCCCATCAAGCTTATGGGCATGTAGTCATCAAAAGTGAGTGGAATCTGATTTTTGGGTATGAGAGTGATGAAGGAGGAGTTTAGTCCTTTGCCAAGTTGACCAGTGAGATGGAAATAATTGAAGAAATCAATGAGGTCTTCTTTAATTATTTGCCAACTGAACTGGAAGAACCTGAGGGTGTAACCATCTGGCCCAGTGGCTTTGTCTCCACTACAAGCCATGATTGCCTGCAAGACTTCTTCCTCAAGGAAGGGCCTCTCTAGCTAGATTGCTTGCTCAGATGACAGTGAGGAGAAAGGGAGATCAGAGATGCTTGTGGACTCTATAGATGGAGCTGTGAATCTTTGGCCAAAATGCACTGCAACAACTTCTTTGATAAGGTGAGGATCAGTTAATAAATCATTATGGACAAGTATTTAGGAGATTTTGTTGTGAGCTCCTTTGAAGTTGGCAATTCTATGAAAATATTTTGATCCTCTATCTCCATAATCTATCCATCTTTTTCTGGCTTTTTGACTCCACAATTTAGAGTGTAGCTTCAATTTTTGGATAAGATCAGCCTCCTCTACTTGAGCATTCATATGGAGTGAGAGCTCTATTTTCCACTAAAGCATCCAGATTATCAATATCTTTTGTGAGCAGAGTAATTTGAGTATCAAGATTACCAAAGACCTGGGTATTCTAGGTTTTAATGAGGGTAACCAATGACAGTATAGCAAGACCAGAAATTCAATAATGCAGGATAGAGTCTGTCATCCTCTGTCCAAACATTGAGGAACTTAAAGGGCCTTGGTCCCCAATCAGTTTCATTGTCAAAAAGATTAATAGGCCTGTGATCAGATATAGTTCTAGGGAGGCAAGATTGGGTTAGTGAATTATAGAGTGCTAGGAAATCCAAGGATATTAGGAACCTATCTAATCTTGAGGCTCTCGAGTCTACCCCAAACCAGGTAAATTTGCCTCCAACCATAGGTAATTCAATAAGACTTAATTTGTCGATGAAGGTTTGAAAAAACCTCATATCAGAAGAAGAGCCCCTCCTACTAGTTCTTTCTTCCACATTTAGAATTGCATTAAAGTTTCCTCCCAGAAGAATGAGGGTATGTGGATGAATGGATTAAATAATAACCTGTAACTGCTCCCGGAGAATTTTCCTTCCACTCTTAGAATTTGGAGCATACACATGGACTAGACAACAATGTCTTTGCAGGGCAATAATTTCACCAAACCAGATAAGTGCTCCATCAATCCTTTGTACAGATGAGAAAATAAATTATATTGTTCTCCACAGGGATAATAGACCTCCAGAGGAACCAATAGAATCAGTTGAAGTTAAATCACAATCCACAGACAAACCACGTAGTCACAAAAAGTTGGATGGTAAGCTCTCAAGCTTTGATTCTTGCAGCATTATGAAAACTTGGCCTTTGCTTGCGCACCAAGTTAATGAAACTCCTCCTTTTTGTCTGGAGAAGATTCCTCTCACATTTTATGAGAGGAATTTCATGGCAATTACTGAGAAGGAAGATGGATGAGCTTATCGCTCATTCCAAAGTCAGGATCAGTGTCCTTGTCCAGATCTACAAATTCATCATCCGAGCCACCCTCAAAATCCACTTTCTGGTTTTCAAAATATTCAAGAGAATTCATCTGATGCAGCAGAGAGTCTTCAGATAATGAACCTTTAATACCAATTGCTTTTCCAAATCTCAACATCCTTTTTGCAGCATTTGATTCTTGTAGAAAACTGAGATTGGTAGAATGAGGAGCTTTTGGTTTTGGACCCTTTTTGTTCCTGGGTTTGAATTTAGTAGTAGGAGAAGGCTTGGCAGCACCTTCAGATAAGCCTAGAAAATCAGCTGCTTCTAAGGTTTGAGAGATTATTATGGCTTGAGTGGCTTCAATAGCAGTAGAGAAATCAATTAGCAAGCAATCTCCACTTGAGATTTTGTTTAAACTTAGTCGGCCCAGTGATTGAGATGGGTTAACACCTACATCCTTTGAAGGAGATGGCAAAGAGCAAACATCCCTTCCCTTTTCAGATGCATTTAATGGTAACATTTCCAAGGAAATAGTTTCTTGAGCCTCTCCTATGAATAAATGCTGCTCAACTACTCTTGTACTTGTGTTAGATAAAGTGTTAAGAACAGATTGTAAAGTAATTGGGCAAAGGGTATCTCCTTCCAATGTAACTAAAAGAGATCTCAACTCTATGGCTTGGGAGTTTAAGCCAACCAGACTAACAATAGAAGCTGAAACTGGAACTGTAGAGATCATCTTATCAGAGTCTTGAGGGCTTACAAGAACAGTTGGCAATAAACCTTCAAAGGTGTCTATCACAATTTTGTGTTGCATAGAGGTAGTAACAAAAGTAGAGGGAATAAAGGCCTCAATTGCAGTAGGCAAAGGAGCAAGAATAACTGAACTTGGGACAAGGACCTCTTCCTCATTAATGGTTGGGGACTGAATCTCAGTAGGAGCAATAGAAGGATTTATCAATAAATGCTCTAGATGGTTGGTATGTGCTCAGATGGAGTGGAGTGAGCCTGATTTGGAGAGGAATAAATTCGAACATTCTATTGTAGAGCCAATAAATTCTGAGAAGACAAATATTCAGATATATTTTCTAGATCTGAACACTCCTCAGAAGACAAGCCATCAGAATCATGAGTAGAGGAACATTCACCATTAGCAGTGGAAGTAAAAGAAGGCACTTGGGTGTAATTTAAGGTTGACACCCAAACTTTGTGATGTTCTCTCCCCAGTGAAATAACCACTTCTTCTGAGATTGAATTGAAAATAGAAGTATGCATCAGAATATAAGCGGTATCAATATGGATGCCTACCTTGGAGATTGGATGAGTGAGAACTAAGGTTCCCAAAGCTGCAATAGAGGCTTGAAAAGTTTCTTCACACCAGCCCTTATAGGGGATCCCTTGAATAGCTACCCAAGTAAACTTTCCTCCTTTGCCATAGAGCTTTTGATGGTTAGGGAGGACAGTTAGCCATTGTTGAAGCCACAAGTCTTTCATTAATTCTTTGCCAAAGTCTTGGTCAGGACAGTGCACAAGGACTACCTTGTTCCCAAGTGAAAGAAGCTTTACTTCAATGACACCTTGTAAAGCCATCTCTCTTAAAACACCTTCAACTTGCAAGTTTAGATGAATGACAGCTAAGTGAGAACAATAGAGCCACAATGCAGACAATCCTCATAATTTTTTGAGGGAAAGTTCTGGTCGAGATGATCAACACTTCTATCTTTAGCTCTGGTGACAAAGATTTTGAAATCATCTATCCAATAGCCACTAAACCTGTCAATAGCCTCATCCAAGCTCTGAATTCTGTCAAAATAGATAAACCCATACCATTTTCCTTTTTTATTGGGTTTGACGGCTGGAAGAGCCTTAACATAACCACTAATCCTACCAAAAACCTTTTGCAACCAGGAGACTGAGCAATGTGGTGGAATGTTGTGCATGAATGCAGTGAAGAATTTCTGAGCTTTCTGAGTAGAGAGGACTCAACTCTTTTCCTCTTATTGCGAGGCCTAACATGCTCAAAGCCAGGAGGAGGGACGCCAAGAGAAGATAAGTCCTCAGTATTGCATTGATGCTGAGTTCTAGATTCATTGGCTACAGAGGGATTGAATCTCTGTCCAACAGACCTCTTTCCCCATCTAATATGATCCTTTTTAGATCTAATTTGCTGGTAAGTAGGGGTGATAACAGGTTCGGAGGAGACCGATTGGAA
This sequence comes from Erodium maritimum, assembly GCA_963921825.1. Taxonomy (NCBI): domain Eukaryota; kingdom Viridiplantae; phylum Streptophyta; class Magnoliopsida; order Geraniales; family Geraniaceae; genus Erodium; species Erodium maritimum. Next base: position 76,729,611 of record OY997590.1, read on the forward strand.
ATACTTGTCATAAAACATCTTCTGACCGTGCCAGTACTTTGTTTTTCCACCAGGTGAGTATTCTTGAGTCTTGTCTGAAGAGGAGGGGGACTAATGCCAACCTTTCTTTTTGATCCCTTTCTTCGGAGCAGGAGGAGGGGGTAGATGCATACCAATTGAATGATGCAAAGAGTTTTTAGCTCCAAAGCTTAAGAGAGCGTCAATGTTGAAGAAAATGGGTAGAGATGCGTCTTGAGATGAAAACCAAACCAAATTACAGAACAACCATGCTGAGGCAGGGAAAGACCAAACTTTGAACACCTTGTAGGCGTACGTTAGTTGGGCTGAAACAAAGTTAAACTCATCCACACAAGTAAATCAAAATTCAGCAATTCATATCCTCTCAACAAGTTTTGCACATCAGAAACACTTTTGTTAGGTTTCCCAATAAACTATATTCAAGATTCAAAATTGTGGTTGCATAACTGTTGTTAGTTTTTCACAGATACCAGAACACCAAAGTTTCGATCAAAACAGGCACAAAAAAATGACTCTCAAATGAAAAGATACATGTACACAAACACGACATCTCTGAATAAATTGGCTCAAAATCATAAAACCACAATCAAAACAAAGCTAAGCCACAATTCTAAGTAACCAAAGTTAGCAATTTGTGATTCAGGTAGGACAATACCAAAAACCCACAACCAGAACAAAATTAATCTTCAATCCAATAGCTAAAACTTCATAAATGAAAAGAAAATCCGAAAGAAAAGAGAGGGGAAGTACATGTCGTGTGCCTTGACACTAGAGTTTTTGAGGGACGAAGGATCATGGGGGCGATTTTCGTCACGGTACCTTCAGCACCAAGGTACCGAACAAGCTTGACATCTGAGTATCCAACACATATCCACCATTCCCATGTCCACTATACCCACAATCGTTCCCCAATCCTTACCACATACACACCAAACCCTCACACAAACCCACAAACACGACCACCATATACAAACCAATCCTTTACACACCCACAATTTTTTCCCCACCTAGGTTTTGGTCCCTTTGCTCCATTCCCAGTATTACCATTTCCTATGCCATACATCCCATACCCACAACAACAATACACTGTCCAACCTCCACCACAACCCCAGCCTTACCTACTAAATAACATGCTAGAAATCACATTCAAAACCCGTAACTTAGTATTCCCAATTTTTTATGGCAATGGTGTTAGAACTTGGATCAGAAAGTATAATGTCTATTTCCACCACTGTGCTATTCCTGAAGAGCACAAAGTGAGAATTGCTTCATTCCATCTGGCTAGATCTCCTGAATTACAGTTTGCAGAATTTGCTATGGGAAGGGGATATGTTAGCTGGGACAGATTCTGTGAGGAACTCATCAGAATGCATGAGATCTTTGATCATTCTGACATTAGTGAGTTCAAAAAATTGAGACAAGAAGGATCTCTGGCTGTATATGATGATAAATTTGAGGAACTAAGATTCTTGGTATTCAGTAGAGCTCCTCATTGCACCGAAGCTTATTTTGTGTCAAACTATATAGTTGGTCTGGATCCCAAATTGGAAGTGCAAGTCTTGATGTATGACCCACAAACACTATCTCAGGCCATGCATCTGGCTAAGAAGGAGGAGCACATGATCAAGGTGAAATCTGCTCCAACTAGTGCTTCAATTCCTGCTAATAACCACTATAGGCCAAGGCCCCAACATGCTCCTCAACAATTGCACACTCACCATCAGATACCTAGTGGGTCATCAACTCCATTTACAAGGACTCACCCATCAAATATGGACGACAAAAAGATGAAGGACCTCTGCTATACTTGTCTAGCAGGATACACAAAAGATCATGTTTTCCCCAACAAGCATAAACTGTATCAAATCACAAATGATCATGTTGATCCTGAATTATTCCAACCATTGCCTGAGGTAGAAGCAGAAGAAGAATTAATGCAGCCTGACGTATGTATCTTCGCTCATGAATCTTTTGGCCATATGGTGCACATCAATACAACAAAATCCATCATAATGCAAGGTACTATCCATTCTAATGTCATTTCTATATTGGTGGATACTAGAGCCACCAAGTCATTCATGGATCAGATTACTACAACAAGGTTGGGCCTTACACTTTATGTTGGCCTTAGAGTTATTGTGAAAATGGATAATGGACAGATACAATATTGCAATGCAATTACTAAGGTCTCTTGGGTAGTTAAAAATATGAGTATGAGTTGGGAATTCTTGGTTATGCCCTTGGGTGATTTCAATATGGTTTTGGAAGTGGATTGGTTACAAACTGTAAGTCCAATTGAACTTGATTATGCAGCAAGAACTATTACTATCACTTGTGATCAGAGGAAAATAATGTTACAGGAGGTCATTGCTTTAGATAGTTGCTTGTTATCATCTATTCAAACCATAAGAAATGAGGTCTTAGCTGGGGAGAATCTATATTTGGGCCAATTCTGTTTAATATCTGATAAGGAGACAAAGAGCTCACAACTTGCTCCTGAGTTATTAAGGATCTTGAATGAATTTTAGCCAGTTTTTGAGGGTCCAACTTCACTACCACTAAGAAGATTCTGTGATCATAAAATCTGTCTTTTACCGAGGAGCAAACCTCCTTCAATCAGGCCATACAAGCACTCTTATGAACAGAAAAATGTGCTGGAAGCATTGGTGCAGGAAATGCTGGAAACTGGGGTGATACAACATAGCAAAAGTCCATATGCCTTCCCTGTGTTACTAGTGAAGAAGAAAGATGGCAGTTGGAGGATGTGTGTAGATTTCAGGCAGCTTAATGACCAAACAGTCAAAGATAAATTTCCTATACCAACAATTGAAGAATTATTGGATGAGCTGACAGACTGCACTTATTCTTTTAAGATTCACTTGAGGTCTGGCTATCACCAAGTGAGGCTTGCTGAGGGTGAGGAAGCAAAGACAACATTCAGAACACATGAGGGTCACTACGAATTCAAGGTGATGCCATTTGGCCTGACAAATGCCCCCTCCGCATTTCAATCTCTGATGAACCAGGTACTTCATGATTTTCTGAGAAAGTTTGTATTGGTTTTCTTTGATGACATTCTGATATATAGCAAGACTTGGGAAGAACATCTATACCATGTGAGGTTAGTGTTAACTAGACTACAAGAGAAAAAGTTATATGCTAAACTTACAAAATATGAATTTGGGAGAACTCACATTGAATATCTGGGGGATATTATATTAGCTAGTTGGGTGGCTACAGATCCTAAGAAGGTTGAAGCTATGAAGAATTGGTCTCCTCCTAAAGCACTAAAATCTCTGAGGGGATTCTTGGGGTTGGCATGTTATTATAGAAGATTTGTTCAGAGTTATGGTATTATAGCAAGGCCCCTTACCAACTTACTGAAGAAAAATAGTTTTTTATGGAGTCTTGAGGCCCAATTGAGTCTTGATCAAGTGAAGGAGGCAATGACAACTACCCCTGTCCTAAGGTTTCCTGATTTTTCTAAACCATATATCATAGAGGCTGATGCTTGTGATAAAGGTATTGGAGGGGTAATGATGTAAGAGGGGAGACCAATAGCATTTTTGAGCAAAGCTTTAAGGGCAAGAAATCGGCCAAATCTACATATGAGAAGGAATTACTTGCAGTGATGACTTGTATACAAAAATGGAGACACTACTTTGCCTCAAGAAGTGTTATTCTTAAGACTGATCACCAAAGCTTGAAATCTTTATTGGAACAAAAGTTAACAACCTCATTCCAACACAAATGGGTGGCTAAGCTGATGGAACTGAATTACCAAATAGAATTTAAAAAGGGAAAGAGAATATAGCTGCTGATGCCCTGTTTAGAATGCATGTTGCTGAATTATCTCAAATCAACACTATTGTTCCAGCCTGGATGGCTGAGGTCCATTCTAGCTAAGATAGTTATCTGGAAGCTCAAAGATTGATTCTTCAACTATCCTTGGCTACATCTGATCTACCTAGCTATGAAATCAAGAAAGGAATCATAATGTACAATGGGAGGGTTTATTTGGGAAATGATGCTGGTATTAGAAAGAAAATCATGGCTTGCCTCCATAAAGCCCCTATTGCAGGTCATTCAGGAATCACTGTCACCACTAAAAGAATCAAGCAATATTTTTTCTGGCCACACATGAATAAGGAAATATATGACTTTGTGAGGGAATGTGATACATGTCAGAAGTGTAAATCTGATCACACCCCTTATCCAGGATTTTTGCAGCCACTACCTATTCCTTCTATACCTTGGACTGATATCTCAATGAATTTTGTGGAAGGGCTTCCTCATTCTGGTTTAAAAGAGTGTTATTCTTGTTGTGGTGGATAGGTTCAGTAAGTACTCACATTTTATACCCTTGATTCACCCTTTCTCCGCAGCACAAGTGACTGAGGTTTTCTTTGACAATATTTTCAAACTACATGGAATTCTAATTACAAATGTCTCTGACAGAGATCACCTGTTCTTAACCAATTTTTGGAAGGAGTTGTTCAAAAAGTTGAAGGTGCAGTTATATATGTCTATAGCTTATCACCCTCAAATTGATGGCCAGACTGAGAGGGTGAATCAATGCTTAGAGTAGTAGTTGAGGGCAATGACTCACCAATTTCCAAAGAAATGGAACAAGTGGATAAATATGGCTGAGTTTTGGTATAGTACAAGCTTCACACTACTATCCGAATGTCCCCATTTGAAGCTTTATATGGATTTGCACCTCCATTGGTGAATTTTGGCCCTGTGCAATCTCAAGTAGAAGTTGTGGAAGGGTTCATTAGATCGAGGGAGGATCTTTTTGAACTCCTGAAGGACAATTTAACTTAAGCTCAGGCTAGAATGAAGCAGAATGCTGATAAGCACAGTCTGAAAAAAGCTTTGTGGTGGGAGATTGGGCATACTTGAGGCTTCAGCCTTATAGGCAAAACTCAGTGAACCTGAGAAGAATTATAAAACTATCCCTTAAGTACTATGGACCATTTCAGGTGATTGAGAGAATTGGTCAGGTTGCATACAAAATTAGGTTGCCTCCTTCTTCCTAAATACATCCAGTGTTCCATGTCTCTCTCTTAAAAAAGCAGCTTGGTAACAACAATAGGCTAGTGCAACAATTGCCTGATACAATATCTGAGGGCCATCTCAAACTAAAACCTTTGGCATTGCTCCAAACCAGAATTATCAAGAGGAACAATGCTGATATAGTGTAGTATCTAATCCAATGGGATCGTTCCAGCCCTGAGGATGCCACTTGGGAGGATGCAACAACAATTCGCCACCAGTTCCCCACTTGGGGTGGCTTCAGCACTGGCTTGAGGACAAGCCATCCTTAAGGGATGAGTATTTGTCACGGTACCTTCAGGACTAAGGTACCGTACAAGCTTTTAAATTCAAATAGGAAGAGAGGATACAATGTTGTTTGGTTAAGTGGAAGTAGACCAGCGATAAAACGATGGCGTTTGTGTAAGTGGGAGCACGTGAGAAGGGCGTGCGTCTTTCTTAGCGGATTTTGCGTGTGACCGTTGCGATGCATGCGTCACACGCATGAAGGGTGGTCCCATTTCTGCATCTACAATCCAGAAGAGGTCGTGCTATTTGGGTGGCCTTAGTGTCCTTGTTTCAGCATTAAATGTTTTGTATCTTTTCTTTTATGTTTTCTTGGGAGTAGAGTTTAAAGAAAACGGTTCTTCCATATACGTCTCTTTAATTTCTTCCCTAAGAAATCAATCCAAAATACTTCCTCGTGCCCGGTTTTCTATAGATTCATAGCTCAAAACCAACTCTTTGGTAACAATTTTCCATTTGGTACAAAGATGTTCGATGTCATCGGAGCCGGAGAGCTCTTTGGATTCCTTGACGTCAGAGCCAGAGAGCTCTTTGGATTCCTTGACTGTCTCCTTTGTACCGGTGTTGGATAAGTAATTTGAAAGCTAACCTTGTCTTATAACCTATACAATTGAAGAGGGGAAGGAGAAGGAGTAATGACCACGTACCTATACAATTGAAGAGGAAAAGGAGAAACAGTAACGACCACATCTGACATTGACGAGGGGAAGGAAAAGAAGTAACAGTCAAAAGATAATTGAAGAGAGTCGAATACCAAAAGTTTGAGAAAGAAATTGAGGATTTCGACAACTCAGGTCATAGTATTTAGGAGAGTCTGTAACGGCTAAATGGAGCGGTGGAGAAGGGAATACGATGAAGCCAAACATTGCGAGAGTAAGTACAACCGTACAGGGAATAGCTGAAGCAGGAACTGCCACTTAGGATTGCCAGCTGAATTTTTTCTTTCCTTTTATTTTTAGTAAGATTATATTAAATTGATTTATTATCTTAAGAAGGTAATGAAATTTTGAAAAAATATAATCTATTTTCAGAATTGAATCAAAAGGGTTTTTATTCAATAATGAAATAAAGAAGTAAATATGGGTATTTGCGGAGTTTAAATTAAAAATAAATTTATAATTCAATCAATATTTCAATTACGAATTCAAATATTAAGTGAAACTCATTAATTTTTTGCTAAAATAATTCTAGTTGGCTATTTTTTGTTCACACATTTTGTCTCACGTACTCAAGTCGAATTAAGGTTTTTGGAGGTTTTTAGTAGAGAAATATACAAAGAAATAGAGAAGAAAAGTGAGAGAGAAAGGGAAACTTTTTGTGTTAGCACACAAATTTTTGTGAGCATCTTATTGGTGTGGATACTTGCGGAGGACGCATCTAGTTTGAGATATCTCGATCGCACAAAGTATAAGCGTTTCATCAGTCTCCTTCTTGAATTAGGCTTAATTTTTAAAGAGGTATAACAAGTTTGAGAATTTTTTTTTGGATAAGCTCGAAAATTTTTATTTGAAAAAAGTTAGATCCAAGCCGGATCTAACCAAAGGAAACCATTACAAAGAGCTCTTAGAGGGAGCTGCGGGTACCAAACCCGAAACAAAAACCAAAATGTGATACTAAATCAACCATCAGTGACCCATTCTTCATCTTCCGAAGTCAAAGTCGGATCATCAAAGGTTTTAGTTGAATGAGCTAGCTGAGCAGCTTTAACTTGTGAAATCTACTTCCCGACGTCCACTGAATACCGACACAAGGGACGAACTGGTTTGATTACACGAGTGTAGTAATCACCTAAAAATTTTGGAGGCTGACTCTAACGATTCGAAGCTCTAGAAGGAACATGCTTCAGAAGACGATCCTTAATCAAAGGTTTAGGTTTCAGAACTTGAAGGAGAGCCTCCTTCCACCAACAACTCTGAACCCCGAACGGATCCCTAATCACTTGTTATGACGAGAGACCTTCTTTAACTCCCGAAGCATCCACAACGGAAATTGGTGGAATTAGGACTCTAGGACCGAAACCGACACAATAGATCCTAAATTCGAACCTACTAGGAGCTTGTTCTTACCTCTTGGGCTCGGAGTAGGCTCAATAGAGCCTGTAAGCGGATCTACTAAGGCCTGGCCCTCACCCAAAGGACTTGGGCTCAAAGTAGACCCAATACTTGATCCAACGTGAACCAGCCCAGGTTCCCCCAATTTCGCGACAATACCTTCTTCTCCGCGCAGATCAATGACCTGATTACGCAAATCAGTGAGTCGATCCTCAAATCCCACAAAATCAGGGGTGACCTGATTACAAAACATTAATTACATGGAATTTTTTAATTTTGTTAGTTTATTCGAATTACCTGGATCCATGTTGGTTCCTAGGGTTTTCATTTATATTTCGTCTACACGTTTGTATCCTAGAATCCTTAAATAGTATCAGAGGCTCTTGTAATTCGTTTAAGCTTATTATGCGTGTATGTTTGATGCATCTTTGTTGAGATGAGTTTAAAGAGTGATTACAACAAATACATAACTTCATGTAGCCTTCATGGTTAGTTGAAGGAAGATGACATACTATTTCAAAATATTAATGATAGAGAATTCAGGGTGTTATTGGAGTAACATAAGTATGAGTGAAGTGAATAACTTAATGGAACTCTCCAAGAGGGAAATGGTTAGAGTTTGCTGGAGACTTCCTATTATGTTCAGGTTTTTCCTAATCTTCCTAATATGTTTAGGAAAGAGGTTGGGTAAGTAATTAGAAGATATTTCCCAACAAAAAATTTCAAATGTACCAACCTTCTTCAATAGGGTGACAGCCTCTGGCGTAATTCTGAGTCAAAGTCACTACCTAAAGCTTTTTTTTATAGGGATAACGCCGAATTCTAACGATCTTAGAAAGGTCATTCGCAAGTCCTAACTACGCTCGACCTTTTGTCACATATCCTAACAAAAAAGGTGGTACACGTTTACAAAAAGTAGCAACCACATGTAAATAAATTATGAAAAAAATGGTGTTCCTTGTAACAAAATACTACCTTTATGTTACTTTTTGTAACAAAATACCACCTTTATGTTACTTTTTGAAACAAAATACCACCTTTGTGTTAGGATTTTTTACAAAAGATGGAGCGTAGTTAGGACCTGAGAATGACCTTTCTGAGATAGTTAGGATTCGACGTTTTCCCTTTTTTATAAGCAACAAAATTTCTTACAGATCATTAAAACCGGGTTGGTAAGGAGATTAAAAGAGATCATATCACTACATTACATATCCATATACACTATCTAAAGCTTTTGATCGAGTTTGGACCACAACTTTTTACTGAGATTTTTTCCTTTTTTTTTCTTTTACCTTTCTTTGTGGGATTGGTCTCTACCAGAGCTTTCTGATATCTCAGAATGCCCTAATGACCCTCACATTGCATTGTATGAGGTCCAACAAGCACAAGAGCAAGTAATTCTAGACCGGTTCCTGATGCGTCGTTAATGTAAGAAGAAACACATGTTTTCCCGGGAGTGTTTGCACAAGGCGATGGAGATGGGAACGATGTAACAGTCTCATCTCCTCTAACCCCATTAGTTAAACAGCATGTATTAGTCAAGCTAGTTGTAGCGTTTTTTTTATAAGCTCGAAAATTATTATTAAGACCGAATCCAAAAAAAGGATCGGAATGTCCTGATTCAAGAAAAATCAGGGTGAGAACCAACGATTACAGAGGGGCTCAATCAAAGGGATTCAAAAGGTCAAGCCTTTTCTTAACTAGAAAATACATGGAACAAAAAAAAAACAAAGAAAAGAAAAACATCGTTACACACGAGTCGTCGCCTCCTTCCTCTTGACAGCCAATTCACGGATTGAAGTGCATGCGTCGGTACCCTGAGCCGAAACTACGACCTGAGATTTACCTTTTCCCATACGCCCTTGTTCAGCCTGATTCCCAATATTGACAGGACGAACGTATCTTTCCCGGTCAGAAACCTTTGGTTTACACGTCAAGGTATAACATTCCGTTAAATGCTTGGGTGGGCGACTCACTCGCTTCGATTTAACCAGTGCATCCTTCCACGGAGATGACACATGTTGTTCAATCGAATCATAAATTGTAACTAACTTCTGCTGGATATCTGATACAACCTGTACCATGCCCACACAACCAACCCAGACGTAGGCCCTGCTTTAACTAGACTGGACTGAGCACATTTAGGCCCAAACACTTGAACCGGCCCAATCTCATCCACGCGCCGAGCCTCGTCATCCTCATGAGTTCCGCCGCCGTGATCTTTTGCAACTAGTTGTAGCGTTTAATCTATACACAATTTGCATTGAATATTGTTCTAAAGATTCTTTACTTGCTTGCGGCATGTTTGGAACAGTTTTTGAAAAGAAGACCCTAACACTTGTGTTGTAACATCTAGATTGACTATTTAGTTGTCAAGTAAGATGTTGTTTCGAATTTCTGTCAGCAAAGATAGATGAGATAAGTCGAATAGAGAAGGATTCGCTATAGAGAGCGATTGAGAGATCGTCGTTGTCGGGCTGGCCCGATGTGAGTGGGTAACGGTGGGAGTCAGTGATGTCGCCAATGATACGCCTTGTGATGGAGGAGCCAAGGGTAAATCAAAGAAGGATGAGATCGACGTGACTAAGAGAACAAAACCACCAAACCTAGGCCAGAAAGAACGAGACCAACTTCCAGAAAAAAAATAGTCGTTTTATACTAGCTTTATTATTTTTTTTGAGATAATATGAGATTTTATTTAGATATCGGCAAAGATGATGTTTTGAAGAGGTTCGGGGACATGACCCCCTTGCCAGTTCCAGACAAGGTTAGAACAAGCCGCCCTGGCAAGCCAGTGAGCTGCTTTGTTCACTGTCCGTTTTACAAATTTGAGCTGCACGCACTCGAGTGTAGATAAAAGGGAATTACAATCTGTGACGATCGTTCCCAGAGGGGAGAGCAGATTCACACCTCGTCTGATCATATCCACAATGACCTTGCAGTCGCTCCGAACTACAGCCCTCTGGCGAGGTTACTGTTGAAGCCACGTAAGCGCCTCCCGGATCGCATAGGCTTCCACCAGCCCTGGGTTCTGAGCACCATGGAATGATGTGGACTGGGCGTCCCTAAGCTGGCCCCTATCGTCCCTACATATCCATCTTGTTCCTACTTTTTCTGCCGCCGCAAACAATGTTCCATCTGTGTTTATGGCTCAGACACCCTGCGTGGGATGTTCCCACACTTCTGCAGCTTGTACTCCAGCATGGCGGGGAGCCGCCTTTGCTTGTAGTTTTCGCTTCCTGGCCTCCATCCATCCTGCATGCAGGTGGAATGTTGTTTGAAAAATATTGGCTGCTGGTTGAGCTACATTCTCTCAGACCACTTTGTTCCTAGCCTTCCACACCTCCCACAAGAGACAGCCTATCAATCCCCCGCTTGCCGGGGGGGTTGATATTCAACGTGTCATGCACCCACTCTACTATCGTCCGGGCCTCGTGGGGGAGATTCAACCCTGATTTCGTCTAGCACTCCGCAGCCACTGGGCATTGAACCAACAGATGGAGAGCCGATTCCTCCTCCCCGGCGCAGATCGGGCATGTCGCCAACATATCCACATGCCGACGCCTCAGATTAACCGCCACCTGCAAACAGCCTGAGCAAGTACGCCACAAAAAGGACTTTACCTTCGGCATCACCTCCATCTTCCAAATAGCCGACCAGATTCTCGGCTGGGCCTGGAAAGTCGCTTGATCTTGCTGACCCATACTATATGCCGACTTGACCGTGTATTGGCCCAAATAGTCCCCCGCCCAGTACCAGGAGTCCCGTGCGGCCGTCCTACTTATCGGGACCGCCATTATAGCCCTTTGATCCTCTAGACTGAATAGTGTACCAATTTTCTCCACGTCCCACCTTCTCTCACCCGTTCTCATCAGATCTGACACTAGCTTCCCCTCCACTCCCGGGCCTGCCGACTGTACCCTGGCCTCCACCCCTGTGAGCCAAGGGTGTGCGCTTATCAGCGTGCCCGTACCTGGTCCGATCGACCTCCGGGCCCCGCTCTTAACCATCTCCTATGCTGACAAGATACTTTGCCAGACGTAGCTCTGATTCTGTTTCCGAACTGCCTCCAACACCGATGACCTCGGGTAATATTTTGCCTTCAAAACCCGAGCCACTAGGCTGTCCTCCACCGTTATTAGTTTCCACAACTGTTTACCCAGCGAGCGGAATTAAAATCATAAAGGTTCTTAAATCCCAACCCTCCTTCCTCCTTTGGTCGCGACATATTCGTCCAGGACTGCCATATAACCCCTTTCCCGTCTGGGCCAGCTGATTTCCACCAGAACCGAGCAAGGGCCACATTCATCTTATCTAGGATCCCCCTAGGTATCCTCATAACACTCATCGTATAGGTGGGAATTTCCTGTAGTACCGACTTGACTAACACCTCCTTCCCCGCACCTCTGTATCCGGCGTAGGACCCTATCCAGTACATATTGCAATCCCTGCTTCCGATTCCTTCCCATCATGTTCGGAACACCCAGATATGGGGATGGAGTATCCAACTCCGGTATTCCTAGGATCCGCACTCCTTCCACCCTCCTATGAGCCGGTGTGTTATGGCTGAAAAACAAAGACGACTTGGCTTGATTCACCACCTGCCCTGACGCCTCCTCAAACATCTGAAGGAGATTTCTCAGACGAGTCATCTCATCCGGTGTTGCCTTACAATAGACATAGCAGTCATCAACAAAAAAGAGGTGTGTTAACGTCGGTGCCCCGTTAGCCACCCTTACCCCATGTATTTCCCCCACACTTTCAGCTCCCTGGAGAAGACGGGAGAAGCCTTCCATACAAAACAGGAACAAATAGGGAGATAAAGGATCCCCCTGTCTAATACCTCTCTCCGGTTGGACAAACCCCGCATGCTGACCTCCTGCAACTATGTTGTAAGTTACCCAGTACGTACACCGGCGAACGAGAGAGATCCACTCTTCGCCAAAGCCAAAGCCCCTCATTATGTCCCATAAGAAGCCCCACTCCACCCTATCATAAGCCTTACTCATACCCAGCTTCAACGCCACCCACCCCTCTTTCCCCTGTCGTTTATTCTTGAGGTAGTGTAACGTTTCGTGAGACAGGATTATATTGTCCTGAATAGACCTACCAGGCACAAACGCCCCTTGGGACTCTGAAATCAGCCCATCCAACAGCCCTTTTAGCCTGTTTGCGAGCATCTTTGAAACCACCTTGAACAACACATTACACAGCGCGATTGATCGAAGATCCTTTAGCGACAGCGGACACTCCACCTTCGGGATCAACACTAGCGTCGTTTTATTCAGCACCCTCGGAATCTCCTCCCCCGCAAAGATCATGCGTACCCATCGGGTCACATCTTCTCCCACCGTTCCCCAATACTTCTGGTAAAAGAAAGGGTTCAGGCCATCCGGACCCGGTGACTTATTAGGCCCCATAGAGAAAATCGCATCCCGCACTTCGTCCGATGTTACCTCCCCCATCAACATTCTATTTTGCTCCTCCGTCAGCTGTTGACGAAATCTCGGAAAATTTGCCCCATCCCCCCTTGTCCTCCGAGACAAGGTTTTATAGAACTCCAGGATATGGTCACCCAACCCCGACTCCCAAGTTAGGACATTCTTGTCCCCATCCCGTAATTCCGACACCTTATTGATATTCTTCCTCTGCGACGCTGATGCCTGGAAGAACTTTGTATTCTGGTCACTGTCCGTGAGCCAGTGCTGCTTGGTACGTTGTCTCCAGAAATCACCCAACCCCGACTCCCAAGTTAGGACATTCTTGTCCCCATCCCGTAATTCCGACACCTTATTGATATTCTTCCTCTGCGACGCTGATGCCTGGAAGAACTTTGTATTCTGGTCACTGTCCGTGAGCCAGTGCTGCTTGGCACGTTGTCTCCAGAACTCACCCTTCTGCTCCAACGCCTTGACATAGAGCTTCTGCAGCGCTCGCCGTCGCCTGATACTCGTGCGATCCTCTCTACCATTCAGCCACAACATATCCTTTTCATATCTTGCGATCTTCCGTGCTAACGCATTGTACACCTCCTTACCCCAGACCTCCAGCTCCGTGCCCGTCTCGCGTATTTTAGAGCCAATATCCCTGTGCCCCGGCCCCCCCCCCACCTTCCCTGTATCAGTTGCTCACATTCCGGGTCCTCCGCCCAGATATTTTCGAATCGAAAATGTCTAGACCCCACTGGTTCCACCCGCCTATCCGAGTCCACCAGAATAAGCAGATGGTCAGACGTGGAGATACCTAGGTTAGCCAAATGCGCTTCTGGCCACATTGCGCGCATAGACGGGGACACCAGCGCTCTGTCCAGCTGCACTGCCATCCTCGTCTCCGGTTCGCTCCCATTGTGCCAAGTATATCCATACCCTTGAAGCAGGAGATCCTGGACTCCCACACCCCGCATTGCACTACGAAATCCCGCTATCAGTCGTTCTGGATACCGGCGACCACCTCGTTTCTCCTTATTTCTCAGGATCCCATTAAAGTCCCCCATCAGAAGCCACCTCTGTGATGCCCCCGACCGTGCACCTAGGGTTTGAATCATCTCCCAAGTCTGCCAACGCAAATCCCGATTCGCCTCCCCGTAAACACTAGTAAACGGAATCCGTCCCCAGTCGGACCCTGGATCTCCACGTCGATGTACCTCTCGTCACACGGGTATGGCGTGACCGTCACCTTCGCCGTCCACAGGAGAATCAAACCCCCCCCTTCTGCCCCACCGCCGGCACCTCGCATCCACCTGAGAAACCCGTCTTCAACTTCAAAGCCTACACTTCCCCTTTCCTAGCCATCATCTCACTCAGGAAAATTACCTGTGGTTTCCGACGACAGATCACACCTTTCAGGTACTCCACCGTCGCCAGCTTCCCCAAGCCTCGACAATTCCATGAAAGGAACTTCATATCTCAACTACTACCAGCACACCTGCACGGATCACAGCGACCGTCCCGGCGAATGCAACAACTTCAATCCCCCCGGTCCTGTTCGCCACACCTCCACAGAACAGCGCTTCACAGTCTCTGTCCCGAGCACCTTCTCCTGACAAAGCTCCCAGTAATCACCGGATCTGCTCACTGATCACAACCTCACCGACCGAACAGACCCAGCCGAACAATCGTAGCCCTCCTCGGATCAACCACACCGTGACGTCGCCCCAGACCCGATCTCCCACACATCTAGATCTGGACATCCGACGCACCCTCCGCCTAACCCACCACCGACCACGCCGGAGCCGAAGCACCACCGTGGGGTAACACTCGCTAGCAACTCGCACCAGACGGGAACTTGTTCCCCCCCACTCCAGCAAAAAAAAACTAGAAAAACGCGAAAGGAGATCAGATCTTACCTTCCCCCGTACCGTAATCACTCCCTTACTCCGGTCGGAGATCACCGCCGTCGCCGCTCCCTGTCACGCGCCACTGAACGGTCGTCGCGCCTCACTCACCTCCTAGGGCCGGCTCGGTCTCTAATAAATTTACTATCCTAATTTATCATACTAGCCTTATTATGATTACAAGGAAACATTTGACTAAATAATTTATATTTTAATCGATTTTGAAAAAATACATTTATATTTAATTAGTTATGATTTGTAAATAGTTATTACTAGTAAGACTGGTGCGGTGACTGGGACCTTACCTTGCTTTTTTTATTCCATAATGGGACGTAAGCGGTAGTGGACACCATAACAAATACATAGATTCCTTGTCTCAATATGGACACATGTGTTAATATCAGTGGGACTGGCAAGATTAAGATCCTCTCAGTTAGCTATTTAGATTAAATGTTAAGCAACATATATTTTTGATGTACCAAACACAACTCTGTACTCATGTATTTGTCCTTATTAACTGATTTTTCATAATCACGTTATTTTTAAATTAATACTGATGATGCTTTTAATAAATATAACTACTGCTTTGTTATTTCAGCAATTGACCCGTCATTTTCTTATGACGAGTCGGCAAATTGTGCCTATAGAGGCTGCGGATCTTTGCAGTGACACCTTGCGTGCTTAACGTAAGGAACTCTTCTGGTATTAACCAATTGTTTTTCCAATTAATCAATCAAGATCAACTTAAAGTCCTTTTTCTCGCTCGCTTTCCTCTCTAACAAACCCTAGCTCGCCGCCACTCTTGATGGTGGCCTCGTGCCTTCGGTCACCGAGATCATCACCGATCCTCAGCTTCACTCCGTTCTCGTTCTCACTCCTGCCAAATACCTCAGAGACTCTTATTAATTAAATCTTTCTCTATTTATCAATCAACTACCAATTTTTTAGCGAAATGTGAAATATTATAACTTTTAAAATCAATTACATCGAGGAACATGCTCTTCGACTACAGAAGGTCAGCATGAATAAACAATGGTTCACTAAGCCTTTTAATACCAGAACCGTCACATACGGTATTTTGATGCCCCACGAGCAAAGACAGAAGACGAGGGGAGGGGGGGGGGGGACGGGGTACCGGAACTCTAAGAGCTCAACAGTGGTGATGGTGGGACGCAAAGCATCGTCTGGGGACCCCTCCCAGGGCCATTCTCCGATGCTTTGACGGTATATCATCCCTCCCAGCGGGGCCTCTTTCCCGCCTGTAGCTTGTCGCCCCACATAGGAGCTGACCCCATCCTCTTTAGCGCTCCAGCAGTTGCGCTCCCCAGGGTTACGTGCATTGGAACTTCAACATCCCGCACCCCCAACTGTGGGCGTCCTCTACGCTTCCGGGGCAGGTGATCAGCAATCGAATCAACAGATAGCCGATCGCCATCTGACCCCTACCGAATATTCGCGTGTACAAAAGCCGCCAGGTTTGAGGTGGATCGCCTAGGGAGGCCTATCGAAGACGGTTGACTGGTGTCCCGGGTAGGAACTCGGGGACTCGGATTAGGTATCGGGTCCATTGTCATGCCGGTTCCCCTTCCTCGAGACAACCTCGCCTTAGGTATCGGGTCAAATGTTAGCATGCTTGGTGCAGCTCCCTCCAAACTCCCATTCAGTGCAGCGCCGTTTTCACGATCCCCGGGTGACCTCTGCTCCATCCAAGCCAGATGGGATGGTTGGAACTCCCGCCGGCTCACACAGGGATGAGGCCCTCTCGCCGGAGTATACCGTAGTAGACACCTACGATATGCCGGAAGGTGGCTTTGGGGATACCGGAGCGAGGGCGACGACCTAACCATCCTTCGTGCAGGATCCTCCTCCTCGCCATCCAGCGCGTCCCTCCTCAAGGCCAGAGACGTAGGTCCACCGACTCCACAATCAGGCCCGGGAACATCCCCACCATAGGGTATCCAGACCCTAACTTTCCTCCGCGCCTAGCCTCGCCGAGCAAATATGGACGAAGCCTCCGCCGTCCTCATTCTCCACCCAAAAGCGTCACGGATCAAGCACTGGGACAAGACCTGCACCGTCGTGATCGCGGAGTACGCCGAGTACACCGTCACATCCCGAACAATCTCCCCACTCTGGTTTCGAGAGGGGACAAACCTCGGAACCCTAGACCTAATGCCGTCCACCCTAGGCATTAGAGCAATGCCATGGTTAGCCCGGGTAGTCAGTCTATGGTTCAGGCGGGGCGGGACCACCCCATAGCGTGGAGAAGAAGTTACCCAAGGGCATCGTACCAGGTCAACCTGACGCGAACCAGAAAGTCCCACCGACAGCAGCACCGAAGGGTTGAAACCGGCAAGACCTCAGGAGGATCAGACCGACCCAAGGTGAGGGAGGAGGAGGGAAGATGGGGTCGAAAGCAGCCATCCACACCGATATTTATCCCCCACACCAGGCGTGGTCTGCGAGGGAGTCAACCGGATGGGACAAAGTGACACCGAGGTGGCGCGACCGACAGACCTAGCTCCATGTGGCGATTGGGCAGGGTGCATGACAGCGGAGGTGGCAGGAGAAAGCACTATAACACGGCTAAGACTAAGGCTAGGGCAAATTTCTCAACGAGAGCGGAAGAAGAGACTTTTATATAATATTTCTTTTGTCTATCAACTACCAACTAAAACCACATAATTCCTAATCTCTATAGTATATTAATTAAATCAACCAAACATATACAATTCCATTTGAGTATTATGTGCGTCATGATGTGTATACACAGGCGTAAACAATCTTTTGTTCGGATTCAGCCCCCACAAACGGTTGCAAGCATTACCATTTCAGATAAACCTCTTTTGCATCAAACCACCGCATTATTTTGTTTTTATATGATCTCAAGCACTCTTGCAAGCATCATAAATAAATATGAAAATGGAATCCCAACTATATGATTATTATATAGTTTATTAGCGATCATGTTGGTCACAGAAGAGATTATGGAGTAAAAGAATACCCCAGTACAACTAAATTTACAAGTAGATCTAGTGCTTGTAATAATTAGGTCTTTAATCACATATTATAATTCAAAATTGTTCATAATATCAAAATAAGTCCATAGTCTAACTTCTTGTATACTTAGACAGCTCAAGGTAACAAATTCTACACCTGCATATTGAAGTATGTTTTATATAGAAAGTGTATGTACGAGTTATTACTTGAGAAGTATATCGATACTTCTACAATCAATTCGAATTTTTGAATTGGATTGGACCTTGACATAGTATCAAAACTGATTCGACCCGTGATCCACTTATTGTCTCCATTCTGCAATCTCTGATTTATGTGCAGACAATTTTGAAAAACTTATCAAGAACCCGAATATGCATCCCTCCCTTTCGATTACAAACCAGAGAAAGAGAGAGAATTCGCATGATTTCTCAAACAGAAAGGGTATAAACCCTGAAGATCAAATCCCCATAGGAAAAAAGAAAACTGTTGTATTAATCATATCTCTAGTTTGAATCTCCTTGAATCCTACAAATTACAAACAAAAGAAAGAAAAAGAAAATACAGAGTATGGCAACTATCTCTACCTTCATAGGACAACCCTTTCCATTTATAGTATTATTACAGGACAGAGCATGTCGAAGGAGGACAGAATTTGGTGGGAAGAAGTCAAGCAGGAGTGATCTTGATGACGAGTCCTGGGAAAACATCATCGGGGTCGTGGATATGGGGGTTCCTCTCGACGATGTAGGGGTCGCCGCACTTGTCGCTGATGGTGTTGAGCGTCTCGCCTTCTCCGACCACATAGATTTCGTCGCAGGCTCGCTGCCGGTCGAACACCAGCTGGTCGCCCATCCCTCCTCCGGTCACCTTCGATTTGTCTTCTTCTACTGAATACATAGAGCCCACCAGGATCAAGCCTATCAGGAAGATGGCGCAGAACCACGAGGCTAACTCGGAAATTGTCCCTGCCGACGACCTTGCTGATGATGACGATCCTGTTCTCATCGTCCTTCTATTGATTGCCATGGACGTATAAAAATAAGGAGAGCTTTCTTGATGACAAGAAGTTGTGTGAAACTTGAATGAAATGGGTGATGAGTGTTTGTGCCGTATTTATAGAGGCGCGAACAGAGAGGGGTTGTTTGGAAGTTTGCGCTCAAGGATATTGGGGTCAACTATACGGCAATCGACACATATCGTGTCATCAAATTACTGAAGAAGACCTCACTTCTCTATTGTTTTAATTTCGTAATTAATTAATTACTTGCAACTTGTGTAGTTACACAAAATAAATAATAGTTTTCAAAACTGTCCATATCTCTCTCCCCATCGAGAGCAATCCTTAACCTAACATAACCTTATGCATGTGTTCCCGAATCTATGTTTATTTTGAGCAACGTGCCGACTCAACCCTCAAAGAAGATCATCCTTTCATGGCTTCGCTGCAACCGGTGTTTGTCCCTACATCAGACCTAACCCCCGCACCTGTCACACCAGCCGCCTGCGTCACCTCATCGTCTAAGCGGACCTCTACGGTGATGCCAGGTGTCCCCCCTCTATGTCCTTCGTATGCTTTGGTGAGGCCTTTAAAAGCGCGGTGGAGGAAGAAGACACAAAACCCACCAGTGACTTCTCCTATTCCATCGAAGGCTCCGCCTAAACCATTGATACTGTCTCCCCCACCGTCTACGGCGATGGTGGCTTATGATCTTGGAGCACAACCTCCGATCCAATCGTCGCCGAAGACTCGCCGAGGTCGCCCTCCCAAACGGGTGACCGACACCTCTCTATAGTCATTCTACCACCGGATAGGGTTTCCGTGGGGCATCAGATACCGGCCGGAGATGCAACCTGGTCCTCGATGGTTGGGACTGTCATCCTTCAGAATACAGATCACATCTCCTTCATCCATACCATCCTAGTGCCCCGATTTCGGCTTCACCGGAAGAATCCTTGCTCATGATGCCTGCAGCGCGGGACGGGAACTTGCCCGCTCCTCCGCCCCTTCGACCACCACCTCATCTGCTTAAGTCGGCTGACCCTAACTCTCTGGTCCGGAACTCCAAGAAAGTCTCTCGGGATGCTTATTGGGTTCTGAGGAACCCTTGGAAATCACCATAACTGATGCAGTGATTGACCCGACCGCTTTGTCCCGCTAGCAATTTGGGATGATTAGCCGCCTCCTCACTGATCGCCAACCCGCAAAGATACACTGTTTCGGATCCTCACGGGGGCATGGGGCGCATCGGTAGTATGTCTGGTGATTAAAGACATCACACCTGGCGTTTTTGGTTTCTATTTTGCACGGAGTGAGGATCGGGTTTGGGTTCGCTGCATGAACCTTGGTGCTTCGATGGTCTGTAAGAACCGCCCCCGGTCGATCCCGGTCGAACCGGAGGTTTTCGGTGAAAGTTGACTTTCTATCGAAAAAGTCAACCGAGGACTCCGGGAGTCATTCGGCACCTTTCCGGAGAACAAAAAGCTTAGCCGTCGCTACAGTAAGCTTAATTGGGCCGTTCCCTTTCAATTGATTGTAATTGTGGAAAAGTCAATTGTCGGTCATTTTCGGTCAAACCTTGGCCCTAAACGAAATAATTAACCTTGTGCTGGATTTTCCTAATAAGAGGGGTGGCCACACATGGACAAGTGTCTAAATTGGCTTGGGTGAGAAGAAAAAAGTTGAGAAAGACCATTATACCCCAAACTTGAACCTAAAGGGCTTTTAGACAAAGGAGGGCAAATGGGTAATTACAAAGTGGGATTTTAAGGGTTTGGAAACATCAATTTCAGCACAATATCACTACTTGGCCGAAAATAAAGAGAGAAAAGGGAGAGAAGAGAAGCTTGGAAGCTTGAGGAGGAAGAAAGGTGAGCATCTAATCCTTTTTCGTTTTTGATTCTTCATCTCCTTTCCATTTCGAAGGTGAGCATCTAATCCTTTTTCGTTTTTGATGATTTTGGTTCATGGGTTTTGAGGAGAAATGATGAACTTGGTTGGGTTTTTGAGTTTTGGGAATTGGATGTTGATTTTGGAGAGAAAAAGAGATTGGATGATGGATTTAATTTGGATTTGTGGAGTTTTGATGAAGACCCGTGATGGGTTTTTAAAGTAGAGACGTTTTAGGGGCTGTTTTGGAGCTTGGGAAGGTCATCAATGGAGGTTTTGGGGTTAATTTCGTGGAAAACCGAAGCTGGAGGAAGAAGACGATGAACAGTGACAGACCCGTCACGGATCCGTGACGGGCACCATGACGGGAGACGTCACGGCTCTGTGAGGGAGACCGTGTCGGCGTCAGTCACGGCTCCGTGAGGAGAACCGTGACGGCCTGGACCGGATCCGTGACCAGATCTGTGGCGGAGCCCATCAAGGATCCGTGACCAGTACCGCGACAGACATGATTTGGGCCTTTTGGGTCCATTTTGTTGAATTTCGAGTAATTGGGACGGTTATCTATAACCGAGTCCTTTTGGGGTTAATTGTGGGTTTTTTCCTCTTTAAACCTTTATGAATTACTCTTGATTCGCGGTTTGTTTTGTGATCCAAGACTTTGGACCCGAGCGTGACGGAGGAGGAGACCCTTAGATCTCGTGAAGTGGAGGAGGAAGCTAGCCAGGTCATCTGTAGCTCGGATTGGAGTGCTTTTGAGGTAGGGAAAGTAGAAAATACCGGTTTAATTACGGGAAGTTACTATTATGCCTAAGATAATAATAATAACCGGAAAGTCCCTAGTTTGCATATAGGATGTGATTCACTAGAATAATCGCTTTCAATTACGATAATAAACGGAATGGTCTTAGTTTGCATATAGGATGTGATTCACTAGAATAACCGCTTTCAATTCTGGGAAATTGTCGTGCTGGTAGAAGGGCCATGTCGAGCCTTAGGGTTGCGTGTTGATTGTGATGCCATGATCTATGATTGAGATGCATGATGCGTGTTGTAGCCGTTGATTGGATTGAGAGTCATAATATAATATACTCGGTCTAGCATGTTGTTGCTCTGTTTGGGCAAGTGTGTCATGTTTTTTGTGACGTGAACTATTGGTTGTGTTGTGATCGGGTGAGTGATAGACCGATGTGATGTGTTATGGTGAGTTGGCTCGGTTGGTATACTGAGGTCGAACTATGGCATTGTATTGCGTGTTATGCTCTTTATGTGTGTTCTAAGAGGAAGTGTAACCGGTATGATACATACATCGAGGGATAGTTCCGGTGTAGGGTATCGAGGCCAAGGATGGCGTGATCAGTACCCCGATGACATGTGGTCCGGGAAGATGTCCGACCGAGGTGTGTTCCGGTCCGGTACGTGCTGTGAGTGATGCCCCGAGTCTTGGTGACGGGAAGACGTCCGACTGAATGTATTTCCGGTCGAGGATGTTACCCCGAGTCTCCGTGCCGGGAAGATATCGGGACCAATGTTGTGTGGTCCGGTATGATAAAAGTGGATGTGTGCATTCGGTGATGTTGGAAATTGTTGTACGGGATTTGTGTTTGTTCTGATGTGTGTTCTATGCTTGTTGATTGGCTGTGTGCGTTGTTTAAGTGTGATTATGGTCTTGTGAGAGTGATTAGGGGTTGGTAACTTCCCGTGGACGTTGTTAGTAGTTATGCTTGATAGTATGCCCTAATTGGACAGTTACTCGTGGTGGTGAACCGATGTTCATAACCTTAACTACTTTTCCTACTGAGCGAAAGCTCACCCCTTAACTTGTTTTTTTTCAGGTCTTGAGCGGGATCTGTGCTAGCGGAATTCTCGTTGCTTGGGAGCCAGTGAGGGTCGTGTCCAGTTGTCTAGCGACGTACTGTTTATTTGAACCAAACACGTTATTACTGGTTTCTTTTTTGAGCTATTGACTCATTTTATCGGATTTATGGATTTCGGATTCTTATTTTAAAGTTTATTTCCTTTGTATTGCTTTAATTATTCATTACTTTAAGTTCACGTCTCGAGTCCGGTCAAAACCGGATTTGGGGCGTGACATGGTCACCTGTTGATGTTGGCAGAGACCGACCCGTTCGTGTAGGTCCTCCCGCTTTGGATCGCCTTCAACTCTAGGTTCACGCGCATGGCCTCCCACCTTGCGTCAGTACCAAGACAACGGGGGATAAGATTGGGGCGGCTTTGGGAGCCACAATGGATGTCCCCTGTGATGTGTATGGGAAATGTTGGGGTGGGACAGTTCGAGTGCGTTAGTGGTATTCACTGGACCGTCCTCTCTGTCGCCATTCGCGTCTCCGCTTTCCGGAGTTTAAGGACCCGATCACTTGTACCCTCACCTATACAAAGCTCCCAACTTTCTTTGGGAATTATGGGTGTAAAGGTCATAACCCGCCAGCATACGATAGCGAGATGCCGGGCATCCATGGCTTTGACAAGTCCCTACTGCATTATCGGAAGGAGAGGAGGGATATGGTGAATGCCACGGACTGGAAGAAATCGAAGCAAGTTCCATTGAGGTTTGCTCCACTGCTTCATGACACTGCACCTAATCCCACACCACATCGTGGAAGGGACCCCACCATGTCGTATAACACCACACTTAATGGGTGTGTTAATGGGCCGTTACCACAGGGACCATCCTGGACTAGTCAGGTGGGGGCACCCATAGGTGTGCCAGGAATGAAGAGGGGCTCGGCAGGTGAGCCTCAGGAAGATCAGGCGAGGGCTGAGAAGGAGCCTCGCCAGGCCACATGAGTCCACCTGCAGGCCTCAGGGGCGATTGGAAGGCATCCTTGAGAATATCTTGGCCTTCCTTCACCACTGACGATGTCACGCCCCAAATCCGGTTTTTGCCCGGACTCGAGGCATGACTAGGATAAAATGATTAAAGGCAATAACTCAACAATAAACTTCCTGAAAATCTCCGATGTAAAACTCAAATCCACATAACACAAATTAAAAACATAAATAACCCTCCAGGGGTGTAATAATAATCCTCCAACATGGTTTGTTCAAAACTGAAATGAAATGAAAACGAAGTCTCTACAGGACACCCACACCAAGAAGCTCCCGAGCCTTTACTCCTCAAACAAGCCTGTAATCACAACAATAAACTCATAGGGGTGAGCTTGCGCTCAGTAGGGAAGATACATAACAGGGTGGACTTTAAACTCAATAATTTCATCAGCAAAGTCAACAAGATAAATCTTAATAATCACAGGCAATAGGTAAACCGATCAATGTCGTGGCACGTGAAGTCACCACCCTCCGATCCACATATGATGTGTCCTCTCGGATTTTCCCTCCAATCCAGAGGAGACGCATATCATTTAGACTATCGGAAACACCCTTCAGGGCACATATCGTCGGAAGTCTCAGAAACGTCTCCAAAGGATTTTAGGTCCTCGGGAACCAAGGTATTACTCCCATAGGAAGCATACACTTGGGCAATTCAATAATAATCCAATAATAATTGAGTAACACACTCAACCGAAACACGAAGCAATCCATTCCCAACAAACACCACTTCACTACCACACATAGCTGACGCATCACCTTTTCACCACAACACACAGCACACGAATCACATGGTCACAACACACGAACAACACAATCATAACTTACCGTTCACTTACCTGTCACGACCCATCGGGGCATCGATCACCTGATTGCACCGCTCGGTACAACCAGTCATACTCGATGCTCCAAACAACCATTTAAGGAAAACAAGTAATCATTAAAATACAGCCAACGGTCAAATACGAGTTCAATCAACCTATCATGAAGTCCTTCAAACGAGCATTCAAATATGCAATTCTACTAGTTCCATTAGACGCTTTAGCCTATCCACTAAGCAACCAAACAACCAAGCATGTGATCCTAACACGCAACTAATCCGAGGGCTTTGCCAAGGCCGCTCTACCAGTAAAACAATTCCCAAGTATTGAAAGCGAGTTACACTAGTGATTGGCATCCTAATCATTCACCACTAGACACTTCCGGTTATTAGTAACTGAAAGACAAATATTCTAGTTATTCGCATCCTATAGGCATTTCTAGGACCTTTCCGATTTTATTAGCCTAACATGCATACTAAGCATTTAAACGAGAGGTTAAGACTTTCCCTACCTCAAGGTCTTCCTCTCAACACTCTGATGATAAGCCCGGTGGTCACCACTCCGTTCTTCACACGGGTCCCGGCGTGATCTTTGCTCCTCTAACTTGTGTCCACGTTCTTCCTTCTTTCCTAGCTTGGTCCCACGGTCTTAGACCACCAAAAGGCCAAAGTTAATAACTCAACGATGTTCTTATCCCCAAAGTACAGAAAAACACTCAAATAATGGAATTAAGGTTTGGAGAAATGATTTAGGAATCAAAATGGGCTAAAAGGAAGGGGTTTGAGTTCTGGGGGTCTGATATGGAATGTGACCCGTTCCATGCCACTTAGAGGGCCGGAATGTGGCACGTTCCGTGCCACTCAGAGGGTCGGAATGTGGCACGTTCCGTGCCACTCAGAGGGCTTGAATGTGGCACTCTCCATTCCTCGTTCCGTATCAAACCTGGCCAGTTTCTTCCCCTTTCTTCCCCAACTCGAGTTTCACGAAAATCACCCTAAAAACCCCATTTCCAAGTCCTCTCAACTCCAAAATGTTCATCCAAAGTTACCCAACATCAACACCCTCAATGGGTTCATCAAAACTTCACCAAAATGCAATCCAAACATCATATTTCACTACTTCTTCTCCAAGCAACACCCACAAAGCAAGTTTTTCAACTTTTAAGCCAAAACCCACAAAACCCATAGATTGGAAGTGAATGAAATAGAGAGTTAGGAGTATCTTTACCTCTATGGAGATGAGATGAAGAAGATGAAGTGAAAATGAAGGCAAAAGGACCAAGAACAAGCTCCAAAATCCAAGCTTTCATCTCTATCTTCTTCCTCAAGAAATGAGTTCTCCTCCTCCACTCTCCTAGTGAATTTCGGCTGCACCAACAAGGAATGAGCTGAATTGTTCCTCCCTTTCCTTTAAATGACCTAAAATGTCAATTTACTCAAAAACCCTTAAGATCTAATCCCTTTAAAGGTAACTTAGGAGGGTATGAGGGTCATTTGAAGCCTCATTTTCATCCTCCAAGCCAAGCATGACAAGTGTCATGTGAGGTCACTCCCACTTAAATAATTTCCAACTTTCCAATATTTTATCGGAACACAACCGATATAGAGTCCAGATTTGACCGACGGTTGACTTTAACAAAATTACAGTCAAACTAAAGGAAACGGCCCAACTAAGTTAACCGTGGAGTTGGCTAAGCTTTTTGGGCCCCGGAAAGGTCCCGAGTGACTTCCCGAGTCATCGGTTGACTTTTACGGCCGAAAGTCAAACTGAGTGAGGATTCACCGGTTCTACCGGGATCGACCGGGGGCGGGTCTTACAGACGAACACATGTTCAGTTTTACATCAGAAGAAAAGTGTCGCCCTCGGGGGACCCAGCGGTATACAGGCTCTACCTTGAGTAGTGTTTGTCAGTCTTTCTTAATTTTTAGTTGGTTTTTAAATATTGTTTTAGTTAGCCCCAGAGGATTTTTCTTAGAACATCCTCGAGGTTTTTTTGATATCAGAGTTAGATTGTTTGTCCTGTCAGGGCCCTCAAGCATGTACTAGCTCTTTTTGAACGTAATGAAAATCTCCTTTTACTCAAAAAAATAAAAAAAAATTCATAACAATAAAGAGAAGAAATCAAATAGAAACCACCTCTTAATGTAAAAATCGTGTAAACCAATCCAAGCCATCCAATTTAAGAATGAATAGATGAGATGCAATTGAGTTGTTGACTGAAAAAACAGTAATTTTTTAGTAACTTGTAGGGTCTTTTTAGTAAAATTATCATATATTTTTTTTACCAATTCACAAATTTAATTTTTCCCGCTTCGTTTGAACTCCGATTGGCTTCTACCTTCCGTCAACATTTTTGTTTTTTCAAGGGTTTTCTATCAAGATCAGTCATGAATATATTTTGAAGCACGAAAAAAATTTATTTTGGAAGTGATTTAAAAAATAATATATCTGGGTAATTTTTATCAACACTTTACACCGATTTTATCAACACTTTACACTGATTTTATCAACATTGAACACTACGTTTATCACCTCATTTTAAAAACTAAACATGATTTAATTTTTTCCGCTTCGTTTGAACTCCAATTGGCTTCAAACTTGCACCAATATCTTTTCTTTTTCTAGGGCTTTCTATCAAAATCAGTGGTGAATATGTTTTAAAGAAAGAAAAAATAAAATATTTCGGGGATGATTTAAAAAGAAATTATATCTAGGTAATTTTTATCAACACTTTACACTGGTTTTATCAACACTTTACTCTGGTTTTATCAACACTGAACACTAGTTTTATCACCTCATTTTCAAAAACCAAACATGATTTTTATCATCTCATCACATGTTTTTTTATGAACACTAAGCACTAGTTTTATCAACACTAAACACTATGTTTATCACTAAATTACATGTGTTTTTTCACCACATCACATTTTTTTTACCAACACTAAACACTACTTTATCACACTTATTATCAAATTTGTACACGTTTTTTTATCACCTCATTCATTGCTCTTTATCACCTCAGTACATGTTTTTTTTTATCAACATTTAGCACTACTTAGATACCCCGATATAAAAAAATTATTAGTGAAGATTTATCAACACCGAACATTATTTTTATCACCATGATATAACTTTTTATTTTCGTGCTTCAGAATATATTCATGATAGATCTTGATTTAAAGCCCTTTGAAAAAGAAAGATATTTGTGCAACTTTAAAGCTAATCGAAGTTGAAACGAAGCGGGAATGATTAAATTAGTGAATTGGTGAACAAAAATAGACATTTGTCCACATGACACCATGCTATTACAATTATGTCCTTGCTTGTGTGAGAAAGGATAAAAGTGGCTTGAATTTTGGGTGAGATTAGGGTGATGATGTGACATTATGGTGAATGTTGGATCTTAAGAGTGTATGACTAGGATTGGTTCATATAGTTTTTAGGATAAGAGGGGTTTCTATTAGATTTATTTTAAAAGTTTTCCTAAGAAGTTTCAAAACTAAATAAATAAAAGTTTTCCTAAGAAGTTTTAAAAAGGTTTTTTTTATGTAGTAGGGCCGTCTTCACTCCTTGACGTCAACACCATCCTTAAACCGCGTGAGCATAAGTTTATCCCATCACCCTTTTTACAGCCACGCAGACCATGTAATGATTGTTCCGGTCATTCGACCACAGGCGCGTGGTTCCCTCCCACATGGTAGATTATTAAACAATGAGATGTCTCGGAGACCTTCCCATGAGGTAACCAACCTGGGCATCATCTTCTTTTCCTACAAAACCCCATTAGTTCTCCAATTCCTCCATCTCGACACTCTCTTCCGTGCCACACACAACCCTCATCCCTGTTCCAACGGTACCTGCACCACACAAGGTGAACGAAGGCCTCTTACATCTCCAATAGGGTCTCCAAGCCAGTTCCTTGGCAGATGAGGAAGATAGTCTAGTGACTGAAGTACTCATTGAGTTGGCGAACAACGATAAAATGTACCAAAATTTTGGATCATTGGCCAGCTCCTCACGACCCGACCGTATAACCACATGGCCCTTCGGGCGTCATAGATAACTTATGAGATGTACGAAACCTAAAGGCCAAGTACATAAGACATGGTATCACCAACTTTTACTTTGCCTCGTAGGAGTTTCTAGATCGAGGTCGTCGGGGTCACTCTTGTGCTTTAAGTGAGACTCTCTTGGAGTTATCGTTATGGGTGGTGGTCCCGACCCTCCGATTCGATCGTCTTCACCTTTAAGCCTAGGCGACCAATATCTTGAGGATCATATGAAAACCATCATGGGGACGACGATCGAAACAGAACTCGACAGGTCTGTGACGGTGGCCTTCGACCAATAGGGACTCTATTAGGGCGAAGCCTTTCAGATTCGATTCTTGTTGGACGTAACATATCCCATCCTCCGGTCTTTACGTATCCATCTACGGAATATGATGAGCCAATTATAGTTCTACTACAATATTAACGGATCTTTATCACGTGCTTCGTGTTTACCTGCCTAGGACAAGCTGGTCTTGAGTGTTGTTCCCTAGGAAGGATGAGGGTCTCCAGGTTTTGGCCTCTTCTTATTAGGACCATAACACATCCAACCCGGTCGAAAGTTGCACACAAGCTGACCTACAGTCCTGCACTTTCCACCACCACCTCTTGACCTTTTATTTTGTTAAGATCAACACCACCTCCTATCCTACCGGTTTGCCACATGCCGTAGGATTTTTTGCCTAAGCCCTAATCATTTGATTAGGAAACCCTTAGCGGAGGAGCCTACCTTATCAAAGTAGGTCCCAAGAGAAGGCAGAGAGAGGGAAGACCACACCATCCGCCCAACACTCGGAGGTCTTGTTCTCCATTGAGACTCCGACGATTACACGCACGGATGGGAATGCAGAGAGATGGGAGCAAGGGAACTACAATCCACGTCCCTCGACCTCGCGACCCTTGAACCAACAGAGGTCATGTTTAAAGAAATAAGTCATGGATGCCATACCAGTGAGAGATGGAGGAAGACCCCTAGGAAGATATGTCGAGGATTAATAATCATCCTCGCCAAGATTAGTGAAGGACCATAGATACAACGAGAAGTTTATGAGGAGGACTACCTTGTTGCTATGTAGGCCGACCACGATTGGTCATTATCCTCTACCACTCCATGAGTTACTCATTGGACAACTAATGTGCTTACCTCAGTACGATATGAGGTTCTTGGATCAGTTCACCATACGATCAAGAAAGCTAGTTGAATCTGAGTCGAGACATGGTTTGATGTTTTTAGTTATTACTTTCTGCATGGTTTTCCTTTCTGTAGTCGGGATTATGGAGTCTGGGTCTGTCCATACATTAACCTGGATCGTTACCTTTCTAGTTCAATAGTTCGATCACTATTGTATGATGCAATTTTGTCAGCAATAAAAGATCTATTCATGCTCAAAAAATTAAGGTTTTTGTTGAACACTAAAAATAATAGCATTTAGGATGGGTTTCCACCGCCTCCTTGTGGTTTCTTCATGAAGAACGAGTGTCCTCTCCTTGAACTACCAAGGATTAGTAAGCCGGTAACATCATTACAACTCAAGGAGATGTCGTTGAGGAGGAAGTTAGAGGTCTTTTCTCATTAAAGGTTTAGTAAAACATCTGAAATGATGTGTCTGAAACTTCAACTGGCTTATAAGGAAGTTTGTGTTCGATATGCTACGCCACAAAGGAGGATTGATGGAACTTTAGTTGAATTGCACCTCTGGGATGATCCTGGAAGACACAAACCAATTCATAGACATGTCGAAGGGGAATTCCTACTTACGAGTTTATACGGTTGTCGAGTGGTTATTGGTAGGGCATATACTCAACAACAAAACATAAAGAGTCTTGTTTGCAATTGGGACGAACCCTTAAGTTTGTACATGCAAGAGTTTAATTTTATATACACAAGCACACACGACACTGAAACAAGCGGTATAGTTTTACACAAGTACTAGTTGATCCCATAGGGAAGCGGTGGGTATTCCATGTCTAGAAATACTCTAATCTAAAGCTTCCACTACTTCAAGTTAGCTTTTATTTATTCATTTGTTTCACTTTACAATTTTTGCTCACAAAAGTTTTCTGGTGAGTGAAAATATGGGTGGAGAAACTACGACCCTTAGGGGTACTGTACTGAGGAGGAAATGCGGGTTCATCACTACCTAGGAGGAGCATGCATTGTGTTCAAAGGATGTAAGAGTGCAAATTATATAAGTTGAATCATGCATATCAAATGAGAGTACTTGTGTGTGTGGATATGGCGTGATTAAATTTTTTACTATGGTCTAGCAAGACGACTCAAGTTGATACATGAAGTCTAAAGAGAAATTTATATCAACCACCTTAGGTAATTTTCAAAACGAAGTATAGATCAACTCTTAGTTGAGTCATGAAACCCCAACCACTATTAAGAAACACGTTCCACTAAGACCCTAACAACTCCCTACCTAACGAGTGATAAGCATTCTTAAGATTACCATGAAAGTGGAATTGTGAAAGTGAAAATATGGGTGGCGCAACTACGACCCTTAGGGGTACTGTACTGAGGAGGAAATGCGGGTTCATCACTACCTAGGAGGAGCATGCATTGTGTTCAAAGGTTGTAAGAGTGCAAATCATATAAGTTGAATCATGCATATCAAATAAGAGTACTTGTGTGTGTGGATATGGCGTGATTAAAATTTTACTATGGTCTAGCAAGATGACTCAAGTTGATACATGAAGTCTAAAGAGAAATTTATATCAACCACCTTAGGTAATTTTCAAAACGAAGTACAGATTAACTCTTAGTTGAGTCATGAAACCCCAACCACTATTAAGCAACATGTTCCACTAAGACCCTAACAACTCCCTACCTAACGAGTGATAAGAATTCTTAAGATTACCATGAAAGTGGAATTATGAGTGTGGTCGTAAGTTAAGGATGTATAACATACCTCGAGAAAGGTAGGATTCCTACCCACTTTAAATGGCGTTCTCCTTCTTAGGTCTTTGTTGTCGATTATAGATCTCCAATAATTGTCTACCCGGTGGTAAAGGAAATTGGTCATGGCCCCCTTAGAGCAAGATCAACGGGCCGGCACTCGCCCCCGACCCGCGCGCTCGCGGTCCGCAGCCCTCGGGCCGTCCTACTGTGGGCCTGATTTTACGCGGTCCGCTACCCTGAAACACACGGTCCGGGCCTCGCACCTCGCCCCTCTCCCCTCTCTCGCGGGCCGGGCTCGCGCCCCTCTCTCGCGCTGGTCCTCTCCCATGGCGACGCGTGCCATCCAAATCCGACTGTTGTCAAACGGTCGGTAACGGCTATAATTTTTTTTTGTAATTAAAATTCAACAAATTAAAACCCTATAAATACCCCCCCCCCCTCATTTTTTCCACACCCATTCTCCAAATTCACTCTCCCATTCCCACATTCTCCTCTCTCATTTCAATTATTCTCGTGAAAAATGTCGGGCGACGCAGGGTCCCGTGCACAATCAGCTGGTGACGAAGTCGGATTCAGCCCCGACGAACTAGCACGGAATTTGCAAGACATTCTAGCGGACCCTCGTGACAACTCCGCTTTCACGGCATACTCGCAACCGGGTTCGAGCTCAAGTAAGTGCAAACTTATTTTTTATTTATTGTATTTTTTTTAATTTATTGTAGTTATTTAATTCATTTATTGTATTTATTTAATTCATTTATTTTATTTATTTAATTATTTTATTGTATTTGTTTAATTCATTTATTGTTTTTTTGAATTAATGTATTGTATTCTTTTTAATTCATTTATTGTATTAATTTATTGTTTAGGGCAATTCCGGCCACAATAATTCCAAATGGCGCCAGGGTTCCAGATGCCCCTATTTGGAATGAACCCACAAGGACAAGGGTTCCAGATGCAACCCCAATTCTAAAACTACCACGAGCACCCACTACCCGACGTAGTCGTCCCCCGATCATCCTCTGTCGGACCTTCCCAACGACGACCCCGAGCTGCACAGCCGGATGTGCGGGTATTCACCAAGGAGGAAGACATACACCTCATAGACTACTGACTGAGTACTACAAAAGACGCCATCAAGGGAAACTCTTAAGCCGGAAACACATTCTGGTGCAATATTGAGAGGAAGTACAACTCGAAGGCGATCGCGACTAGGGATCTCTCAAGAAACGTTGGGGCAGAGGCTCCTCGCAGACAAGGAGGCTCCTCGGGTATTTGAAGACCTCCAAGGACGAGTACAGGAGCGGCTGGAACCACGACAAGAACATGAGACGTGTGAAGGAGATGTGGGAGGCTGTAGAGAAGAACAACAGACCTCGTGACCACCCAGCAAAGTTCGACCTGGATCATTGGGTTGCGAAGCTTGAGGGCAATAACAAGTTCGCTGCCGAGGAAGGCACAATGGGTACTGTCCGCCAACAACAAGCACGCCAACAACGACAACGTTTGGATGAGGCTGGGGCTTATAGCTCAACCCCACCCACAAGCACAGGGGACGATTACACACCTCTTGGTGGTGAGTCCCAACAACCAGAATGGGGAGGTTCCGACCACAACGAGGGGACTGAGGTCCCTCTCGGCGACACACCCTCATCCCCTGAGGCCGATGCAAGTCCCCCTCGCCGAACGCGACCGCGAGGAAAGAAGGCAGTGAAGGCATCAAAAAAGGCGAGCGTCCTCACGGCCCAAATGTCTGCCTTCGCCGAGATGAAACGTACACGGTAGGAGGTTGAACGAACACAGCAGGAGGCTGAGCGTACACGGCTGGAAGCGCATGCAGAAAGGACCCGCATGCTACACAAGATAACCGAAAAGTGGGAAACAAACATGGCCTTCTACATGACATTGTTTAATAATGATACCTCCAACTTCACCGAAGAAGCTTTGGAAGACCTCAAGGTGTGCAAGGCCCGAACGCGAAGAGTCTTGAATGCCCTTGAAGGTGAACTTGAAGATATTCGACGACAACAACCACCACCGGATGTCGACCCAACAGGGGATGATTCTTGAGCATGTATTTTTTGTGGGTTGTATTAAAAGGGGATGAATAAAATTACAAGTTTATTTTTTTTGTGTTAAATTTATTTATTATTATTTTGTTTGTCATTAATTATTATTTTTCACATTTGTTTAAATTTTATATAATTTAAACGGTTTCTGATAAAGAATTAAATAAAACAGCAAAATATCAATTAGTAACAACCCAGCATCCAGTCAGCACAGGGTCTCAGCCCCAGGGCCTCACCCAGGGTCTCTCATTGCAAAACACCCACTATTCTAAGGCCCTAGAACCTCACTTTTGTCCAGTCAGCACAAGGGCCTCAGGGCCAGGGCCTCACCCAGGGCCTTTCCATTGTACATGCTCTTTGGCACAGGACAACCGCATTCAGTCCTCAAGCTGCAACTACATCGTATTCCAACTACAATCTTGGTATGTAGTATCACATATAATGCACTGTGACTATTGTAAGGAGCCCATTAATCAATATTCACAACTTTGTTCGAAAAGTTGGTTCTATCACATGGATAACGTCAAGACTTGGTCCAGGGTAAACTAGAAATTGAAACTAATCATCCAACTCTAAATCGACCCAAGAGGTCATGTTACGACTAATCCACTAAGATTTCCCTTTTCAAGCCGAAGTTCACTACTCAATAAATCCAAGGCTTTAAATGGGGCCACAAATTAACCGGTCACCCTAAAGTTGGCTTCTTTTCCTCAATTCATTATATCAAATGGGTAATCGAGCTATTAATGACTAAACCACCCAAGCAATAGTTCAATCTCATACTAACCCAAAACATGAATTTGACCTATATGACATTGAATGGAAATTCAAGGAAAAGACTTGAATCATCACCAAAATCCACATGAAAACACAAATAACTAAAGTAAAAATAGCATTAATCCATATATCTAAACATCACATGCCATAAGAAAAAGAAGGTTTAAAATAAAATCAACAATCTCTCGACAAAACCAATCCATGGTAGAAGAATCATGAAGAAATAAGATATTATAGTTAGAGAATACTCTAGCTATAAACTCCTTCTTCCTTTCACTCTTCTTTTTGGACCCCTCTTGGTTGTTTTTGCTCCAATTAGCCTCCAAGGGCAAAGAAAAGATCTTCTCAATGGTAGGAATTTATCTCTTAACCTTGGACTAACCTTCAAGTAGTGAAATTGTCTAGTGATATCAATGTGTGGAAGCTCTTTAAATCATGAGCTTAAGGAGAGCGGCTTAGGAGGGTTGGTAAACCAGACAGAGGGTCGCCGCTCCTTCCTCATTCACGGCGACTACTTCATGGCTCCCTCCTACCCTGGGTGCCTCGATCATCAATATGGACGATGCTTTACTCCAAACGGCTAATGAAGTGAGTACAAACTTCATTTGCTGGAACACTAATGGAGAAGTAAAATGGACTCTTACTACGTCAGCTAAGGGCCTATAAATCCCCAAGTATGTGAAGGCATTGGAACGCCCTCAGATAATTCGAGCTTTTTCATATCACATGACACGGGTTCGAAACGATTGTTAAGTTGTGGTTGATTTTGTCCATCAAAGAGCTTTTGCTCTCTTCCAAGCCAAGTTATTAGTACTTGTACATGTCTTATCTATAAAATCAAGAATATACAACTTAAACTTGTAAACCAAGCATATAGGAAAAAAGCTCTCGTTTTCCCCCCAAAAAAACCCAAACCCTAGCCTCTCTTCACCTGCCGTCGCCCTCCTCCACCGGCGACGGCGTTGGCCTCGGTCAAGGTAGTCGCCGGTGGCGGCCTCTCCTCCCCCTTCTCTCTTCCTTTCTTCTCCACGTCCTGTTACCCTGTTTTCCTCCTCTGTTCTAGTGGTCGGAGCTCTCACTTCCGACCGGATCTGCCCTCATCCGATGACTGTGGAGCTCGTGGGGCACGGGCTTGAGAATCTTCTCTCCTCCTCTGCTGGTGTGGCCGGAGTTCGGGCTCGGAAACTCGGTCTGCTACACCTTTGCTCGCCGGAGTCGGGCCTTGTGGTGTCGCCGGAGCTGGAGAACTTGGTTCCCTCTGTTTCGCCGGCTTCTTTGGCCACCGTGGCTGGAGCTGCAGCCTTTTCTCGTCGTGCTGGTGTGGAGCTGCTCCGAACTCCGCCTTCCGTCGGAGTGTGGTCTCGGCTTGCTCGCCGGAGTACCGGAGACTGTGGGATCTGGTACTCGCCCAGATCTGCTCGCGTTTTGGAGTCTGGCCTATGTGGGGTAGACGGAGCTGCTTTCTCTCGCCGGAGTTCCTCGTCGGAAAGTCGGACATGCGTTGGTTGGGGCGGCTGCTTCGGTTTTGAGCTGGACTTCTTTTACGGGTTAGGTTTGGCTGACCGGGTCAGGGGTTCGGGTCAGGGGTTCGGGTCAGGTCCAACCGGGTCAGGCCTGGGCCTGGGTCTGGGCTTGGTTGCTGGTTCGGGCTCCTCTTGCCAGTTCGTTGCCCTTTCCCGGCCTTGGTGGTCGGCGTGCTTCCACTTCCTCGCCTTAGCGGTTCGTCTGCTCTTGTTGGTTGCGGTTTCAAGGAGTTGGGCCGGTTTAGGTGTTGGCCTCTGGATATCCCGACCCCGTTGTTTACCGCGAGGTGGTGTGGTGCGGCTAGTTTGCTTCTTCGGAGGTGTCTTTATCTGAGTTGTTCGTGGGAGGCGTTTCTACTTCCTCTCGGCTGTGGATCGTTGCGGCTCTGGACTGGACACTTTTGTTGCTTTTCCTCTCAGGTCTGGTCGTGGGACGCGTTTCCTCATCTTCGGGTGTTGATCTTCGTGGACCTGGTGGTTAGCTGAGGCCCTCTGGTATTCCTCTTCTCCTGCTATAGTATAGTGTTCCCCTCATTGTGCCATTATCGTTATTTGTTGATTAAACTCTGCTTCCTCCCACTTTGTTGGGTAGGTTTCGTCGATTTCTGGGTGTTGGCCCTCGACGAGTAGTTTGGCCATAGTGCCATTAAGCAGTGTTCCTTCAATATCGATTTTAGTATAGTGTGTTCTTATGGGTAATACCCTTTAGAACTGTCTCCGTCGTTTGTGGTGTTGGCCACCGACTTGTTAGTGACCGTCTTCTAGTCTATGTGAAGGATTGATGGTTCTAATGAGACAGGGTGTTCTTCTTACTATGTCAGTTGATTGGTGTATTTCAGTTTCGATTGTGCTTATTGTTTGGATTTTCCGGGTTTTGACCTTTTCGTCCTTGTGTGCCTCATGGTGGCTTTATTCGGGTGTGAGTCTCCTTTTTTAGCCATCTTTTTTCTTCCCCGGGTCTGCGAACCCCTTCTCTTTTCAGGGTCTGCGTACCCACTCATTTCAGGGTCTGCGTACCCACTCATTTCAGGGTCTGCGTACCCATTCATTTCAGGGTCTGCGTACCCATTCACTTCAGGGTCTGCGTACCCTTTCACTTCTTAGTTCTCCCCGGTGTGGGGTTTCAGGGTCTGCGTACCCTTTCATTGCTTCTTTCAGGGTCTGCGTACCCTTTCGTTGCTTCATTCAGGGTCTGCGTACCCTTTCATTGTTGTATTCAGGGTCTGCGTACCCTTTCATCTCCATTTCAGATTCTGGGTCTACGTACCCATTCATCTTCAGGGTCTATGTACCCATTCATAGCTACCAGGGTGGTAGTCGTTCATGTGGTCCTTTTTTGTTGGAGAGTCTGTAGCTAGATTCTCTTCTTGTACTCCTCTTCCTCCTTGAGAGAGGTTTAATTTAAATTATGCTTTGCTGATCAAAAAAAACTTGTAAACCAAGCAGCCAAAAAAACATCTCACTAGTTATCTAAGTCAGCTTATTAGGAGTCTATATGGAGTGGGGCAGGATCCCGCCCCAGCGCCACTTCAACATGTTTTTATTATCGACATCTAATAATATTTAAGATTATGATTAAAATGAAATTTTAATTGTAATTTAGGTCATACTCTCTATATGAAATAATTTTCTGATATTGTATGTTAACCCTATAAATGTAAAAAAAAAATGTCACAGATACTAAAAAATTTCTATAAAAATTTCAAAATATTTTTGTAAAATCAATTAAATAATGCTACTCTCATTGCTGTTGAGGAATTATGAGTTTTATACTCTTCCTTATATAAAGGGCTATAGATATACTAAAGCACGTTTCCAAATGTATGGAATGTATAAGCAAGTTCAACTTTAACTTTACTCTACAACTAGACTGTATACGTGCAAATGTACAATGATGGATGGATGAGCAAATCAATTCTCCAAGGCGGCCAAATAAATTATATTTAATTCGGAAGTCAATAAAATTCTTAAACTACCTTGTTTTTTCGTATAATCTTTACTCCGATCTTCAAATTTTCAAGTTTGGTTGCTAACCGCCAACTGCTAAATTTGAAAACGATTAAGACTTGTTTGCATGCACTCTTTAGATTAAATTGTTATGTTTTAAAGCCCACCTACTACGTACTTCCAGGCCGATTTTAGGACCGACGTTTCGTCAGCCGGATCAAATCTATTCATACTGTTAAAGTAGTTTTTCTCTTTTGAAAGATACAGTCAAAGTATATAAACCAACATATATACTATATGTAGTTTCATATAATTTAAACACAAGAAGAAAATAACAAACCTCTGATTTTACGTTTTATGAATTTATTTATCAACCGAGAGACATATATATATGAGATAGTGCACACCGAACGTAAAACATAGTGCACAGTTCAAGTATATTAAACGGTAGTATAAACTAATAAAGTTGACTTTGAAAATCAAATTATTAACGTAAAACTAAGTTGAGATGAGATTTATATTTTTATTGCGCATGAGTCGTTTGTTGTAGTAAGCACTTATATTCCTTACATTACTATTATCACTACATAGCCTTAATTTGACCAGAACTTTGCGAAGATTATGACAGCAATGTTTTTTTTATCCAAGAAATTTATAAACCACCTTTTCAAAGATTGAAAAGGAGATTAAAGCATCAAACTTTTAGCTACAAAAGCTGAACAGACTCGAACACTGACATGACAGTTCAACCTCATGACAATCTCTACCAGAAAAAACAACAAACACGAGCACTGATATAAGAGCACATAATTATTGCATTACTTAGAGATAATCCCTTAAGAGTTTAAAATAATTTAGTTTTTGCCATCCTTTTCTCGATCCTCTTTCGGTCTCACATGATATACTTTAAAATGTTCAAAAAAGAAATTGAGTTGGTGAGAGATGGGAGGGTATTTATGCAAACAGACAATAAGGGTGTTATTGTAATTCGGTAAACAGTATTTGGAAAAGAGAGGGAGAGATAAGAAGGTGGAGGAGATGTGGGCGTGTAGGAGATGGCAAATTGCGTAAGGAAATTGTGCCCTTCCTTCTCCACCACCAGTCTTCACGCCACCCACTCACCTTTTTCCACATTATTTACATGCAAATCATCAAAATTCAACATACCAAATGAATGTACTAATTTTCCACTACACTACCATATTTGTGTATCATTAAAATAGATTAGAGTCCTTATGTGTTGCTTATTTTCGTTTTCACATAACAGTATTACTGAGGTTGAAGTGAAGAAAATATATAAACTACTTGTAACAATTTTGGGTTCATTATTACAATAATAATAAGATGCAAAAAGAACCCAAAAATTGTTCAAATGACTAGAAAAGAATATGAGATTAGTAAGACATGTAGGTTGTAGCGGAGTAATCGTCCCGTAACATAGTGTCAAGCTCAACTAAATCCGAAAACATTCAACAGTGGTTGCTTCAAACCAGCATCCAATGTCTGGGATTATTGGCTACAAGCTTACTTTACAGGATCATAGTGGTGAGGGTGCTGAGGAGCACCTGAAGGGAAAAGAGCTAGTGGAGCATTGGAAGGGAAAAGAGCCATTACTATCCTCAAAACCTCAAAAGAATGAGGTTAATGGCAGAGGAAGGAAACAAAGATACTCTTCTATTTCTTCAATGGATAGAACCCAGCAATATTCTCCAGGAGGTAAAACCAAATGATTAGACCGATAAAAGATGTTCTATGATAAACATTTCAATCCCATTGACTTTGATAATGATCCTACACCTGAGCATGTTGAGAGGTTCAGAGTTGCTCCATCAAGGAAGAATGATTTGAAGTTTAAGGAGGGAATTTTTTTTTGAAAAGGAGTATAGCTGGATTTTATATATCAATCGGTGAAGACATACATACGATCCTTCACAACTTACAACCAATGAAAGCACAAGCACAACAGTAAATATTACAAACTCCAGACAAGCTAGACCATAATATTACCGACCCCTAATGAAATCCTGCAACGCAACAACATGCGCCCAGAACGTGCAACATAACGTGCACGCCAAAAGTGCAACAAGTGCACACCAAACCGTGCCACAGCGGGCACACCAAATCGTGCCACATTGGGCACACCAAAAGTACAACTAGTGCACACTGTGCAACTAGTGCACACCTAATCAGCACCAAGTGCAGTTTATTAAAAGCTGTAAAAAAACGACCCGAACAAACCACGAACTGAACCTTCCGCGGAGTAACTCGGACCGTCGTAAACGGGATAAGGGGCTGGAGGAAGGGAGCTTTGCCGGAATGCTCGAGGCCGGCCGCCGGTGGGAGCTGTCGGGGGAGGAGTTGGAGCGAGTAAC
Organism: Erodium maritimum; assembly: GCA_963921825.1. Taxonomy (NCBI): domain Eukaryota; kingdom Viridiplantae; phylum Streptophyta; class Magnoliopsida; order Geraniales; family Geraniaceae; genus Erodium; species Erodium maritimum. The sequence goes on from OY997590.1 coordinate 76,769,556, forward strand.
ACCAGCAGATCTGCCCGGCTTGTGTGCTATGCCGGCAGATCTGGCCGGAGAGGGTCGGCGGCGGCGTGGAGAGAGGGACGGCGGCGGATCTGAGAGTCAAACACAGCACGACGGAGGGGCGGCGACGGAGGGTCTGCGGGGTAAGGAGGGCGGCGACGGGACTGAAGCCCTCACCGGCGAGGGGGAATGAGGGGCGGCGGCGTCGGGAAGTAAGGGGACGTTAGTGGTGGCGACAACGCGGCGGCGGGCCTGGATCTGAAGGGTCACGGGTAGGTGGATCTAAGGGAGAGAAGCAAGCCCCGCCGGCAACAGCCACAACCATGGCGGCCGTGGCCGTCGCCGGCAAGGGAGAAGGGGTGGCGTGAAGTTGAGGCTTAGGGTTTTTTCTCTGTAGACTGTTTTTAGAAGATAAGTAATTGTTAATACGGGTCGTCTAAGGAGGGAATTGCTGCATCCTCCTCCATTGGCCCTCCTCCAGGCTTTGAAAATAATAAACACAGAAGAGAAGAGACTGATTGCAATCAATTTGAAAGGAAATGGAGAAGAAGATCGGGGCCACCAGGTAGATTAGAAGGAGATAGAGGTTGGACTGATGTCAAGACTGGAGAAGTTGAGCATTGGGATTTTGTAAGCAATATACCACCTAAGTCTTATGCCTTGTGGCTTGAGGAAGAGTTTAAAGCAGCAGGGGAGATAATCACAGTTCAAGCTCCAACAAAACCAAACTTGAGAGGGAGATGGTTTGCTTTCTTGAGATTTAAACTTGAAGAAGGGTTGAACTCTGCAATTTTTGACTTTAATGGCTGACATTTATGTGGGTACAAGGTTCTCATAGCTAAGGCTTGGAGGAAGAAGCCTAGATTGTTTATCCAACCAACTTTAGCTCAATATTTGATAGAAAAGCCATAGAAGGAGCAGAGTCCTGTATCTTTGGCCAAGAAGAAGGAAGATCATACTATGTAGGCACTGAAAAGCTTTGAATCACATGGTTCAGTAGTAACAGCAAATGAACAAAAAATCCAGAGATCAGGTGATCATCTCAGTTAAGAATCTCAGTTATGTTGCTATAATGAGGGAAATGACTTTAGAAGGGATATCTGAGATTGAAGTGAGAGACCTTGGGAATAGATGTGTATTTCTAACCTTCCCAGATAAGGAATATGAAAGACTAATGGTGGAATAAAATGTGAGATGGTTGGATAACTGGTTTATCTTGCTTCCAAATTGCCAAAGGTTCTGCACAAAAAATGGCAGATTTCATTGGATAGCAATTAAAGGTATTCCATTCCATGGTTGATGCTCAGAAACAATGGCAGCTGCTACACTTGGGGCGGGAGAATATATTTATACTCATCCAGCATCATTGTCAGGTTCAAATCTGGAAGAAGCTTTTGTACTAATGCACACCTCATACTTGAATGAGTTCAGCAAAGCAACCAAATTCAAACTACAGAAGGCAAGCTTCAATGCCTTACTCTCCAGTGTCAACAAAAATCTATTGCCTCAATGGGATCATCTTTGTTACTCAAGTGAGGACACATCTACTGGGAGATCAATGTCCACTAACTTCACAACCCCTACTCCCACTCTCAGGGACACCTTTGCCTTTGGAAACACAACTTATCACTAAGAAGGAAGAAGCAAAGGGAGAGGTTGGGCAGGGATTGGACAAGGTTATGAGAGAAGAGTTACTTCCTGTAGGATCAGAAGGTGGTTTGGTTATTAAAGAAAGTTCTGATGTTATTAAGGTTGGTGAATAATTAATGGCTACAGAAGTTGGTGGAATCTTAAATTCTGGAATTGAGTATATTCCCACAGATTTGGAGAATGTTGTTGTGAATGATTCTCTGGCATCCTTATCTCCCACAAACATTCCTCATGATGCTGAACATTCTCTGGTGGATCAGACAGTTCAGTTAAGTCTTGTTGAAGTTGTTGAAGATGAAGGAACAGTGAATACTTTACCCATTGGTTTCAATCCACTAGTTATTGAACAAAGCAAGGAGTTGTCAGAGACAACTGGAGGTGCAACATTGGGGCTGGGAAGTGCAGAGGGTATTAATGAGATGATAAGGGTTGAGTCTAAAGATATCTTAGACGGGCCACCTGAAGATTTAGTCAAGGGGATTGACTTTGAGTTGGAGGGAAGTCAAAATTTAAACACCTTTACCACCAACAATCCTAAACCAAAATCTCAGCATTCTAATTCAAATCAGAAAACTATCTCAGGCAAGAGGAGATCAAAAAAACCCCAAGTATCCTATTTTTATGATACTCGATCAAAGAAAGGCAAAGAGGTCCCTCTATTGCAGTTGTCAAACAAGAAGAAAAGGCATTAGGTTGTGAGTATAAATGTTGAGGAGCATAAAATCCCTTGGGATTATTGTAAAGCAATAGGGCTGAAGGCATTTGTAGCTGATGAATTAGTCATTGATCAATTTGAAAACCTTAAAGCTGAAATTAATCAATAGGTGAATTTTGAGACTGAATTTGGTGATGAGTTTATTGATTTAGAAGGAATTGAAGGTCAAGAGGAAGCTTCTGTTGGTCCTTGCTTGGATGACATAAAATCCCAAGCAAGGTCATGTGCCTCTCATTAACTCCCCCCATGAAGATCCTCTTTTAGAACATGAGAGGATCCTCCTCACAACAAAAGAGGAGAGTTGTGAGAGTTTTTATTCAGCAACACAAGCCATTATTTATTATGCTGCAGGAGACCAAAATACAGGCAATGCCTCCTTTCTTTCTTAGTTCATTGGGGTTACTCAATTGTTGGGACATGAGCTGTATCAATGCTCAGTGGTTATCTGGAGGAATATGCACAATATGGAATACTGACAACTTCAAGGTGCAGTTGATTAAATCACAGGTTCATGCAATAATTTGGTTTGGCTACTCTCAAGATTGGAGGGTTAATGTGGTGATTGTCAATGTATCTGCTCCCTGCTCCACCAGACAAAGGAGGGCTTTATGGAAGGAATTGGCTGAGGAATCTCTATCCTTTGGAGACTACTATATTGTTGCTGGTGATTTTAATGTTATCCTGAATTCTACTGAGAAATCCTCTCCTTCTCATTCACTAGTGTCCACCAGAGATTTTAATCAATTTCTATTGGAAGCTTCTTTGGTTGATCTCCCTCTAAGGGGTGGAAAATTCACCTGGTTTCACTCTGCTTCTAAGGCCTCGAGGTTGGATAGATTTTTGCTTGCTCCACAAGTATTGGCTCAGTTTCAAAATATTTCTCAATCTGGCCTTCCTAAAGCAATATCTGATCATAAACCAGTGATGCTAGCTGATCCTTTTATTGACTGGGGGGCAAGACCCTTTAAATTCTTAAATGCTTGGCTTGAGCATCCTTTATTCTATTCTGCAGTCAAGGTATTCTGGACATCACTTGATATTGTGGGGGATCCTGGTTTTGTCATCGGGAAAAAACTTAAACTCTTGAAGGAATTTCTGAAGCAATGGAATGAGGAAGTCTTTGGGGTACTGGACAAAGATATAGCATTCTTACAACATCAAATCAATAATTTTGATGGGATATTAGAATCTAGATGTCTAACTGAGGGTGAGAGGGTTGGTAGAGCTCTTTGTAGTGCTCAGTTGATTCAAAAATTAAAGGCTTCAGCAAAGCTTTGGAGACAAAAGGCCAGAGTCAAGTGGATTAATGAAGGGGAAAGATACTCAAAGTTTTATCATCTCATTGCTAATTTCTCTACTGCAAGGAAGAGGATTTTAGAGATCTCTGAGGAGGGAAGGATCCTCTCTTCTCCCTCTCAGATTAAGGAGGCTGCCAAGACTCACTTTGCTGACAGATTTCAAAAGAATTCCTCAATGGTTGTGGATTTTTCTCACCTTCCTTTCAGCTCCATCTCCCTAACAAAGGCTGCATTCCTTGAGAGCCCTTTCACAGATGATGAAATTCTATCTGCTGTAATGGCTTGCAATGGGGATAAAGCCCCTGGTTCCGATAGGTATACACTCAAGTTTTTCCAAAAATGTTGGGCCTTCCTTCAATAAGATATGGTCTCCTACTGTCATCATTTTCACTCAACTGGTTCCATGGAGAAAGGCATAAATTCCTCATTTTTCACATTGATTCCTAAGACATCTAATCCCTCAACTTTTGATGACTATAGACCTGTAAGTCTAGTAGGGGGCATCTATAAAATCATTTCCAAATTAATGGCTGCAAGACTCAAAATAATGATGGATCAATTGGTGAGTGATGTGCAGACAAGTTTCATTGCTGGTAGACAGATACTTGATGGCATTCTAATTGCTACTGAGATACTTCATTCACTAAAGGCCTCAAAAGAAGAAGTGATCATGTTCAAAGTTGATTTTTGAAAAAGCATATGACCACCTGGACTGGGACTATTTAGAGTTAATTTTACAAATTATGGGCTTTGGTTCAAAATGGAGGTTATGGATGAGGTCTTGTTTCTGTGCTTGGTCTTCTGTATTGATAAATGCTCCCCCTCTCCTGATTTCAAGCTCTCAAGGGGTCTAAGGCAAGGATGTTCCTTATCTCCATTACTCTTTGCTTTGGCTGCTGAAGGGCTACATTTAATTTTGGAGCTAGGCATCTCTACTGGAAATCTTCTGGGACTTACCTGTGGCAATGGGGGTCCTGTCATTTCTCATCTCCAATTTGCATATGACACCCTTATTTTCTTAAAGGCCAATCTAGCTCATGTCCATAATCTTAAAACATCTCTAATGGCCTTCCAACTAGCCTCAGGTCTGAAGATTAACTTCTACAAGTCCAATGTTGTCCTACTTAATGTAGAGTCAGTTGAGGAAATTCATATCACAACAATTTTAGGGTGTGAGAGTGTTCAGTTACCAATGGATTACCTTGGCTTTCAACTGGGTGCAAATCCCAGAAGGTATAAGACTTGGATTCCTATTATTAACAAGTTCAAGAAGAAACTCAATTTGTGGCAAGCAAAGACACTCAATTTTAGAGGGAGAATTACTCTGATCAAATCCTCACTCTCCTCTCTTCCCCTATATTATATGTCTCTCTACAAAGTCCCAAAGAGAGTGTTGAGAGAAATGGAAATGTGGCAAAGGAGATTCTTCTAGAATGGCTCAGTAACAAAGAAGGTATTGCACAAAGTAAAATGGGACCTTATCTGTTTACCTAAAGAGAAAGGAGGTCTTGGTATCAAGAGTTTATATATCATGAACACGGCCCTATTAGCAAAGTGGTGGTGGAGATTTGCTATAGAAACCAATTCCTTATGGAAGAAATTTATTTGTGCTAAATATGGTTGGTCTGCAGATGATTGGGACTTGTCAAAGATCAGAATTGTTGGTAACCAAAATTTTCTAAGTCATGTGCAGTCACTTTTGGTGGATCAAAGTTTCAGTAATGTTGTTGGATTTGCAGGCCTGGAATGGTTTGTCCATAATGGCTTAAGAGTGAATTTTTGGGAAGACATTTGGTTAATAGAAGAACCACTGAAGTGTAGATTTGTGAGATTGTATCACCTTTGCATTCATAAACATAAGAAGGTTGCTATTTTTTGGAATAATGGGTTGTGGTTTATCCACTTTAGGAGGGCTCTTAGAGGCTGGGAGGTGGGACAGTTCAAAATTTTATCTGATCTCCTCAATCTATTTGAATTACAAGATGTTGGGGATGACAAAATCTCCTGGAAAATTCATGAAGCAGGACTCAAGGTTAGGAGTATGTATAATTATCTTGACAGGGCAAATCTGCATGATCAACCTTGGTGCAAATTTCGCTGGTCTCCTCTATTACCTCCTAAGATCTCTGCTTTTGCCTGGTTGGCTTGCCATAATGCAGTGCCTACTAAACTCTTCCTGGATGCCAGAGGATTCAATTAGGCTTTGAATGATACACTTCGTCCCTCCCGCTCTAATAATTTTTAAGAAATCAACCATCTTTTCCTTACCTGCAATAGATCTTGGTTGGTGTGGGCTGCAGTTCTTAATTGGTGGGGTTTCAAAGGGGTAATGACAGACAAGTTCTTGGATTTCCTATACTTTTGGTTGGAGTTAAGTCCATCAGCTTCTGCAGATCAATGGAGAATTGTAATTTTTGTGTCCCTTTGGTTTATCTGGCTCTCTAGAAATGATGTGGTCTTCAACAATTCAGTAAGCTCATCTACCATCATTTTACAACAAATCCAAAGCTACACCTTTAATTTGGAGTGGAGTCTATTTAGGAAAGTGCAGCCTTTCTCTTTCAATGATTGGATTGAGAATCCTCTTTTTTGTGTTAGGAGAAAGCTCAGATTTCCTTCCACTCTTTTTTGAGGATCAGTGGTTGTTTGGGGGGGATATGGGAGGTGAGGGGTTGGTTTTGGCTTTTTTTTAGTGGTGAGGCTAGGCTTACTTACTTACTGGGGGTTCTCTTTGGGCTTAGCTGTCTTGGCTTGGCTTGGTGTGGGGGTTTTTGATCTTCCTACTCTGTGTTGTTCTCTTTTATTTGACTTTGGAGTGGAATTAGAATTTTTGTTGTATAGGCTTGAGGGTTTCTTGATGTATTTGGTTCTCTCTGTTATGTTTGTTCTGCTGCAGGCTCCTTCACTAAGAGGGTTCTGTGGAGGCCTTGATGGCTCAGTGCCCTCAGATGTTTTGCTGCAGCTTAAGGCACTGAAGTCTTTGCTGCATAATTGTTGTGTGAGCTAGAGTTGCTTTCTCAAAGGAATGTTGCTGGTTTGGACTGTGTCTTGTTTGTTGGGGTTGTGTATTGGAGTTTGGGTGGTGTTTCAGCTTTGGAATCAGGTGATATCAGCACCTGTATGCTTATGTTTCGGTTTGCTGTTTCCTTAGTGAGAAATTAGGATTAAAAAAAAAGATAAGGAGGTTTTGATGAGTTGGTAGTTAAGTTAGTTGGGTTGGTATTTAAGTTGGTTTAGTTTTAAATTAGTGGGGGGCATGATTTTTAGCTCTTGGGGTTTGTATTGTATTTCTGTTTGTTGTGTCTTGAGAGTTTACTTCTCTTGATCTCATCTACAATTCATAGATTTGATCTTTTAATAATAATTAGCTGACTAAAAAAAACTAAATCCGAAAATGAGTCATTAGGACTAGGAGCAATAATTTGGGACAAAGAAATGGGGTTTGAAAGACATCACGCTTGCTTCTCCTAATGGGGAAAAGCTAGCCGACTGAACATTCAGAGTGAGCTTTTGGAGAACGGGACCCCGAGTTGAATCAGTCCACACAAGATTACATGTGTTGTAATGTCTTAAGGGGTAACACTGTTTCCCAACTATGGTTGATTTTGTTTCTCGTTTTCTAACTGCGACTTACCTTTCGTGACAATTCTTAACTGTGAACCATCACGTTATTACACAGACTAACGAAATTCGTTTTTTTTGATGTTGTCATCTGGATTTTGGACACTTGTTGGTCACGTGCACAATAATATTTTCCTAAATGGCAGATTTGCCCTCGTATTGGCTGACTTTTCTTGACAATTCCTAACGATAAATCATCCACTTTCTTATATAATAAACTACTCTCATCATATTTAACAATTTTTAAATATATACAAATCAGATCCGATATTTTTTTTATTAAAGAATAAATTTTGAAAAAAAAATATTTAATCCTTGAAAAATATAATTTTTATATATTTAAAATAAAAAACCAGATATGATATTTTTTATTAATGAAGAAATTCTGAAAAATAAAATATCTAAATCATAAAAATAAAATATAAGTTTTATATAAGTTTTTTATTTATATTTTTAAAATAAAAATAAGATATATAAAATTAAAATTTGATTTTTGAAAACAAAAAGATTTATGGGTTAAGGAAAACCTGTAGTGGGCTGAAGAACTTATTAAATATTGGAAAGATGGCGAAAGGGGTTTTGGTATACTTATTGTGATTCGAGTGTGTATTTGAGTCAAAGATGAAGATGGAACTTAGGGTTTTTTGTACACGAGCTACGATTTAAGGGGGGGAGAGCTTTGGGCTGGTGGATTTGATGATGGTTCATCCATTGGAGAACGTGTGACGGCGATGGAGATACACAAATATTGGAATTTTTTGTGACAATAAGATAAAGATGAAATTAGAGATGTGTGAAGATTAGAGATAAAGACAGAGCGGTTCATCCACATTTTATTTATTTATGTAATTTGAGTTGGGAAATTTGATAAAATATGCTCTATAATACCATGAATTTTTTTTCTATACTAGTATGATTCAAAATTGGAAAAATATGTCTTTAATATTTTTTAAGACAAAAATAACCTTCTTCTCACTTAAAAAATTTTCTTATACTTATAATCTATTTCTCATCTTATTCACTTATCTTTCGAAAATGAATTCATATTTAATTAATTTAATAAAATATAATTCGAAATAAATATTAATATTTTACATATAAAAAATATTTTATTCAATTTTATTAATTAGTAAAATCAAATTATAGTTTTTTTTTCAAAAAATCAGGTTATTTTGATAATATAATCTTACTATAAAAAGTTTGAATTATCTTTTTAAAAACAGTTATCAATATAATCTTATTTTTTCAAAAACATAAATTACGATCTAATTTCAATTATTATTTTCAGTTTATTTCAAAAATTAAAATTTGTAATAATATTTTTTCAAAAATATTTCAGACTTCATAAATAAATAATATTTCATATTTAAAATAATTGTTTTAAAAACTGAAATTATGAATTAAAAAAATTCTAATCTGCTTCACCTATCTTTTAAAAACAAATTCATATTAAAATATATTTTCAAAATAAATATTCACAATATATAAATAAATATTAATTTTTATGAATTAAAAAATCATTTTTAAATTTATTTTCGAAAAAATAATATTATTTTGATTAATATTTTTAAAAATAATTCAAATTTATTATAGTAAACTTTTAAAAATAAAATATAATTCAAAAAATTTATTCAAGTTATTAATCATTAATTAAAAGAATTATTTATTTAGAAAAATATTTTAGTCAATTTTATTAATTATCAAAGTCATATTTTATTTTATTTTTAAAAAAATCATATTATTTTCATAAATAATTATAATTTACAGTTTTAATCTTAAAAAAATAATTTAAATTTTATAAAAATATATTTTATTCAATTTTATTAATTTTGAAACTCAAATTTTAATTTATTTTAACTCAAAAATATTAATCATAATTATTATTTTTTAAATAAAACAAATTGTGATTTTAATAATTAATAAAATTGAATAATTCTGTTTTATACAATATATTGAAATTTATTTCGAAAATTTATTTAAATAAGTTAATGAAACATGAGTTTGTTTTCACAATAAAGCTAAACAAGGTAAGGATTAAAGAGGGGGAGATTAAGAATTTTGTTTAAATTAAGAGGTTATTTTTGTCTTAAAAAATATATAAGGCATAGTTTTCCAATTTTGAATTATACTAGCATAGAAAAAAATTCATGCTATTATGAAGCATATTTTATCAAATTTCCCTATGAGTTTTTTTAAATAAAATATGATGTTTTATTAAAGAATAATAAAAACATCATATTTTATTTAAAAAACTAAAATTACATAAATAAATAAATAAAATGTGGATGAACCACTCTCACACTGCCTCCCAAAATATTAAAGAAAAGGACGAGGCAGAAAACCATTATTAAAGAAGGAATTGTGAAAAAATTATTTAATCCATAAACACAAAATATAATTTTTATATATCTAAAAAAACATATCTGATATTTTTTATTAGAGAAGAAATCATGGAAAAACATTTAATACAGAAATGTGATAGTTCGGAATTGGGAATTGTCACGAAAGGTCACCTAATATGAATTTGATTGAAGGGCATTTTCGACATTTTACACAAGAAACTAACAATTATGTTAACTTTGACGGATTTCGTTATTTTCTATAAAAATGTGATAGTTCGCACTTGGAAATTGTCACGAAACGTAAGTCGCAGTTAGGAAAGTGGAAACGAAGCTAAAACATAGTTGGGAAGCAGGGTATCCTCTGGTCTTAGTTCCCAAAGTTTTTAGTTCCGGAGAGATGAATGATTTTAGACTCATTAGCCTTATAATTGCTCCTTATAAAATATTGGCGAAATTATTAGCCAATAGATTGAAAAAGGTGATTCCAAATATTATTAGCGATAGTCAAAGTGGCTTTACGGTAGGCAAACAATTGGTAGACGGGGTGCTCATTGCGTCGGAGATGGTTCAGATAGTAAAAAAAGTCGAAGCATGAGGTTATTCTTATTAAGCTTGATTTCGAGAAAGCTTACGATAAGGTGTATTGGGTTTATTTGGACGAGGTAATGCAAGCCATGATATTTGGTCAGGTTTGGAGAGCAGGGTTGAATAGATGCTTTTAGCCGTTTGGTTCAATATTGGTTAACGGATCGTTGAGCGAGGATTTTTTTATCTATAACGGCCTTCGTCAAGGGTGCCTTTTATCACCCTTTCTGTTTTGATGGTAGTAGAGGGCTTGCATCAGGTGCTTGAAGACGGGTTGTTGGCGGATTTTTTTATGGCATCGTAATTAGGGAATGCAGGTCTGATTATTTCTCATTTACAATTCGCTGACAACACTATTTTGTTTGTAACAAGTGGTGTAGACAATCTGGTGAACCTCAAAAACTGTATTTTAGCTTTACAGCTATCGTCCGAGCTTAAAGTGAATTTTCATAAGTCTTTAGCTATCATTCTGAATGGGAGGAACATCATGCCAGATTAGTCGGGTTGGCACTTGGGCTTCAGCTTTGGGTCAAATTCGAGAAGGGTTGTGTTTTAGGAACCAATAGTTCAAATATTTATGGCTGCTTTGAACTTGTGGCAGTCTAAACATCAGAGTCTAGCAGGGAGAGTAGTTCTCATTAAGTCTACATTAATGGTATTACCCATCTTTTACATGTCGCTCTTTAAAGCGCCAAAGACGGTAATTAAAATTATTGAAGCCTTGCAATGGAAATTTCTATGACAAAATAGTGTTTCTAAGAAGGAAATAACCAAGGTTAATTGGAATGAAGTTATGAATTCAATGGATGGAGTGGTGATTCATATTCAACATCACTCTTTTGGTATTCTTTGTAGTGCGGGGTTTTGATTGAGGCGGTATCTTTTGATCAATGGAGGATCAATCTGGGGGCCTATCAAAACAACTGATTAAAAATGAGACATGATACCAGAAGAATAGGGGTGAGTAGTCCCTCTGTAGACAGATTGCAACTAATTGATAACTCGTTGCTGAATTTCAGAAGAATTCGAAGGCTAAGCAGTATGCGACAGACTGGGACACTAAGGATTCATTGATCATCCCACCGGATTTTGGGCCTCTGACCTTGCACATTGTACGTAAGAGCGCCTCACATCGAGGAAGGGGGTCGATATAAACCCCGAACATTGTACCTAACGATATAATAGGACAGACATGTATCCCCGGCGGGACAAAGGATCACGACTGGAAAAACTTGGTAGCTGGACCATCCTCAAGGAATAGGGAGACCAAAGCCTCGGGAACTTCCTTAACGGGAGTTGTAGGATTGAAGAGGGGGTCAGCTGGAGAACCCCGTGAAGATCAGGCAAGAGCATGGAAACAGCCTCGCCAAGAGGAATGGTAGGAAACCATGGCTTCAGGGAATTGACTTGGGAGGGGTCCTTGGTGACATCCGTTCCTCCCTGTATTGAGGAGTTTAGGTTCGATCGCACTTCAAAAGGTCATATGCAGCGTTCAGGCAACACCTTGAACAATAGTCCTCAGTCCCGTTTTCCAACCCCCTCCTTCCTGCCTGCCTAAAAGGAAAATTCAATACCGTCTATGATGGTTATATGCTCTTAGAGTTATGTGCTCTTAGCCCTCCGAGGACTCTTTACTTGTATTGGCTCTCGTCTTCTTGATTATGAATAAAATTTGCATCTCTTAATTAAAAAAGAGGTATGAAGTAATAGAGAATTTATAAATATATTTGAAGGTGTTGAGATTGGAACTCAATACAAACTCAAATATAATATTGAAAGGTGAAGTCTGCTAAAATTCGTTAAATAATCTATTTTAGTTTTGTGCTCTAACAATATGATTAAACAATGGGAACTTAAGACCAAGTTTTCCAGTTTTCTATCTTGCAACACGTCGAGTGCCTCTCCCGATAACCCTAGCCCTACAAACCCATGGAGCTCTCTGCCACCACCAATAACAAGTTTTCCTGCACTACCGATCATGTCCCATCGCCGCCTACAACCATGCATTTCTCGGCACTTGTGCCTCCTCAACGTCCATCCTCTGATGTTGTGCCCATATTAAAACCATGACGTCGAAGGAGATCGAAGAAAATCTCGTTTGGACAAGCCTCTCTTATTCTTCTTCCCCTACCGTTCACCCTTCTACCGTCACCACCATCCACAACTATCGTGGCTTTCTCTATAGGGTTCTCTATTCCGGTAGTAAGGTCACGACGAGGTCGTCCACTCAAGGTTACGGTTGTTGCTTCCTCTACAAGAAACCTTCAGCCCAAGGTTCCTCTGTCGTCAACTACCCACGTTGAGGGCTCGACGATTGTGTCGTCGTCCACGGTTGTGTCCTGTATTGTTCCGCCACCACTGGTGATACCTAACGGGGTCTCGTGGCTTTCTCTGTATTGTTCCGTCGGGACCCTCTCTGTAGAAAAGAACCCATACTCGAGCCCGGGAGAAAGGAACTGGAGGCACTCTGTGAAGAGGTCACGATCCCTAATACGGAGCGAACTCCAGTGATTCCGGCCTTACTGACTCCGCCACCGGGAAAGATCTATCGCCGTTGGGTGTTCAAACCAAAGGAAACCGGATCTACTTCAAGGGAAATGGTCGCGTTGAACTCCCTCGAGTCTACCGTGGCGAGTCTCCATGACGGCTTCTCGTCATACTCACTGGAAGACGAGGAGGACGTAGAGGTTCTGGTGCCGTAATCTCCGGTGAGTCCTTCAGTCATGGCCCATCAATAGTTTTCCATGATGAGAAAGCTGTGGGCCTCAAAGGCTCCCTAGACGGAGGTATTACTCTTAATTATCACCAACACTTGGGGGAAATCCGCGAGGGGTTTGGTGATCAAGGATATTGGTCCCGGAGTATTCAGGTTCTACTTGAATCAGAGGAAGCTCGTGCTTGGGTCCGGGGTGTCGAACCCTAATGCTTCGATGGGTGGTTATTTCTGCTAGGAGACCTAGATCCGATGGCTAGGGAGCCCCCCGCTCTGGATCGGCTTCAACTCTGGGTTCACGCCCATGGAGACTATTGGCTCAACTCTTTGGCTATGTGTCGATGTCCCGTGTGACCAATGGGGCCTATGTTTGGGAGGAACTATGAGAGTGAGGTTCTGGTACCTCGTGGAACTTCCCTTGTACTGCCAACTTCTATTACGTTTCACGGAGTATCCCAAACCGGTTCGTGTTTCGCTCACCTACACAAAGCTACTTCTGTTTTGTTTTAACTATGGTATGATCGTCCATGTAGTCCGTGAGTGCGACCGGGGGATGGTTGGTACCCCACGATTCGATTCGTCTTTGTTGGAGTTTATAAGGACCGGAATGCAAGCATTATGCAACTAATTGGGGCCATCAGGTGTCTCGGAGTACACCATCCAAGACAGACCCTGTATCCTTGAGTACTGCACCTAAGAGTACCTTGCCTCGGGGAAAGGGCCCATTTGTATCCTTGAGTATTGTACCTAATGGTACAAGTCCTCGGGGCCACATCCAGATCCAAAAAGTTGATCCCGGGCTGGAGGAATTTGGTGGTCGGCTAGCTTTCTAGTAGCCAGAAAACTGAAGCTTTAGGCCTGGTTGGGCACAGAGATAGAACTGGAGCTGGAGCTAGGGACTGAAGAGATGGTATGTTGTGGAAACTCGATACGATCAAACGAGGGCTGAAAAACAGTCCTGCTAGGAGGAATGAAAGGAATTCAGTGTTCTAGGGACTTTCCCTAAGAGGGTTCCCTAGTAAGAGCTCTGCCTCTCTTTGAAATTGATGAATGCAAGTTCGGTTGCACTCTACAGAGTATGCATCGTTTAAGCAATACCTTTAGTAGTGTTCGTCAATTTCCACATAGTTTAGCTTGCCTATATGACTATTCCAACATCGTTTGGAACGGTTTTTTTGTCTTATACTTATATGTAAAGAGACTTTCTAGGACTCTATACAGTATAATGACTCTATCTTTATTTGAACTTTTAGTATAAAAAAACAGTGGGAACTTGAGACCGGCGGGATTAAATTATCATTTTTCAAAAAATCAGTGATAAATTTGGGTTCGTGTGGACAATTGGACAATACATTTTTTTTATCAAAATGGATATATTATAAATGTTTAACGGATGTGTGCATACGTGCCCCCATCTAAGTACTGAATCAACTTACAATTGAAAGACGAAGCATAAGCTAAAAAAACAGGAAAGTATTGAACAGAAAAATAAAGTTGCTCTTAATTTCTGGGTTGCCTGGGGTACGGGACTGTTATAGCGTCTGACGACATCGATACAGTATTAGCCAAGCAGAAGACAATGATCGAGCAGATGCAGTGATAGCGGAGGTGTTGCTAGTGGACTTTAAACTCCCCCGGGTTGTCAGCGTGCATCGTCCTCCCTTGAATGATAGTTGTAGGGCTCCTAAACGCGGGATTGCTGACCTCCGAGCTGATAGGAAAGTTCCTTGTCGGCCTTTGGTGGAATCGCTGCCACCCTACGTCCAGAGGGGCGGTATAGCCGACCAACCCCCCTCTAGACCATCTCGGACTCATTCCGTGAGGCGAGGGTGCTTAGGCCCCCCGTCGCTGTATGTGATGCTCCGTCCGAGTCAGTAGAGCCCTTTGACTCTCGTACCTCATCCTCCCTCTCGAGGCGTTTCCGCCCTGATAATGTCAGCACAGGATTTCGAGGTGCCCATTCCTTTCTTTCATCATCCTGGATCACAGAAGGTTGACCTTTCTCCCAACAATTTGCGCCTATTCCTCGGCCTTCCTTGCCTTGAACCTTCGGTCCCTAGTTTCCAATTAGTCTAGAAGGTTCTGCTACCTTGATCCCCAGGTAGTTCTAATTCGTCCCTGGAATCGGCTTCTCATGCTTCGCTTTCTCCAGAGCTGACCGAGGATCAGTCGGGGACCTCATCGATGGCCCCTTCTAGCCACCCTCTACCGGATAAGCCGGGAACAAGTGAGTCGCGCAGCTACAACCAAAATAGTGGTCCGGGAGATTTTCATATGTAGCAACTAGCAAGGTGCGTACCTGAGAGTCCGGGAGACGGAACCACAACTGACTTTGAAGGGGAACTCGCATGTCCACACGAATCCTGATACACATGTAGTCCCCCCAGCATAATCCTTCCTTGCCTACATCCACTACCTGATATATCCCCATAGCTGACCCACCCTGAACCCCACTGCCCTGTTCCAGGCTCCCACCGGGAGGTTTGATACTCTCGCCCGGACAGAGAAGTGAGTAAACAGAATATTCGCCGGACGCATGTGCGCCATGAGATCCGCAAAGAGGACCAGGGAATCCCAGAACGCCCAGGGCTCCACTTGAAGCACCTTTGCCCTCTCCTTAGCGTTCCGAAAGAAAAATGCTACGATACCCTCCTCCAGAGGTCTAGCCTCCACCTTTATTCTCCAGAGATCCTCCATTCTAGCCACTAAAGATCTCTAATAAAATTTTCGAGTAGTCATTACCCTCGCCGCCGGAGAAAAGGAGAAAATTTGGCCCGCATCCCACTACCTCCATATGCGGGATGATGACCTCCTTGATGCACACTGATCCCATCTTCCTGTCCAGCACCCCCATGGATTCCACATTGTTAAGATCCAGTATATCATGTAGGTCTAGGTGCCCAGTTGGGCCTTTGGGCCCGCGGTCCGACCCACGCGAAAATTGGATCTGACTCGACCAAATTGGGCCACCTATGTCCGGCTCCACAGCCCGTTGACCCATGACCAGGTGCCAACCTCACCTCGGCTCAGCCGAACCACCCGGTCCCAGGCCCATGACCCGCTGCTCCATGCCCCGGCTTCGCACAAACCCGCACCCTGGCCTGCGTCCCAGCCTGATCGTCTCGTGGCCCACTCCCAACCCGTCTCACCCCGGCCCGCCTTCCGCGCGTCAGCCAGCAGCCCAGGCTCACCCCGACCCATACCCGAGGCCCGTTGAGGAGGAGACGGAACCCTAATCATGGGTTCCTTCCTAGGCCGCCTCGTCCACGCCGTTTCCGCCGTCCCCTCCTGTGATTCCGACGCCGATAAGATCACCACAAGATCCCCATCTGCATCCACGACCGGTCCACACCCCTTTTCCGACCCGCCACCCCTAGCTCCGGTACCGTGTTCCACACGAAAGTCGGACCCATTGGCACCAGTGCTTCCCGCAGCCGTCTCACCCAGGGGCGAGGACCCCAAGCCGGCGTCGTCTGCACCGAACTCCTACAATAGATCGGGGTGGTGGCCTGCCCACCATCCGCGCCATCACCCCCGACTCACTCCGGCGAGAACCCGATCGTGCCGATTCCCCCTTCGTCGCCGAGAACGTCATGATGTCGTCCTCTTTCCCGGTCTCCGACACCCGCGGCGACAGCGATCCCGGCGAAATATCCGAGGACAACACCTCTTGCGATCGCGGCGTCTCGATTTCCTCCGTTGTCTTCGCTGCATCCCCCGTGGCTGCCTCTATACTCGACTCACGTAGCCATTCCGAAGCATCACATGACTCACGGGATAATTTGACTGTCGAAGTCGTCATAGTTTCCGAGGGAGAATCGCTAAAACCACTAAACCCTATGAGAGAGATGCGGCTGCGTACTTCAAAAATTAATTATACAATTTGACAATACATAGTTATTACGACTTCGTGATAAATTTGGGTTCGTGTGGACAATTTGACAATACATAGTTATTACGACTTCGTGACTTAAACTGGTTTAATACGTCTCCAACAGACCGTTACATTTCAAAGAGAGTGGGTAACTTGACTTCATTAACTGGGGTCTAGGCCACGACTTATACTACATGCACTTGACGTATACTTCAAAAAGAAATTCACTTAAATTTAGACTACGTACAATCCTCACAAAACTTTTGACTTGCTATTATCCAACAGACACATGTATAGACATACCCTAAGGAGTACTATATGCTTTTAAAGTTGATAACAATTCAAAAAAGCGGGTTCGACGTGCAATATAATTTTTCTCTTCTATCGTGTTTTCTGATGCCTAATTATTACTCTTATTGGAATCATATAATATATAAAGGCAAAGTTAACAGCGGACATGGCAACTGACGTGGCACCTCCTTCTCACGTTATTTCATCTTTGATGTTATCTCCTTATCTCCTCTTTTGTTTCATAGTACTTCTCATCCCTCTTCATCAATGCAATGATATAGACTTTAATCCTGCCAATCACTCATCCCAGCCGTTACACTTTCCCCCTCAAACTTTAATTGCCCCAATTACTCATAGCCGTTAGGCTTTCTCGCCCCTCTCAACCGTTACAGCCTCTCTCTGGGCAATCTTTTTGCGGTTTCGATTTGGGTATTCATGAGTAATAGATTCGTTTTAATTCCCGGATTAGCATATGGTTTCAGGCGCCTCACTCTAGGCAAGCGTTTTGCACCTTGATTCTCGTATTTTAATTTGGTTTCGGCCGCCTCTCTTTAGTCTCGCGATTTGCATCTTCGATTTGGGTGTTCATGAGCAATAAATTCGCTTCAATTCACTGATTTGAATATGGTTTCAGCCACATATCGATGTGTTTCCTGGGGGTCTATATGTAGGGGAGGCACCCCTCAAGTTCATTCGCCATCTACCAGAGTTTGTGGGTTTGTTCGTGGTTTATACGTTGCTGCCTATCAAAGTCAGGTACGAATATCTTGATTATTATTCTCATTGTGTTTTTTTTGTTCCATTTCGATGGGTTATGCGCTGAATATTAGTTTTTGTTATCCCACACATGTGTTGGGTAAATTTAAGTTAGAAAGTCATTGTTTGTCAAATGTTTGCTGAAAAGTTTGTTTGTGGGTCATACACTACTTCATAGGTATGTTAATGCCTTTGCTGCAATTGAGTTATTTCTGTTGAGTGAGTGTGTATAAGTATTAAGTGCCATTGGACTGTTTCAATATGCTTCTGCATGAACCATCATTTCTAAACCCGTAAGTTCAAGCTTTAGTTTGATTGTATTCATTTCTAATCGTTTTTCCAGAGCTGCGAAACTAAAAAAAATTGCAAACCAAAGTTGTCACTATAAACTATATGCATTCAGTAATATGTATTCTCATAGGTTTGTGTTTTGGGTAACTATGATGCAGTTACTGTATGTGTACTCAGAAATGGAATAGTATGCTAGCTTGGTTACACATTCAACCTTATATATTTTTAATAAATTTGTATGATGGTTTTATAGCTTCTTCTCATGTAACATACTATTATTCCCCTTAATGTGTCAGGTGACTCCATCTATTATGGAAATTTCCAGCCTCAAGACTCTCAACCATGTTGATGGGTATGTGCTCGTTTGGGTCATGGTTTGTCGCCTTTGGGATGCAAAGAACATTAAGCAGAATGAACTCATTAGCCTCGATATGATTATTATCGACGCGTATGTTTGTACTGTTTGCTATTTCAGTGACGAATGTTGCCTTATATTCTAACTTTTTTTTTTGTTTCAGTTATGTTCTGAGGCTAAACTTACTAGAGCATATCATCTGAAACCCAAAATAATTGAATGAAAAGTTTTTTGAATTTAGAGGAAGATATTGAAGAAAAGTTAAGCCAGAGAATAAATGTTCATTTTGAAAACATAATATCCATTCCTGATTATTTTAATTTGTTCCCTATTTACTTTGTTTCTTTGGTGTTAAATAACTATAACTTACATATGATGAAACCAAAAAAAAAATTGAATAGGGAGTTTTTTGAAATTGAAAGAAGATATCAATGCAAAATTAAAATAGAGAATAACGGTTCATTTACTTTGTTTCTTGGATGTTAACTAACTTCATAGCTTTACATATGATGGAACCAAAAAAAATTAAATGAATAGTTTTTTTTGAAATTTGAAAAAGCATATTAATTGAAAATTAAAACAGAGTAAATGTTTATTATTGAAACATGATATTCCTTATTGTATCTTGGGTATTAATGGTTTGTTTTGTAACAACGCATCACGCATAAATACGTCAATAATTACAAGGATTCTGTCAGTTGTGCTTTGGATATAAAAGTTGGTTCTCTACTGGACTTCTCATCAGTGTCCAGCAATTGTAGTTTATTATTCCAGTATAGTCCCTGGTGGAATCCGCTTCCACAGAACAAACGCTTAAAGGTTGGTTCTCGATTTTATGTGGTGTGGTTTATTATAATGCAACCTATTTTTACCTATGTTGTTTAGCATAAATTGTAAACTCATGCAGCACATTCTGCGGGGCCATTTATGTGGTTTGCAGAGAGTGGTGGCACCCGCGGGAAATCAGCCCCCTTAAAATTAAGATGGTGGGCATGTCCGATTACCTATGATTTCACATCCACCTGTTTTGTTGGAAGACTTGCTTAACCCAGCAACAGGCCCCAAGTGTACACCGTTCTCTCCACCTTCGACGTGGAGCTACTCACACACATTTTTTATGATTTTAAACGCGCATCGTGCGGTGCCCGCACCTATTTATTATTAACTTATAGCATGTTTGACAGGGGACTCAATTTAAATTCCAAAGAGTCTTAACCGATACTAAAGTTTAAAGAATGGCGCGATGGATAGTCACGAGCCCTCTTCTACGACACTTTACAGGGTTTAGCTGCTTTAAGGATGAGTGTGAGAGAGTAACGTAGAGTGCGTAGCGGAGAGCGAGTTATTTATCGAATTTATTGATTTATAATGAATACCGAACGAGATAGTTTGAGTTTGAAACTTGTTTTGTGTTTATTGATTCAGAAAAACTGATTTATAATCAAAGCCTCATGTGCTTATACAGTAAAACTAAACTCCAAAGTCTTGATACGATAAGAAAACTAAATCTCAAAGTTTTAATTCGAATAAAAGAAATCTCAAAACCCTTAAACAAAGAGGAAATAAATACCCAGACTCTAAATATACAAATTTGTCCCTCCAGATGACCTCGGATGGCAGAAAACATCTTTGGTCATGGAAACGCCATGATTTTTGCTCGGGAGCCCGTTTCGACGCAAAAAATGCTAGGGTTTTGTCGAATTCAGACATTGACGTTATATCCTCAATTTGGATTGCATCATGGAGCTCTTACGCGGGTCCGATCAGGTATCGAAGTGACTAGTCAGAGATTGGTTGTTCGTCAGATTGGAAGTAAAACGACGGTGAGCCTTCCAAACAGATGTGTTCATCGCGGCATTGAGCTCCCGTTTCCACCGGAGACGACGAGACCATTTAGTCTCGTGTGACTGGGTATGACATGCTAGATCGACGGCGACGTGAGACGCCGAAGACATCATTCAATAGCATTAGGCATTCTAGGTTAAGTTCCAGACTAGATCTCAGGGAGTTGCTTGTGAAGGATTCCAGAGAGAAAAAAAAAGCGCAATGAAGAAAAATAGAAATCAACATGGATCCATGTAATTCTAATGCACTAACATAACGAAAATTCTGAAACTTGTTACATTTTTGGATATGAGTCTGGTTTGAGACAAGGATGATGATACGATTCTTCTTTCCGAGATTAAGACGTATCCAAATTTATACATCATCTACAGGTATCCACGCCAACAAGGTCTTCCCAAAAATCAGTGTACTGGCACCAAGAATTTCTTTTTTCTCTCTGGTATTTCAACTCTTTTTCGCTGTATTTTTCTGTTCCTTTTCTGCAACTGAACCTCTCCTCAAAATGTAGGTTCACTTATAATTTCGGAATGTTAAATGGGTTACGAAATATCAACTAAGTAATGAGTTTGTAGGATAGAGTTGAATTAAAAATGAATTTCCAAAATTCAAATGTTTTTAATTGAATTTTAAAAATAATAATTATATATATATATTCAAATTTCAAATCTATTTATATTATATTCAAATATGAAAATATGTATATGCATACATACATTTTTTTAGCATATAGGAATTTTATCAGATAGAAATCAAAAGTACAGACGCAAGTAGGAAACATAAGAACGAAGTAAAGATGCAACAGAAATAAACAAAATAAAAAGGTGAGACTTGATTCATGACCTGTAGGTGGCAGACGCTAATCCTTTAACAAGATACTCGGCTAATCCAAGAACAATCTATTGGTGGATAGTCTCCACGCGGATGGCTACTGTCACGCCCCAAATCCGGTATAACCGAACCCGGAACATGAACGGAAGAACAAGGACAAAAATAGCTAAACAATTAAGACAACGCTTAGAGTCCATAACTGAAGCATTAGGTAAAACTAATAAATGTACACTCTGAGTTTTATGCTCAAGTTCGAACAAGACAAAACTAGAACAAAAGTGTGTACGTCACTAGACAAAAAAACCCAGAAACCCGGACTCTCGCTCCCCAGCTCTTCAAGCTTCAAGACGGCCTCCTAATCAGACTCACGATCAATACATGTAGGAAAAGCAGAAGGAGGTGAGCATTTCGCTCACCGCCACGGATACCCGACTGACCACGGCATACCAGTAAAAAAAATACAAGGAAGGCACCAACATAAATTCAGGGAAAACAATTATATTTCACACATGATACCAAACTGCCGCACGGGCTAACTGTCAAACACACCAACACCTTTACCACCATTTCACGCAAGGAAACCAAACAGTAGAAGTTACATCCTCAACAAATCAAATTGCAAACGCACACAATAACACGCAATATCAACACACACAACGCACAGTTTCCGGTAGCAAACCGGATGGGCCTGGCCTGCCCCGCAATACTTTTCCGGTCGCCAATCGGAAAGGCGAGCCGACCTCTTCGCGGAACAAATCGCAATACTTTACCGATTGCTAGTCGGAAGGTGGGCCCACCTCATCGCGGAACCACGGCACCCTTCGTCGATGGCGAATCGACAGGCGGGCCATACCTTAACCAACCATCACCACATTGATCACTAACACTCAACCAGTTATCACAACACATTATCAATTATCGCATTTAACATGTCAAGGCACTACCACCTATCAAGTCACACGAGTCATTCAATACACACGTGAGTTCAACACTCCAAGCGCACAACTAGTCAAACATACAAACACAACATACGCTAACAGGTATAACACAACAATTTGCGGAGTATACACCACCTACGGGCACAACCAGGTATCCACATGCAATTCTACATACATGCCGAGTATAATCAAACCTACGGGCACAACCAGGTACCCACATGCCTTTTTACTAGTAACTTTCCCTAGTCAAAACCGATATCCGGCTACTTTTCCCTACCTCGTAATGCCATCCAAAAATCCAAAACATAATCTCCAGAAGCGCTCACGACAACCCGCCTAAAGCTTCCCCCTTCCGCGATCAGTGGCAAAATCTAAAGTGATGAGATAACACACTTTTTAATACGCAAGCCAACTTCGATTTTTATTAAATTAACGCCCAAATGCAACCCCGACAAGTACCGATCACTCCCAAACTTCCCAATTACTCGACATTGTAAAAATGGGCCCGGTATGGCCCATTTCGCCAGGCTTGGAAAATCTGCACGGAATCAGGAAAACGTCCCTCGGGGCTCTGAAAATTTTCATTTTCGTTTCTACAATTCCTAATTATATTCACGCGTTCCAGCGCAATTGGCGGAATCAATTTCCGATGCCCGAGCTTTCTTTCTCCGTATTTAAAGTTTCTAACCACATTTTCCGAATTCTCACGAATTACTTCCATAATTCATTCCGGGTGTGAATTATCGACTCAGGGGTCACCCAAGACCACCCGAACACGAAAAACCCGAACCCCGGCCAAGTGGGACCCACACGGCCATACTTGGGCCGTGAGTGGCCAGACCAGACCGCCACTGTCGTGGCCCTCCCTCCAGCCACGGCTGGGCACGCCACACGATGGTCGGAGCTCCAGTAACCGTTCGAAGCTCCGGAGAACCTCCGATCGCCAGAAAAACATCCCATTTCCCCCCCAAAACGCTCCTGACAAGCCCTAGACTCCTATCCACCCATATTTCATCGAAAGAAACAGTGCCGACCGTAGAAAATGTTGAGAGGATCACGAATATGCAAAAATCAAGACGATCCTTCGGTTGGATCGTCGGGAAATCGCCTCCCTTCTTCTTCTTCTTCTTCTTCTTCTTCTTCTTCTTCTTCTTCTTCTTCTTCTTCTTCTTCTTCTTCTTTTTCTTCTTCTTCTTCTTCTTCTTCTTCTTCTTCTTCTTCTTCCCTTGGATCTCTCTCTCTCTCTCATTCTCTCTCTCTCTCTAGGTGTGGCCGGCCACCACACACACCCTATCCCCTTTGTAGATCCAAATTAAAGTTAAAAGACCAACATGTCCTTTCCCTCTTTTGTCTTTTAGCTTTTAAGTCAAGGGTAATGAGGTCATCTCCCACTCACTTCCACAAACATGGTGACATGTGGCAAGGTGGGTCCCACTACTCCCAAAATATCTTTGTAGATATTTTTTTAGTCAGATTTGCCAAAATCGGACGCCTTGGCCCGTTCGGTCTGTTTTTTGAGATTTTTACGAAATATCGCGTTTTACAAGAAAATGACCCAACTAAGACCGTTTCGACGAAGGCTAAGCTTTTTTGGGTCCAACTCGGGCCTTGAACGGACCAGACGTCGCTCGGTTGACTTTTTCGGCAAAAAGTCAACTTTTTTCGAATTGGTCACAAAGTTGCCCGGAGTCACCCAGAACTCATTTTGGTCGATATCGGGGTCAACTTAGGTCCGATATGACCCTCGGGGTCAAGTTTAGGTCTATTTAGGTGGATGCCCAAAATTTAAAATATTTCCCCTTTTCCGCCGACTTGACCGGCGTTGACCAGGAGCGGTCCTTACAGCTATTGAACTGTAGTGCGGACAATCATTAACTCACTTGACCTGAAAATGCCTGTCATGAATGATCTGGGATTTTTGAGGGGATAACGAACATCATATAATGGGGGAAATATGCCGTCGGACTTGCAGCGACGTTGGTAGGGCAAGACGTGTGTCCCCACACACAGCTCGGGGGTATTAGATTCCCGATTCAGCTGATAGGTTTGGAGCTTCGAGTTTTCACCAAATGTTTTCGGTAGAAGCAACGCCTGATTCCACTCTCTCTGACTCTGAACAGGAGTGTTAGTGTCCTGATCCATTGGATGGGGATGGCGCACCTCTACACGGGTTCCCCAAATGACCTGGTGCACCATCTCAACGGATTCATAGTTGGGATGCAGTAAGCAGGCATACGACATAGGCGGTGTAGGAGACGACTCTAGTGGTAGGAGAGGAGATGGTTGTGGCGGATTTGGCTGTAAAGGTTGTAGTGGCGACGGTTGTGGTGTTGTTGTTAGGTCATGATCGATGGATGGGAAGGACATCGGCGATATTTGGCGGGGTTGGGAGAGGCATCGGAGAGGAGACACGCACACGTGGACGAGGAGATGGGACGAAGGCCGGGAGAGATGGGAGCGAAGACAGTAACTAAGGGGGGAGGGGGGGCTATTGGTATACGAGGGCCGGCTAGCGCTTCCAAGATGAGAGCAATTGAAGCTCGAACTCCCATTGGCGCACTAGGGTCGACTGCCATAGAAGAGAACTCAGGTGCATTTCTGTTTTAGGTATTATATACATATTTATTTGATTTATCTTCTCAACATAATTAACTAATGTAATCTTATTATATTAAAAGAGAGAAAACGAGTAATGAATAAAATTATATTACATCAAATGTAAAACTATTATATTCATCTAGTTGGCCTTTAAAAGTATAATTTAATTATGGGGTTTGTTGTTGTGTGGACCCTGTAAGCTCATACAACGTTTTCAGTGGGACGAAATCCTCGTTTTGTCCACATGTCATAATTGGCCTCTATCAAGACATTATGACTACCCAAAATTGTATGAAAATCTTCAATCTGATTCAACCTTTTAACCGTCAATATCTTAATCCCTTTGTCTTTAATTAATATCTCGATCGAATGTAAGGAATAGGATTGTCATCCTTATTATATTCGATCATTAGTTTCTTGATCCCCATTAGATTGTGAGTGATAACTTATTATCGATTCACATGACTATGCATTTCCGCAGTCTCACTTACTAAGCCCCCCAACGATATCTATCTCATATTTACATGAGGGAAATCAGTCACATTTCTCACATAGATGATTATGCACCCAGCAACTATGTTTATTATTATATGGCTACTGACAATGTTGCATTGTGTCAAGATACTAAAACACCTATATAGAAATCCATGATGGATACAAGGTCAAAGGATTTAAGTCATATTATGAAACTGAGAAATACGCATGACAATTCCTATATATTATTCTCATATTAGGTCATTCAATACTATTTCACCAAATATAAGTATGATTTTACTTCATATCTCATATACATGATCATTAATCAACAACATACTAGTCTTAGTATATATGTGATATTAGGGATCATGCAATAATACTCTTTATATATCTAAAAGTGTCACTACTAAGTCACATACTTGATGATCTTAGATAGATTTGATTATTCACGCAATTAACATTTCACAAAATGATAACAAAAGTGCAATGTGTTAATAAATGATAATGTCACACATAATCAAGATTGGTTTAGGGCATATAACTAACAGCTTGACCATAGACGCGGGGCACAATCTCGACGTCGGGGTTGGTCCCATGCTCCGCCGCCACCGTGGCCACATCTGGAGAACCAGAGATGAGACTTCCAAAGTCATTGTCTCTTTGTCTTTCCCAGGCAGACCGTCTTCGTTGCTACTCAGCACAAACAGTTGGTTTGGGCTCCGCTTAGAGCCATGACGGCTGAAAGCTCTACTCTTCCGGCTACCATCATTGTGGCTTTGCGAGACTCTTATGTGGCTCGAGGCCTCTAGGACAACACCAAGACCTGATATCGTTTGTGTTGTTGGTACTCCCACAGAAGACGCGACGATGGACACTCCCTCTTCAGGTGTTCCAAGTAACAAGAAAGTTGTTAAGGCACATGTGCCCATTTATTTTTTCTGTTGTCGTCAATCCCTTAACCAAAGGAATTTCTATCAAAGCAAAGGGTCGTGAGGTCATCCAAGGGAAACAGATGGGTGCTAAACCCCTCATTCTATCACTGAGTAGATATTATCTGACCTTTGTAGCTAACCTCCATATGCATGTCACCATTGACCAACCAAGGACCTTATTCTCTTGGGTTGGGAGGTTGATGTCGTAGAGACCGGGGTGATGCTAGTTTCCAAAGACACACATTTCTCTTCTGTTTATTATAAGAATTCCGATGAACTTGCCCGCTCTATTATTACTTTAACGTCTCCTTGCTTCTGGGTCATAAGAACCGGATGGAAATAAGTAAAAGATCCAAAAAAAATTGTGGCCCCATCTTCTCCTATTGTGGTAATTTCCTCCACTAAGGCGCGAGTAAGTTGGCTCCAACGTGATCACCGCCTAGGCCAGATGGCCTTTCTTGGTATAGTCACTTTTTGGCTCATTGCTTTGAGATGTTGCCGACCTTTAGTGTGATAGGATAGGCTAACACCTCAACTTCGGTGCACACCCTAAATATTGGTCTTCATCTAGCAGGGATCACAAGGGTATAACTCTTCAAATTGGGATCGAGGGCCTTCTTGTTGTCATGTATAGACCATAATGTCTAGGTGTCTTTAACATACGATGATCGGAAGGCATTGATCCTTGATTCTTCTCTTTCAATAATTGTGTTGACCGAGTTTTATATGGAAGGGGCCTTTATTGGGTTGATAGTATTGGCCTTCATATTGTATGCTAAAGTGGTGCCTCCATATCGAAGATTGTTGGGACGTTCAAGATGCTCATTTCCATCCACTTGTGCTCCCTATTCTGGGTTCAATCATCAAGCTCCTTAGCTCTAGTCCATGATTTGGACATTTCGACAACAAGCGGGTGGTCGATACTTGTTTTCCTGGCGTCTATGGGAACGTACTTCTCGAGACGATTTTTGCTGAGTCCATCCCATCTCCCCTCTAGATTAGTCCGGAAGCAAGTTTATCCTCGTCTATTGCGAAGGGTAGTTCTTATGCCCATGTCTCTCGCTTGAGCTCAAGCTCACTTATCCTTAGCAGTGCATTTTCCCTCCCCCTCTCCTCGACTAGTCATTCTACTCCTCGACTTACTAAGGCGTCGCCGATTGTTGCTAGGTTCTTGGGATCGGCGGGTATTAAGTCTTACAAGTGGGCAGACATTAACGATCTCAGATACGGATTTGTATGCTGGTTTAGATAAGGCCCTCGTCTCGCTTGCTGGTCGTTCAACGCGACCTCTTCAAATTGTTCTATCAGACGTCATCCCCCTCTCGGGAGTTCCATCGGAGTGTTCCTCCTCGCTGATTTATAAGCGTATAGGGAAAAAGATTACCCTTAAGATCACAAAATTTACTCCCATCATTTGGATCTGCTATAGAGGCTTGGCAGAGAAGAGCTTTCGGAAGATAGACACGGTCCTGAGTCACCATTATAACAACGGCGCTTCATTGGTGCCACTTGATTGTGTGATTAGTTTTAATGTTTTTTGCTAATTTGTTACTTTTCTTGTTCTTTTTGAGTTTTAAACGTTATGTTTTATAATATTTTTTTTGTTATTATATTTATTTATTTCTCATACAAAATACAATGTTGTTTGTTTGCTTCAAATTTAGACTATCTCGGTTCATGACCTGTTTTTCTCATCGATTGGGTTTGTTCTTGTTTTGAGTTGTCTTTTGACATGCTCAGTCTGTATGAGCACTCCTCTTGATTGTTCTGATAAACATTGTTCTTTTCCCTTTTTTTTTATAAGGTTGGGTTTTTATATAAAAAAGATGATGATAAAAAAATACAAAATAAAAAAATGTTTTATAAAAAGGATTCTTCAAACTTAATTAGATTGACTTCCAAAACCAAAATAGTTAACCAAGAGTTCGCCTATCCCTTCGATAGGGACTGTGTATGAGACGACTTTCCTTGAGTGGTTCAAGGGTCGACACTGCAAAAATAGGGACTAAAGTTCAAAGTCTAGATGATAGTTAATAGAGCCACGCGGACAACAAATATGAAAACAATTTCTCAGTCATGATATATATCAGGGGACTCAATAAATGAAATTACATCGACCATGTTCCCATAATAGCATGAACAATTGAGAGACTGGCGAGATAATACAATGAAGTTTTTTTTTTGAAACGATAATACAATGAAGTTATAAAAAAAAATTGGCACATAAAAAATAGAAAAAGTGTTTTATTATAATATTAGTAATAATCGTCAGACTACATAAGAGCTCAAATTTCCCTGGTTAAATTAATTAGGGTTCGGGTACGTTCGATCGAACCATAACGCGAATCGTGAACTAAACCATGTTCGTGAGTCGGTGCGGTGTGGAGCGTCAATTACACGACCTACGAACCGTTAAAACGCGGTTCGGTATGCGACGCGCAACTCGCGCTCTGATATCGCACATCGCGGGTCGTGCTGACCGAGTCGCTCGGTCAACCAGTACGAGCGCGACACGTGGCATTGGGGAGAAAAAGAATACCGACCGTTGGCAACGGTCGGTAAAAAACGGTACGATTTTTTTTTTAAATTCAATAAATCTTATGTGAACCCTATAAATACACCCCCCCCCCCCCCCCCCCCCCCAAACGCCATTTTCAAACCATCAACCATTCTCCAACTTCTCTGGAAATTTTTTTTACCAAATTTCTCTCTTACATTTCGATACAAAATATCTGATGATGAGGGTCCATCGTACGAGGAGTTGGCAGCCGAAATGCGTTTAGTTGCAGAACGAATGCGGCGAAGGGTTGAGAGAGGCATACAGAGAGCAATGCCAAGGATCAACACACTGTGGGCGATGATCGAACGTAGGGAACCATCCCAACAAGTGATTCACATAAGTCGTCGCGAAGCCCACGACCAACTCATGAAGGATTATTTTTCCAATCAACCCACATACGGTCCCTCTATGTTTAGACGTCGATTCCGTATGTGCCGACGACTTTTTCAACGGGTGATGCACAAGGTAGCGGAGCATGACAATAAATTCGTTCAGAAGCGAAACGCTTGGGGTTATCAATGCACAAAAAATGCACCGCCACGATACGGATGCTTGCATATGGGTGCTCGACCGATTCGTTGGACGAATCCCTACGAATTGGGGTAAGTACAATACTTAAATCAGATTTTGCAAGGCCTTCATTGAGGTATTCGGGGCTGAGTACGAGTGTACGCCCACATCGGAGGACTTGAACCGATTACTCGTAGAAGGGTACAACCGAAAGTTCCCCGACATGGTTGGGAGTCTTGACTGTATGCATTGGGAGTGGAAGAATTTTCCAACCGCATCGCAAGGAGCCAATGGACGGGGAGATCACCACGGGAATCCCACAATTATGCTGGAAGCTGTAGGGTCCCGTGATTTATGGAATTGGTATGCTATTTTCGAGATGACTGGCTCGAACAACGACATCAACGTCCTTAACAACAACCACTTGTTCCATGACGCTTTTCTTGGCCGGGAGCTTGCCGTTGAGTACGATATCAACGACCATCGGTACGACCGACCTTATTATTTGGTGTACGACATTTATCCATCATGTAGTCGGTTTGTGAAGTCTATTCGGCATCCCTATACTCGCAAAGAGAAATTATTTTCTAAAGTCCAAGAAGGTGCTCGGAAGGATATTGAACGGACTTTCGGGCCAAGCCAGGTGGCACATCATTTCCCGTACCGCTCGTGTTTGGACCAAGTATACTTTAACTGATATCATGCGCACTTATATCAATCCACAAAACATGATTGTAAAGGATGAACACAACCAGTACAAAGCAGGAGATGACGAGTTTTTGTTCGACCCCCCTCCAGAAATGCCACAATGGACACCACCAGAACGATAGCACCGAGGAGAGCCCTTGGCCTACCAAGCATGCTTGGATGCTCGACTCAATGTCATAAATGATTCCACCCACCAGAAACTACAAAATGACCTTATTGAGCATATATGGGGTCGATTTGGAGCGCATTACAATCCTAAAGATGAGTTAAGAAATCTTTTTATATGCAACATTTGTGTATTTGATGGTATTATTCGGGGATTAATGAAATTTATTTTAATTTATGTTATTATTATTTATTTTTGTCAAATTTATTTCAATTTTATATAATATTTACTACTTTAATAAATAATTTAATAAAATCAGCAAAATATCAATTCAGCATTTAGTCAGCATCCACTCACAATAAAGTTCCCTATCTGATTTGTATCATTGTGGAGCACAGTTTATTTCAGGACTTGCAAACCACTATTTTGCACAATCAGCATACGGTTAGACGTTACGGTTTAACCCATTGTACATGCTCTTAAACAAGTTTAAACTTGAGCTCTTCTAAAAATAATAATCAAATTTAAATTAAGTTATAATGAGCTCGATTCATTTATGACAATTTTTTTAATTCTTCTATATATGGTACTTTTTTCTAGCATAGACTCGCATTCATTATTAAATAACTCAGAAAAATAACAAGTCGTTGAAAGAAATATAAGGGAAAAGGGTGAGACATGGTCTTGAACAATACGTTTTAGACGCTAACCCTAGAACTAAATACCCGACTAATCCATGTGACCATTGGAGACGTAGATCCACTAGACTGTATGCGTTCGCTCGCAATGTACTTTCCTTACTTCTTGACTTCACCTGAAAATTCTCGTGGCGTCTATTGAACACATTGATCTCGCGACGGAGACCTTCTCGAGGCATCTAGGGTAATATTGGGCATCCAATGAGAGCACCAGGAAAAGGGGGGTGCAACGGGTTGGGATGGCTCAAACCCTGACAAGGCGAGGTGTGCGTCCCCACACATACCCCATTGCTCGATCGCATATTCATGGGCCCTAACGTGACTACGTTGCAGACTCGTCGTTGTATTTACCCAGGGTGACATCTTCATCGCCATGAGGGGGAATCCATGCTCCTCTTCTTCTGATCCGTACTTTGGCGGTCGGCCCAGCCTTCCCAACCGGAGCTTGAGGCGTAGGGGTTGGCAGGTTGTTGGAGCCGAATAAGACCCCTACTTGGTTAAGTAGGAGATCTTGTGTTGTCCAAGCCTCGATTGGGCCTCATCCTTTAGAATTCGAGAGTGGTGTCTCGGGTCCAGGGGGCGTGTTTTTCTAGCTCCTAGAGTGCGGCGGGGTGCTAGACAAGAAATCACGTATCGATGTAGGTGTTGAGAAACCGAGTAGTGCGCAATCCAACGGAATGCCAGGGAGGGAGGGGAAGATCCCTGATCTCTTAGGCCTCATTCCTAGCGAGAGGCCACCTCACACTAGGTAGCAGGGTCGTGTGGGTCCCAACCAATTCTTGTATTAGTGTCGATGTTAGTAGGTCGAGTGGTGCAAACCCCATCCGGTTGACGGGCTGAGGCGGGGCTAGGGCCAATCTCTACGGCTCAATTCCTGGCTGGGGGGGGGGGGGGGGGGGGGGGGGGGGCTCCAAGCTGGGTAACAGGGCTGAATGGGGTCCGACCCTTCCTGACGTCCATAGAGGATCAATTGTGTTGGTCATATGTGATCAGGTGACAAGACACTCAACCGTTGTGTGGGCTCAAACGTGGTATGTCGGAAAATGCAAGGGGCTTCAAGGGTGCGCGTCCTCCTTGGCCTCGAGCGTGAGCGCAAAAAATTCCCATGGATAGCAAGGAGATTCTCCATCGGAGGATGAGGCTCTTGTCCCGAGGCATGTCTCATAGTTGAATCAATCATGGGAGGGTCGGTGATGAGAAGGGTTTGGGATCTAGATCAATCCTTAGTTGGGGTCGACTGTAGGGTGGTCGTGTTACAGTAGCCTTGTGATCCCTCGGGGGTTGAAAGTCGTCGCTTTAGTACATGGGTCCTCGATCGTCGGTAGCCTTTGGCGGTCCAGTCCGCCTTTTCCGCTTGGTAGTAGTCTCGGATACGACCCCTAGAGTGGCGGCCTCAGACGAATCCCTTGGGGGCGTCATAGAGACTGTATGGCCAATCGGATCCCCTTGATTCGTCGGAGAGGTTATTGGTGCACTGATGGCTATCGACAACATCACCGACACCGGGCGGAGAGGAAGATAGAAGGGAGAAATACCATATTTCTCGCTCTCTTCTATTTAATAAATGCTTCCCGTGGAGGGGGAACTAGGGGCATGATACAGTTCACTTAGGACGGCGGGTCCACATGAGGGACATAGCTGATAGCCATCACTTGGTTAGGGATGGCTTTGCCAACTATGGTGGTAGGTGTGGGGGCATAGAAGGTATAACGATAATATAAAAGAGGCGGAAACGTAAAGGAGAGAGGATAATATTGGAAACCCTAAAAGACAATGGTATGTAGATACTTGATAAAAGTACTTAAGTTCCCCCTTTCTATGGATTGTATATAGTTTCCTTAAAATTATTTTTGAGATAATATTAAAAGAAAAAAAGGTTAGACGTTTTTTTTTGTGTGATTTAAGGGAGCATCCTAGTGAGCCAGGGTGTTCTAAAAACTCATGTTAAGGTTTGAGTTTGGGTTGAAACAAGTATCATTTGTGTTTAATGGTTGGAAAATCAGGTTTGTAGACCTTTATTATTCTTGTGTGCATCATGGTTGTAAAATCCGTTTTTAGACCTAATTTTATGTTTACTTGTTTTGTGCTTAATAGTTGCAAAATATAGTTTCTAGATCTTGGTTGTCTGTGTATCGTCTTGTTGGGTTGCCGAAATTCCTATCATAAAAATGATCCTCTTTTGTACTTGTTCGATCCTTTGAGGATCTGTAATTTAGTTTGAGGCCATGACATTTTCAATCCTTTTTTTTAAACGGGTAACCAAAGAAGTGCATTACTGCAAATAAGTAACCAAACAAGGTAGGGCGTAACCGCCCAGGGTTCCAGATATTTGTCCGGACCGATCGTAGCAAGCCCAGCACTCATGGACCCATAAAGATAGCCTACTTGACATCGTAGACAAAAACTAAGGACATCCCCTTACCAACGTCTCAACACAACGAGACATAAATAAAATCAAAGTCCTAAACCAACCTAACCAAAGACTTATTCGATCTAAAAATAAATACAAAGCAGACCTAATAGCTGAACGTAGTGCCTTGAATACGGATTTCCCGAGACTCCCAAGCACTGGTGGTCCCGGGTATGTGGGTATAGTCCGTAGACGGACCCTCCCACCCCCGCTGGGTCTTCTCATTCTTCCGAAGGAGGCTGAGACGCCTCCGTCTGTGGGCCCCGGACCAGAACGACGGCATGAAATATGTCGAGGTCCTCATGTTGCATTATTTTGACGTCCCGCGGACGATCCCTTTGCCTGGGGTGCTGACGGGGAGCTTTGCCCAGTAGTCGACTCAACCAAGAGGGATGATCGCCCAGGTATGGTTCGAACGGGCGCCAAGTCGGTTCCGGATAGCAACGCCCTAACTGGCGACCCGGTGTAGGCTATGGATACCGACCGAGGTGTTGCACGGGGGCAGGTCCATGACACAACCCTAATGGCCGAGCGACGGCAGCCCGTTGATGCAGGCCGACCAAGTGAACGGGGAGAGGGTGACGCCACGACAACAAGGGCTGCTGCAACCGTCCTTCCGTGATCTAGGGACGGCAACGCTGATCTGCGCCGGTGTGCTGCAGTTCCGAGCCGGAGGGGGGAGCAGGGACCCGGGGACGATTCGTCGGTGACAACGGTGCCGTAGCAAGGTTAGGGTCTTGGAGATCGGTTTGGTGACAATGATGGGACATGGAGCAGGTCGGGACTCAGGAGAGGCGATGAGTGGCCTGCTTGATGCCAAAAAAGAGAACCAACGTCGATCAGAAATCAGCGACGATGAGAAGCGATCCCGAGGGATAATGGTTGACCTAATCAAAGGTATCCGAGAGCTTGAAAGTAAAGAGTTTCAGTGGTGAAATGGGGGAGGGGGGGGGGGGGGGGGGGGGGGGGGAGGCTGCGCAGAGAGAGCCTCTGTTAGGTTTTTTTTTGACTTTTTTACATTTTCAATCCCTTAGTGTTTCTTTTTAAGGACAAAATTAGTTTTGCGTTTTTTTATAAATAAAAAAAGTAGGCATCATTTTTATTACTACACTATATTTTAGTAAAAGTGGAGATGGACTGCGCGCAAAACCCTTGGTCGGCGCCGGTTTTTGCGATGCCAATGGGAATGGCCATGGCTTTCATGGGGTTGGTGCACCATACCAAACCATGGTATGGACAAGAACCTACGGAGAATAACGCCACCATGCTTTGGCCTATCTCTCTCTCGGCAACTCTAAGAACCGCTCCTACTCGATCCCAGTTGAACCGGTGACTCTTAAGACAAGTTTGACTTTCTACCGGAAAAGTCAACTGAGGACTCAGGAGGTCACTCGGGGCTTTTCCGGGGCCCAAAAAGCTTAGTCGTCATCACGGTTGGCTTAATTGGGCCGTTTCCATTCATTTAAGTATAATATTGAAGGAAGTCAAAATTGGTCAAAACCGAGCTTTTTATCGAGTCAATACAATTAATTTTGGACTGGTGGATTTAAATGGAAGAGACTGGTCCCCACTATGCCAAGTGTCACTAATAGCTTGGAGGAAAGTAAAGAGGCTCAAATGTCATCTTTACCCTCACTAGTTGTCCATTAAAGGGATAAGAACTAAAGGGTTTTTGGTCTTTTCTACCTCTAGGTCTTTTAAAGCATTAGATGACACAAATTCATTTCATTTTCTCTAGTGTTGGCCGAAAATTGAGAGAGGAGGAAGAGGTTGGAGCTCCCATGGTGGCTTGAAGAGAAAACAAGAGAAAAGAGAGACCTTTTGTGCCAATCTCCACCCAAATCCTCTCCAAAATACCTTCATCTTCATCAACACATTCTCCTAGAGGTATGGATAGTCTCAACTCTTCATTTCATCTACTCTCATCTCTTGGGTTTTGTGGGTTTTGGTTTAAAGTTGATCAACTAGCTTGGTTTTCGCTATTTGGAGAAGAAGTAGTGAAGTAGGAGGTTTAGTTTGTGCTCTTGTTGAACCTTTGATGAACCCATTTGAGGGTGTGGTTGTTGGATGAACTTTTGGAGCTGGAAATGGTTAAAAATGGAGTTTGGTTGTGGATTTTCGGAGAAAAGGAGCTGGAGGTTGAAGAAGGGCGTAACTGCCCTGGAGCGTCACGGATCCGTGACGGATCCCGTGACGGCACACGTCACGGCTCCGTGACGGCTTCCGTGAGGGTCGGTGTCACGGCTCCGTGACAGTGTCCGTGACCGACCAGTCTGGGAGGTTTTGAAGGGTTCTTTCCACCGTTTTGATCTTGTTTTGGAGCTGAACTTTTGGAAAGGTTTTGGGGGACTTTTGTTACTGTTAAGTAGAACCTAACTAGGTTTGTTTTGTATTCAAAGACCACAAGACCTTGAAGAACGAAGAGCTTGAAGAACGAAGACCTTGCCGGTACCCGTGTGAAGAACGGTGTGGTGACTATCGTTTGTGACATCAGAGTGTTGAGAGGAAGACCGCGAGGTAGGGAAAGTCTTACTTCTTAATTAACGCTTAGTATGCATGATTAGGATAATAAAATCGGAAAGGTCCTAGAATTGCCTATTGGATGCGAATAACTAGAATAATCATATTTCAATTACTAATAAATGGATGAGTCTAGTATGCATGCTTAGGATGATGACAATTAGTGAAGTGTGCTTTCAATACTTGGGAAATTGATTTACTGGTAGAGATGCTGTGAAGAGCTCTCGGATTAGTTGTGTGCTAGGTTCACATGCTTGGTTGCTAATTGCTAGGTTAACTTAAGAGTCTAATGAAACTAGATTAGCTTGTATGATTGAATGCTAAATGGTTCGTTCACATGATGATTGATTGGTTGAATGCATACTTGGTTGATTGAGTGTTTATGTTGATATAATTGTTGATTGAACGGATGATCGAGTATGACTGGTTGTGCCACGGGGCACAATCAGGTGATCGATGTACCGCTGGTTCGTGACAGGTAAGTATACGGTAAGTATGGAGTGTATTGGATGTCTTTGTTGTGATGAAAGTGTGATCTGATGAGTGTTGATTGGTGACCCAGTTATGGTATTCCTTTATTCTTATTCTTGTTTGAATTGCTTGTTTGGTTCGATACTACACCGGGGGTAATCCGGTGCCGTGGTAAATGTGGAGTTTAACAGATACAATGAGATACTGGTTGAGAATTGGAGCCTGAGGGCATTGATTACTGGATATTACGAGTATGGGTTATTGGCAGATCCTGCGGGATATTTATTGATTATTGGCAGATCCTGTGGCAGATCCTGCGGGATATTTATTGATTATTGGCAGATCCTGCGGGATATATATTGATTATTAGCAGATCCTGCGGGATATTTATTGATTATTGACAGATCCTGCGGGATATAGATTGATTATGAGCAGATCCTGCGGGATACTATTTGGGTTACTTCTTGAGAGATGGTTACTAAGGTTTCACCCAAGGATGTGCGTCCCAGTGGAGCACTACCTTGGTTCCCTATGACATATGGTCCTTTGGAGGCATTTTTGGGAATCTCGATGATAAGCGCCCATTCGGGATTGTTTCCGGTGCCCCAACGCATGTGCGTCCTCTGGACCGAGGGAAAATCTGATATGACATGGGTACTCTGGTGGATCGGAATTATGGGAACCGAGGTGATCCCAGAATCTATCCATGGATCGGAGGCTTGAGAAAGCGAGTGGTTGGCATGAGATTAAATGCTCCCATTTTACTCTTATCCTTTCGTTATGGAACTTTTTATGAACTCGTTCAAATTACGGTTATCTTCAAGAGTGTGATATTGCTTTGATTATATATCTTATTCATTCGCACTACTTTGTTAGTCTTATTATTATGCTTTTGACTATCCGTTTGAACAGTTTAAGTATTGATCTAAAGGCGCAGTTATTGAGATTTTTCCTACTGAGCGTAAGCTCATCCCCTTTGTTTCTCTTACTGTTTTACAGGAGTACCAGATGTCTAGAGTGGGCGAGGCTTGGGAGCTTCAGTTTCTTTTGGGATTCGTTTTGGATTTATGTTGCTCTTTTCTGTTAAACATTTTATACCTTACTTTGTACTATGAGCTGTGACTCATGGAGGATTTCGAACATTTACTTAGATCATTTTGATGGAGTTTTAATGAGATTCGAGCACTTTTATCGATCATTTATTATTTAATTCATTTTAACTTGAGTCGCGTCTCGAATCCGGTCAAAACCGGATTTGGGTCGTGATAGCAACGGTGGTAGTTTGGTCTGTTCTCCTCCATGGTTGGCCCTTTCTTCATGCCACTATCGCGCGTGACGGTGAGGGTGGGGGGACGGTGGCTACGGCTGATAAGGGGACGAGGTACGTACGTGTAACCCGTGTTCTATTCCTTACTCTAGCTTTGGTTGTATCGGAGGAAGGATCCACGTTGGTGTTGGGAGTTTTATCCCTTGTTGACCCACGATCGGCGAGTTTGTTTACGGCGTGGTTGGTAATGTTTCCGGGTGCGCCTGGTATTACTCGGGGCCGGGGTGTCGGGGACAAGGCGTCGGGAGTGATTGACCCTCTCGGTGAAGGGGGGTTGTGTGACTGCGGACTATGGGTGGATGATCGGAAATACTGCGGGGTGGGGGCTTGGCAGAAGAGGGTGCAGAACAATGGTCGATCGGGGAAGCAAGCTGAGAGGGCGGCGGCGGCTGCGTGGTTGTGGAGGTCGGGGAAGAAACCCTCTAGGGTTTTCCATGGTGATGGGTCGGTTGGACCTACAGGCATGGGCCTGGGTTATGGGGCGGGGCGGGTTGTTCTGACACAGTGGTCAGCTGCGTCAGACCCCTCGCCTCCAGGAATGAGTCCGGAGAGTCCCAGGGAGGGGTGAGTCGGTTTTGGCCCCTTCCTGGCGGATGGATGGCGACGGTTCCATCTCCAGTCAACATCTGTCTTCCCTACCTGTCCTGTGTCAGCAATCCCACGTTCAGGAGCCCTAAAATTATTAGTCAAGGGAGGACGATGCACGCTGACTCACCGGGGGAGATGGCGGTCCACCAGTATTCACCTTTCACTCGGCTTGCTCGCCCAGTGTCATTTGGTAGAAGTATGCTGTATCAGTATCCATTGTATCCATGGATGCTACCGTAGATATCCCCTTCAACCGCCCCTATACATCGAGCAACTTTTAGATTTCTGTTCTTGCTTTATGTTCTTTAGTTGAATTATATGCTATTTCTTTTTCTAGTAATAATAGTACATGTTCTTCTCAAAAAAAATATTTTAGTAAAAGTATAATTTAGAAATAAATACGTTTTCGTGGGAGTCAGACGAGTTTAGATATTAGCAATTGGCTACATTAGTATATGGAATGGGTAGTTAGGAGAGGTTGACATATTATTGGGCACAACAAATGCTAGTATTGCATGGTCGGCCGACTAGTGCATGTTGCAGGTGATTTAGGTAACGCAGACCGTGAACACTTTACACCACCTTTCAGTATCATGCATGGTTTGTCGTAATCTTATTCGATCCGAATCATTAATGTTGTACATGTCGATTCCTCCAGGTGGTTGCTAGGTCGCTAGCAATCACCAGTTACTTTTGTAGTATTCAAATTAAACTTAAATAAAAGAAAAGAGAAGTCAACCCTGTGATCCGAGTATACGTATTTAAGACATGGATCAGCTGTGTGTTAACCCTCCCTCAAGTTGGGAACCTGTTAGAGATAGAATATATCTAGAGTTTGAAACAAATCAAACTCTGTAGATAATATTGTATAGGTTTTGAAATACCTATTCTATCTGTAACCCATTATATATGCTCGTGTTTAACGTTAATAAACACACAGAGATTTACACTCTTACATGGTATCAGAGCAATACCTATTTTTTTCTCTTGCTTCCGCCTAAATTTCTACTTCCTGTTTCTGCTTTGCAAAACGCAACTTTGCGATCTCTGATTTCACGAATCCAGTTTGCACACTCTCAACTTCTCGCGATACCCACGCCAATTTGTTGATTCCAACTTAACCACTCACGCACCTGCAACAGCTCGCTGCAGTCTGATCCTTCCGGCACGTGATTCTGTCCCTAATTCACGCAGCCCAAAGACGCACGGCCCAATTATAGTCGCATACAGCCGCGTTTCAACTCGCAGCCCCTTTCTACGTTTCTGATTCTGCGTATTCTACAGAACAGTTTTGGCTCCTTCTGCGATTCAGTCCTTCCACAACTCGCCTCCACCGGCGACTTCTTCTTCGGCAGTCCAAACAAGCTGCTGCTGTCCTCGTGAACGCCATCCACAGTCCAAGTCATCCCGTGACAGCTCCGGGAGCTCGGCACAAGTCGCGTTTCCGATCGCATCTCCCTCTGCAGACTTCGCGTCTCTTCTGCACGCAACACCCTCTTCTTCAGGCTTCGTGCACGCTGCAACTCCATGGCTAATTCACGACATTACTCCGCTCTTACCATTGCTCGTGGCCCCTCTCGTGGCCGGACTTCTGATCGTGGTCGGTAGAGCACGTCTCGGGCAGGTCGTGGTCGGCACCTTCAGCAACCACATCCAGCTGCTTCTTCTGGGCCTAACCCACTTTATTCGTGGCCCATGCACTGGACTGATCAGCAAATGTGGCCCAGCCAACCTGCTGGGACTTGGGCAGATCCATCTGGACCTTGGGCTGGCCCAATGCCAGCACTCCCTCACTGCACATCACTTGTATGGGCTTCACCAAACCAGCAGCACAATGGATTGTTGGGCCCCCGCTCATCCGGTTCTCATCCAGCCCACATAGCGGTGCCGACGCGCATTGATTCCGCCATGGTCAATACATCGATGCAGCAGCCTCCCGACTCCACATGGTACATGGACAGTGGAGCCTCCTCTCACATGACATCGAACTCAGGTATCCTCGATTGTTTTGTTAATTCGAACTTAAATCGTTCTATTATAGTTGGCAATGGCAATGTTATTCTCATTTCTGGTTACGGCAGAGCATCCATTTTTCCCTCTCACCCTCACTACACCTTAAATGATGTCTTGCATGCACCCAAAATAGTTAAGAACTTAGTTTCGGTACGACGTTTTGTTAAAGATAACAATGCCTCAATAGAATTTGACCCCTTTGGTTTTTGTGTGAAAGATTTTCAGACGGGACACTCGGTTCTGAGATGCAATAGCACAGGCGAATTGCACCCTGTCACTTCCACTGTTTCACCTAGTTCGTCTTTTCATTCGTCAGCTTTAGTTGCCTTGTCTCCAGATATTTGGCACTCTCGTCTTGGTCACCCGGGATCTCCAGTTTTTGATTTACTTCATCGTTCTAAAGTTATTTCTTGTACATCCAAAAAATTGAATAATGTTTGTCATTCTTGTGTTTTTGGTAAGCATATTCGGTTACCCTTTTATTCTTCTTCGTCTGTTACACATGCTCCTTTTGGCATTATGCATGCTGATTTGTGGACGTCACCCATATTGAGTTCTTCTGGTCATAAATATTATTTGGTGTTAATTGATGATTATACGAACTTTGTATGGACATTTCCCATGGCCCATAAATCTCAAGTTTTCAATCTATTCACATCATTTAATATTTTTGTTTCTACTCAATTCAATTGCAAAATCAAAAGTTTTCAGTGTGACAATGGCAAGGAGTTTGACAACACTCCATTTCACAACTTCAGTGCATCCTCTGGCATGGAGTTTCGCTTCTCGTGTCCACACACCTCGTCCCAAAATGGTCGTGCCGAGTGCAAGATACGGAGTTTGAACAACATGGTTCATACATTACTAATCCATGCTTCAATTCCGCCTTCGTTTTGGCATCATGCTTTATCTATGTCTACCTATCTGTCCAATATTCTTCCCTCCAAAACACTTAATTTTTCCTCTCCCACGTTGTACTTATATAAACGTGTTCCTGACTATTCTCATCTTCGTGTTTTTGGGTGTTTATGTTTCCCTCTCTTTCCGTCTACTTCTATTAATAAGTTGCAAGCTCGGTCTACGCCATGTGTGTTTTTCGGATTTCCTCCGAACCATAGGGGGTACAAATTCTATGATTTAAAAACGAACAAGTTCATTATTTCGAGGCATGTTATCTTTGATGAAACCGTCTTCCCTTTTTCATCCACATTTTCCTCCTCTCCACCCTTATATGATTTTTTGACTGATAATATATCTTGGGTTTTAACAAATCAAGTTTTCTTCCCCCCAGCCCCAATTTCCCCACGACCTGGACCTGTCCAACCTGTTATCCCTCCTCAGCCCGCCTTGTCCGGCCCAACAAGTCCGGCAGCCCAGAGCCCATCTACACCCATAACCCAAAGCCCAACCAGGAACACGCCCACCCGACCCCAGCCTCACTCTACTCCTGACCCGGTTCGCACTCCACCACCTGACCCAGTTCACACTTCACCTGGCCCAGATACGCCCAACCCATCTACAGCCGCAAGCCCAGCTCTGTCTGGCCCATGCGACCCGTCAGAGCAGGCTCCGCAACTCCCTCGCCAACACCATATGGTCACCCGTGGACGACTAGGCATTGTCAAACCAAAGATCCTTTTCAATCTTAATGCCACTACCACCATTTCCCCCATACCTCGTAACCCTAAGGATGCTCTCCTTGATCGGAATTGGAAATCGGCTATGATAGATGAATTTAATGCTCTTATTAAGAATAAGACGTGGGTCCTGGTTCCTCGTCCTGTAGGAGTCAATATTATTCGGTCCATGTGGATTTTTCGCCACAAGACTAGATCTGACGGTTCATTTGAGTGATATAAGGCTTGTCTTGTTGGTGATGGCAGGTCTCAACAGGTTGGAGTTGACTGCGAGGAGACATTCAGTCCTGTGGTCAAACCATCGACCATTTGCACCATCCTCAGTATTGCGGTATCACGCTCCTGGTCTATTCATCAACTTGATGTCAAGAACGCCTTCTTACATGGCAACCTTAGTGAGACGGTTTACATGCATCAGCCGCTTGGATTTTGCAGTCCTGACTATCCTGATCATGTTTGCCTATTGCATCGCTCTCTTTATGGGCTTAAGCAGGCTCCTCGGGCGTGGTACCAACGTTTTACTGATTTTGTCACCTCACTTGGTTTTTCTCATAGCAGGTCTGATCACTCGCTGTTTATATACCGCAATGGGAAAGACATGGCTTACATTCTCCTTTATGTGGATGACATCATTCTTGCTTCCTCGAGCGATGATCTCTGACGCTTCATTATGGCCCGTCTCGGTTCGGAGTTTGCTATGAAGGATTTGGGACCTCTTTCCTATTTCTTGGGGATTGCGGTCACTCGACATCCTGGTGGCATGTTCCTATCCCAGTTGACATATGTTGATGACATTATTGCTCGTGCCGGTATGTCTTCGTGTTCCTCCTCTGCTACACCGGTCGATACTCAGGGAAAGCTCAGTGCTTCCGACAGTTCTCCGTTTGAGAACCCCACTCTCTACCGTAGTCTTGTAGGGGCGCTTCAGTATCTCACGTTTACTCGACCAGACATATCGTATGCAGTCCAGCAGATCTGTCTCCACATGCATGATCCCCGTGTTAGTCATATGGGCGCTTTGAAGCGCATTATTCGTTATTTTCCGGGGACGAAGCATCTCGGTCTTCAGCTTTATTCCTCACCGTCATCCAATCTTGTTGCCTACACTGATGCTGATTGGGCAGGTTGCCCGGATACACGACGGTCCACTTCTGGTTATTGTGTGTTCTTAGGGGACAACCTTATATCTTGGTCTTCCAAACGCCAGCCGACCTTGTCTCATTCGAGCACCGAGGCTGAGTATCGTGGAGTTGCGAATGTGGTGTATGAGGCATGTTGGATTCGTAATCTCCTTCTTGAGCTTCATTGTCCAGTGTCTCGAGCCACCTTGGTATACTGCGATAACATCAGCACCATTTACCTCACAAGCAACCTTTGCTCCACTCACAGACAAGTTTTTTTTTTTTACTACAAACGGGAGACATCAATTTTATATATCAGTCAAAATGACATACGTATAATATGATGAAAGTGCACAAGCGAAGGATAAATATTACAGACTCCAGACTAACTAGTCTATAATATTACCGACTCCCTACCAGAACGCAAAATAGGACGCACTTGAACGTGCAAACTCGTGTGATGTGGACATAAAATACATCTATTTTGGATGTCATTAGCCCACATTTATGTTCTTTTTAGTCCCGAGTTGATGTGAAATGATACATTTTACTCTCATATTGTGTAATTGGTCTTGTTTCAGGGTTCACCAAGTTTTCGGAGCAAAAGGGGCAATTCGGGAGTGAAACGGAGCGAAATTGGAAGTTGGACAGAAGTGTCAGTAAAATGCACCAGTTTGTAGCACGCCATGCAAAGAACTGGTGCATTCTAGACATAGGCGTCTAGTAAATGCACCAGAAACTTGCACGGCGTGCAAGCGACAGTGCAAACGCCAAAAACGCATTTACCAGCTGTGTTTCCCATTTTTTATTAGTTTGGACTCTCAATATAAAAGGGATATTAGGTCTTTAAAGAGAGGATCACGAAATTGGAGAGAAAAAGTCACTTTTGGAGAGAACTTGGAGAATATAAAAGGAGAACTACTAGAATCACATTGAGGTTTTTGTAGTTTGGATTGTTTCTGAATATTTGTATTGTTATTTTCAGTTAACATGAGTATGATTATTTCAATCCTTCTCTTGTGTTCTTGTCTCTTTGCTATGAACTAAGTTTGTATCGATCTAGGGCTAGGGGGGCGATGTGATGAATTGATTGAGCATATTTAGGTCATATACTTATAAACTAATACTAGAAAAGTGTTTATTCATTTCCGTTCGTAATGCTACATTGCCTTGATCACGTACATGTATGATTAAATCTTGTTAACCAACAATTGAGAAATGAGGTTAAAAAGAGGAAAAAGGAATTGGATAGCTTAGGTTTCAATCTAGACTAGAATATGGCTAGACTGACACGAGTGCAATAGTTATAGGTGTAAAACCCGAAAGTTAGAGGAATTCATAGATTGTAATGCTTTATACCGCTCTACACCTAGATTAGAGATAATTAGGTGGACCGAGTGTATTAGGGTCCTAATACGATCGAGAGATGGTTAGGACTACTTAAAGAGAACTCTCGTTGCCTTTAAAATAATATTAGTTATAAATGTATGCCAAATATCGTTAAGTTGTTCATCTCATTCGACTCCCGTTAATGTCCTAGATCGTCTTTTACCTCTGATTTACAATCCATCT
Source organism: Erodium maritimum (assembly GCA_963921825.1). Taxonomy (NCBI): domain Eukaryota; kingdom Viridiplantae; phylum Streptophyta; class Magnoliopsida; order Geraniales; family Geraniaceae; genus Erodium; species Erodium maritimum. Next base: position 76,813,903 of record OY997590.1, read on the forward strand.
GTGGTTTTGTGCTTTGTTTGCGGATCATTTATATACTTAGTACTTGTATGAAATTAAATTTTATAAACAAAACAAATCCTCATTATCGGAATAGCTTGACCATCGAATTAATTAACTAAAGTGCTTGCTTAATTGCTCCCTTGGGTACGATATCTCGGAATTAAACCCTGAATACTACTTGACGACCGATACGCTTGTCGTGCCATTCTGAGAGTTAATTCTCAGAGTGTCAAGTTAATGGCGTTGTTGTCGGGGTGTGAGACGCATTAAGATCGCTCACGTCAAAAGTGTAACAACGTGCACACCAAACCGTGCCACATAACGGGCACACCAAACCGTGCAACAAGTGCACACCCAATCTACACCACGTGCAGTTATTGAAAACACAGTAAACAGTAACACAAAAGATAAACTAAACCTAACCGAATCAGAGTCGCCGTCATCCGACCACGCGCCAAACCCAGCTACCAAAAGTACTGAATCGAACCTTGGTAGCAAGGAGAAGCTTTAGATCCATGCCAAGGAGACCGAGAAGGCCGAAACTCCAGCGAGACGAGTCGCCGGAATTGACCACCACCGGCCAACAATGAACCGAGAAGGTACCTTGACCCGAGGAATCCAGAAAGCCCGAACTCCGAATCCTCGCTAAAGAGTAACCGTGCAGGCCGAATCTGCAACGAGACGAGCCGTCGGATCTACCCAGCACCTCCCAAACCCACCTTGTTCGACCGTAGACACAAAACTTTGAATGCAAAAACCACGAAGCCACCGGACCACCGAGATAGGAGAGATCGAAAAACAATTCCCATCGACAACGTCCATGACTAAAAGCCATAACGCCGCTGGTAAGAGAGGATCTAGACGAAAGAAATTGACGGCTAGGTTACTTTGGGAGAGAAGCGGCTGCTTTGCTTTTTTGTAAATTTTCAAATCAGTTTACTATCCTTCACTCACACTCACAGACAAGTTTGAGGTTAGTTTAATTCGAATATGATTACTTTCGGTGAGAAGCCGCGTGTGCACCATCGCCCACCAATGGCAATGGATAAGAAGCGGTCAAAAGAGGATGAGTAGTAGTGGGTATATGATATGACATCAGTCTAGCCCAGAATCATAAATATACACCACAATTAGTGCTCGCAACAAGTAGCCATCAAACTCTCTCCCAACCCTTGTTGTGTTTTCTTTAATATTTGGATGAACCTTCTGTTCTGCGTGGTTTGGGTGGTCGGCAGGACCGGGTCGAAATATTGTGTCCCCTTAATCATTAAGGTGACACATTCTTTTCTTTACGTCATCTTGGCTTTACTACTTAAGCGACGTGTCAAATTTGTGATAGGTGAATTGAACTACAATAATAAAACAAAAATTTATAAACACATTACATATGAGTTCAACTATGTTACGGACAACTAGAAAACAGTAAATAAAACTTTTAATATTAAATTTGCTCTTTCGTTCTCGTTGAAAAACTCGCCCTAACCATAATCTTAACCTTAGCCCTAGTCGCGCTATTGTGCTTTCTCTTATCACCGTTGTTGCCATGCACCCTGTCCAGTCGCCACATGAGGCTGGGTCTGGCGGTCGCGCCGCCCCGGTGTCACCCTGTCCCATCCGGTCGACTCATTCGCAAACCACGCCTGGTGTGGGGATAAGTATCGGAGGGGTTAGTTGCCTTCGATCCAGTCTTATCCCTCCTTCTCCCTTGCCTTGGGCCGGTCCGATCATCCAGAGGTCTTGTCGGGTTCAATCCCTCTGATACTGTTGTCGGTGAGACTTTCTGGTTCGCGTCAAAGTGACCTAATACGACGCCCTGAGGTAACTTTTCCTCCACGCTACGGGTGGTCCCGCTCCGCCTGAACCCTATTGTCACGCCCCAATTTCAGTAAACCGAACTAGGGACGCGAACGTTTTAAAAACATAAAAACACTTGAAACCCTGTTTTCATTAAACACTTTAAAATACCAGTTTAGTTCAACAAAATAATAATTACAGTTTAAAACACGTCCCAACAAGTGGACAAAAGTACAAGTATCCGTCACTAGACTCAAAAGACAAAACCCGGACTCCGCTCCTAGCTCCACAAGCTTCGAGAGCTCACCTAGTCCGTCCCACGAACAGTACCTGTAGGAAAAGCAGCTAGGGGTGAGCGTTCGCTCACCACCACGGATAACAGACTGACTACGGCATAATTAGCAGACAAAGCAAGTAACACCAACAACAACTCAACACCGGGGAACACCATCCCCAACCCAAGTATTCTAACTGAACATACACCCACTGTTGCCTTCCTTGACCAACTCGACAACCTGACACGTAAAGTAGACCCGACACAACCATTGACGACCTCTTCCAAGGACTCAAAAGAAAGTTACGCAACACCAAACAGCATCACCATGGATCACACCCCAAACAAGATCACGAAGTATCGCATACCAAACAAGATCACAAAGGATCGCAAACCAGCTGCCAAGAACGCCCTCCCGGGACTCTAACCCGGTCAGGCTAACCCAAGAATGATGCAACTTACCGGGACTCTAACCCGTAAGCCAGCCAAAGTATGCGTGCAACTTACCGGGACTCTAACCCGTAAGCCAGCCAAAGTATCCTCACAACCCAAACCACACATGCGCGGCCAGAACCCCTTTATTGGCGGGCGGGCCCCCTACCCCGTCTGAACATGCAGACGCGTGTGCTCGTGGACCCCCGTTTCAGGAAGCGGGCCCCCAACCTCCGGTAACCACAATCACAATCACAATCACAAACACAATCACAAGCAAAAATCAACAACCAGTAACAACACAGGTTCAACACTCATAGGCACTCATGGCCACTAAGACACCAACAGTAAAACTCGGACTCAACAGCCCCACAGGCACTCACGGCCTCCCAAGACACCAACCATAAAACACGCTTGCAACTTACCGAGACTCTAACTCGTAAGCCAGCTAAATAAAGCTTGCAACCCCCCCCCCCCCCCCGAGACTCTAACTCGGTCAGGCCAGCCAAAGACACCAACCTTAGTACACGGGCTCTCAAGGCCACCCAAAACACCAAAGGTAAAGACACGGGTTCAACAACCCCACGGGCACTCATGGCCACCCAAAACTCAACAATAAAACACGCTTGCAACTTACCGAGACTCTAACTCGTAAGCTAGCTAAAACACCAACAGTAAAGTACGGGCTCTCATGGCCACCCAAACACGACTAATAACACGGGCTCTCATGGCCGCCCAAGACTCAACAATAATAATACACGGGCTCTCAAGGCCACCTAAGATGCAAAAATAAACAATCAACCTCCGGCTTAACCCAAGCCTCCAACAGTCCTAATATCAACAGTTTCTCAATCAAACTCCGGGCATGGTCATATGCCTCCACTACTCCTAATATCGATAAGTTCACAAACACCCTCCGGGCATGGTCATATGCCTCCAGTAATTCTAATCACGCTAAGTTCTCTGCTCCTACGACACTACTAAGTGTGACATGCATTTCCAATAATCACTACGTTCCCGTATCATGCTTTTCTGATAAACGCTACAATCCCGTATCATGCATTTCTAATATTCGATAACCTACTCAACCCATGACACCCCGGTGTCACATGCAATTCTACTGTTAACTTTCCCTAGTCAGGATCGAGATCCGGCTACTTTTCCCTACCTCAAGGCGAAGAACACCCGCTACGTTTCCTAGCTGCTGACGTTCTGGCTCGCTACCTCCGGGCTTCACTTCGATCGAAGCCGGACGCTAAAGATAACACGAAAGCCATAATTAGAGGCGGTTCCCAGGTTAATTTAAAGGTCACGATTAATCCAGTTAAAAACCGACAGTTGTCCTTTAGACTCGAGCGGGATAAAAGCGGGGTCACGGTGAATCGGGTTTGAGTACCCGAGCACCGAAACCGGTGCATGCGAGGCACGGTCCCAATGCACGAATCCCGAGGTCCGATTCCGCGGTCCGCTTTTGTTCCTTTTTATACCCAATTAGCAGTCCATTTTAACTAGAGTTCCAGATTCGTTCCCAATTCCGATTAATAACCCTTTTTTTCAAAACAGAACGGTTTTTGTTTCAAATCAAATTCCCTTTTATTTCAAATCTGTTTCTATTCCGATCCTTTGAGCCCAAAATGAATTAAGTTCGGTTTTTGAATAACCGTCCCTAAATCCCGTTTACAAATTAGATTCTCAAACTCCTCGATTTAAAACCGTTTTTAAAACCGAATTGATTTTAATTCCTTTTTATTTTAAATCCCCTTTTCCTTAAATCTGATTTTTCGTTTTACAACCTTTTCTTTCCAAAACCTTGATTTCGATTTCAACCAAAGCAGATCCAAAAACCATCTTTTACTCCAATCTGATTTTGATTCAAATATTTCCCTTTTCAATTCAAAATCCGTTCCAAATGTTAATCAAATTCTTTAGCAGGTTTAACAGATATAGTGTCCCTCAACAGATCCAAATTAACTCGAAATGAACAGCACGGGAAACCGAAAAAAGAGGGGCTCGGTTTTGAAACCGGCCGGCCACCGACGGAGACGCCGCCGACGACCAAGACCTCAAAGGTCGCGAATCTCACTGTGAAGGAGAGAACAACGGCGGTGGTGCGGTCTAGAGGCGGCGGAGCACGGTGGCCTCTCACCCGTCTAAGATCTGGGACGACGGGCTCGGGTTCGAGGGTTCCGAAGACGAGAAGGGGAGGAGGCGGCGGACTCTCGGGAGTGAGGAGGACGGCGCCGGCGAGTCCGTCTCGGCTCTGGCCGTGCACGGCGACGGCGTGGAGGCGCGACGGAGCTCGGGACGGCGGCGGCGGCGGCTGCCGTGGACTGATCGAAGAAGAAGAAACCGGGGCTCGGGTGGGGGAGAAAGGACGGTGGCGGGTTGAACGGGAGGTGAGGAAAGGGAGGTCGCTGGCCGGAGAGCTCACCTGAGTGGCGGAGACGTGTGGGAGAGAGAGAGAGGATCGGGGTTGGGAGGTCGGAGACGCCGTTTCCGGCGAGATGAGAGGGAGACGGGAGTGGGTTCGAAGAAGACGAAGAAGAAGGTGTGAGGGAGGGGATCGGGCTCGGCTGCGGGAGAACGAAGACAAAGTTTAGGGTTTCAACCCTAAACTTACCCTTTTATACCGAAGCCCTCAACGGGCCTGGCACACGTGCCTCCCGAAATGGGCCGCGCGGCCCAGACGTGGAAAGGCCTACCCGGGCCGTGTCGTTGGTCTGGCCGGGTTGTTGGTCGGGTCCGGTCCAACCCGGTCCGACCCAATAGTTTTTTTTTTGAAGCGGTCTTCACAATCTACCCCCCTTAAAAGAATTTCGTCCGCAAAATTAGAATAACGCTCATAAAGGTACAATAAACACGTACCCTGATAGGTCTCGCGGTAGGTAGGGGATCCTGGGGGCCGGGAATCGGTAACTGCGTACATTCTTCCCGCTGGCGCCTGCTGCCTCTGGCTCGGCGCACTAACTGTTGGATATCCATAGCTCTGCTGCTGTCTCGGAGCTGGCCCGCTCGTCGACGGTTGGGAAAACCTTGACTGTTGACTCTGACGAGGGCGCGACTGCTGTGGTCGTCGCACTGTCGTTGTCCCCAACGGCTCATAGCACTGGCTGATAGTGTACCCAACGCGGCCGCACCGGTGACACCTGGTCTCGTCGGCCCTCGGCCCCGTGTTCATTGGACACTCTCGTTGCATGTGGTCCGGCTGCCCGCAGGTATAGCATCCCAGCCGTCTCTCTGAAGCGACTGGCCCCACTGACGCCACAGACCCCCGCTGTCTCGATCCATCCTGATGAGTCTGTGGTCGGAAGGATTTCGTGGTCCTCTGCCTCTGCGGGTCTCGTGACTCGGACGGCCCTGCAAAGTTGGTCGGCCGCTGTCGGACCTCACGGGTCCTGTCCGCATCCCGGATCCCCTGCTCCACCGTCGCTGCAGTGTCTACGAGATCTGTGTACTTCCTCAGTCTCAAGGCGAGAACCTGGTTTCGAATCCCCAGACTCAGTCCTCCCTGGAACCGCAGGCAACGGTTCTTCTCGGTCATCACCATCTCTGGCGCGAATCTGGCTATGGCCGTGAATCTGGCCTCATACTCTGCTACCGTAATCCCCTCCTGCTCTAGATCCAGAAACTGCCGATGTCGCTCCAACCGAGCCGACTCGGGGAAATACTGTTCCAGAAAGACCGTCTGGAAGATGATGTAGTCATAACCGACCATGTCCATCACACGCCCCCACCAGTGGTAGGCGCTGTCTCTCAGCTGATGGGCCGCGAAGGACACGCTGCGACGGCCATCCTCGATACCTAATGTATCTAGGTCTCGCGTGACCTGCTCTAGCCACCGCTCGACTAGGTCGGGGTTCGGCTCCCCGACAAATGTAGATATCCCGAGCTTCAGGAAGTCTAGTAGTGCTCGGGAGGTGTGATCCTCTGTCTGACCGGGCCTCACTGGGACTGCGGCTGCCTCTGGAGCTGATGAGGCCGACTCTCGGTTGGCGATGACCGCCACCAAACTCTGGACTGTCCTGGTCAGCTCATCCAGGGCAGTCATAACGGGTGGGTCTGCGACCGGCGGGACGCTGGGCGTGCCCGTAGAAGGTCCCACATCGCTCCTCCTGTCCTCACCGACAGGAGTACCCTGCGCCTCGGCGTACTCGGCGGGCTCAACGGTGGGCACCCTTCCTGGTGTCCCCGCTGACCGTCCCCGCCTGCCTCGCGCGGGCGCTCGTCCCCGTGCCACTGCTGCTCCTCCTCGTCTGCCACAAGCCATCAGCAGGTATCCTCTGCACGGATACACGCAAACGTTCAGTTTGCGAACTCAAATAAAGACAACAGCTCGAATGCACTAACGTTCACACGGTCTAGTCTACCCCAACGTGCATGTTACTAAACGCCACACCGTTCACGCTAATCATACTTTAATTATAGCAACACGTAAGCGGAACCTCAAAATTAACCACACAAACGTACACCAAGCCCATATTCGGTCCTTTATGCACTTACTTATAACTTTCCGCAACCAAACCAGTGTTCGCTACTCGTCCCTTGCGGGAAAAGTAGTAAAGGGGATGAGCATTATGCTCACCTCCACGGACACCCGTTCGATTATGGCATACTAGTAACGCATCAAGGACTTACCACTCTAGTCAGGGGTAAACCCAATCCCAACCTACCGCCAACATGTCACACTGCTCAAGTCAATAACACCTCAATTACTCTTTTATATAAGGGAAACCTCGAAAAGGGGATTATGTTCTCAATTCAGCAACTACTATTGCTTACAACCTCAATACCCCAACACAACCGTGTACACCGCCACGCAAAGCCAACACTCAACTTGCACAGTCGAGACGGTGAGAAGGACAAGGATCACGGATTCGTGACAGACCCCGTCACAGTTGGGGTCACGGAGTCGTGACGAAGATCTAAAATTTGCCAGAACTCTCTGGTCTGTCACGGATCCGTGACAGGATCCGTGACACTCGCGCAGACCTGGTTTCCAAACTCGGTTGTAACTCGGACCTTAACCCATTTTAACCCCAAAATAGCCTCAAACGACACATACGCTTGACTACCAAAACAACAAACACACAGGCGACGACTCACAGACCAAGCAAGTCATTCAACCTCAACCAAAACACGAGCCGACGCGGCCAAACAACAACACAACAACCGTTTACAAATTAGATTCTCAAACTCCTCGATTTAAAACCGTTTTTAAAACCGAATTGATTTTAATTCCTTTTTATTTTAAATCCCTTTTTCCTTAAATCTGATTTTTCGTTTTACAACCTTTTCTTTCCAAAACCTTGATTTCGATTTCAACCAAAGCAGATCCAAAAACCATCTTTTACTCCAATCTGATTTTGATTCAAATATTTCCCTTTTCAATTCAAAATCCGTTCCAAATGTTAATCAAATTCTTTAGCAGGTTTAACAGATATAGTGTCCCTCAATAGATCCAAATTAACTCGAAATGAACAGCACGGGAAACCGAAAAAAGAGGGGCTCGGTTTTGAAACCGGCCGGCCACCGACGGAGACGTCGCCGACGACCAAGACCTCAAAGGTCGCGAATCTCACTGTGAAGGAGAGAACAACGGCGGTGGTGCGGTCTAGAGGCGGCGGAGCATGGTGGCCTCTCGCCCGTCTCAGATCTGGGATGACGGCCTCGGGTTAGAGGGTTCCAAAGACGAGAAGGGGAGGAGGCGGCGGACTCTCGGGAGAGAGGAGGACGGCGCCGGCGAGTCCGTCTCGGCTCTGGCCGTGCACGGCGACGGCGTGGAGGCGCGACGGAGCTCGGGACGGCGGTGGCGTCGGCTGCCGTGGACTGATCGAAGAAGAAGAAACCGGGGCTCGGGTGGGGGAGAAAGGACGGCGGCGGGTTGAACGGGAGGTGAGGAAAGGGAGGTCGCTGGCCGGAGAGCTCACCTGAGCGGCAGAGACGTGTGGGAGAGAGAGAGAGGATCGGGGTTGGGAGGTCGGAGACGCCGTTTCCGGCGAGATGAGAGGGAGACGAGAGTGGGTTCGAAGAAGACGAAGAAGAAGGAGTGAGGGAGGGGATCGGGTTCGGTTGCGGGAGAACGAAGACAAAGTTTAGGGTTTCAACCCTAAACTTACCCTTTTATACCGAAGCCCTCAATGGGCCTGACACGGCCTGCCCGGGCCGGGTCGCTGGTCTGGCCGGGTTGCTGGTCGGGTCCGGTCCGACCCGGTCCGACCCAATAGTTTTTTTTTTGAAGCTGTCTTCACACCTATACTGTCTGTCTGGGCTAACCATGACCTTGCTCTGGTGACTAGGGTGGACGGCGTTAGGTCTAGGGTTCTGAGGTTTGTTCCCCCTCGAAACCAGTGTGGGGGGATTGTTCGGGATGTGACGGTGTGCTTGGCGTACTCCACGATCATGACGACGCGATTCTGGTCCTAATGCTTGATCTGTGACGCTTATGGGAGGAGGAGGAGAACGGTGGAGGCTTCTTCCACGTTTGCTCGGCGAGGGTAGGCGTGGAGGCAAGTTAGGGTCTGGATACCCTACGGTGGGGTTGTTCCCAGGCCTGATAGTTGGGTCGATGACCCTCCGTCTTTAGCCTCGAGGAGGGACACGCTAGATGGCGAGGAGGATGGTTCTGCACGAAGGCCGATTAGGTTGTCGCCCTCTCTCCGGTATCCTATAGGCCACCTTCCGGCATATCGGAGGGGTCTGCTGCAGCATACTCCAGAGAGAGGGCCTCGTCCCCGTGTGAGCCGACGGGAGTTCCAACCATCCTCTCTAGCTTGGATGGAGCAGAGGTCAACCGGGGATCGCGAAGACGGCGCTGCACCGAACGAGAGTTTGGAGGGAGTTTCCCGAAGCACGCTGACATTGGACCCGATACCTAAGGCAAGGTTGTCTCGAGGAAGGGGAACCGGCATAACAATGGACCCGATACATAACCCAGGTCCCCGATTTCCTACCTAGGACACCAGCCAGCCGTCCGCGATAAGCCTCCCTGGGTGGTCCACCCCAAACCCGACGAATTTTGTACACGCGAAGATTCGGTAGGGGTCGGGTGGCGATCAACTCTCTGCTGATTCGATTGTTGACTACCTGCCCTAGGAGCGTGGTGGGTTTGGAGGTGGAGGACGCCCACATCCGGGGGTACGAGCTATTGAAGTTCCAACACCCATAACCCTAGGGAGCGTTGAAGACGATGGCATCAGCTCCTATGTGGGGCGACAAGCTACAGGCGGGGAAGAAGCCCCGCTGGGAGGGATGATATACCGCCTACGCATCGGGGACTGGCCTTGGGAGAGGCCCTCAGACGATGCTTTGCCTCCCACCATCACCACTATTTAGCTCTCTGAGATCCGGTACGTCAAAACACGGTATGTCACTAGACCTACTAGACAAGAACTCGCCAGCTCCCAAGTTCGGCTATGTCCTGGTAGCACAACCCGCTCAGCACCTGAAAAACAACAAGGTAAGGGGGTGAGCTTTCGCTCAGTAGAAAAAATAGTTAAGGTTAAAAGCAATCGCTCACCACCACGGGTAACCGTCCAATTAGGGCATACTAGTAAAACACAACTATTAAAAATCAAATTGAACAATTACTCCAAGACAACGCGTGACCTTCAGCAGGCACAACCCTTAAAACAATTCACAATGAACCGAACCCACCACTTTCGCAACTAGCTCTAGACACTTCTCCCCTAACAATTCTCGACGGACAACGCCCACGGCTATCACAGCCCATCAAACGTGCGAACTCGCACGGAAACACAGTATCAGGTATAACAGCACCTCAAGTCACCAAACACTCTCACAAGACTGTAGTCCCACTTAAACCAATGCCCAAAGCCAGACAGCACGCACAGCACACATAGTAGACAACGCACAAAGCTAAACAGTACGCATAGCACACACAGTAGAAAACGCACAAAGCCAAACAACACGCACAACACACACAACAGACCCACCCTAAACATAGTATGATCATTTCCAACGTCTCCGGCTATCACAGCCCGTTCCATTTATATCGTACTGGATCACGAAGCCTCGGTCCCGACATCTTCCCGTCACGTAGACTCGGGGTAACATCCCAGACCGGAAATCCCTCAGCCAGACGTCTTCCTGTCACGTAGACTCAGGGTCATACTCTTCCCGTCACACAGACTCGGGCAATACTTACCATACGTATTGGACCGGCACATACCTTGGTCGTAAGTCCTCCTGTCACAGAGACTCGGGTATCAAACACGCCATCCTTGGCCTCGATACACTACACTGGAACTATCCCTCGGTGTAGGTATTACTCCGGCTACGCCGTCTCTTGGAACACACAACCAAAGTATAACACACAACACACAACCACTAATGGTCTCGGTATACCAACCAGACCATCTCAACATAGCACACAGCCGGTCTATCACTCACCCGGTCATATCACAACCAAGGGTTCACGTTATCTAACATGGCACGCTTGCCCACACATAATCACATAATGTAACACCGAGTATAATCTTAATTAGACTCTCACACAACGGTTATAGCACACAGCACACAATCCTAGGGCTCGACATGACACATCTACCAGCACAGCAATTTCCCAAAAATATTGAAAGCGGCTAATGCTAGTGAATCACATCCTACATGTTACTAAGACTCGTCCGGTTATTATCTGATATAAACTACCGTTCCAGTTTTATCATTCCTAGCATGCATACTAGTAACTTTCCGCAATTGAACCGGTATCCGCAACGTTCGCTACCTCAAGACGAACCGACAGCTACGTCTCCCAGCTGCTGACGTCCTGGCTCGCTACCTCCGGTATTCTCTTCGATCGAATCCAGACTCTAAAATACACGAAAAGCCAAAATTAACTTAAAGATACAACTAATACCAATTTAAACTCGAGCGGGCTAAAAGCAGGATTACACGACGAATCGGGTTCGAGTACTCGAGCCCCGATCACGGAACCCGGTGCACGTTTCCCGAGGCACTGTTCCTAATTCGCGGATCCTGAGGCGCGGGTTTCGAGGCATGATTTCGATTCAGCGTTCCACTTTTTTTCCCCGTTCTCAGTCCGTTTCAGTAGTCCAGTTCAAACGCTCGGGTTCCAAGTTCGTTCAATCGTCCAAAATCCCTTCTTTTTCGCTTTTAATCAAATCTGACTTCGTTTTAGTTTATTTTCCTTTTAACAAATTATTTTCTTTATTTTTCTGTTTCAATTTCGTCTCCAACACAATTAGATCCAAAATAGTTTCCGTTTCAACTCGTCCAGATCCGAGAAAAACTCGGGACATAAACAACAAAGGGAAGAATAAGCTCGGGTTTTGAGTCCGGCCGGCCAAAGCCTCACGGTTTTGCGTTTCTCATCGTGTGAAAAGACGGCGACGAGAGGGTGGTTGTGGTTTCGGGCGCGGCAGCGGCGGGTGCTTGGTCTGCCGGAGAGGATGAGGTCAAGAGAGGGGGGTCGGGTTCGAGGGCTTCGAAGACAAGAAGGACACACGGGCGGAGTCGATGCGGTGGTTCCGGAGCAGTACAAGGGCGGTACGCCTTGACACGGCAAAAGGGGCGGTGGTGGCCGGAACTGAGAAGAGGGAGAGAGAGAGAGCACGGGGCTGGCTTGGGTTGCTGAGAGGAAGGAGACGGCGGCAAGGAACGATCGTCTCGATCCGGTTCTCGGCGCTCCGTTTCTTTTCGTCCAGCACGGAACAGACCGTGAAGGTCGGTGTCCGCCGGAGACGCGGCGAGGAAACGAGAAAAAGAGAGGCGGCCGGTCTGAAGAAGGAGAGAGGGAGGGTTCGACGAGGGAGAGGGATGCGCGAGGAAGAAGGGTTCTGAGCTGAAACCCTAAAAAACAGCTTAGATAGCCCAGGCTTTGGGCCGGGTCTGCGGATCGGGCCTGGTCCACCCGATCCAGTTCTTTTTTTCTTTCTTTTTTTCTTTTTTAACGAAATAAAAGTTAAGCCGATTTTCAACCTCGACGTTACCAAAAACCGGCCCAATTTTTACCCTCGACGTTCCGATCAAACAAAATTAAATAAATTAATTCTTTTTCCCAGCCACCGCCGCCGACGACAAGTCTGCCCATGGGGGACCTGTCCCGTCACCGCTTTCTTAGGTGCATCCCCTGGTACTTGTACCACAACCTCGTCCTTCCTCGGATGTGGTATCCCCGTCCGATAAGGAGACGTCGTAAGCCACTCCAACCGACCAAGACATCTTCTTCTTGATAGTGCTTGGAGCTGCCTTGACAACTCAATCTCTAGAGCACTACCACCTACAATCAAAAACTCATTGTTTACCCGACATCTCACAACACATAGAGCATCATCCAAATACGTTTTTGCTTCATCCAACATCTATTGATTATTCTTAAGAATAAGAGTAGTTGTTCTTCCCATGTCCATAATACTAGTATTTTTGACGATTTGCCCATCACTAAAAGAAGCTTCCTTATGTTCTTCAACCGACAATCTAACTCTGAGCATACTCTCAACCTTAAGCTCGTCTCTCAATCTGTATTCGACATACCTCCAAGCTTCTAATTGCTCTAACACCAATGTCATACCAATCTGGAGAGATACTGATTCCAACCCCCTCTGTTACCGACCAAGGGCATGATACTCCAATTTTCTGTCCAAATTTCCGATGAGCAATATCTACTTTTCATACAGATGTTCGATTTCCCATTCTAACGAGTTTTGTCGATCGGTTTACTGCTCTGGTGGGTGTCTGACAGGTCTGCAACAAGCTCCTCCAGCCATCGTCCCAAACTTAGTGCTGGAAGTCACAGATTCGTCAATATTCCTTGCGTCCAAGCTCACCATTACCATAATCGAGTTCAATGTCTCCACGGTTTGTGGGAATGACGACTCTGGTACCACTGTAACGATTGTACCTGAAACTCACAAGTACATAATGTTAAATCACGAACAAGAACGGAGTTGCAGAAAGGCGTTACTATTGACTTTCCGTAAGGAATTTATGCCCCAACTATATTGGGCATATCCTTCGGGATACAATATTGCTATAATATAAACCTTTTCTATGTACAAAGATGAGATGATTATGTTCTGAACAAATTGATTGGTTTATATAGAGGATGAGGTGTCTGTTCATGAGAATCACAATTCTTCATTTGTAGCAGTTAAATAACTGATGAATGGATAATAAAATATTATTCCAAAAATGAAGAATCATACACACATGCCCAAGTTCCATAGTCTTGATTATTATAATTTAATAATAACCATGACAAATCAACCAATAGTTTGATCACTTGGCACATACTCAATTTAATTAGAGTATGGACAAATTGTTATATAAACACTTAAGTTTGTTCTATATTTTATCAATGTGGCACCCACCACATTTACACAAACTAAATGTTCCAACAATCCCCCACTAGTTTGTGTACCCACAAGTGACATGCATTATGAAAGTATCTCTCGATTTGAACTTTCAGTTAGTAAATATATCAAAAATTCCAACTAATTTCAGGTATCCGAAGATGGAACCAAAAATTTCAAAGTTAGAACGAAGACATACTACACATGAAACTTGATCATAAATAGGTTTATGAAATAATCAGCGCTATAAAGGCCATGCGCTACAATATCCATTTAATGAACATTTACAACATAAATTCCCGCCAATTTTGTTGTTGAAGCGGCACCACTTCTATGTTCATATATGTGGAGTTATATTTGATCATGTTACTTTGATCATAACTTCCATTAAGAGATTAACTCAACCTACCCACGTAACATTTTCTGTTAATTAACAATATAGTTAATAAATGAGGCTAATTCACAGAAAATGACAACAACTTGTTATTACCCTTTGAACTTGAACTAACATTTAATTCAAAGTTGGGTTCCCATTGTTGATTTCCTTTACGGGTTTAAGCCCCATGCCTCTAGCTGTTGAACTTACTAAATCTCTTGGCAATGGTTTAGTAAGAGGATCTGCTAGATTACTCTTAGATTTTACATATACAATAGTGATCACTCCGCTTGAGATTAATTCTCGTATATAGGCATGCCTTAGACCAATATGTCTTGATTTTCCATTGTATACGTTGTTGTAGGCTTTACACATCGTAGATTGACTATCGCAATACAAGGATATGGATGGCATTGGTTGTGGCCACAACTCTATATCAAGCAATAAATTTCTTAGCCATTCTGCCTCCTTTCCTGCAGTTGTCAATGCTATAAATTCAGCCTCCATGGTTGAATGAGCAATAATTGTTTGTTTCTTGGATGCCCAACTAATGGCACCACCACCAAGAACAAATATCCAACCAGTTGTTGACTTATTGTCATTCATACTAGTTATCCAACTAGCATCACAATATCCATCTAAAGTAGAAGGATGTTTGTTATAGACTAGTCCATAGTCTATACTACCTTTAAGATGGCCAAATACTCTAGTAATGGCTTTCCAATGCTCCTTACCAGGCCTGCTTGTATACCTAGATAGTTTGCCAACTGCAAATGCTATATCAGGCCTAGTGCAATGCATAACGTACATCAAGCTACCAATTGCACTAGCATACTCTAGTTGAGCAATGATTCTATCACATTGATCTGGTAACTTGACACTAGAATCAAAAGGAGAATTTGCTTCCTTTATTCCAAGATGTTGAAATTTCTCCAACATCTTAAACATAGCCACCATCATGTTTAATTATTTTAATACCCAAAATGGTATCAACCTCATTAAGATCCTTCATCTGAAACACAGAAGTAAGATATTTCTTGGTTTCTTGTATATCAATCATATTGGTACCAAATATTAATAAATCATCAACATAAAGACTGATGATTACAACATATTCTTTAGTACATTTTGAGTAAATGCACTTGTCGGCATTGTTGTGTTTGAAACCATTACTCAAGATAGCTTTATCAAACTTTTCATGCCACTGTTTTGGAGCTTGTTTCAGCCCATACAAGGATTTCATTAATTTACACACTTTGTGTGAGTTTCCTTCTAATACAAATCCTTCTGGTTGCTCCATGTACAACTCTTCGTTTAAATCACCATTCAAGAAAGCTGTCTTTACGTCCATTTGATGCACATGCAGATCATATATGGACGCAAGAGATATCAATGTTCTTATAGAAGAAAGTCTAGCAACTGGAGCATAAGTATCGAAATAATCGATCCCTTCCTTTTGCGTAAAACCTTTAGCAACCAACCTTGCCTTAAAGGTTTGCAAAGAACCATATGTATTATATTTCTTTCTGAATACCCATTTACATTTGATTGATTTTGATCCATTAGGTAAATCAGATAAAACCCAAGTCCCATTAGAAACTAATGAGTCATACTCATCATTAATGGCTTCTTTCCAAAATTGTGCATCTCTTGAGCACATGGCATCCTGATATGTTTTAGGATCATCCTCAATGTTTAGAACAATAGGAACCTTGTTCAAAACCTTATCTCTATTTCCTTCAACAAGAAAGACAAGAGTATTTGTGTTAATGAAATCAGATCCAAACGATTTCTCTTTTCTTACTCTTGTGCTTTTTCTTGGCTCGACTTGAACCGGCACTCCTTTTCTTTTATTTCCATCGTAATCATTAATTAGAATGTTGTTATTTCTGTGAGTACTAGATTCAGCTTGTACTTCCAAATTATCAGATGTTGGGTCCTTGATAAATTTATTTTCAAAGAAATCGACATGAATCGAGTCTATGATAACATTTGTCTCCAAGTCCAAAACTCTATAAGCTTTAGAGATTTCTGCATATCCAACAAATACACCTCTTTTTCCTCATGGTCCAAGTTTTTGGAGGTTTCGATCAATAATTTTGTAATATGCTATGCAACCCCAAACTCTAAAGTAGTTTAAGTTTGGCTTTCGACCATACCAAAATTCATAAGGAGCCTTTTGAGTCTTCTTTGTAGGAATTCGATTTCCTACATGACAAACTGTTTTTAGAGCTTCTCCCCACAAAGAATTAGGTAGACTAGCATTCAAAAGCAAAGAATTAACCATATCAATGTATGTCCTATTCTTTCTTTCAGCCACTCCATTCATTTGAGGACTATAAGGGGCTGTCCTTTGTTGAATCAGACCATTGTCTTCACAATATTTATTAAAGGATGTAGGGAAATATTCACCACCCCTATCACTATGAAGAATTTTTATCTTCTTTTCTTTCTGATTTTCAACTAGAGCTTTGAACTCCTTGAATTTATCAGAGGCTTCATCTTTAGTTCTCAAAAGATACACATAGGTAAAACGAGAAAAGTCATCTATAAAAGTAATGAAATATCGTTTTCCTCCTCTAGACAAAACACCATTAAATTCACAAATGTCGGTATGAATTAATTGTAAAAGCTCAGAATTTCGCTCAACTTTAGTAAAAGGCTTCTTGGTCATTTTAGCTTGAACACATATTTCACAGTTTTCAAGAAAAGCACCACAACAAGAAATATAACCATGTTTAGACATATATTTCAATATACAAAAATTAATATATGCTAATCTAGAATGTCAAACAGAAGGGGAAGACTCAACAACATAAGCAAGCACGTTATTTATTTCATTAATACTTAGTTTAAACATGCCATCACAGGTGTACCATTTTCCTATGTACATACCATTCTTGGTAATAATAACTTTGTTAGATTCTAATACAATCTTAAAGCCTTTCTTAACAAGTAAGGTGGCTGATACAAGATTCTTCCTTAGCTCTGGAACATGGAACACATTGATCAAAGTCAACTTCTTTCCTGAAATGAAGTTCATATCCACTGTTCCTTTTCCTTGCACCCTTGCTGTCACATGATTTCCCATCAGAACTTCTTCGTTTTCAGTCATTGGTTCATATGTCTTGAACATGGCTTTGTTGTTACAAACATGAATTGTAGCTCCCGAATCGAGCCACCAATCTGTTGAAGCGGTTGCAGCTGCCATATAAAGTTCAGTGATCATTCCAATCTGCATTTCTGAAACCATTGCAACCAATTCATGCATTTCGGATTCGACCACAGTTGCACTACTCTTCACACCATCAGAAGGTTTCTTTGAACCATTCTTCCTGTACCTACAATCAGCCCATAAATGGTTCGTCTTTCCACAATGAAAACATGCTCTTTCATTTGAAGACCTTTCTTTCTGATAAGGCTTTTGATATGGCTTCTTTTTGAACACATTCTTCTTCGCCTTCATCTTCAAGTGATTAATACCTTTTGTTTTGTGTCCTTCAGCCACATAATTCACCCTCGAGCTTAGGTATATCGAATCTCTGACACGATTCTCAGCCTCGATTTGCAAGTGAGTCTGAAATTGCTTTATGGTTGTATTATCTGATGAGTGCAAGAATTTCTTTCGGAAATCATTCCAAGATGGGGGTAGTTTTGCCAATATCGCTCCAATTTGGAGTGCATCAGGAATCTTGATTTCAAGTTCACTTAGACGAGAAACTAGAATTTGAAGCTCGTGAACTTGATCCATGATTGTATTTTTATCATCAGACATGAAAAATTCGAAATACTTCATAGCAAGAAATTTGTCAGTACCTCTCTTCTCGTTCTTCTATTTTGCCTCCAATCCCGTCCATATTTCCTTGGGAGAACTGAGGTTGCGATAGAGATCATATAGCCGATCAGTCAGCGAGTTCAGAATGTACCCACGACACACCAATTCATCTTCCTTGCGTTTGTTGCGTTCCTTCTTCAGATCTTCAGTGTCATCGGGCATAGGATCAGGGATGATGGTGAGGTCGGCTTCAAGAACGTAGAAAATCTTCAGAGCAGTAAGCAAGAACATCATGCGGTCCTTCCATCGGGTGTAGTTTGTTCCTTCAAAACGAGCCAGCTTTGAATCTGCATGAATTTGGCCGCTTTGAATTTGTGCCTTCACGGTAGCAGAGAACTCTGATTCCATAGTAGAATAAATTCCTTACGATTGTTAAATCACGAACAAGAACGGAGTTGCAGTAAGACGTTACTATTGACTTTCCGTAAGGAATTTATGCCCCCACTATATTGGGCATATCCTTCGGGATACAATACTGCTATAATATAAACATTTTCTATGTACAAAGATGAGATGATTATGTTCTGAACAAATTGATTGGTTTATATAGAAGATGGGGTGTCTGTCATGATAATCACAATTCTTCATTTGTAGCAGTTAAATAACTGATGAATGGATAATAAAATATTATTCCAAAAATGAAGAATCATACACACATGCCCAAGTGTCATAGTCTTGATTATTATAATTTAATAATAACCATGACAAATCAACCAAGAGTTTGATCACTTGGCACATACTCAATTTAATTAGAGTATGGACAAATTGATATATAAACACTTAAGTTTGTTCTATATTTTATCAATGTGGCACCCACCACATTTACACAAACTAAATGTTCCAACACATAATACCCAAATACAAGATTTAACTCAAAATGATTGATCGAACTTTAACAAATACAACTCAAATATGCTAATCGTTAATCGATCGACGTTTTTGCTATACTTCTACAACAATCACCATTGCTATAATTTATGCTAAATTAAGATTACCGATTTTATTATTGATGCCGTTTGTTATAGCTTTCCTTTCCTTTTATGCGTGACCTGATTTGGAAGAAGCATAATATCTCTTGAGGCGATGCCGTTTTTCTTGCCCAACACACGCTTGTTACACTTATCCAAACAAGATCGTCGCAATTTTTCCCTCGCTCGTAAAACGGTGTCGCATGACTTGCTTGTAATAAAGCTCATAGTGACACGGTCCCACCTGTACAAGCCGTAGACAGGGTAGACCCGTATCGTAGATTTGATTCTGGAAGTGGCTCATTCCAGCTCAGTCGGTACAGTAGGGTTGGGGTGCGGTAATCAAGAATGTTGGGGAAGTTGGGCCCGTGGCTATCATTTGTTCCGATCCATCTGTTATTCAGGTGGACCGGACTGTGAAAGTTGTTGGCTCAAGTGGTCTTAACAAGCCAAATTTATGCAGCAACAAGACACGCAGATCAGTTGTGTTGAAGCCCATCATGTGATGTGGACTTGGACTTCGTTCAGCTTTTGTGAAGGACACAGCACATGAAGCCTCACCTCAATCGTGTGGACAATTCTTGTGCACCTCTGGTAGGCAATCAGTTAGTCTCGGCAATGGTTTCGTTAGAAGTTGCGAGCGTGGTTGAGGTCGTAGACACGAAAAAGGCGAAGGTTGTACCTAGAAGTCATTTGACTAGGGGGGCAATTTTTTGGTAGTCCCTAGAAGGATGCTTTCCTTCTTCTATTTTTATCAGCTCGGGTTTTTATTGAAAATGTCTAAGGGTCAAAAAACCAGAACACGATTATAGAAAAACTCCCCAATAAATCTAAAAGGCATAACTTTTTTGGAAAATAAAACGAAATGATGTAACAACTCTCCCAAACGACAAAAGAATCAGCCTCTGACGAAAGCCTTCTCTTTGGCGCCTGTAAAAGATTTGAGGTCACTAGAAGCCTTGATAGTTGCCTAGTTCCAAACATCAACAGGTGAAGAGGCAGCTTTAGCAGCACGTTCTCGACTCATAGAACGAGTTGCATGTCTTGTAGAATAAACCATAGTACCTGAGGAAGTGTGTTTCTTAGTGAAGCTACCTCTTAAACCTCCTATACGTAAGGGTCGGTGCT
Organism: Erodium maritimum; assembly: GCA_963921825.1. Classification (NCBI taxonomy): domain Eukaryota; kingdom Viridiplantae; phylum Streptophyta; class Magnoliopsida; order Geraniales; family Geraniaceae; genus Erodium; species Erodium maritimum. The sequence goes on from OY997590.1 coordinate 76,834,040, forward strand.
ATAAGCACCTATCAGCACCTATTTTGTCGAGCCCCTGGTTCTTCTACAACACTAGGTAAAGAGCGTGTTCTTTGAGTCGTAAAAGAGTTGTTAATCTTGTAGGCATTTGGAAGCAGGTTGCACAGGCTCGAAAAACTCAAATTGCTCAGCCTGCTCAAGAGAAACCTTTCAACGTTCTGGCTTTAACTTCGGAACGTGAAGAATGTGTCACAGACGAGGGTTGGTTTTGGATTGGTAATCCTTGTTTCGAGCTTTGGCACTTTAGCTCTTTTTGAGATTTCCTATGTAATCGTTGGTTACCTTTGGCTTGGTCCTTCTCGGACTATGTCATTTCGAACCTCATTCCTTTTTGGAACATGTGTTTTTAATAGAATATTAAGCTTATCCAAAAAAATGATTCAAAAATATTCTATTTGTATAAGATTAGATAGAGATGATATGTATCTTATAACTTAGAAAGTTGTTGGCTTATAATCATGTATATACTCTAATATGTGAATATAGAAAAACATATCGAAATAACATATTTCATATTATGGTATCATAGCTGTAAAAGCAATCTTTTGTATAGAATTCTTCCAACACTAAAATGGTTAATACGAGTTCTCTAACCACTGGTTCTACTAGTTATCAATCTCATCAAACTTATTCCATTACCTCTTATAAACTACATGGAGGTAACTTCATGGAATGGGCTCAATCTGTCAAACTCTTCATCCAAGGATGAAGAAAGTTTGGTTATCAAACAAGAGTTACAACACAACGTGAGACAACCAAAGATCTTATTGCTTTTCAACACATGGGAGGCTAAAAACTCAAGGATTATGTCTTGGCTATTATCAACTCTATGGAGGCCACATGTCTTTTCCTCCCATCAGTAAGTGCAATCTGGAAGGTAGTAAAGGAGACATTCAAATCTTGGAAATGCTAGTCAACTTTTTGATATTAAGACTCGCCCGAGGAAGGAGAAACAAGGAAAGAAATCAGTCACTGAGTACTAAACTGACCTCAAATTAATATGGTAGGAGTTGGACCTGTATTTCAACTACCAATGACACTGCAATAGACAGAGTCTTCTATCAACAGATTGTTGAAAAAGAAAGGGTATCTAACTTTCTTGTTGGCTTAAATGAAGATTTTGATGAAGTTAAGGGAATAATACTTTGTAGAGAGCATATACCAAGTACGAGAGAAGTATTTTTTTGAGGTGGGTGGACAGTTGACGCTAAGTCATATTAGGATCTGGTATCTCAACACCTCCATTGGAGACCACTGCCATGGTGACTTCCAGGATAGATTCAAATGCTATATTCTCAAAAATGTTTGAACGACCAATATGTAAGTATTAAAACAAATCAGGACATGTCAAAGCTAAATGCTGGAAGCTACATGGAATACCTGTTGATTTTCAGGCTTCTCAATGATTCCCTCAATCTTTGTTGTCCAACAAAAGTGTTGCTCATCAACCTTCGTTGTCCAACAATAATAGAGTCCAAACTTCAACTCCTGAGCACTTCTTCCCCACTAAAGAAAACTTAGAGAAATGGTTTAAACTGTGGACTAATCATCAATCATCTACACCTCCATCATCCTCATTATCTCAAAAAGTTATGTTCTTGTTAGCCTTGAAAGCATCCTTAAAACTTCATAACCATTGGATCATAGATTAAGGGGCTTCCAACCATACACTAGTTCCTCCTTTCTGTTCAAAACTTATGATCCTTGTTCTGGTCTTGGTAAAGTTTAATTTGCAGATGGTTCTCTTTCTACCGTTTCCATGATAGGTTCCATTGCCTCTCTTAATCTATCACTCTATCAAATGTCTTACATGTTCCTAACCTAACATGTACTCTCTTATCTGTCCCCAAGTTAACTGTTGATTCCAAATGTAAACTCATATTTTTTTTATACTTTTTGTGAGTGTCAAGATATCCACTTGGGAAATATGATTGGCAATACTAAGGAGCGTGCATGTGTGAGGGGGGTGTACTACTTCATCTTAGAGGCTGACTTGTGGAAAAAAAAATTCAGAATCCTCAATGCTCTAGTTTGTTTTCAGTATCATATGAAATACTGTTATGACACAATAGATTAGGTCATCCAAGTTTCAGTCATTTAAAATTTCTAGTTTCAGTCATTTAAAATTTCTATTTCCTACCACGTTTTGTAATAAAGATGTTAATCTTTTTCAGTGTGAAATCTGTCAACTAGCAAAGTATAAAAGGAAAAGCTTTCCTCTTGAAAAATATACACCAACTAAAACTTTGTCTTTAATTCGTAGTGATTTGTGGGGACCGTCTCGGGTGACAAATATCTCAGGTACAAGATGGTTCATCACATTTATTGATGATCATACTAAGAATACATAGACCTATCTTTTAAAGGAATACTATGATGCAACTAAATTTTTTTAAACTCTTTTATGTTATGATTGAGATCCGATTTAAGACCAAGATTTAAAATTTTAGAACCGATAATGGAGGTGAATATTTTAATCACATATTAGGATATTTTTTAAATGGTAAAGGCATCATCATCATAGTTCTTGTGTTGATACACCTCAACAAGATGAAATTTCTAAAAGAAAAAATAAACACCTACTTGAAGTTACTAGAGATTTGATGTTTTCTATGGATGCTTTGTTAATGTCTACATATTAAATAAATAGAATCTTTAGAAAAGTATTTGAGTATAAAAAGAATATGTCTTTTTTTTAATTAAAAAAATCAGATTTTAACCTAAAATAATTTACATATATAAATACCTCTATCTTATTCATCAAACTACCAATATTTCTCCCTACTTTCCCTCTCAAAATCTCAAATTTCTTTCACAAATTTAAATTTAAAAAAATGTCCGACGACGAGTCTCAAATGAGGGAGGAGTTGGAAGCCAACCTTCATGCAATGGAGCAACGAATCCGGCGAAGGACTAACAGAATAGTAGAGGGAGAAATGCCAAGGATCGACGTAATTAAGCGAAAGATCGAAAGTGGGGAACCTTCCCTACGACAGATTAACTGAGATCGTCTCGAAGCCCACAACCGACTGATGCAGGATTATTTTGTCGAGAACCCAACATATGGGCCCGATATGTTTAGGCGTCGAATTCGTATGTCCCGACCACTCTTTCAACGGGTGATGGAAAAGGTGGTGGAGCATGACTATTACTTCGTTTAGAAGTCGGACGGTGTAGGATGCATGGCGTTATCAACGCACCATAAATGCATTACCGTGTTACGAATGCTAGCATATGGGTGCTCGGTCGATTCATTGGACGAATCCCTACGTCTTGGGGTAAGTACCATACTCGAATGTGTGCGCCGGTTTTGCAAGGCCGTTATTGAGGTTTTCATAGATGAATACGAGCGCAAACCAACAACAGAGGACTTGACCCGATTACTCGAATCATGGTACAACCAAGGGTTCCCCGGCTTGATTGGGAGTCTTTAATGCATGCATTGAGAGTGGAAGAATTTCCCAGTCGCATTGCAAGAAGCCTATGGCCGGGGAGACCACCACGGTGATCCATCTGTTATGCTAGAAGTTGTAGCGTCACGTGATTTGTGGATTTGGCATTCGTTTTTTGGGATGGCTGGCTCGAACAATGACATCAACATCCTCAACGTCGACCACTTATTCAGGCACGTTTTTGCATACCGTGACTATGTCGTGGAGTACGAGATCAATGGGCATCGCTATGGCCGACTTTATTATTTGGTTGACGACATTTACCCATCATGGAGTCGGTTCGTGAAGTCGATTCGCCATCCCCGTACACACAAACACAAATTATTTGCTAAAGTTCAAGAAGGTTGTCAAAAAGATATTGAACGAGCTTTTCGAGTCCTCCAAGCACGGTGGCACATAATTTCTCGGCCCGCTCGTGTTTGGAGGAGGACAAATTTAGTTGATATCATCACAATTGTATCATTCTACACAACAAGATTGTAGAGGATAAACGTGATCGGTACGAAGTAGGAGGTGACGACTTGTATTATGACACACCTCCGAATATATCAGATTGGACACCACCTAAACGATGGCACGAAAGAGGGTCCTTATACTACCAACAACGCTTATCTGCTAGACTCAGTGTTACAAATAGTGTGACCCACCAGAAACTCCTAGAAAACATTGTTCAACACATGGAATTGGTTTGGACAAAAGGTGATTCTTACACATAAATTCCATTCCTCAGTTTACTGAACATACTCTAAATAGAGCTATGTGCCATGCTTCTCAAATATGTATAACCATACGTACTGGAGATTAGATTTGTGGACACCCATCCTCCTTGCCATGCTCGGCCTCTATGCCCTTACATATCCGTCCACGTTATGTGTTTGCATGATACTCCGTTAAAAGTCAGATCAACATTTAATTACTATATATAATTCTATTACTTTTTCAATACTTAAGTTGAGCAAATCTATTACATACACAATTATGGAGTGGAATGGACAAATACCATAAATATACCCCTTAAGGAACGACCATGCTTATTTATTTTCTCTGATTTGAACTCCGTACTGCTGAAAAAAATAAGGTACGGTATATAATCACTCTACTAATTAATCTATCGATACACAACTCATATCGAGTAACTCCACAATGACACGTCGATGCCTCTGTCCACGTCATCAGAAGAATAGTGAGGTGGAGGCAGCATCATCCCCTCCGCCATGCTCGTCAGCAACCCCGGCATCCCGAACACATCCTCCTCGTCCATCAAAAACACGCTCTCCGACGTCGTTTCCATCTCCTGCCTCGCCGCCTCCGCCGCCGCCTTCTGTATGTCCTTGGCGTCCTGCGAATTCGGTATCCTCAGGCGCCAGGCCGAGTCCGCGAAGTTTAGGCAGGCCGACTTCCCCCTCAGCGCCAGCGCCGCCACGTCGTGGGCCCGCGCCGCCATCTCGGCGGTGGAGAAGGTCCCCAGCCAGATCCTGGACTGCTTGCTGGGCTCCCGCACCTCGCACACCCACTTGCCGGAGTCCCTCCGCCTCACTCCCCGGTACACCGGGTGGCGCGTCTCCCGGAACTTCTTCCGCCCCGCCCTCTTCTTCGGATGGCTCGACGCCAGCATCACCTCTTCGTCGGAAAAGTTCACCCGCCGGGATGATTCCGGAGACCACTGCTCCTGCCAGAGATCGGTTCCGGTTGGCGAATAAGGAGAGAACATATCCATGGTCGTTAATTTTCAGTTGAGTTGAGTGATAGGTGTTGTATATATTGTGTAGGGCTTTTTGGGACATGGACTGAAAAGTGAGGTACTAAGTATATGAGGAGTGTGTTGATATATATTTATATGTATGTGATGTAATTGTAAGGGTTGTGAGTTGGAACACGGAATCGGGTAATGGGTGTGAGGAGGAGACAGCCTGGTTCTGGTTAATGTTAAGGAAACTAAATTAATCTCAGTTGTGGAGGAAGGTACGCTCGCCAGCTGGCTTCTCGATTCGGACACTTTTTCTTTCATCTGTGTACAACACGTGTGGTTTTTGCTGATGTGGACTGAAAGTGAAGTTCTTCTTGACTGCTTAGGAAAGTGGAAGATCGGAGCCAGCTGTCCGAGTCAAAGGGTCAGTTTTTGTTGAGTTACAATTTCCTCACCGATTGCTTCCCCCGAGGTGACACCTTACTGCCGATTATTTTTTATTCACGTCTCACTGTTGTATAATTACAATTTACAATTATGTACCATGTTAGATTTATCATTTATGCATCAATTATTTTATATTAAATAAAAGCTTGTGTCAGGATATAAGATCATATCTCGTTCTTTCATTGTTTGTTTGAGTTTCTAGTTCAGTAAATCACTTATAATTTGTTTATAATAATTATGCAAGTTATTATATTCACACAATTGAAGAAAATAACTATTATTATTGTTTGTTGAAGAAAACTAACTACTATTCTTGTTTGTTGTTGACCATATTTACTATTACATGGACTAAACAAAATAACTATGACAGTATATAAATAGTCTATTATCAGCATCAATTTACATTACGTTTTAACAAATCGTTTTGTCTGTTCATAATTACGCACTGGCTTTTATAAAAAATACACAATACTTACATTATTGGGGGAGTGATGATACATAGCATATTTATCAAAAAAAAAGGAGATGATAGATAACATTTCGAGAAGGATCGAGGAAGTGGGCGTGTCAGAATGCAAGAGTGACGTGGCGCAAGGAAGGAAAAGTATTACTTTGAAGTGACCCCACATCATTTCCGAAACACGATTGACAGTTAATCGGCAACCGTTGCAGGGGCGGTTTGGCCACGCAAACGCGTTTTTACTATAAAACAAAATAGTTTGGTATTTGTTTTCTTCGACCGGACACACATTAACATTGATGTCTTTTCGAGATCTGAAACATGTTAAGTACTAAATATTATTGTTTGGAACTGCAACGTAACCGAAAGGGAGAGACTGGAACACTACAAGGAAAGTGAGGGAGTCCTCACCATAACCATACCCTGTTTCCTTTCTCTCCACATTTATTTTCTTACAACCCAAACACACAAGTAGCCAATATAGCCAATAGGGGAGGTGCTTTGACCTTTGGGGTTATCAATTAACATCATTATGGGCGTGACCACCTGAAGAGCCTAGCTCCATATGGGTATTATTGTGGATAAGGTTTGACTTTCAATGAGAACTGGGTATTGACCATGCTTTTTCATTTTTGCAATTTGGGAATGTAGACAACAACCTCCGCCTCAACCTCCTACGTAGTTGGATCATGAAAAACAATACTGTGCATATGACTTTCGCATAATAATTATGTCAATCAAGAATATTCTAAACAACCAAATTTTAAAATAGTTTTACTTATTAAAAATTTAAACATCGAATCTATTGTTAGATGCAACGACTATGATGAAGAGACGGTGGATTTACTTCACAGATAAGCAAAGAGCATGAACAATTAATAAGACTGTACTTGAACTGTATTTGTGAAGTGTGAACACTTAATAAATCAAATAAATGAAACATATAAGATATATTATAGTAGGCAAAAGTTGGGAGACAACAATAGAATAGTGTAGCCACTTGCCAGAGTCAGGTGAATCGAACCTACTTATATTTAGGCTATCTACAATAGCGTCGAAACGACGAATCGTTTGGTCGTCAAATCCGATGTGGCTTAGGAAATCTGCGCCGAATTTAAGAATTTGAGTCGGGTCTGCGTTAAATCTGCAAAAGCGTAAATTCGATGTCGAGGGTCTTGTAGACTCAGGGACTCGTCGAATCGACGGATTCGATGTCAGTCGTATCGTGACCAACGAATCAGAGTGTGTCGCGTGGCACGATTAGAGCTTAAATGGACTCAAGGTTTCGTCTTCCTCAAGTGCGCTAGAGAACACGCTACACGCGCGCGACCTTAGGGTTCTGAAGCGTTGCGCCGCCGTCACAGTCACCGTACGTCTCATCCACGGGAGAACAAACATCCAGGTTGGGTCTCGTCTAGTAGAGGCGTGAGGATCGAGCCTGTTCGTGGAGGAGGAGTGTGCTGAGATCGGATTTAATCTCCGATCTAAATTTGCAGTCGTCACGGTCATCGTCGGCACAGAGAGCGTGAGTCAGTTGCAGTCGTTGATCTGCCCGGCGCTGTTGGTGAGGACCGTCGCAGCGTCTTCGTTCTCAGAGATTGCGTTGGTGATTTGTTGAGGGCTCAGGGTGATTGCATGGTCCCTTTCCCGTTGGTTGTTTTCTGGGTTAAGTTGCAAGACTAATTATTGAAACAATTGTTGTGTTCAACAATTTGGTTAGCACAAACCGAGGAGCAAGATCTAGTTTACAGTATAGAGTTGAGGATTATTGACCATTATTCACAGTCACATGATGCAGAAGAACATGAAGGTTCCCTCTTTCAATACCTTTTGCTTGGGTTTACAGAACTCTTATCGTGAGTACCTTTCGATCCTTGATGGGGTTGCTTTTGTTAACACCTCAACCAAGGAGAGAGGTGATCGTCATGGTCGGGGATCCAAATCTAAGGGTAGTGGAGCTTGTCAAGGCTCTAACCCTAAAGGTGGAATTCGACGTTCTCGGCAACATCGTGGTCATCCTGTGGTGAGGCCTGAACAAGAGACCGTTGGTAAAGAGATGGGTGCACGATAAGGAGATCCTAAGGTTGGTATTAGGGTTCTGTCTTCGGTTGCTACGGAGGGCATGGAAGTTCCCTTCCCTGGTGAGCTCGATGTAGCGTCTGGAGTGGCTTCATTTGTTGCAGCGAAACAGGGTGTCAGAGTTTCTAGTGATTTGGTTCTTTTTGTTTCATCATGTAAGGAGCTTCAGGTAAAACTGAGGCGTTCAAAGACCACTCAGCTCTCTTTGCAAGAGGATGAGATCAACATTCGTATATTGCATTTTGGAACCAGTAGTGATTGGATCTGCAACGTTTTTGGGTCTTTCGGTGAAATCGTGAATTCTTCAACTCCTCGTCGTCCAACGATTTTGTTCAATATCGATCGAAGGAGGAAGCGAATCAAGCAATCAACAGCCTCAATGGGTTCAAAATCAATGGCCATATTTTGTTTGTAGCTATTGCCCGACGTCGGAGAGAAACGTAGTTGAAGCCTGGTATAAATCATATTTGTGATTTGGTTTCAAGGGAAGCTGGTGGTGTACAGGAAGTTGGAGGGTTGAGTCCAAATTGTTGCGTGATCTTGTGCCGGTAACAAGTTCCGAAGAAGCTCCAACTAGCCATGAATCCCGTGATAATGGACAATCGGTTTTGCCTGTTATTTCGGAATCAAATCAACCTGTATCTCGGGTAGTTGATCCTGAGATTGGGGATGGTAGTGATTCTGTTATGAATACGAGTGAGATGATCGTGGGACAGGGTGCTTTGGGGAAGGAGATTCGCGCCAATTATGTTGTCGAAGATGCGATTTCTAATGGGTCGGTTTCAGACATTTTGACCCAAATTCCGCCATCTAATGTGGATATTTCGGGAGCTACTGTGTCTCATCAGGTGGAATTTAGAAATCTGATTGGGGTTCTTCCAAGTAGTCCATGGAAGGAGGCTCTACTTCAACCTCCAAACCCTAAACCTTTGAACAAGGGACGTCACTCGAAGCAACCTTCCAAAGCTTCGAATCTCATAGTCGGCCTCCTAAGTTATTATGGGATTACTATACTATTCATGTAAAACCCGCTTTGTTTTTACAAGAGTGTTATTTTGAAATCTGAAACAATGAGATGAGTTTTTGCAACAAGTTAAAAAAAAATCTGGACCAGGCCAGGCCGACCCAACTGTAGTTGGGTCGTGAAGCCCATTTCGCACCTGAAGCCCAAGGGAAGGCATCGTCCATTTATACCCATTTTAGGGTTTTGTTTCAGTTTCACACGCAGCTCAATCCCTCAATTTCTCTCTCTGCCGACCCTTACCTCACTTCCTCTCTCTCTTTTTCTCTCCCCCATCGTCGGCCTCACTCGGCCTTCCCTTCGCCACCGTCCCGCCGCCCCTCGTCCCGAGCATCTCACACACCTCCCTCGTCTCTAAATCACAGTAGACCTACCTCGTTGTGTCCAGGCCGCCGCCCTCCCGTTCAGGCGACACCCCGACCGACCTCACGCCACCGCCCTTTCCCCTTCTTCGCCGTTCAGACACGCCGCCGCCATCATCTCCAACCGCGCTCTCCGTCTCGGTCGCCACCGTTCGCCGCTCCTCCTCTACGACCAGATCTAACCACCGCTGTCGTCGTCCTTACCCGAGCCCTCCCATCTCAGATCTACTCTCCCCCTCTCAGCGCGCCGGCGCCGCTCGGTCACCGGAGAGCTCGGCCGAGCCAAGACCGACCCTCCCTCTCGTCATCGTTCTTTTCCCCCGGTGAGATTTCGAGTCATGAAGCTTCGGCCGGCAACGGCGCCGCCGGTGGTCGACCGGAGCTCCAAACCGAACTATTCCTCTTCTTCTTCGCTTTTGTTTTCTGCAAGCTTCTGTTGGTTTTGATTATTGTTGAACGGAATCAATCTTTTTGGATCTGGTCGGAGCAGTCCTTGTTGAATCAGGAAATGAAAGAAATCAATTTGAAAAGGAAAATTAATTAAAACGAAATCAGATTGAAATTAAAACGAGTTTTTCTGGACAGTTGGACATTTCGAAAAACCTTTTGAGTTGGATCGATTCACCGAAACATGAACGGATTTGGAACCACGGACGTTTAAACGAGACGATTAAAAATTGGACTTATACGGGACTAAAAGTGGAACGACGAAATGGACACCTCGGGAATCGTGCCTTGAAACACGTGCCTCGGGATCCGTGCATTGAGAATCGTGCTCAGGTACTCGAATCCGATTCGTCGTTTAAGCCCGCTTTTATCCCGTTCGTTCGAGTTTAAGGGCAACGTATTGAATTTATTTTGTACCGTGCCGGATCTGATTGTAAGTTTATCTGTAAACCCAGACTCGGAGCTTGGACTTCGCCCGAGAAGACGAAGACCACTTCGGAACCCGTGTGAAGAACGGAGGAGAGACTAATCGACTTTACAGCAGAGTGTTATTAGAGGAAGACCACAAGGTAGGGGAAATCCTAACTACTCGAGTAATTTCAATAATAGTACGCATGTTAGGTTAATAAAATCGGGAAGGTCCTAGAATTGCATATAGGATGTGAATAACTAGAATAATCGTCTTTCAATTACTAATAACCGGATGTGTCTAGAATGCATGATTAGGATGAGAATAACTAGTGTAACTCGTTTTCAATACTTGGGATTTGATTTACTGGTAGAGAGGTTGTGATGAGCTCTCGGATTAGTTGTTGTGCTAGGTTCACATGCTTGGTTGTTAGTCATTAGGATAATCAAGAGTCTAATGAAACTAGATCGAACACATGCTTGAATGTTTGAATGATTGAACTTGAATGCTTGAATGATTGGTTTATTGATTGAGTGGTGATTAATTGCTTGTTTGAACGGATGATCGAGTATGACTGATTGTGCCAAAGGGGAACGATCAAGTGATCGATGGACCGATGGTTCGTGACAGGTAAGTATACGGTAAGTGGAAAGAGTAAATGATTGTCTTTGGTGTGTTATGGTGAAGGTGTGTTTCGATAAGCATTGATCGATGGATATGTTATAGTGTGTTTTTCCTTATTCGTGTTCTTGAGTTATCTGATTGTTCGGTTTGGTACCTACACCGTTGAGGAGTCCGGTGTAGGATGAGATAATGATTATTGTGGTTACGCTATGGTACCTACACCGTTGAGGAGTTCGGTGTAGGAAGAGAAATGATTAATGGTGATTGGGTATGGTACCCACACCATTGAGGAGTCCGGTGTGGGGATGGTTTACATAAATGGTTAATGGTGATTGAGTATGGTACCCACACCGTTGAGGAGTCCGGTGTGGGAATGGTTTACGAGAATGATTGGAGCCGGAGGGCATTGGTTATTGGACCCTATGGGGCATTGATTCTTGAAGCCTGAGGGCATTGGTTATTAGAGATGGACTTCTCGGGACAGTTGGTGGGATTATTCTGTAAGTAATGGTTACGATGGCTTCACCCAAGTGTATGCGTCCTACGGGAGCACTACCTTGGTTCCCTATGACACATGGTCCTTTTGAGGCATTTCCGAGAATCCCGACGATGAGCGTCCCTATGGGATGGTTTCCGGTGCCCCGATGTATGTGCTTCCTCTGGACCGAGGGAAAATCTGATATGATATGGGTACTCTGGTGGATCGGAATATGGGAACCGATGTGATCCCAGAATCTATCCATGGATCGGAGGCTTGAGAAAGCGAGTGGTTGGCGTGATATTAATTGCTCCCATTTTAATGAGTTATGATTCGTTATAGTATTTTTATGGAATCTTTTAAGTTACTGTTATCGTTGAAAAAGCGATACTATTTCATTACACTGATTCCATAGCTTTTCATTGATTAATTGTGTTTACTCGTTTCCAGTTGTGATGGTTTTTTTCTATTTTATTATAATGTTCTCTATTTGTTCTCCGGAAGTTATCGTTATCCTTGAGAATGCGCTATTGTTATCGTTGCTTTTTATTTGTTTTATTATATCTTTTGGACTAAAGGTTTTAAGCCCTTTGTGACATTGAACTAAAGCAGTTTTATTATTAAACTTGGAGGCTAAAGTTGTTTACGATTTTCCCTACTGAGCGTAAGCTCACCCCTATTTGTTTTATTTGTTGTACGTACAAGTGTACTTGAGATCTGGGGAAATCCGAGGCTCGAGAGCTTCCGGATGTTTTTGAGGGTTGTATTAGAGATGTGTTGGCCCACATTGTTGAACTTTATTTACCTTATGTTACTTGTTAAGTTTTGACATTATATCTAAATTTTGGATTGAATTGTTGAGAAATACTTTGGACTCGCTTTCAGCTTTAAAATAATTTATTACAGTTTAATACTCTTATCTCGATTATTTCAGGTCACGTCTCGAGTCCGGCCAAAACCGGATTTGGGGCGTGACAATTCACACCAAACCAGCCCATTCTTTGAGTCGGGAGAGAGTTGTAAACCCTGTGGACATTGACAAACAGGTCTTGCAGACTCAAGCGGCTCACCACAGATACCGCTCAAGCTGCCTACAAACACAAGCTGATCAGTTAGCACATGCAGCTAAAGCTTTCGATGATCCGACCTTGACTTCGGAAGGTGAAGAGTGGTTCACTGATGGTTGATTTAGTTTCTATTTTCGGGGATTGTTCCCGCAGCTCCCTATGAGAGCTCTTTTGTAATGGTTTCTTTCGGTTAGATTCTTCTTGAATCTGACTTTTTTCTAAATAAAATTTTTCGAGCTTATAAAAAACAGGCTTCGTTTTCCTCACTAATTCTTTTGCCCCCGTTTCTCTTCCTCTGACCTTATGTACCTCACGTTTCCAAGCTTTGGTGTTTCTGCCACCATAATTTTCCCCGGAACGTCGAAATCGTGTCTCCACCAAAGTTGTGCCACCACCGTTCCCCCAATGGCCTTACCTCGCCACTACCTCTTGTCACGCCCCAAATCCGGTTTTGACCGAACTCGAGACGTGAACTAAAAATAATAATAATAATAATAATAAAAGTAAATTTAAACAAAATAAATCTCCAATAATAGTTTAAACCGATCAATCCTGATCATAAGAGTCAATGCTCGAAAACCATGTAATAAGGAGTTTAGTATAAAAAGGAAATACGTCTCTACTAAACAATAACACCCGGACTCTCGATAAGCTCTCGAGCTTCGAGCTGTCCCCTAAACCGAATCACGCTCAAGACCTGTAAGAAACAGTAATGAAGGGGATGAGCTTTCGCTCAGTAGGAAAAATTAGTAAGGGGATGAGCTTCCGCTCCGTCACCTCGGATACCCGTTCAAATATGGCATACTAGTAAAACAACGAAACAAACAAAAACAAACAGGAGAACACCATTATTGACACTAGAACCAAGACAAAGAAAAGACATATACACAAAACTGTCTGCGGCGTCACCAAGTACAAACGCCACTCAAACCCGAAATCATACAAACATAAGGTAGGTATATCATGATACGCCGGTCGTACTGCACGACTCAACATATCGTACCGGAACACAACATCGGCCTAGATATCTTCCCGGACACACATCATCGGGGTGAAACACACACATCATACCGGAATACAGCATCGGTCTAGATGTCTTCCCGGACACACAACATCGGGGTGAAACTCATAACAAACACATCATACCGGAATACAGCATCGGTCTAGATGTCTTCCTGGACACACAACATCGGGGTGAAACTCATAACATACCGGACCGGAATCCTCCATCGGTCGGGTATCTTCCCGTAGCACGGGGTAGAAATCACACCACACATACCATGCCGAACATATCATACCGAACATAACATACCGACATATCTTAACGAACACACCACATCGGTCTATCATTCACCCGATCATGTCACAAGCCGACAATTCATACCAACCATATTCTCATAGCATATTATGATCTTTAAATTAACCACAGAACATACCACATATTAATATTACAGGCTACTAATCACAAACAAACGCAACCAGCACACAATCCTACGGCACGACCTAGCCACATGTGATTCTACAGCACAACAAGTCTCACACCTACGGGCACGACATGGCCCGCAAGTGGTTCCATATGTTAAACGATTACTCTAGTTATTCACATCCTACATGTGATTCTACAATTATTCCGGTTGTTCATGACCTATATGCATTCTCGTAACATTCCATAATTAAACCGGTAATTGGTACATTTCTCTACTTCAACCGTTATCCAAACGCGAAGAACCACGAATCGCCTAGTAGCCTCCTCCTCCGTGATCGGGAATAACGTCTAAGATCACAAAATAATACGAGAATCAATAGTAGTTCAAGGATGCTTAAAGAGAAAACACCCAAACAAATCCCCAATTACTCCACTTGTCAAAATGGACCCGGAATGGCCCATTTCGCCCGGTTTGGCGAATATGCCCGGGATCGGGAAAACGTCCCTCGGGGTTCCGAGAATTCCCGTTTTTGTTTCTATCATTCCTAATTAAATTTAATGTTCCAATGCACTTGACGGAGTCAATTTCCGAAGTCCGAGCGTTCTAAATCCGCAATTAAAGTTTCTAACTACAATTTACGATAATATCCATGAATCACTTTCATAATTCGTTTCGGGTATGAATTATCGATCTGGGGTTCACCCAAGACCCTCCGAACATGACAACCCGCATCCCGGGCCGAGTGGGCCCCACGGCCACACGTGGACCGTGGGTGGCCGGTCACGGTCCCGTGCCTTCCCTCCGGCCAAGGCCGTTCATGCCCCCCGGTGACCAGAACTTTGGTGACCGGTCGCCCGAAAAATACCCCATTTCTCCAAAAAGTTCCTAACAAGCTCTAGATTCTCCAAAACTCTATTGTTAGTTCCAAAACCACAAAAATAACCTCAACAACTCCAAAATTTCAAAACCCAAGGTGGGTTTCATCAAAACCACAAAAACCCAATGAAATTTCATCATCAATCTCCACTTTTCTCCACAACTCATCTAATTAAACATGAAAAACCTCAAATCCCTAAGACCCAAGCCTAGTTCATGCAAATTCTACCAAACCGACAACTCCAAAGTTCATTAAGAGTGGGTTTTTAAATGTTAATCACCTTAGAAATGAAGAGGGGATGAGAATTGAGTAAATTTGGAGAAGATTGGTGTTGAAAATCCGCCAAAAGAGCTCATTTTCTTCACTTTCTTTTTCTTCAAGCAATGGAGGCTTCAAACTTCTCTCTCTTCTAGCTAGGTTCGGCCAACAAGGAGGAAATGTGCTGAAAACTGCCCAAAAATGGTCTTTATCCTAAAGGTAGAAATGTCCCTTTCGTCCTTTAGCCTCTCACTCTCTCTTTTGTCCACAAGTGGGGACCAAAGGGTCTTTTCTTCTCCTCCAAGACACATGGACATGTGTCCATGTGGGGTCCAACTCTACCCAAAACATCTCAGCTCAAATTAAATTGATTCGATAAGACCTCTAATTCGACCCCGTTTGACCCGGATTTGACTTTTTCGCAAAAGTAGTCATTTGAAAGGAAACGACCTAAATAAGCTAACCGTAATGACGGCTAAGATTTTTGGGTTCGGGAAAGGTCCTGAATGACTCCCAGAGTCATCGGTTGACTTTTCCGGCGGAAAGTCAACTTTTCCCAAATTTTACCGGTTCGACCCGGGTCGACCGGGGGCGGTTCTTACAATCCTCTTGTCCACTTCCCGTGTATCTTCCGTCTGAATCTCCTCCAATGGCCGACAACAATCCTCTCCAAGGCTCTTCAACGATGACGTATTCGAGCTCGACCCCCCCTACGACGGGCAACCGGAACTGGGAACTCAAATTCCGTCCAATGGTCTTGTACGCACAGATGAACGTCAACCCACCGAGAATGCTAAGCATGTACCAAAAATGGAGTTGGCATAAGGAGTCTGCATTGGTGTGCGGGGCTCAGACAAGCGGAGTAAGGTCAGGACCAATCCGACGATGCGTTTTGGGATGCCATACGGGGGGAGCTCGCCCACATGACACATCAATCCCTTATGACTGAGCGGTCCGCTGAGAACTGCAACTATCATTGGGCCATCGTCAACCGGAAGGTGAAGAGCTTCAATGAGTGCTGGTGGCAGATGAAACGCATTTACCAATCCGGTTGGTCCAACACGCAAGTGATGGACATTGCTGAGGAGGTGTATGGCGATAGATACGGACACGAGTCCATATGGAAGCATTTGTGGATTCTCGTGCGGGACCATCCAAGTTGGATGCAGTCGTAGACACACCTGTAATTAAAGATAACAAGTGAGCCGCCAAAGAGTTGAAAAGAATAAGGCTGTCATCGCACAATACAAAACTGTCAACCTTTGTCAATACAAGATCGCGTACCCGGGGATAACGGAAGAGCTAAAGTTGTGGTTGGAGCTATGGAAGCAATAGTCATCCCATGAAATAGTCGAAGGTCACCATAGCACAATACAAGAAGGTCAACCTTTGGCAATAAAGGATGGCAGAGCAAGGGACGTCGGAGGACCTGTACTTGTTTTTGGAGGTGTAATGTGCAGGACGACTTGAAATTGTACCTTATTTATCCATAATAAAAAAATGACGAGTGATGTTGCTTCCCTGATGGAGTTGCTACAAAACACAACTATTTTTGTCCTGTGACCGTCTCTACATGGTCCCGTGATAAGACTTGATGTGTTCATGTATTAATGAAATTAGAGAATCCACGTCACTTGCCATCTTTGATTATAAAATACTAAGAAAACAATTTGAAGTCGTCCCTCATATTTCACCCCCAGACCCATTACTCAACGTCCAAGAGGCCTACATAGAGATCGTACTTCATTGTACTCCTATTCAATCTTACGATAAATATTAATAAATGTATTTTGGTCGGGTGGGGATGTCGTGTGTTTTGATAAACACATCGATTTGAACATATTTTCTATTTTTGTTATACACAATACACTTGGAATAGACCTAATGTTTTTATTCTCATTGCAACAATAAAAACAATAGACCCATGAATCGGGTCCAATCTTCATTCACTTTTCCACAAATATGACCTAATTAGACCGGAATTAGATCGAATCGGTCTAATTCCATTCA
The DNA here is from genome assembly GCA_963921825.1 of Erodium maritimum. Lineage (NCBI taxonomy): Eukaryota > Viridiplantae > Streptophyta > Magnoliopsida > Geraniales > Geraniaceae > Erodium > Erodium maritimum. The sequence continues at coordinate 76,851,163 of OY997590.1, forward strand.
CTACTGCTGATCAGTAGTTGCTAGACGGATTGCATCTGTTGCCTAGGTCATCCTATTCGTCGGCCAAGTTGGCTGACGGATCTATTCGTCGGACAAGTCCCTTCGATGAAGATTTGGAGAAACGGATGCTCGCCACCATTGGGAAGGTGGTAACCTTAGCCACAGATCCAATCTATGGCTAAGGTGAAACACTTTAGCCACAGATCCAATCCGTAGGTATGGTGAACCACGTTAGCCACGGATCCAATCCGTGGGTAAGGTGAAATAACTTAGCCACAAATCCAATTTGTGGGTAAGGACGACTCCTATCCGTCAGCCAAGATTATAGTAAAACAACAAAAAACATTTTAAAAATCTTGCTCCCAACCGTGCATTAAAATTGTACATGTTCATGTCTGTATGTGTTACCAATCCCACAAAACTGCATAGACACATAAATATGTTCATCGCAACACAGTATCATAGTTTCAGTATATGTCCAACACGAATAAATATAATGTCATAGTAATCCAAACAAAACCAAATAAAAAAATTTAGTTTAAAATTGTGAGAACGGGCATTACTAGAACTGGGGGGGGGGGGGGGGGAGGGGGAGATGACGGGATGGCAGCTGATAGGTTTGCTGGTGACGGGGCTGCTGATGAGACGGCTGCTTGTTGGGCGGCTGCCCAAGTGCTGAACAACTGTCGGAATTGGGCTTGTTCTACTACCTGCGCAGCAAGCCTAGCCTTTAGCTCTGTACGCTGCTCCTCCATTAATTTGCGTTGATCCTCCAATTGTCGCACAAACATGGCTTCCTGATCAGTAATATGAGTCTTAAGTTCTTCTATCTCCTCTGAAGATCTTACAGACCATGCACTAGAGCAGCCACCGCCTCCCACATCTCGTTGCGTTGGGAGTTTCACCGACATCCCGAGGCCGGATTGCAACCTTCCCTTCTATTATTTACCGGATATCATCTGGATGAGGGGGAGCTCTTCCTCCATAGTCAATGCCTTGGGCACAGTAGGGGAGGAATCATCGTACTCCGTCATAAAGTGACTCGAACAACCTCTCTCGGGCCGCATCCACAACTGCTTTGGCATGTACCTGAGATACATAACATGAAACTAATGAAATGAAAAAAAAAACAACTTTTATCCAGAATAAAAAACAATTGTATTCACATAAGACTACAAAATGCAATAAAACTTAATGAAAGCTATATATACCACTTTTAGCACGTTTTTCTTGTTGTGATCCTTTTTCTTGGTGTACACCTCGATGTAGGTGTCGCAACGTGGAAGTAAGGAGGATTTTGCAAGGAAGCGTTTGGCCCGTTTTGACAGTAGCATACTACCCCTGTGGTGAGAGAGGTTGTTATGTGCCCGAGATGCCTTCCCAACTTCACTGAATTTCTACAATATACGAAATTGCGTTAATTGCAAGAAAAAATTGAAAAAATAACAAATCAAATAATCTAAAATAATGCATTGGATATTTCTTACTGTGAATTCTGAAGATTTGAAGTGCCCGCAAAGCCATCGAAACTGGTCCTCGAGATAAATGAACTCTGATGGCGTGGGTATTGGTACCTCGACATCTAGGTTCAAGGGGTCTTTATGCGTCAACTCCCAATTGCCAATCCACGCCTTAATATCATGCTTCCAACTTCGGAAACGGCTGGAGGACGTTTCCATGATAAAATCCTACAAGTTGGTGAAGTATTTCTCGTCCTCGTACTTATATAATCCAGCAGGTTGGTGAAACATGAATAAAGACCACACATTAATAATTATATACGAATCCTAAATAAATACAGTAATAAGAAAGAAACGGTAATGTACTTACGCTTAATTGAAAAAACATCAACTCCTTATCGCTTTCATCGAGTTGAAGAAAGTGTGGCTTGTCATGGGGATGTGTATACATATATATTATTTTTAACTCATTAATATAATCTTAACTTGACGGTCGTTTATATTAGCATAATAAAAGGTTAACCACCTTCTTCCCTCTCTTTTTTGAATGAAAAGTACTACTTTTATTACTTATGAAAAAAGTCAGTACAAAGACATGGCCGCTCGGAAGGTCCCTTTCTACAAACTCTATGACAAATTGCCAGTGCCACACCCAACGTTGAAAAAATAGTAAAGACATAGAAATCCAATACTGTCGAGAACTATTCAAGATGGTGCTTAAATAATGCTTGATCTTATAAGGGGACTCTTCTCGTCACGAGGAGTGTGATCGAACCCGATCTCAACAATACCAAGGAGAGGACAAGCTTGTACTATGGATCCCTCCGTGTATGATCCCTGAAGCCTTGGACATCGATCATTCTTCTTGGAGAGACTGTTTCCCATCCCTCTCTTGATCTTCTCGGGGTTTTTCATCTGACCCTCTCTTTGTGCCCAGCGTCCCAGATGGGATAGTCCATGAAGTGCCGGTCGACCCACTCGTTAAGGATTGACCTACCTCCCGAATAGTCCAGAGTGACTCCCTAATCTCATCCATTGTATCCCATGGGTTAGGTACAATTTTTGGGGTTACAATTGAGCCCCTTCCTTGAGGTAAGCGGTTCTTAGGTGTATTGTTCGGGGTCTGTAAAATTCTAAAATATTATTGATTATACTTGATATTCTTGATGTTTCAATACAATGAGAGCACCCCTTTATATAGGGTTTAACTCTATGCAAAATAGGAAATACTAATACTAAACAACAAAGGAAACCTAACTTAACTAGAATAGAAAATACTTAAAACTGGAAATAAATTAAACTCTAACAGGGTCAAAGCCAAAAAATCTGATAGGATGGGTGGTTTCGCCTTTGCCTTCCAGTCAATGGCATAGTTCTGCCCTAAGGTGTCCGACTTGAATTCAAGAAGTGAGGTATCAAATCGAGGGGCCCTTGGCATCTCTTAGTCACAGTCACAGTCCTGGACCACATACCCAATCCTACCACAATTAAAGCGGAAATTAGGTAATTTGGTGTAGGTTAGGGAGATTCAGATCAGGTCCTTGAATTCTTAGATTCACATCAGTGGATATCGGCTTAGCGGTCGGAGTTGAAATGAAGCGGGAACGATTAAATTAGTGAAATAGTGAAGAAAAAAAAATAGACACTTGTCCACATGACACCATGCTATTACAATTATGTCCTTGTTTGTATTAAAAAGGATGAAAGTAGCGTGGATGTTAGGTGAAATTGAGGTGATGTTGTGTCATGTTAGTGAATGTTGGGTCATATAAGTATGTGGCTAGAATGATTTATCATGATCATTAGGATAAAATGAGTTTTTAGCAGATTTCTTCTCTAGCACACAAGTATGTCTTTTTCCGTAAAATACTACGATTATGATATAGGCCGGTTATAAAAATATTGTCTCGGGTTAGGCGCAAGTGTTTATTATTTTGGGCCTTCACGCCTTGTCCAAGTTCGGCCCGCTCCCACAGAGGCCCATTAACCGACCTCAAAACAGCATTTTGCCTAACCGTTAAAGTCAGTTAATAACTGAACGTTATCTGGAAACTGAGAGGCGAGCTTTGTTTTCCTCTAGCTCACTGCTCATCCATGGAAAATCTTCTCAAATCAATCGTCCCCATCTTCTCCGCTAACCCACATCGTCTCAGATCCAAATCTCTGAAGCCCACTAGAGTTGCGATCAAGTCTCCACCACCGGACTTCGATTTCAGGTCGGTGGTGTCAGAGGACTCGAGACTCGCCGTTGCCGGAATCTGCCCCGAATTGCAGGACTTGGCCGATGAAGGGAGCTTGGTCTTGATTCAGAAGCGGAGGTTCGGCCCCGTCCCGGCATGGAGGACGGAGTTTGTGGAGCCGGAGGCCATATGGCTGTTTGGGACAACCCATATTTCGGAGAAATCCGCCGCCGATGTCGAGCGGGTGGTGCGGGCGCTGAAGCCGGATAATGTGGTGGTGGAGCTCTGCAGAAGCAGGCAAGTGAAATTTGATTCCGGGTTTTTATTGAATTTGTGAATTAATTATAGACTAATTGAATCATGTGAATGCTGTATATGTTACAAGAAGGGGGAAATGTAATGAGCCAAAATTGGGATAATTCGAAAATACAAATGTCTGATACATGAAAGTTATGGAGTTGGAAGTGACTAATGGATTGGTTTTTTTTATGGGTTTTAACAAAAATGTGTGGATCTTGCCCACTTGAGTTGATCTTGTGGTCAAGCAATTCTCTCATTTCGTTGAGGTCACAAGTTCGGATCCCCGTGGGTACATCTGTTTGGGAGCAAGTGTGGATAGAGGGTAGGCTAGAAATAGATTAGGCTAGAGTAAGATTTCCCTGTTTTCTTCCCTTATGCATTGCAACAACTTGTTCAGAACCATGTCTTAACTTGTTGCAGGGTTCATTTTCAGAGCAGGGATTATGTACATCTCTAACGACACCGAGACTGGCCAACAATTACGGTCAAATATGTTCTCTTTAAGTGGGTCTGGGTTTTTCGGAGCAGTTGGTCGTAGCATAAACTTAGGTAAGAACTAGTTTTGTTGTGCTCTTGCCTAACAAGGAAAGGAAGTTATTGATTGCTCTTCTAATTAGCAGGAGGTCAAACCGCTCTGGCATTACGTCTACTTTTAGCTGTTTTTACATCAAAAATCTCTTCAGATGCCAACCGTCCATTTGGAGATGAGGTAATCGATTTCTTTCAAGTCCAAGTTCGAATGAAAATCTGGAAATCTTGAGTCACTAATTATTTTTTTCCGATATGCAGTTCCGTGCTGCTCGAAAAGTATCTGAAGAAATAGGTGCTCAAATAGTTTTGGGAGATCGACCAATTGAGATCACCGTATGCACACTTTAACTCATAGTATGATCTGTCAATGTTGATTATCTTCAATACTTCATAAGCTCCTAGCTGTGCTCTTACTGGTAATTTATTATGGGCCATGACATGCTTGTTCTGCACAGCCTGTTATTTATTGGTTTGTGAAGACGATTTTTTTCATGTGGTGTTAAGTAGTTGAATATACCATTGCAGCTTGAGAGGGCTTGGAGTTCTTTAAAATGGACTGAGAAACTGAGCTTGCTGGTCTCAGTTATTGGTGGCATAACATCCTCCACCGACATATCTAAAACCAATGTCAAGGTTTTTCTCTTCTCACTATCGATTTGCATCTCTACTTGGCATTTCCTCATAATAAACCGAGTTGTTTCATAGGAACTATCATCCGATGACAACACCTTTCAGCTGTATAAGCAGCTTAGCTTCTCATATCCGTCACTCTTGCCGCCTCTCATTTATGAAAGAGACACTGTAAGAGCCTGAAAATCACCATAAAACCTTTAGCACCTTTGCTCACACCTTAGCGTTCTGAAACAAACTGTAACTGTTGCATTGCAGTATCTAGCATGGTCACTGAAGCGGAGCAAGGCTGTGAATAAGAGTAAGAGAGTGGTGGGTGTGATAGGGAAGGGACACATGAACGGAGTTGTGTATGCACTTGTGTCTGACCTCGGAGACTTGCGGTTTCGAGACCTTGCAGGCTATGGATCCTCCTCTGCCAATGCTTCTTGGGTTAATAATCTTCTCAAGGACTTGGTCAGAGACACTGTAATCGGGGTCGTCTTGTGGGCATTATATGAACAGCTAAATGGTCGAGGATTTGGATTTGGATTATAGTGCTCACCCAAACTTCATCTCATAATATTGTTGATTTGCGTCACAAATTGTGAATCGCTTGTATATTTACAGTATTAGTTTTTTTTTCTTGTATAATTTATACTTCAAAGGCACCCGAACATGTTTATTTATGTCATGTAACTATGGAAAATCATATATATTTTTTAAATATGAATTAGTGGATTATCTACAAAATACATATCAATACATGCTAAACATGAGCGACTATGCGAGCCAAGTGAAATGATTTTTGAATCTACTGTATACGTTCTAGCTCTTAGCCCGTCTCGTCTCTCCGAGATTTATATGGTTTATAATGAATATGAGTACACTATCGACGTGCCTGCTCCTCCTTATCTTGTTCCTCCGATGCACTAATCTTTTCTCCAGGTACATGCACAAGGGGTATGGTGTTCGCAACGAGGATTGGCTTTCCGTCAGCCTCTCCTGTTCCGTGTGGTCGGGCGAACAGCCAAGGACTTCTATTGGGTGTATGGCAAGGCACAGTTTGGCAGACGTCGCGATAGGGGCACGACATTCTCGAGTGTTGTCGGGCATGGAGATCCGCCCTGGCACGATAGTGCATCCAGAGAACTTCCCTTCATGGCTTCATGGAGTCAGTGAGGAGCAGGGCTGGTTCTCGAGGGAGACCATTATAGAGATGTCTGAAGATCATGCTACAGACGGAGAGATGAAGTCATTTTTGGAGGAGGAGCCCTAGGAACAAGGTCTTGGGGAACGATCTGTGATGGGGGGCTCAGAGGCACCTCCTATTGGGGCGGCTGGCGGCCGAGATGCAGTTCGACCGTATGTAGGAAGGAGTCCGAAGGGTCGTTTGGGTATATTCGGTGTCAGGTCAAGATCACCAAAGACGTACCTTACAAGAATGGGGTGGACATTAGGGTGGTACTCAGGGTGTTTGGCCGTCAAGGTGGAGAAGTTGGGCACTCTCCTAATGCCCAACTTCCTAAGTGCCACAACTTGATGATGTAGTACACCAAAATCGTTGCTCGACACATCTGACTAGACACATCTGACTAGACCCCGCTCAATAATGCCAATTGCGAATCACTCATATTTACCATGCTTTAAGTTATGTACCATATGTAATTGAAGTCGATGTTTGTTCGTTTGTTCACTTCGAACTTGGGTTGTTCAATTTTATACTCGGCAAAAAACTCGGCTTGTTTGATACGATGAAATTTTGACATTTTTTAACTGAAATGATTAATTGAAGATTATGACCTTCAATTGACCACCGAATCGGTTACCCAATTTATTTCACCAAAATTACCTTATTCATTTCACCCACAAGCCATTTCCGCCTATTTAATACCAACAAAGTCTTTGTCGATTCTCTCTACATGTTTCTTCTTCTACATCTCATTCTTGTCGGTTCTCTGTTGCCTTTTCAGCGCCGCCTCTCCCCTACCCAACTGAATCTCCGATGGCTCTTCAATGGATCGAGGAAGAAGAAACCAGACTATGTCTCGCATGGATGTTACACGCGGACGTTATCCGGGAGTATTGGAGAACCGTCCATCATGAATGGCAAGGCATGTCCACCCATCCGTATCCTCGATTTGAGAAGCACCACTAGCAGAAGACAAACCAACGAGTGAAGGCGTTTGAGTTGGCGTTCTTGGAATCTTGGAAAACACTCGGTTCGGAAGCCACTGAAGCGAAGGTGCTCTTGGAGCCCCTTCGGCAGTACAAGCATAATTTCGACCACCCCTTATTGATGCAAGAGTGGTGGTCGGTGGAATGAGAACCCCCGAAATGACGCCTCTACAACGACTTCGCCCCCTGTAAGTTTTCATTTGTTTGGTTTTTCTCATTCTTATTTCAAGTCAATTGGGCCTAGGCTTTAATATAATGGGCTTAATAAGAGGACTTGAATTTGGGCTATAAACAAAACGACCAGGCCCATTATTCATTTTATATTGACCAGGCACAGCAGCGCAGTTTAGATCTCACTCACTCACTCTACCTGTGTCTCTACCACATATTTTAACCATCGGTTTCTCCGATTAGGGTTTCCCAGTTTCGCACATTTCCTCTCTCCCGGTAAGAATGCTTCACAATCCGCTCTATTTCTCATCTCCAATTCTTCAATTTTTTCTTCTGCTCTTATTTTTTTGCTATCAATTTCTCTTCTCTACTGTTTGGCTTCGGAGAGATAACGTGAGGTAAGGTTTGGGATTTGATAGATGATTGATAGATGATGAGCGGATCTGCTTTTTCCTGCCATCTGATGGGTTTCTTGACCATGTTTTATGTAGCTAATTGTATATGAGATTTTGTAAATGGTTCAATTTGAATTTTATCTGTGGAAATAGATGGTTCTCTACTTCTCTGCCCTGGTTGTAGATTATTTTCAATGTGTCTTCATAATTTTGTTCTCAAAATTTATGGTGCTAAGTTAATTAACAAAGAATGGCGTTCATTTTAGTTATAAGCTATTTTTCTATGTGGGTTGTGTTTAATATGATTTGAAATGTGGCCATCGTAACCCTGATACGTGTTTTAACAAATGTCCAATAAAATGGAACTTACACTTGTTTATTTTTTTATTTTTGTGGATTCTTCCATTTGAATTTTTAAAAAAGTAGTCTTGCTTTACAATGATGTACCCTTTGTTGATCAAAAGGTTGTATGTGTTAACGTTGTTAATCGCTGAAACTGTATAGTTATACTCTTTATGTTTTCATGGACTGCTTTAATTGACTTGTCTGTCATTTTGAAACATGGGTTTGACTTTATTATTGGTTTATGCTCCTACTTCTCAGCAGACACGAAAGAGTATTGTTGCATTGATCTGTGCCCACAATAAGATGAAGCCAATCTTTTGTGGAAACTTTGAGTATGATGCACGCCAGTCTGAGTTGGAACGGCTGTTCAGAAGATATGGCAAGGTTGATCGAGTGGATATGAAATCTGGTAAGTATTTCTGCTCTCAATGGACATGTTTGTCTCAGTAGTGGTTATTCTATTAGGAAATGGATAATTGTGGGAGCTAGCTGAGTTAGCTGTTCATAATACAATGAAATGTAGACATGTCTCAGTTTGAGATTAATTCTATCTTTTTGGTAATCTGACTGGTACATTGGAATTAATTGGGGAAACATGTCTCAGTTTGAGATTAATGCTACATTGGAATTTTGTTATATGTGTATATATTTCTTTTTGCAATCAGGTTTGACTATTTAATAAAAGGAATTGGTTCATGAATTAGTTTGAGGATGTATTTTTTATGAAAGCCTGGCTTTCTGTAAGCATTAACCTAGAAATATTTGCAAATACATTATGGGAAACTACATGTGCACACTTTACAAGAATGTCGATAGTACTTCGGCATCATGGCGTTCCATCCGGATAAAATACCCATCCTTAAACGATGGAGCTATCTGATACATCGAGCTCAAGGCTGTACATCTGCAATGCCATTCAGAATGCACAACTCAGCAGCAACAATCTACAATTGTTGAGTGAATGTGGGGGTTCAGAATGTTCTCTGGAAAAAGTGTTTCTCTAGCGTAAACCCCCATACTCAACATTTTCTTTGACGCAGGATAATCTTGGGTAGCCATTCTAATCCGGCTAATGGATGGGCTCTTCAGAATTCCATTCCGTGCCTGTGAGACATTCTGTTCCGCAATGGCACTACCACCCCCATATTCCCAGGCACCATTGCCTTCCATTCCTCATCATTTCCGCCCAGTCTTCAATTTCAGACTTGTTTCAAGATTGAAACAATGCCTTCCTCACAGCAGAGGCAGCCGAATAGATGGAGAGGGCACTCCGTTTTCATTGACCCTCCATGAGACATCCACTTTTCGATTGTTGTTCCTTGACATGACTTAGTTCATCACACAAGGTCGGTTGCTAATTCATTGGTCACTTGGTTTGTAGATTTGACGGAGGTTGATAAGTTTGTTTTCTTTTTTACTTGAGATAGCTTAACTGCTTTGTTTAATACTAAACAAAGAAAGGGTTACTCATTGAATAATTCTTTCAAGGGGCAGTTATAAGGCTTTACTTTTCTACTCGTGTATAATCTAAAATGTTTTATTGAAGTGCCATTACATTTGTGTACAGGATTTGCTTTCATCTACATGGAAGATGAAAGAGACGCTGAAGATGCAATTCGTGCACTCGACCATACTGAATTTGGTAGAAAGGGACGGAAGCTCCGTGTAGAATGGACCAAGGTAATATGCATTTAATTCTGATTTTAGCATTCTTCAATCACTGTTTTTAGTCACGTCGCTTTACTTCTGAATACCTTTTCTGATCCTTTTCTATTTGTGTATATATATATATATCTGGATGCAGCAAGAACGTGGTATTAGAAGGCCAGGGGGGTCGAAAAGATCTTCTGCTAACAGTAGACCTTCCAAGACTTTATTTGTCATTAATTTTGATCCATATCATACTAGAACAAGGGACCTGGAGAGGCACTTTGATGCATATGGGAAGATAGTGAGTGTGAGGATCAGAAGGAATTTTGCATTTGTTCAGTATGAATTACAGGATGATGCCACAAGAGCGTTGGAGGCTACAAACATGAGGTTTGGTGTCTTCTAGCATTCATGTCTTTTTGTGGAGCATGACCATGCATCCTAGAGCATAATTTATACCAAGTTATCTTTGTAACCTCTTTAATTTGATTAGACTTTGCCTATTGATAATCTATTTTTGTTTGTGCAGCAAGTTGATGGATCGGGTTATTTCTGTGGAGTATGCAGCTCGAGACGATGATGATGATAGAAAGAACGGATATAGTCCTGAAAGAGGTCGTGATAGGTCTCCTGAAAGGAGAAGTTATGATAGAAGGAGGTCTCCAAGCCCCTATACTAGAGAGAGGGGTAGCCCTGATTATGGCCGTGGCCCCAACCACAAGGAGAGATCTAGCCCGGATTATGGTCGTGGGCGCAGTCCAAGTCCTTACAAGAGAGATAGGGCCAACCCAGATCATGGTCGGGCCCGTAGCCGTAGCAGAAGTCCTTATAGGAGAGAGAGGGCAGGCCTAGACCGTGGTCGACGTGATTCACTCCGTGGACGGGATAGAAGTCCTAGTCCTTACAGAAGAGAAAGGGCTAGTCCTGATAATGGTCGTGCTCCCAGCCCTAGTCCGTATGATAGAGAGAAGTCTACCCCTGAAACTGGGCGTATTCCCAGCTCCAGCCCTCCTTATGAGAAGAAGTCTAGTCCTGAGAATGGGCGTATTCACAGCTCCAGCCCTCCATATGAGAAGGAGAGGTCTAGCCCTGAGAATGGCCGTGTTGCCAGCCCAAATTCAGTGCCTGAGGCTAGGGACAGTCCCAATTACAGCGGAGGTGAAAGTCCTGTGAATGAGAGATACCGCAGGTTTGCGTTCTGATATTTTGGTTTTAGTTGTAAGAACTGTAGTGCATTTTCTGTTTTGTATTTCTTGATCTTCACTATTCGGTTCCTGGATCATGCAGTGCCTCACCCCCAGCAGAGGAGTAATTTTGTCTGGAGAAAGAAATTGCTTTGGCATGGAGTCCATCATCTGTTTTGATGGCTGAAATTTGTGTATGTTCCAGCAATATCTGAAACTCGGAACGTGTCCAGACTTGTTGAAAAGCTTGTTTAGTATTATTTGTTTAGGTATGGATTTTTTTGGATTATTCCTGTGGTTTGGACACCTTGTATGTGTAACTTGTCTTCAATGCTTAATCTACTTGTTCTGTTGTGCTTATCTCTACATTGCAATATCTTTATTCATGTCTTAAGTATACCATAGTAGGCAGTAGCTAGCTGATGCATGGTTGGAAGACTGCTTTTTTTTTTTACTGGTCGGTTGAAACATAGTTTCATTGTGTACTTTAGTAAGCATTGAATTATATGTTCCTATGAGTATAGACTCGGACATCTCGTTATATCAGGTTTAACCATATGCTTATGGATCATTGAATAGATTACGGTTTGTTTAGGTCTGACCCAAGTTCAAATATTTCTATGTAAACTGATTTTCTTTTAGTTATATTATTGGATTTAAGTCATAAACTTGTTTATCCTTAAATTACTGTATAGTTCTAAATTTAACTAAATGTAGTTTACTAATAATGTGGTTCGAATAAAGTACGAGTTTAGTTCGTGTTGGATCCTTTTGTTGTGAGGTTGTTGGAGATGCCCGTTGAATGTATATGAAAAAATATAGCTATTATATTCTTCTTTTCTTCAAACGCTAGGTTACGTGTCACATCTTCATTGGCTGTGACAAGATCTGTAATGAAAAATCGTATAGACTTGTTGATTCGATTATAGAATTCGATACATTCGACGAGTTCTTCAACAAAAGAATATTCGTCCATTACATATGCTCTTATAATCTACTTTAGGTAGTCAATGCAAACACTCTTTGACTTCACTTAAATAATTGATCTAGAAGATATTTAGAAATGTTCACAAGGAATTAATAACCTTTTTATTTGACTCCTTTCTATTTTCTCTCCCAAACATAAGATGAAAGTTTCCTGGTAAAACTTATACATCGTCGCCTAGCCGAGAAAGAAGCAGCTCTCCGCCTCCCCAGCCGACTTTCTCTCATCTCCATCTCATTCCAAACACCTTCCCATCTATCCTTAGTGTCTTTGCCGAAGACCAATGCACAATATCCATGCGATATGGTGAACGATAGCCTCTTGGCCATTTGAGGACGGATGAGGAAGAAGATGACAAGGTGATTGTAGTGCTAGCAGGAGCGGTCCCGACGATGGACGACACAAGGTGTGCTGTTACCCCCTTGCAAGTGACTCAAAGAATTCGGTTAACAAGGCGAGGTCTGCACAACAATCTCGCTTAAAGGTAAGGGACTCAGGGCGGGATGTAGGCCAGTGGACTAGAGGAATGCTCTATACTATACTCGGTCAAGACCCTTTGGTCACCCTTCACAGGCTGGGACATCCCTTGATATTATAGAGAAAAGACAATATTCTCATACCCTCGTGGTTGCACAACTATACCGATTAATGGTTCTTTTTACATGACTAATATGTTTTTAGACAATTTCAAGTACTTGAAAATCTAGTTTCTCTGTTTTATTTTCGTAGTTGTTTACTTTACTGATAATCTACAAAATAAAATATATCTTTTATAACGGTCAATCGCATCGATACACCTGCAATTATATACGAGTTTAAATTCAGAAAACTTTCATACTTATCAATTATCATACATTGGGTGCATTGATACTATGGCTACGACTACGAGGTTAATGAAATGTTTCTATCCTTAAAAATAAAATAAAACGACATTAAGATTTAAATTTATAATAGAGTGAAAATTTCAAAATATTATTTAAGGTGGTCCGAAATTGATTAGGCCGAAAAGTTGGGCACAAGTAGAGAAGCAAGATAAAAAGGAAAGAAAGATTATAGGTGGAAAGAGAGAGATATCCAACTAACTGTGACAATGCGTTCGCTTTTTCAGACAGACATAGCCCGTAGTCATAGATGATCTCCACACTTATCACCTAAGCACGCGTGTATCGTATGGATCACCACGACCTGACAATCGGATTGCCACCTGACCTCATATCATATCTATCTAAATAATATCTCAATCACAACCGTACAATCTTATGTCTAGCCGGCCTGATCTAGACCCCACGTTCCTGTATCAACTTGTGTACGTGAGTGTTTCGTTGCTGCCGAAACAAAAGTTTTTTAATTAGTTTTTTTTAAAAGAGAGAATTTTCAAATGGTTCAGCTTCTGAGCGTGTACTTTCTTTAATTGATATCTAAAATAATTGTTTTTTATTTGGTATCGTGATTTCTTAATCATAACACTCATACATCCATTATTTATTGAGTGGTGCAATTATTTACATCAATCTAATCATATTGTGACAAAATAATACAGTTTCGCACTCTTATTTTCTGTTCTTATTGTAGATTGATTTGATATTGGATCAATCTGTCTCGGATCATCGTTCCTGAGCAACCCTCATTGTCTCTGAAGCCACCACCGACGCGTCCATCTCTCTGGCCTCCACCGCCGAACCATACTCGACCCCTCTCTCGATTCTGGACCAAGCTAATCGAATGAGTCTTTGTTATTTTCACTAATTTTGTCTTTGCAGGGCGAAAAACTAACATGCAGAGAGTCAGTGACTTTCCCGGGGAGGGAACCCTGATTCGCATATGTCCTCCCACCACTATTGGATAAATCTTTGGCCATTAATGCTGCGATAGTTTTTCGGAGCAGGACCTCCAGTACCATCTTCGCACTCGCTTTTTTGTTGGCCCTTATGGCATCCAAAAACCGCCGGTGGCGGTTGATTCACGTATATTCCCACCACTACTGGAGAAATCCTTTGTCATTACTGCTGCGACAGTTTTTCGGAGCAGGACCTCCAGTACCATCTTCACACTCGTTTTTGTTGGCCCTTATGGCATCCAAACACCGTCAGTGGTGCTTATAGTAGAAAAGGGATTGGTGAACTTCGGTTCTTAAGTGGTCTGGGAGACTGTTCCCTGACGCACGTCGATGTAATGGTTATTAAGTTTAATGAAATGTCCTTCTTTCGTTAAAAAAATACAAAAATAAAACAGAAAAAATATATATGATATAAATTTAAAAGATGTATAAGATGCGAATTAAAATAAGTTATCAACTATAAATTATATATATATATATATATATATAATACATATTACATAAAAGTGAATTGCAAAAAAGAGTATTTTAGACTAGTGACAAAAAGTAATGTTGCTTTCAAAAATAACAAATAATAACATAATTTTATTTTTATAGAATAACCATGGCCTTAAATTTCTTTTGTCATGCATCATTAGTTTTTTTTTTGAAACGGGTAACTGGGGAAGTGCATTACTGCAAATAAAAAACCATACAATGTAGAGTTTAACCGTTATGGGTTCCAGATATGTGTCTAGGCCGACCGTAACAAGCTCAACACTCATGGACCCGTAGAAATAGTCTACTTTTTATCGTATACACTAACTCACGACATCCCTAACCAACGTCTCAAAAAAAAATGAGACATAACAAAAGTTGTCTAGTACAAAAAATAAACCAGAAATATCCAACAAAAATCGAAGGAAATATAAGGCGAGCAGGTATAAAGAGTTATGATTGCGGTTCTCCCGAGACCTCCCAACACTGGCAATCCCGGGTCTGTGGATATAGGCCGGAGACGGCCAAACCCACCCCCACCGGGTCTTCTCATTCCTGCAGAGGAGGCCTCATTGCCTCCAGTTGTGTAGTCTGTTCCTCCTCGTCCTTGCCCGACTTGTGTTCCTGGGGGATTATGCCAACCATCTCCAAAACTTTCTTTGTACAAGTAGCTTTAGCGTACAATTGTCCGCTCCTACCCTTCATCTTGGTCTTCATCGCCTTGGATCTGATGAGACCTGTACTTTCGGACGAGGCCTGAGGATTTTTCTTCTTTCCCTGCTGTTGAGCCCAAGTCACTTGCATACCCTTCCGGGCTAAAATCACCCCCAACATAGGTGACATTAGACAGGTTGTCAGGCTTTGTTGTACCCAACTGTCCCCTTAATGCTCTCGGGGATTCTCCTTGCATTGTGATTACTATCCCTTCCGGGACAGCTTTAGCCATGTTGCCAGACTTCGGATGATAGCCCCCCCTTCTGAAACCTCCTGAGGTCTCGTGACTAGTAATGCTGCAAATGTACCTATACCCCCTGGGATTCTTCTTTGGACCCGCTGATCGGATTCAGGGAGAGGCCTGTCAGGATATAATCTACTTCCAACTCCCCATTGTGTCTCGGGGGCTGCCTGACCGTCTCGAGCAGGCGATCCACATCTAGGTGTCTTGGCCCCCTTATAGAGGTATTATAACGGGCCTTTTCCCGACCAATTCCAGGCAGGTGAGTCGTACAATCAGGTAATCGATTTTCATCCTACCACATCGATGGCAAAATTCCGGAAACCTTTCATATTGCAGATCAATCAAAGAGGGATGCATGTTACCAGGGAAACGAAGACGAATACGTCTCCTTAAAGGCTGGCTCACATCCAACCTGACCCTCATCCACAAGAAATGATCCTCCCGTCTAGCAAAAGGTATAGGTGCCGAGGTTACTTGAGCGCCCATGTAGGATGATATCAGATCGCGGACACTAGGTGTTCGGGCATCTCTCGAGACATTCATATCCCGAACCCCTATTTCCATATGACTGAAAATGAGATCGTTGGGCTGCATGTAGGGTTGGAGTGGTGTCAACAGCATCGGGTACCCTCTAAATCCACACGGCCCTTAGTGTCGGATGTTTTCCATGGTCGCCATCTATAAAAGTCTGGAAAATCCCAAAACTTTTTTGGATCATCTGATTTGAAAAGCCAAACTCCCTCCCAAAATTTCTTTGTTTAGCTGGTTAGTTGTCCTTAATGCTATTCCATCCAAGTCTTTTTTCGAAGAAAGAGGCCTCTCCATCTCCATAGCCGACTCAAAGTGCTAATTTTGTCCTCGAGTTTTCGAAGATTGCTTTCATATTATGAGTGATTGTCCCCGAACCGTCTCTCTATTGGGTGCCATTTGTTCTTGGTTTTTTTATCAGTTGTTGTTTTCCAAACAATGCCCAAGACTTAGAGCACCTCCAACGGTCGTGTCTACGTGTCGTGTCTGGCGTAGGCACGGCCCAGACACGACGCGTAGACACGACTTGTCGTGTCTGGAAGCCGTGTCTGCGGGGTCGTGGCTGGTTCTGGCAACGACGAGGGGGGTCGTGTCTGGCGCCAACGGCTAGTCGGCTGGCCAGTCACGACCCGACACGTGGCGACGCCGACCCCAATAAAGCCCTAAATTTCTCTATAAATACAGATCCACCCCCAACTCAAATTTTACCCTCTCTTCACTTGTTTTTAGCTTTCCTTCCTCTATTCCTCTTCAAACTCTCTCCAAAAAAATTTCCTACACTCGTTGTGGACCCGAATGAAGCCATCCAATCCCTTGGCGACTCTATGGATGATAAAGACGTGAGTTCTCAACACACCGAAGAAGACTTTTTGGCCAACTACTCCTCCTTTTCCCAACTCCTCCAATCGGGGCACTCAACGCCGCTTCCTCCATACACCCTGCCGACCCAATGGCCAGAGTCCCAAGTGCAACCTTCCCAATTCGTTCCGGCCACCCAACCTTGCCAGTCAGCTCCGACGCAAGCGGGGAAGGGGAATGCGGCGGCATTTGCAGATCAGCGGCCGAGACCACTTCCGCGACCGAAGTGGACAACCGCGGAGGAGGTCAGATTGGCACGAGCGTGGCTGAACAATTCGCTCGACCCCATCCACTGGAAGAACCAGAAGAATGCCAAGTACTGGCAAAAGGTGCATGCCGAGTACGAGGCGGTTAGACCGGCAGAGGACCCATCTCGGGCGTGGATGGCTTGCAAGAACCATTGGCATAAGGTGAAAGGCTTCATCACCAAGTTCCAGGAGAAGTACACCAACTTTGAGAACACGGTGACAAGCGGGAGGAACGAGGTTGACGTCCTGGCAGGCGCTGAAGAGGAACGAGGATGACGAAATATATGCCGCAACCGTTTCTGATTATGAAGGGGAACACGGGCTGTGGAATAAATGTCCTGTGTGGGAGATGCTCAAGAACGATGCGAGGTGGCGTTTACATATTAGTAGAAATAGGAATTAGTTTAATCGTATTTTAATAATTATGTTTTAAATTATCTACATATGTATTAGCGTCTAAATATTATGTAATGTTTGTGTGGTGTGAAATAAAATTAGTATTTAAATGTGGGGTGCTTTTTTAATTAACTAACACTGTGTAGACACTGCTCCTGACACTGCGTAGACACTACCATTGGAGGAGCAGTGTCTGGAAGCCAAAAACAATGGTTAGACACTGCTCATAGACACTGCATATTGTCTAACCATTGGAGATGCTCTTAATCACTCAATGGCATGACCTCTGCCCTATAAAGCTTTGAAGCTCAATTCGTCTCGGCTTCTCTTCATAGGCTTTTAGAACTTCTGGATCTCAAGGAACACTACAGTTTTTACAAAAAAACTCTTGAAACAACAGATTCGATCTTTGCTAAAACTCAACACTTGTGTTTTGTCCTGCTTCAAACCAACAACTCAGAATTGAAGGCATCTGATTTTGCAGCTTGGTCCCATAGTCCTTACTCTCTGTTCTCTTCAGCTTTACTCCCTCTTCCTATTTACTTTTGTACTTAAGCTTTGAACTGCTATTAAATAAAATTGTTTTCCTTGCGGACAAAAAAAACATTCTACTTCTTGTTTACCTCACTCCGCCGGTACACTAATTCTAACGGGGTTGCACAACAATTTTCCATGAAATAATCGAATAAACTATTAAATCAGCATATAGATGACCAAATCCAAACTTTTCCGGAGTGATCAACCCAAATCAAAAGGTTAATCACATCGATTTCAGATCGTAAATTACGATTTGAGCTTTGAATTTGGTATTCTTGAGAACCCATAAGGATAGGAAATCATCCCATCAGAGAAAAAAAACGATTTTTCCTCAATTATTATGAATAATATGAAGAGAAATCCACGCAAATGATATGGATCAATAGAAGAAAACATAAATTGGTTTTGTCTGGAATAACCTAACTGGTTGTGACACGCAACAACATCAACGACTTCAAGCTTCGACTCAATGTTACACCTTCCAGTGACAACTGTCGACGATGTGAAAAGTCTTAAACCGGTCTACTTGATTGTTTGTGCGAATGAGGCGAATAATTAAACGGCCATTATGGGTTGGTGTAACATTGTCAAATGTCCTAGGTGTGTGATACTAATTGCCACGTGTATACAGAAAAATTCACTGTTGTACCAAGTTTGAAGTTGTCCTAACAAACAAAATGAGTGTGAATGTCCCTTTGCAAAGAAGACAAAATGCCCGAGGAATGTTCCGAAGAGAGCCTATGTCTTAAGGATTAGACAAAGTCACCCGAAACGAATTTTGGGTACATTCTTTTTCTTCCCGGTGTGATTACTTGGTATGAAATCAGATTCATGCCAAAAGACTTAAGAAGATTCCTCTAGATAGCATCTCATTGTGTTGGGTAATGTCAACAAAATTCAAAGTACTTCTTAACAAGTACAAAGAGGACAATCTAGGTTTTGGACTTCAATTCACTCCAATCAGGCAATAACCATGTCTTAATCAATCAAGATATAGCGGTTGAAACAAGAGCTAATCACTTGGTAATTTGCAAGTACTTTTTTTTTCCGAGAAAGGAGTATGAGTTCGATTAATTAGGAAAGATCAAGAACATACATCCGGTACAAACAAACTACAACAAAGTCTAGGGATACAACCCGAAACAATCCAAGGTACTGTTTAGAATCCTCCTCTCTAAACTCGAGAAGGTGATCCGACTCACATGAATAATATATTAGAACTTCTACAAACAAGTGTAGAACCGGGTAGTGACCAGAGTTATGCACTTTAACGCAACGTCACGAAACTAAATACCGGTGAAGGTGGTTGTCTTGGTTTGCGGATGGGCAGATACGATCACTCAAGGGAACATGTCCCTTCCAGATAGGGCCGCCGGAAGGTCGAGACGCCGGGGGGATTCGCTCGTTTCTGGGCCCAATAGACTTCCAACCTCTATTGGGCCTCTACTTTCTAGGGTCCGGGTCAGTGCCCTCGTCGATCCTAACAGACATACATCGACAAGCAAAGATTCCTTGAGACTGGCAATACGGACGTATATAGTGGGGCATACATGAGGTCCTCAACACGAGGTTAGCAAGTGATTGTAGGTAATTTGCAAGTTCTAAATCATGTGTTTTCATTAACTTTATAATCTTTATTTTAGATTAGTTACAGACACAACATATAAACACATTAAAATGATTTGTTTGATAATGTCAATGTGGAAGCCATTATACTTTGGATGACTTGACTTGGTTATAAATGAAATTATCCAGAAGGATTGAAATGGAGTTGTCATTTGGACTTGAATAATTTACTCTGTTTTCAAATGGACTAAGGAGTGGCATTTTCAGTGACAGTGGTGAAGGAATGGCATTGACAAACAGAAATCAATGAAACATCAGCTCCTCCGATGATTAAGGCTCCATTTTCATTGATTATCTGGTTCCTAAACACCCATAATCAGTGAGAGTTTTCAGACACTTGAAGCTACCATGTCAACTCAACAAATCTTAAGGTTGTTTGGCTATCTCTCAATGTCCAAGTTCTAAGTAGCAACAACTTAGAATTTTGTCTTTGTGTTTAAGGACGGAATGTTCCAGCTGTTAAACCAAAACCCATCAAAGATGACAAGAATCCGAACCTTCGCATATATGGTAAGAGAGCTTCACACTGAAAATATGTGTCATATCACTTATAAACGGTTCAAAATTTACCAAAAGAACTTGAGATTAATTATGTGTGACAACATCTATCCTTATTGTTTGAGTCCACGCGTTTGATATGTTTCAAGGCATAATTTCCAAAACCCATGGCGTGGGAAGTGATAATTCCAGTAGTTGCAATTTTAGTCAAGTAAAAGCATTATGAAAACCCCCCCTCCCCAATAAACACATCCACACGCGTTTAGGACAAAGCCAGTATCTTTTTTGTGTTAAGACCAATCCACTACTCGGATCCTCCTACTTTCTCGAAAAGGAAACTAGGACTAGGAATGTGGTGGAAACTCAACCCAAATTAGAACCCAAACTCTTGTACTTTTTAATCGCAATTTGATTCGGACAGTTCCATTTGCATTCTAAATGTGGACTTGACCAACCAACCTCTGGGAGTCTAGTCGTACTAAACCAGATTCCGGCCGTACGAGTCCAGAAGCTAGGCGACATCAATAAGTGGCACAATCACACTGCAGGCGACCAAACAAACCTTAATTTTAAGGCTGCTCTATACCTCCAACAGATTAATGTTTTAATCTGTTGAGTATTAACTATCATCTGGATTCCTTAACCCGATGAATTTGACATTTTAATGAATCTTTTTTGTAATAATAATAATACAATATAAAAAGCCGGCACTGAAAAATTGAATTTTGGGAAGATTCAACTTTACAAATACAAGTAAGTGCCGCCTATAAAAACCCCTCGTACCCCATCTCTTATTACAAATACAATCAAACCCTCCTATATTGCTGTCTCTCAGACAACACAAGCTCAACAATGTGTCAGCTACCTCCTTCTCCTCTGTCCAACAATCCCACACAACATCAACATCGTCATCTTGAGCCTTTGCTCCACAAAACCCCAACATGTCCACCACACACCAGTAGCACCCTCTCTCTCGCCGTCAAGGAGGCACACTCCATCGCCACCATAGCCCTGCCCATGATACTCACTGGCCTTCTCCTCTACTCCCGCTCCCTCATCTCCATGCTCTTCCTCGGCCGCCTCGGCGAGCTTGCCCTCGCCGGCGGCTCCCTGGCCGTGGGGTTCGCCAACATCTCCGGCTACTCCATCCTCTCCGGCCTCGCCATGGGAATGGAGCCCATTTGCGGCCAGGCTTTCGGCGCCAAGAAGCACGCCCTCCTCGGCCTCTGCCTCCAGAGGACCGTCCTCCTCCTCCTCCTCGTCTCCATCCCAATCTCGCTTCTCTGGCTTAACATGAATACAATCCTCCTCTTCTGCGGCCAAGACGAGGCCATAGCCATGGAAGCTCAGTCGTACCTTGTCTACTCTCTCCCGGACCTCCTCGCCCAGTCCCTCCTCCACCCATTGCGCATTTACCTCCGCTCCCAATCCATCACTCTGCCCCTCACATTCTGCGCGACCCTCGCAATCTTCCTCCACGTCCCCATCAATTACCTCCTCGTCTCTCGCCTCGATTTGGGGATTAAAGGCGTCGCCTTGAGCGGCGTCTGGACCAACTTCAACCTCGTCGCCTCCCTCGTCGTCTACGTTCTAATCTCCGGCGTACACAAGAAATCGTGGGGTGGGTTCTCTCTGGACTGCTTCAGGGACTGGAAATCGCTGCTCAATTTGGCGGTGCCGAGCTGCATTTCCGTCTGCCTCGAGTGGTGGTGGTACGAAATCATGATTCTGCTTTGCGGGTTGTTGCTGAATCCGAGAGCCACCGTGGCTTCAATGGGGATTTTGATTCAGACCACGGCTCTGATCTACATATTCCCCTCGTCTCTCAGCTTCAGCGTCTCCACCAGGGTCGGGAACGAGCTGGGCGCGAACCGTCCGGCGAAGGCCCGCCGCGCCGCCATTGTGGGCCTCTCCTGCAGCTTCGTGATGGGCCTGGCGGCGCTGGCGTTCGCCGTCACGGTGAGGAACACGTGGGCCAGGATGTTCACGGAGGACGCGGAGATAATAGCGCTGACGGCGATGGTGCTGCCGGTAATCGGGCTGTGCGAGATCGGGAACTGCCCGCAGACGGCGGGGTGTGGGGTGCTGAGAGGGACGGCGAGGCCCAAGGTGGGGGCGAACATCAATCTGGGCTGCTTCTACTTCGTGGGGATGCCGGTGGCGGTGGCGCTGGGTTTCTACCTGGGCTTCGATTTCAGGGGGCTGTGGCTGGGCCTGTTGGCGGCGCAGGGCTCGTGCGCCGTCACCATGCTGGTGGTCATTGGGAGGACGGATTGGGAGAGGGAGGCGGAGAGGGCCAGGAGACTCACCGGGGAAGGTGACGTGGCGGTGGTTGATGACAGCCAGGAGGAGGAGGAGAAGAGGGCTGAAATCAAGGAGGATTCTTTGAATATACTATTATTAGGACAAGATAATTTAGAAGAAACTCGGTATCACCATCATCATTCACTTGTATAACTCTAATCTGCTTCCTTAATTTTGTTTAGGTCCGAAAGCTGTATATAATATAACTAAAGTGGGCCTATTTTAAGTTTTGTCATTTGTGAGTACTCACACCTTATAGGTTACGAGATGGTTTTGAAGGGATTACTTCTCCTAAACACAAACTCACTTGTTTTAGAGACTGATCCACTCAAGCAAATACCACAAAACTCTAAGTTATCTTGGATTTCATATTTTATAACCTAAAACAAAATTCGTCAAAAATCACCCAAAGCTCTTTTTCAGCTACAAACCTTTACAACACTTCACATTTTTATACACTTTTTTTTATCAGCAAAAGAAATGGATTTTATTCAACCAAACGATACACTCCAGAGAAGAATAACAATTGATAGGGAGAAGAGCAAAAGACGAAAACAAGAAGAGCCAAGAAAGGCTAACATTACAAAACATCCTGAAACATTTTGATGGTGTCCTTATTACCGCATGAAGAAGTGAAACTCATCGATTTACAGAGGGTCCAAACACGCTTGGCCTTAGACTTCTTCCGAAGAGAACGAGAGGGGCTAACGTCTTTGAGAGCCCGAATAAGCTTCAGACGACCGTTTCTAATCCTTTTGTTCTTTAATTTGGGACGAGAGAGGTTTGGAACCGGGGCAACAGAAGGGGAGACAATGTAGGCAATGAAGGATGAGAAATTCTGAGGCTCGGGTCTAGGGGTCGGAGACACGGGAGCTGCATAGCGGTAGCTGGGCTTGAGGACGAGCTCAGCAGCAGGGCCTAGAGAAGGCTGGTCCAGCTCAGAAGGAGGTAGGCCCAGCATAGAAGAAGGCAGGCCCACTAGATCAGGCCCAAGTGACATCGCCGAACACGAGGGGCTTCACATTAAACCAAAGATCAAGTTTGAAGAAGCGTTGGGACACACTGCCTGGGGAACCAAAGAGACGACGTTCTCGGGCACTCATATGGAGAAGTAGAGGAGATGCGCCAGACTCCAAGTTCCGATGACGGGGGCCGGCCACAGTGAGGCGGGGAAGCGGCTACAACAAGGGGAAGAGAAGTCGTTTTTTCTCAAAACCGGCCACTCCGATCCAAAAGGTCTCTGGTGAGGGGAAACGTCATCCAACCTAACTTCCCCATCTTCAAAATGGTAAGTGCCTAATGGCCGTGTAAGTTGTTGAAACGTGATTTTGACTGTGAGTGTGATTGTGATTGTTTGGGTGATACTTGTTTGAGTTGTGCCCGAGAGGTGTGTCGTACCTTCCGATGCGCGGCCGGTAAAGTGTGAGAGATGTACTTCCGTAAGGTGAGTCGTACCTTCCGGCGCGCGATTGGTAAAGTGTGAGGCTTGTGTGTACTGTGGTTACACGATAAAGGTGGTTTCCCTACATTCCGACCGTGAGTCGGTAAAACGCTGTGTCCCGCGAAGAGGTGGTTTCCCTACCTTCCGACTAGCACTCGGTAAAACGTTGTGTTTAGCACCGCGAGAGATGAGGCCACGAAGAGGCGATTTCCATGCCTTCCGTTGATCGGTAAAACGTTGTGTTCCGCGATGAGGTCGACCGCCTATCCCGACTTTGTGTTGGGGAAGTTGCGTGCGGCTGCGCCGGGCCGAGCGGGTTGCTCCCGAGACCGTGCGATGGTTACGAGTTGTGTGTTTGAGATTTCCTTGAATTTGACTGAGTACTGTTGTGTTGTGGCTATGGGTGTTTTTGCTTGTTAAGAGTTGTGTGTGACCGCGAATGACTTGATTTTTATTGTCTGATGATGAGTTCATGTGTTTGGCTTCCGTGTAAGGTAAAGCGTCGTCTTTGTGGTTATCCGTGAGTCGGTCGTGAAAGAGTTCTGGGCGAGGTTGTTCGGGATTGTTTGTGGTCGAGTAAAGTGGAGGTCGTTTATTTTTGGGGTTACTTATTCTCGTTGTCGTTTTCTCCTTTCAACCATTTAAAAGTTAGCTTGGAAAAGTACTTGGGTGTTGCTTGGTTTGTTCACTTCGTTGTGTGCCTGGTTTAGTGGTTGGTGATTGAGTTAAAGTTGGTATGATTGGACTATTGAGCGTCAGGTTTAAAAAGGGTTTTGCCTCTTAATTGGCTAAGTGTCGCAACGTTGTATCAAACTTTTTAATAAGCTTTAAACGGTGGAACATCTGTCTTGTAAATCTGTAATGAGGTTGTTTTCGTGGGTTTTCCCTACTGAGCGTCACGCTCACCCCTTACAATGTTTTCTACAGGTATTAACTTTGATTTGGAGTAGAAGACATCGCGGAGCATGGGGCTAGCGAGGGTCCGGGTTTTACCTCTATTTTATGTTTCGTAGAGACGTACCGTTATGTCTTTTTGGACTTCCGTATTTGACTGAGCGTAGGACTCAGGGTTTCGAACTTCTATTGAACTATGTCATTCATATTTTCAGATAATTATTACTTTTGAAATTTTTTATTAAATTTCACTAAGTCACGTCTCGGGTCCGGGAAATACCAGATTTGGGGCGTGACAATCGCCGACCTCAAGTTCAGAATTTTCAAAATCGGAGTCAACTGGCTCAAGCTCGGAGTTGGGGACGTGGTGAGGATTGACGCCAGCAACCCTAACCGTAAAATTGGAGCCCTCAATTTGAAGCTCGATTGAGACAACTTCAAGGGACAAATCGTGGGAGAAGATGAGCACGAAAGCTTGGTCCAGGCGAGTGAGGGAGGAGGAGCTGGGGTGGACTAAGATAACAGTCCCGACCGTAGAAACAATGTTGCGCAAAGAGACCACAGAGTCACAGACGAGACGAAGATGGGGATTCCGAACAGAAAAACCCATCTGAAGCACCTGTCGCCCGAAACCAGGCTTAGGTCTGAGAAGAAAGTGAAGAAGAGATGACAAAACGCTACCCAAATCGTCGCTTCAGAGGGTTTGAGAGCCTCAGCCGAGGAGAAGAAGATCAAAATATCCCTGTTCCCAAGGTCGATAAGCTGAACAAGGACATGCATCGAGGGAGGGAGGTCAGCCTAAAGCGACGAGGCCGGGCGATTTTCCCTGGATACCCCGATGACCGCGGTGCGAAGCAGGGAGGCATAAAGAGGATTGGGAGAGCCCGTGCAAACAAGGGAGGTCTTGGAGCCGTGGATGCTGGGGGAAGGTGGAAGAGGAGCAGCTGGACCTGTTACGACTTCTCTGAAGGAGCGGTGAGAAGAGGGTATAGGATGAGGAAAGGTAGGAACCGTCGCATGAGGACGAGTTGTCCCTCTTTGAGGACCTCTACAAAAATCCACAATCAGCCGCTCGGATCTGAAAGGGGAGCGATGAAGAGCTGCAACTATCGCCGCCGCAGAGTCGAAACTTTGCAGGAATACAAAGCCGAACTTCTTGCCTGAACCGGAGATGGAGGCCGGGAGGAAGGCGCGGTTGACTGGACCGATATCTTTGAAGAGAGCTGAAAGGCTTTCCGAAGAGCAATCCAGATGAAGGTTGCAGACGAAGAGGAGAGGAGACGGGGTCGGAGAAAAACGACCAACATCGAGGGGACTGAAGAAGAAGCGTCGGGAGGTTTTGACATGTCTTTCTACAAAAACTTTTTTTTTGAAACGAGTAGAGAGGTATTGTATTACTGTGGAACAACAACTTTACAGGGTAGGACATAACTGTCCAGGATTCCAGATATTTGTCCTGATCGACCATAGTCCATCAGGCGCTCATGGATCCATAAATGTAGTCTGCTTTGAATCGCAGATCCGAACTAAGGAGTTCCTCTTAACGACATTTCAAAATAAGTAAAACCCAAAGTCCTAAACCTAGCTAACCAAAAGTTTATTCAACTTAAAACAGAGAAACAACCTGAAAATAAGGCCTTGAGTGCGGATTTCCCGGCAGTGGTAGTCCCGGGTCTGTGGCCACCAAGAGGCTGAGAGGGTGTCGGCGAGTGCCCTGCACTATCCGGTACAGGCGCCACCACGTGTGACCATTGGCCAGCCCCGTCTAGCAAAAGGGGAGAGGTCAAATGGCTGGGAGGACAGTCGCGGTAGGGTTCAATCATGTGCCATGGCGGCACCGGGCAACAGTACCATAGCGGATTCTCGGCGACGGTTCGGTGGTGCATCCCGAGCGGCTGATTGGGACCGGGCCAGTGGTGCAGCCCCATTGGCTGATCGGATGCGGGCCGGTGGTGCAGCCCGAGCGGTTGCTCGAGTACCGACCGATGATGAAGTCCGATCAACTGATCGGCTACAGTACGGTGGTGCAGCGGCGGACGCAGGGGCGCGATTTTATGCAGTTCATGCACGACCTCAAAACGGTGGCGCCGAGTTGCAGGCTGGGGACCGAGTGAGGAGAAGTCCCGAGAACGATTGGGCTGCATAGTTGAGCCGGAGTGGACGAAGATTGGGGCCGCTGACGATGATGGGGAGCACTTCTGTTGAGGTTGAAAGCAAACTCTAGCAGGGTTGTAGGTGAACCCTAAAGAGTTTGAGAAAGCGATTAGGGAACCTCTTTCTAGAAAACTTAGTATTTGAGTAAGATTACAATATTTTTAATACACTTCAAAGAAGTTAATAACATGTATTACCCCATTTTGATAAAAAAAATAAATCATGTGTTTGCTTTTTAAGGAAAAATATCTGGCTTCCTAATGAAACTACAGCTCATTCAGCTGTATTTGTAATAGAAATGGGAGGAGGAAACAAAATTGTCGTTAGAGGCAATAAGAACAAAAAGGGCAGAGTGGGGTCAGAGATAGAAGAAGAAACAGAGGAGCTGTGGTGGTTACTGTTGCCTTATCAACTGTCCAAATTGAATTCCAACCACCACCACCATAGAATTTACGCTGTGGACACTGTCACCACTGACGGTTTCGTTGAGCTCCAACGTTAACGTTAACGAACACGACGGCTCGCTGCTGCAATTTGCGAAGCCGGCACGACCTGCTCCTCTCCTCTCTTACCCAATCCCATACCAATAATTAGTTGAGTCCGTGTTACATTAACAACATTATATCAGATTTTTTTAAGTTTCCAAAGTCTAGAGAGAGAGTCTTTGACATCTCTCTAGAAACCCTAAGCGGTCTTCACCTAAAGCCCCGCCGCCTCTTCTTGCTTACACCGCCAGCGACCCTCTGAGTCAACAAGACCAGAGTGGTTGTCGGCGGTGGTCATTCTCTTCTCCGTTTCCCTCCCTTGCCCTGCTCCGGTGTTCCTCAGCGTACAACTCTCCTCGCCGTCTCAGCCTCTCTTCTCTGTTTTGACGCGGTTTTGGTGCTTCCTCGTTTTCCTGTCGCCGGGGGTTGTTTCAGGTGTGGGAAGCCTTTCCTCCTCTCTCCTGAGAGGATCATCTTGGACAATCTCTGGTGTCGTCGGGGGTTTCCGTGGGGAGTGCAGATCTTGGTCTGAGTTTCTTCAGATCTAAGGTCTTACCGGAGATCCTCTTCCTTCGACTCTTTCAGGCCAGGTTGGGTGTTCCTTCTGAGCTCTATCAAGGTCCGGGTGTGGGAAGCGGCTTCGGGTGTTCGGATCGGCACAGATCTACGTTGTTCTCAGTTGGATTCATCTTGCTCTGCTCGTCCATTCTCTGTAAGTTCGTTTCATGGTCGACCTTTTTCTCTCTGGGGGCTTTCGTTTTTCTGGGTGTTGGAAGCCACCTTCTGGTGACTCAGATCGGCACGGTCTTCGTCTGCTTCTGAGAGTTCGCCGGCGACGCTTGGTTCTTCCCCTTCCTTGCTCTAGATCTGTTCTGGGTAGGGTTTGGTGGTGGGACTGGGTTGCGGGTGTGGTTTGGCTGCGGGTTCGGGTTGAAGGGTGGCTCGGGTTGGGCTTCAGGTTTGGTTGGTGGTTTTGGGCTCCGGTTCTGGGCTGTTACTAGGCCTGGCGTTTTTGGGCTTGGGTTCTGGGCTGTGGTGGTGCTTGGGCCGTCTTCTCCTTCTGGGCCTTTGTGTGCTTCTTTCTGGGCCGGCCCGGTCATTTTGGGCCTGGCGAGTTGGGACCTTCCTTCTTCCCACGTATGTTGCTTCTTTGTGGAGCGTTTACTACTCCATGCTTCCAGGCTGCGCCAGATTCATCCACTCTTCCTAATGGTCAATTCTACCAGGCACTCTCGGACTTGTACTCAGGTAGAAATGCTGGTCCCCCTACTATGCGTTCCTTTGTTGGATGGATTCGTTAGGAGAACCGAGGATGAGCTCCGGACAGTTTCCTGGTATGAATCCTGCAATTTTCTTCTCCGTCTCTTTACGGTTAAGCTTCCCCCTTCCCCTCTCTTCTATTCTAAGGTTTTAGGCTTCGCCTCTTCTCGAACATGTTGGATTTGAGCTCGCCGGTATGGTGGTGACTGCCGGCGAGATCCTTGGGAGTTGTTATCCCGGTTTAGAAGCTTATGCCTTAGGCTAGTTTTTAGGGGTGTCTCTGTCTTTTACGGTGTTGGACGTTGGATTTTAGTCTCGATAATCCTCATTCATGAGGATTGTTAGACTTATGAGATGGGTTAAGATGCTTACCCTGTTTGGTTGGGGGGTTGAATTGGACTGGTTATGATTTGGCACACTTTGGTCCTCCCTCTCATTATACTTCATGGTTGTCAAATTTAGGTCATTAAACCTTCTCTTTTGAATTTGTGCTTAATGGTAGTTAAGCTGTGTTGGTGTGGGTGCCTTATCCTTGCTGTTATGTTTGTTTCCTTGTTGTACCTCAGTGTGTTGAGGGTCCTTGTTTGAGGTTCCTTTGTGGAATGCTCTGGTCTTTGTAATCTTCACTTGTTCTCCTCTTCAGAGAGCATTTAATTTAAATTTGCTTTGCCAATAAAAAAAACATTATATCATGTTATTATTGGGTTATTTTGGAAAAATATCATTCTTTTTAATTGTCATTCAACAATATAATGTAGATGGACACTAGGTTTCTTGTACGTTGTAAGATAAAAAAAAATTGTTCTCGTGTGTCCTACACCTCTAGAGGTCTCTCTTTAGCCTTAAGACATAGTCAAGTTATCGCATCCTTCATCTGTTACCTCACCATCGTCAGCCTCTTCACTGGCTTCTGACACACCTCTCCCTCTCCCAATAGAAGTTGTCTCATCGACTAATCTGGTCATGCCTCTGCGTCCATCTTCCGAAGTCACCAGGTCTCTTAAGGCGAGGAGGAAGAGGAAGCCTTCATCCTCAACTACACCTCCACCACCGGTCACCACTATGGAACCTCCATCCCTAATGACCTCTGCTCTATTCCCCTTCTCCTTGGGACGTACTTTTTCGGCGTCCTTATCGGCGAAACCGAAAAGGGAACGTCCAACGAGGGTTTAACACTAACCCCCTCCCTATGGGTTCCGCTGTCGGCGATCTACCCGTACCTCAGGATAGTCCTATTTCCATGAGGCACGGGGCTGGGCACCATTGCAGATTTCAGTGTCCTTACTGCCTCCTCCCATATGCGTTGGTCCGTCAGGAACAACGTCGTCTCAGGCTGGTTTGTTGGCGCCCACAGAGAATATTCCTCCGGTTCCGTTCGACTCCCAACCTCCCCGAATAATGGAAACGCCTATGACTACCCTTCAAGAGGGATTCTCGTCCTACTCCATCACGGAGGAGGAGGAGGAGGAGGTTGTCCCGTTCACTCCGGTGGACCCTACCATCCTTGCTTGGCAATACTTTGGTATGACCGGGAAACTCTTTAGCCCTGTGACCCCCTCGAAAGGAAGTCATGCTATGGATCATCACCATGGCTTGGGGTCGGTCGGCGTCGGGACTGGTGGTCAAGGACCTCGAACCCGAGATCTTCTCCTTTTACTTCGAATCACAAGAATCCCAGACTTGGGTTCAAAGTAATGAGCCATGAGCGTCGATGGATATCCCTTGCTACTCGGGGATTGGGATGGCAATGAGGCGGGGACCCTAGGCCCCATCCTCATCCCGCGTCCCCGCCATTCGCCCCGTCCCCACATTGACCCCGTGTTCACCCCGCCCCGCTGGTACCCCGCGGGGAACGGGGAACGGAAATTTTATTCCCCGTCCCACTCTCGCCCCGCGGGGGATTTTATTCTTTACCCCATTCCCGTCCCTTTATCATCACCCGAAAAAATGCACATTTGAAATGATAATTCTCAATCCATAATTTTTAACAACATGAATAGTCAAACCATAATTTTAAAACAACATACATTTAAAATAAACATCACATAACAATGATATCTATGTCTCACAATAGTTTACACATAATAAGAAGTGTCTTAACGAAATAACTTATAACATAAAACTTAGAGTTCCCAACTTGACTTCATAATAGTACAAATAGAATCATGAGAAAATATACATGGCTGTGAATACAATTTCATAGACAAAAGTTATAAACTCTATCACGGTATCAAATAAGAATAAATTTATATTAGCTTGTTCTGTAAACGAAGAAAATGACATTACTTTATTTCTACAAACATGACCACACAACAAAGGTTTAAATATGAGAAAATGTTCTTAGACAAGTGTATTGTTATTATTATTATGTATATGTAAATTATAATATTTTATTATGAAATAATGGTGCGTGGTATAGGGCGGGGCGCCCCGCGGGGCGGGGAGTGCTTGCCTCATCCTTGCCCCGCACCCCGCCAAAATCCCCGTCCCGAATCCGCCCCGTGTGGGGCGGGGATGGGGATCACCGTTGGTGATGTGGCGTTTTGCCATCCGTACTCGGGGATATTGATCTGTTGGCATGAGATCTTCTAAAGTTGGACCGTCTATAACTTTGGGGTCACTCCAAAGGTATGACACATCTGGTTCAAACGCAGGCCACTAGATAAACCATTGGACCTGCTTTAGGGGAATACATGGACATCCCATGCGATTAGCGGGTTTTTTTTGGAGGAGCGGTGAAGGTCATGTTTCGGATGGCCTTAGAATGATTGTTGCATCGGTCCCTGCTGGTAAGGTTCCAAGAATTCTCGAATCTAATTCGGGTCTCCCCGACCTACACCAAACTACCTACCTTATGCTGTAATTGTCGTAGGATTGGTCACGTGGTATGGGACTGTGATCGGGAGATGCTAGGGATTCCTCGATTTTATAATTTGCTTTTGGAATTCAAAACGGACACCTTAAGACCGAAGTATGCTACTGACCGAGAGTCCAAGGTAACAACATCCGTCCCAGTAGGATTCTCTGTCTTGACCTTGACCACTGTACCTAAAGGCCTCTCACCTCAAGGTAGCGGTCTGATAGTAAACCCGATCACTATACCAAACCCGAGGGGTACAATGGATGGGATTAGGGAGACATTACAAGTCCCTCGGGAGAAATTTCAATATTCGACGGGTCGGTCGACCTGCACTTCATCGAATGCTCCGCATGAGGCATTAGGAACAAAGAGAGGTTCGGTTGGAGAACAAAGAGAATATCAAGCGAGGAATGGTAATTAAACGGCCTCGCTAGGAGGAATGCTAGACTACCAAGGATTCAAGGACCATATTTGGGAGGATTCCCTGGTGATAGCATGTCTTCCCCTCGATATTTTTGAGATTAGATTCGATCGTACTCCTCACGACGAGAAGAGTCCCCACATAAGATCAAGCAGCGTTTAGGCACCATCTTGAGCGGTTATCGACAGTACTGGTTTTTAGTTACCTTTTTGTTTTTTCAAAGTTGTATGTGGTAACTTCGATATGTTATATAGTTTGTTGAAAGGGACCTTATGGGCCATTCTATGTAATGACTCTCTTTAAATTTCAATAAAATAATAGTACCTTTCGCTAAAAAAATGAACAAAAATTTTGTTTCTTTTTTTAACGACAGATTGCAATTTTATAACTTTTTAAGAGCGAATATATCGAAATGCCTCGAGGAACATGCTCCTCGACCATAAAAGGCCAGTATGAGCGAAC
Source organism: Erodium maritimum (assembly GCA_963921825.1). Classification (NCBI taxonomy): domain Eukaryota; kingdom Viridiplantae; phylum Streptophyta; class Magnoliopsida; order Geraniales; family Geraniaceae; genus Erodium; species Erodium maritimum. Next base: position 76,883,395 of record OY997590.1, read on the forward strand.
ACTAGTTTATTGAACCTTGGAACACCAGAACCGTCATAGACGGTATTTTGACGCCTCATGGGCAAACTAAGAAGGCAGGGAGGAGGAATGGGATACCGGAGATCCTGAGGGACTTCTACAGTAATAGTGGTGGTGGGAGGCAAAGCATCGTATAGGGACCCCTCCTAGGGCCAGCCCCCGATGCTCAAGTGGAGCATCATTCCTCCCAGCGGGGCATCTTCCCCGCTTGTGAATTGACAGGCCAACAAGATGTAGGCGCCACCCTTGCCCGTACTCCAGCAACAACTCGCGCTCCTGGGTGGGTGCGGCCACCACCTCCAGTTCCACCACTCTCCCGTGGCAGCATGGTAGTAGTCGAATCAGTAGAGAGCTGATCTTCACCAGCCCATCGTTTGATGTTCCCGTGTACAAAAGCTTGAGCTTTCGTGAAGGACCAACCAGGGGGGCCTTTGGCGGGCTCTTGACTGGCATCCCAGGTGGGGGCTCGGGGGTCCGGGTTACGTATCGGGTCCATTGTTACCCCTGTCCCCCTTCCTCGAGATAACCAAGCCTTATGTATCGGGTCCATTGTCATCATGGTTGGGGCCTCTGGCTCCCGCTCCCAACCCAACGCAGCACCAGTTCCACCAGAATCCCCATAGGACTACGACGGTACCCCATCCGGACGGGAGTGATGGAATACCGGCTGTCTGACACGGGGGCATGGTCCTTTCGCTGCATTGTACCGCAGCATACCTCTCTGGTACGCCAGGAGGTGAATCTGAGGGTACCTTGTTGAGGTCGATGTCTGGACTCTCTCCCGTACAATGGTCTCCATGTGCTCCGACACCTCCATCCTCGAGTCTCGAGGCCGCGGACCATCATGCCCATAAGCAGGATTAGAAACGACTCCGCTATAGGGTATCTAAACCCTACTCCACCTCCGTCCCCAGCCCAGACGAACAAACGTGGAGGAAGTGTCCACCGTATTCCACCGGACCCCGTAGCGGTCGTAGACTAGGTGCTGGGATAGGGTCCTCACTATCATGGCCTAGGAGAAGGCCGCACATTCCGTCAGGTCCCGGGAAACCCCCGCCTCCACGAAGCGAGTGTTGGATCTCAAGATAGGGTTGGAGATGAACCAACTCGCAGCGGAAAATCAATGAAAACCAAGAGACAATTAAAACCATGAAACAACTAACAAAGAATTGATTCATAAGAGAAAAATTCAGCACTATTTCTTACCAAAACAAGAACACCGGATAACGAATGATTGGCTTGAGTCTCCAAGACGCCTACATATCCACATGGGAATCAAAGCCACGTAGTTCTTCTCTTTGAGGACTCAAGAACACAAAAATGGAGGTGGGAGCTTGCCTTGGCCGAAATTACCATGGAGAGGAAGGAGAAGTTGTGTTTCCTATTCTTGTCTTGTGTTTGTTATGTTGAAAAAAAATGATTTAAACATAACAAATCCCATCAACTTATGGGACAAGTATGGTGTAAATAGGACAAGTAGGGTGCTAAGTAAGGCTAGACAAGATGGGGTTAAGTGGTAAATCACCAACACCTTAATCCTTGTCTTGCTTACTTAGTACTAATTAATCAAGACTCGATTAATTAGTTCCATGGGCCTCTAGGAACATGGCCCGTGGCCATTCCCAACGAGGTCCCGTGATGCGCTCATCGCCTACAAGCCTTCCATACCGGAAATGTCCAACATTATTCGACGTGATCAATCCCAAGACTCCAAGCCTTGTCTTGATCCGTAATGTCCTATTCACTTACGGTCACATGACCCAAAACCCAGTTTCGGTCATGTCCCGAGACAACTCCCTTTTGGCCATTCTCCATAAATGTGTCAATGAGTTTCTTCTTTCGGTGTGACCCTTAGGTTTATGCATGTCAATAGATCAACGTAAAATCCCATTTTACTTGATCCTATATAAGTGGCAACTAATGAGACTTTAGTATTGCCTGACACTGTATAACGAATCGACCTTATCGATTCTAACCTTTTGGTCGTCCCTGTCATTATCCTTTTATCACTGATATCTTGATTGAGATAAGGCATAGAGCCGGCATCCTTATTGTTCTCAATCACTGTTCCTTGATATGCGAGATGACGTAATATATGATACCCAGTATCATGTGTATGGCCATGCTATTCATTCAATCACTCCCGATCAAGCGGCCGGGAACCGATATCTTTCCCATACCGCAGTATGAGGGATAAATCCCTTAGCCGTCTTTCATGTCACTCATGGAGTCTATCCCCTAGCCAATTCTGGTCGTTATGGAAACCGTGTCACAGACAACGTTAGGCTCGGCTCAAACTCAGTTGTTTACTGCATAGTAATCACAAAGACTCATTGGTCTAAGGATACATGACAAGCTACGACAATGACTATGTTCATGACTTGATCTATGGAACATATTCATGTCGGGTCGTCCAATATCGTGTCCCACATGATATCTATGATCAGACTCCGGAATCCCATTCCAATGACTAAAAGAACGTAAGCCATAAAGAGCCATCTTTCATATCAGTCGCTTCTAGTGAAACTTTGTTGACTAGGGACCGATCGAGTGTGATCCATCTTGATCTATGATTCTATTCGCATGGTGGGCATATATAAGAGCACACATCGATATATTACTCCAACACATAAGTATTATAAAGCCGCTTTAATTTTATTGCTAACGATAATATATACATTTGGACATTTAGGATTGAACTACGGGCACTAAGACTAACAACGAGAAGGTTCCGACCTCGGAGGCATACCTCTAGACTGCGTGCCGTCCACCCCAGCCACCAGAGAAAGGTCGTGGTGGTCCCAGGGAGACAGGCTATGATCCGGCTGGAGAGGGGTCGCGTTGTGGCGTGGGTCATAAGGCACCCCAATTTCATGTATCAATTCATCGGGCTGCAGAGAATGAGGCAGACCTCGCGGATTAGGAAGCCCGGCCGACATCGGTAGAGAAGAAACTCGGGGTCCCACGGCGATTAGACTAGGAGTCGGTGAGATCGCAAGCGGGACGACAATGGATAGGGAAGGCGGAAGGTGTGGTGTGGGGATCCAATCACATCGGTATATATCCCCCTTACCAAGCGTGGTCTGCGAGGGCTGCGACCGGATGGGACTGATGGACTGCGATTCTGATAGTAGCTATAGGCGGCGCAGGGGCGACGGTGACTAGGAAAAGCTCTATAGCAAGTAGGGTTAGGGTTATGTCCTTAAGGTCGAGAGAGAAAATTCCAATATTCTTATCAAAATATCACAAAATTATGTTCCTTAATCAATTGCAGTTCGAAGTTTACTTTTTTTTTAAAACGAGTATATGGGGTATTGTATTACTGTAAATTGTAAACCTTACAGGTTAAGGCATAACTGTCCAGGATTCCAGATATTTGTCCCGGTCGACCGTAGTCCACCAGGTGCTCATGGATCCGTAGAAAAAGTCTGCTTCTGCGTGCAGATCTTAACTCAAGAGTTCTCCTTACCGACATTTCAAAAATAATAAACCTTAAAGACCTAAAACAAGACAACCAAAGACCTAATAGACCTATGAATATGAGAAATAACATACTTAAAATAACTGGGAGTAGTTCTTTTAATACGGCTTTCTTGAGACTCACCAGCACTGGTAGTCTCGGGTCTGTGGGTATAGGTCCCGGGGAGACCTTTCCACCCCCGTCGGGTCCTATCATTTTCCCTACGGAGGGCCAGTTCCCTCCACCTACAGTTCCTGATTATTTTCTGCTTCATTTACCCCCTCCTCTTTTGGCTGCATTGTGTGAGGCCAGACCAGTTCAGTGGTCTCCCCCGGCTCCTCGATTCTCAAGGTGTGTGCAGTACCGGCCCCCCAGTAGGGTTTGCTGACGGTGTGGCCTTCTCCACATTGGTGTCCCGCTTTGCTTCACCCCATTTTTTCGAGGTCAGGTTCCGATTGCCGGATTATACTTCAGTGGGCCTCTGAGGTACACTAGTTGGTGATCCTGCTTGTAGCGAAGGGCTGAAACCCTAGCATTTGTCGGGCGACGTATCTTCTCCTTCGTTGGTCGCGATGTCTTCCCCCTACCTCGGTGTGGGGTACCCGAGGATTTAGCCATGCCAGGGATTGAGGAAGCTCGTTCTGACTCTCCTCCCTGAGCTCGGCTTGGGTGGTGGCCTTCGGTGTGATGCCTGGAGTTTTCCGAGTCGGGGCATTACCCGTCGACGAGGAATCTCCTGGTGTTCGTGTCATGGACTTGGAAACTGTGGGTTCAAAAACCCTAGAGGCACCCCAACGTTCGCCAATATCACTCGTGAGGGGTTACGAGGGTCGTGCGTACCAGGGGCCTTGATCCCAGCCTCTGGTCTGGTGTCCGATCAGGCCCGATCAATGATACCCTCCAAACCCATCAACGGTGACCGATAGGGTACGATAATAGGGGCGGTCAGGCATCCGATAATGCCCGTACTTGGGCCATGCTGGGGTCGAATGGGGATACCAGGTTTGATCACGCCCGAAGGAGAGGGCTGGACGATGATGCGGAACGTTGTGGTGGGGGAAGGGGGATTGTAGGTGCCATCCTAGGGTTTGACGTGCAGTGGGTCGCCTATGGGGGGGGGGGGGGGGAAGTCGGTCACACAAAAGGATAGGGGATCTATGGCTGGTCGGGATGCATGGTGATCGGGTGATGGAGGGCGGAGGAGCAAGGAATTGAAGGAAAAAGGTAGCTATGGTGTCGCCGTTGGCGATCAAATATCAACCCTAATAGGGTTTAAGAAATAACCCTGTTAAGAAATAGCTGTTCCACACCTTTTCTTATTTTGGGTTTAAAAATTAAAAGCCAGTTCAAAGATTACTTTTTTTTTTATCATCAAAGTAAATTTAAATTACCGACTCTTTGAAGTGAAGAGCGTGGGGTGGAACAGAAAAAAACTAAGAGCGTGCCTTATAGGAACTTCAACACCAGAGCCCCACAACCGGGGATAAAAGCTGAATACAACTGAAGAAACCACCAGAGACCAAGGCTAAGGAACAGCCCACTAAACACAAATAGCAAACATATGCTATAAACCTCAGCAACCCAACAAACTGGGAGTCAACCTGAAAACAGAGTCCTAAGACAAGATTTAACAAACATGAAGCATAGTAAAAAGAAAAGAGGTCTTGATACCGGATTTTAGAACCATGAAGAGCATAAAAACTGAAAAGGTCTAACACCCAGATTTTTCAACCATGAAGAAAAAAAACTCTTATTTCACCCAAAATACCGGCAAAAGAATGCTGAGCTCCCTGTCTCATTAGAACCATCAAACTATCACACAGATATAAAAATGACCTAACAAGCGACAGCCAACACTGTAAACGGCAGAGAAAAAATTGGTGGCCAAGACCAACCATAACTCACAAAAACTATAACACATCTGAAGCAATCAATCAATAGGCAAACATGCCCTAAATACTCGTCGACGACCACCACTGATAAATCGATGAGTCCTTACCACCGAAATGGAAGGAGATCGAAAAGCTAAGTAGACAAGCTACATGAAAAGCGAGGGGAGCCATATTCCTTAACCTGTAGAAAAGGAAAAAAAATAGTAAACCTTTCCTGAAACGCTGTAGCACCAAAGAGAACTTCCGACGAGATGGGGACAACACCTCGATAGCCAACGAAAGGTCCAGCTCAGACAGGACCCCAACGATCTTCTACAGAAGAAACGCTTCCCACACAAGGCCTAGTACGGGCCGTCGGAAAAACAACATGGACAGGAAAGGGAGCCAGGAATCGGCGGACAAGTACTCACAGAGCAAAGAGAACAGAGCCGCTACAATCGACAACTGAGGGTTGTGAAAGGAGTCCCACACTAGATCTGAACTGCAATCCCAAAGCTCGTCCATGGACAAAGCACGCCTCAACGACTTTTCCCTACCTTGAAGCACCAAGCTTCCAACCCAGCACGAATAGTCCCGGTCGAACACGACTCGGATCAGAGCAGGTCACTGGCCAAACCAACCACCAAACAGAGCAACCAAACGAAGCCACTTCTACCAAAAGTCGAACACCACCACAGAATCCCGAGCACCACCGCACAAACCGGCAACTCCCATCTCGAGCTCAACCCCAAAACTCAAGCACCAAAACCACAACACCAAAAACCCAAATCAAACTACATAAACAGAGTAAGGGGGAGACAACCTGGAGCAGGAAGTGACAGTAGAAGCCGCAGGCAACTAGACACGGTAAGCCACATGACAGACCTGCAATCCAACACGAGGTCAGAAAGACTTCTCATACTGCTTAAAATCGACTAAGGCTCGGTCAATACCAACCGTCAGTCCACCTGATGCACTTGATTCCAGATATGAGAAGTCGATCTGAGCAGTAACAGAATGAAGGTCGACGAACTACCGGTCCAAAAGACCCGACCCAAATGGTCTGACTCGGTTTAACAACCGACACGAATACTATTCCAAGCCTTCCTCCACTGGAAAAATCTCATCCACACATCAAACCTCATCTCCACTCTTCAGCCCCACCGTAACATCAAACCCACTTCCGGTCGGACCCATACTCGACGTTGGAGTGTTGAACACCGAGGGTGTTGTCGTCTTCCCCGTGGTATTACCGATCGGGGTTATTCCGGTGGTGGTGCCGATCGGTGTAGTGCTTGTGGAGGTAGTGCTTGTACTAGCACTTGAGGGATAGACACAGGTTGAAGAAGTTTGCTGAGGAGCAGTAGTGTTGGGTGAAGCGGCGCCGACGAAGTCACAGGTTCCTCCAGTCAAAACCATGCCGCCACTTCCAAAATGAAACTCTGACAGCTCTGTCCCAAATGTGACGGTCGGAGGAAAAACCCAAACCGACGCCACGCCGGAGTAGAGATACCACCCAAACCACCGCCTCACCAGAGCAGAGTCAGCCGAGGAAGTAGATCTCAAGGAACGAAGGAGGAGACCGGATCTGTAGGATTCAGGGCCAAAATCGCCGGAGACGGGACTTGAGGAGGAAGCCTGATTTGCAGAAGTCCGGGCTTAACTCGCTATCGACAGGTCGAGAAAGTGAACAAAAGGGACGGTCAAGGACACCGGACCAAGCTTCCGAGACGTCGACGCAGGCGTGGGAACAACACAGTAATGGGAGAGGAGAGGAAGGAGAGGGTGGGAGAAAAGGGTAGGAGGGAGGGTAGATAGCCACCACCGGCTTTAGCCGTGGCCGGAGGCCACAGGCGTCGCCGGTGGGGGCTAAAAAAAAGGGCGGTGGCTTGTAGCAGAGGGGTTGGGTTTTTTTCAGTTCAAAGATTACTTAATTTACATTTACAAACGGATTAAATAATTTTTATTTCCCTCTCACTATAATATGAGAGTTATACGTTCGAATGAAAAAAAAACTTGCACTTACCTACTATACAGTATGCATAATTATCTTATCATTAAATCCCTAGAGCACAAACTCTCTAACCTAGCCGCCTAAGGCCATGGCAGTCATGGCTATTGCCATGGTTTCTGCCATGGCTCATCTTCCCCTACTCGCTTTCTATGAATTTGCTTTCAATAACTACTCCTCTACGTCTCTCCATGAGGATTATGCTACGATTTTTCTCTCCCGGCTTTGTTCGCCAATACCACCGCAACTCCGATGGTCTCTCCCATAGGATTTTGCTACGGTTTCTCTCTCCTGGCTCTATTCGGCAATACCCCTGCAACTCTGATGGTTTGCGTTGATGTCGCCACTGTCGCGTCTGTCTCTCTGGCCGCCGCCGTCGACGTCTCTGAAGCCGTCGCCGTTGTTGCCTCCTAAATCGCTCCCTCCTTCCCTCACAACTAACGACCAAAGGTTCGGTTTCACATCAGAAGAAAAGTGTCACTTTCGGGGGACCCGACGGTTTACAGGCCCTACCTTGAGCAGTGTTCGTTAGTTTTCCTTTGCTTTTGTTTGGGTAATGGTTTCAGTTCTAAATCGCCTTTATGGCACCTCATTCAATACCGTCAATGACAGTTATAGTATGAAAAGAACTGATACACCATTGTGGTGTTGTCTGTTCTTCGTGGTCAGGGAGTTATTCCTGATGCACTTCGATGTAATGTGAACTCTGAACATTAATACAACGTTGCATCGTTTTACTCAAAAATAATTATCTTATCATTATTATTAATAAAAAATTATAGTAAGTTATCATTGTATTGGTAACTGTTAGTGTTAAAAATTATGGTTAAGTATAAAATCATGCCCAGTGAAAGGTCAGTAAATCAAAAATTGACATGTCGTGATTTTTATTTTTACGATCAACTCCATGTATTTATACGTTTCATTTATTTTGAGACAAAAACTACTAAAAAAGTTGGTATGTACATGAGATAACCATAATTTTGGTGGAGATTTTTGTCCCAAAAATAATATAAAGAGGTAAGTACTTGATGGCTGACCTTCTGTCATATATATATGAGGAAACAAAACTTGCGACATATCGGTTTTTAAGGTGAAAGGTCATTATAAAGCCAGTTTTTCCAATGATCCCTGAAAATCAAGTGAAACGATGAAAATACTCCATTAAGATCAAAAATAAAAGAAGATGACATAATTAATGATGTCGTCTCTATTATCTTAAATCTACAACAGTGACGTATCTGACAATCAAGCTTTTTACCCAGAAACAAGAATGCAAGCACGAAAAGTATCGAAGGTAATCATACCCACAGGTCCCTGGATCGAAACCAGAGAGCTCTAATACCATGTTAGAGTCCAATCCAACCCAAAAGCTCAAACTCATGGGTGGAGGCACTAATATGTTTAGCAAGTGTTTAATTCGTCCAAACACTTTCTACGTGGGACTTATATTTCAACAATTCCCATTAGCCGAGGGTGAGGCAAGGTACTCCCACAGGAGGTACATGGGATTTGTTATCCGCTTTCGTCTAAGCCTTAAAATATGTTCGGTCCGTTGTCGTCATCCATATCGACAAGAGCCTATCGCCATTACGGACAAAAGCATTACGGACCTTCCATATCTCCCATAGCCACATTATGATTTCAGCCTTCTGTACCAATGTCTACCAACGTAGAAATGAGGCTCCTCCCATCGATAACCCACCAAAAATAGTCCAAATGACCTTGTACTATAAATAGGCATCAAACTGTCAAGGATAAAGGATCAATATAAAAATCTTTAATTCTTTTTTTTGATAAGCTCGATAAAATTTATTAGTAAGACTGATTCCAAAAAGAATCAGAATGCCCTGATTCAAGAAAAAGCAGGGTGTCAACCAACGATAACAAAGGGCTCCAACAAAGGGGAGCCAAAAGGCCAAGCCTTTTCTAAAAAAGGAAACTAGGAGCAAAAACAAAAGAAAAAACCCCATCAACGATGGTTCGTCGCAATCGTCTTCTTGGCAGCTAATTCACGAATTGCAGTCCATGCATCAGTACCATGTGACGAAGCTTTGACTTGAGATTTTCCTTTGCTGATTTGCTCAACTGCTTCCCAATATCAACGGGACGAACATATCTTTCCCGATCAGATACATTTGGTTTACACGTCAAAGTGTAAAAATCCGTTAGATGCTTTGGGGGACGACTCATCCCCTTCTTGACTAAAGCGTCCTTCCACGGAGAGTGTTGTGGATGGGCTCCAGTCGCACCAAGAGCTTGTTCTGGTTGTGGAGAAATAGATTGGGCCTGATTGAGCCTAGAATCAAGCCCACTTGATCCCATACCAACTTCTTGTGCATGCCCATAAAATGGGAGGCCTTAATTTTGTTCAGGCCCAAAACATATAATAGTTGCTGCACATCGTTCAGAACCTAGAATAATTGCTGTACATCCTTCAGAGCCAACAACTGAGGCACAAGTCGTGATTTTTGGAGACGCAATCACAACAGAGCCATCAACGGAGTCACAAGCCGTGATATTTGGAGACACAATCACAACATAATCACGACTTCCAAAAACAGAACCAATCTCATCGAAAGGTTTTGAATGTATTTGAACGTCTTCTGCAGCCATTGAATCCGATCCACCTTCATCCTTATCTTCATGATCGATCTCCCTTGAATCACGATGAGAAGCGATCTCAATCCCCCCCACATAGGAGAGAATCTCGCAATCCATCAACCGAACCAGAAACGATCGGATCGGATGGCGATTGCAACGCTGGTCTCAAAACAGTCGGAGACGTGGACTCCTCACCGGCAACGCTAAACACCGGCGACTCCTCACCGTGGCCGCTCAATTCGGCGAAACTCCAGCGCCTACCACACCGGACTCGAGCAATCCATCGACCCCCAATACATGGCCAAACAATTCCTCACGTGCCTCTTGCATACTCTGTTTTGAAGGTTCAGAAACAGAGCTTAAAAGTGAACGGCTGCGCCACGCCTTGGCTACGAATAACTTGTACCCGTTGATCGTAAAACCGTTCATAACCTCTATCGCCTTGGCTGATGCGTCCTTTGAACCAAAACGAACAAACCCAAAGTAACGTTGACTGCGGCTTGGATGTTTTGGTACTTTGACGAACAGAATTGAACCGAAAGGGCTAAACAAATTCCTTGTCCAATCCTCGGTCGATTCGAAAGGTAAGCAATTCACGAAAACCTCGTCTTCTAATTCAACAAAACCTTCGCTCAAATTCTTACACCGACGAACAACCCTTTCGCCGATTGCTTCGCAGCTGGAGTTTTTGACCCGGTATCTACACAAAATGCCGGTTGCTTCACAACCGGTTGTGGCTCAATACCATCCCGTGTCGCTTTTTCTGCCACAGGGGCAGAATTTGCTGCTGCAGATCGTCTCCTTCTTCGACGAACAAGGTTGGGATCCGAAACAGCTTTCTCCTTCTCACTATGCTTCTTCTAATTCGTCTTTCGGACCTTAACCTGGTGTTTCTTTGCTGAAACACCAGAAGTCCTGGACTCTGAAATCGTCAAGACGTGATTCAACGTCGTGACTACAGCACCCAACACCACCGCCACCTCCGCCAAGAGTCCATTGACATATTTGGTTCTCCTAACCATCATCTTAATCCACTACTTTAATTCTTGGATTGTCTCATTCGTTCTAATGTTTCTTTTTTTTCTATATGTTCTGGCTTTACAAAATTCTCGATTTTTATTTTAGGTTATAGATTCCTCATTTTTTTAACGAAAGTTGCGGTATTTTATTACACCGAGTAGGACCCTAGAAGGTCCCTATTCAAATAACTCTAAGACATCAAAACGTAGCTACCGATGTTTTTAAAGAAACATGATAACTTAATAAAATTAAAACTGACAAACTGGAGAGAACCGCTTAAGGTGGTGCCTAAACGCTGCTTGATCCCATGGGGATGACTCTTTTCTCCATAAGGAGCGCGACCGAACCTGAACTCTACAGTCGGTAGGGCTAAAATATGAAATTGTCGAGAACCGCTCAAGATGGTGCTTAAACGATGCTTGATCCTATGTGGAGACTCTTTTCGTTGTGAGGAGAGCAATTGAACATGATCTCAATAGTAGCAATAGGAATATATATGTGATTCAGGGTTTCCTCCCCGTAAAAGTCTCTGAATCGATGCTCACAAATTATTGACCTTACAAAAAGGAAAATAAATAAATTAAAACAAACCCAAACGATTAGCTTGAACCAGAATCGAGAGAGGGGTTGAGTAGGATGCATCAGTGGAGGCTAAAGATGTGGACGTGTCCACGGTAGAGTCATGGGGGGTGGGGGGGTAGAGGCCGATCGGGGATAGAGATTGAGGCGACGGTAGCGACGACATTAATAAGATTAACCAATATCGAGGAGAGAAACCAGTCGACAACCATGAGGATTGTACGGGAGTCGATATAGGACCGGAGGACACATCATTGGTGGCAGGGGAAGGCCAGGAACACAATGGATAGCGGCGTCTTGATAAAATCCATAACAAAAATATGTATGTGGAAATAGAATCATAGATTCCTCTTTTTGTCTATTACGAGTCTTACATTTTATTCTATTTTGTACAAATCTGTTCCTGGTTGGTTCTTAGTTAAAACCCTTTCGGCCTAAAGCTTTGTTTTCTTCACCCTTTCTAAATGAAAATTAAGAATGCACATGACTTGTGCTCCCTCAATTTCTTGATGCATACTCACGTGGATTTCATGTATCAACTTACTAAGAGCACATATAGTGGAAAGACTGGTATAAGGAACACGTATAAGGTGCAACATGCTGACTCTACAAAATAGTGAGTCTGAATCCCTGAATGAAGTGTGTTCCACAGTAAGAGGCTCAGATTCTGAGCGGATGCTGAGCGGATATTGAATTGATATTTTGCTGAATTTATTAAATTATTTGTTAAAACAGTAAACTTACGAGAAATTGGAAATATATGTGAATAAAATAATTAATAATAAAATAAAGAGGTTACTCCATGTCCTAACGTCGTACTGCACTTAATTATCAAATCCGCACCCAAATTTTGGAAAATTGTCAAATAGTAACAAATTTCAAAAGTGAATTATTAAAAACCAACAAGTACTGTTTAAATTTACTGTTTCCGTGAACAGTGACTAACGTGCGTCTCACGTGACTCACTTTATAATGGAGCTTAGGCGAGTTGAGGTCACGACGAGATGAAATTCAAAGCTCGAACACAAAGAGATGAAGTTCGAAGAGCTGAGATGAAGTTCTGCCAAGTTAATGTCCGAAGGAAGAACATATTTGAGGGCAAACTCGACTTTTCACTTGGCCAAGTTAACGTCCGTTTAAATTAGAAACATTTGACAATTTCATATTTTATAGGGTTACTACATGACCATTTCAGTTTTATAGGGTTAGGATTTAACAATTTCTGAAAATTGGGCGTTAGGACATAGAGTAACCCCTAAAATAATTACTATAATAAAAAATTAACAAACTTATTAATAATAATAATAATCTTCGAGATGATTCCCCATCGTCAAACTTGTTCATACATGCCTGCAATTGTTCCAATTCCTCCCACAATCGGGACATCATAGTCGCGTATCGGACCAGCTGCTCATCGTCGCAGTTAGAGATGTCCTTCTCCTGCATGGTCCCGTACTTGTCGAACAGTTGTTTCTATTTCAGCTGAAATAGTAAATATTTCTCTGCCTTCTCAAGTTGTAGTCGACCTCGCTCTAAAGAAACCCGTTTTTTTTTTCTCTAAAGCAACCCGTTCTCGCTCGGCCCTTCCTCGTTCCATATCGGCAATGGCACTTACTTGATCTTGTAGACCCTTCCCCTTCCTCTTCGTAGGCTTCTTTCCCGACAGTCGTTCTTCTACTCGCTGAGGGGGAGGGGGACTTCGTTGACGACCTCCCTCGATCAGATCGGAGGATACCCAATCCTATTAGGACTCACCACCGAGAGGTGTGAAATATTCATCATCGGTGTTAGGGACTCCTCCACTTGTGGGTGGGGTTAATCTATAAGCCCTAGACTCATCCAACCATTGGCGTCGTTCTGAAGCGTTTAGACACAATTATCGAGGTCAAAATTCTTCGGATCGTCCCTACTCTTCGGTAGGTCTTTGTAGAACCGCTTGGCGTCTTCCATGTAGTCTGCATGGTTCCATCCGATGAGCATGTCGGCCTTAGAGGTTTTTAGAAGACCGAGGAACTTCCGCACCCGTAGCGCATGTTTGTTCTAGTGGCTCTTGATTTCTCTCCACTCGAATATCAGACAAAAACGTCGTTCTTCATTGTATGCTTTCGTAATTGTGCACCAGAAGGTCGTACTATCTTGGGAGTTTCCCTTAATATGGTCTTTTGTTTTGCGGAGCCAGATATTTATGAGCTACCTCTTTTTCTCAACAGACCATTTTCTCCTTGCGTTTGTCACCCTTGGTCGTTACTGGGTAGGGCTGACAGATGATGAATTCGACGACATATGGATGTCGTTGTGGTCGTCGACGTGTTGTTGGGTCGCATCAACCTCGATGTAATGGTAATAGATTGGACCGAGCTTGAATTGACCTGAACCGGGATTGAATTGACATGGACTATGGTTGAATTGCCCTGGAACAGGGTTAAAATATTGATACTTTCACATACAAAAATATGACACTTTAAATAAAAAATAATATTAAACGAAATTAAAGTTGAGTGTTTCAAAATACCAGGTTGGTGTGCAGTTGGGTCGTAACCAGGTTGCATATATGAGGTGAAAGCGCTTAGTTGCATCCAGGTTGCATGAACGGGTTGGGGGCATTCTGATATTCAACATGTCCCGGAAGTTGTTTAGTTGATCAGGGTGAATTGGAAATCATTGGGGTTTACAGTGTCTGACCTGTGTTCGTCGACCTTCGGCGAAGACGCACGTTGAGTTTCGTCGTCGAACATTTTCGATCAAATTGTTGGAGAGACGATGTTGAAAAATTAAGAGTGAAAATAGAAGAAATTTGGAGAGAAATATGAGAATTGTTGGTGGTTTGGATGAATGGGAGTGGGGTATTTTTTTTTTTTGAGCGAAAGGTGTGGATTTGATTAATTAAAATATGTATTGACAATAAAGTGCATCAGAGACTCTCTGACCAGGAAGAACATGACAAGAACATTTAAAATTTTCGCTATTCTTTTCTCAGTAGAACCGTCCTTGACGGTATTGAATTGGTGCCCTATAGGCAATGACAGAATATGGGTTGGGGGAGCGGGATACAAGAGATCAGAAGGGACCTCAACGGTAATGGTGATTGTGGGAGGCAACGCATCGTGTGGAGACCCCTCTCAGGGCCAGTCCCCGATGCTCCAATGCCTCATTCCTCCCAGCGGGGCTCCATCCCCGCAACTGATGGTTCGTATCCTGCTGCGCCAGAAGCCCCCCTAATCAGATTCCCAACAACTATTTCCGCACGAACTGGGGCTGTTACAACTCCCTCGGGAGACAAGGCACAGCCCCCACCTCCGTTCCCACCCTGCTGGGGGGTCAGTGGGTCAGCAGTCCAGGCAGCAAGGTGACCAAATCCCGACCCCCTGATCTTCCCGTGTACAAAAGAACACGGTGGGAGGTGGCCTTGTGCTGGCCATGGACGAGTACCCCAACCCGATATCTGGAAACCCAGGTTAGGTATCGGGTCCTGTGTTATGTCGACCCTTCCCTATGGAGAAAGTGGAGCAGTAGGTATCGGGTCTACTATCATTGTTCTCTGAGCAGTATCCATCTCGGCTCCATCTCGAACCATGCACGCTCCATCCTGGCTCTCTTGAGAGCATCGATACGTACGGGCCAAGGTTGCCCCACCGGGACAGTACGTGGAGGTGTCTTCTAGTATTCCGGTAGATGACATTGCGTGTAGCGCCTTGATAGGCCCGACCTATTCGGCCGTCTGACTTTAGACCCGCCAACTCTGGATCGAATCCCAGCGGAGGAAAGCCAAGCCCATGCCCGTCTCCACCTCCAGCGCCTAGTAATCCAGTGCGATAAGGACTCCACCATGCATCCACGCACCCCATGGCCGTCACGAGACCATCCCCAATTCCGGGTCGTCATCGTCAGAACCTCGACGAACGTCGAGAACTCCACCATGTCCCTCACCACTCTCTCCGGAAAACGGAAGGGCAGGAAACCCAACCGAAACGGCGTGGGCGGCACCCTAGGCCAGGCGTCAGAGGGCCCAGACGTCAAAGGAAGAACATGGTTGTCCCCGTCCAGGGGATCCCAATACAGGAAGGGAGGGAACACGTAGCCTGGGGTATAGGATGGGGCCCTAGGTCCACTGCTATGCCTCCCGTGCACCAGAGCCAGGTCGTGGTGAAGGTAGGCATGGTGTTGGCGGCGGTGAACCCGTAGACGCGAACTAGGGTTTGGTCCGCGGGGAGATGCCCTATACGTTGCAGCACAAAACTCTGAACGCCGTCGTTCCCAACGCTGGCCCTTCCATCGTTGTCAAGATATAGCCGCAACAATGGGGTTAAAGGTTAACAATGGCGGGCCAAAGAACCACAATGGTCCCAGAGAACCCCCTAACAGAGGAGACGAGCCCGAGGCGTTCGGGAAGGGGGAATAGCACGGTGGTGGGGTTATCATGCCACCCGGGATAGAAATGACAGGTGGTATTGGTAAAGAGGGAGAAAGGATGGTGGTGATCGGACTGGGAGTCGACGAAGTCACCAAGGGGACATGAGGGGGAGAGGCTTTGATGGTTGTCGGATAGTCATCCACTTCCATCCATATTTGAATCCCTCCCCAGGCTTGGTCTGCGAGGAGGTCCATGGGATGGGACACTCGAACACGGGGACGACGAAACCGAAAACTCCAGGTGACGTAACAGGGGCAGCGGCCGAAGGAAGCTTCATAGCGACGGACATGGTGGGGCTAGGGAGGCTCTCAAAACTAGAGAGAAAACTTTTTTTAGAATGAGTGGGGTTATTTATAAGTGGGAGAAATTTGTTTTTTTGTTAATTTCATATTTAATTTAAATAATAAAAAAAATCTTACCGTTTTCAACTGTTGCCAATGATCAGATTTTTTTCGTCCCCACATGCCACGTGTCGCCTTGTGAGTGGCCGGTACCCGACACGCGATGCACAAACCAGCGAACCATTGTAGCGGGTGCGACTCACTAAAATATATGATGTTTTTCATCGAAAAATACGTTTCACAACACGCAACTCGCAATGCCAAATTTTAAATAACGATCCGTGTTTCGCAAGTCGTAACACGGAGACGTGCTCAAACTGAAATATTGAACTAATCAATCCAAAGCAAGTTTTTAAATGGTGCATTTCTTTTTGGAGATTTGTATTCAAAATAGGAAATTTGTTTCAAAATGATTCCTTGGTAGAAGAAAAATATCATATATTTTAATATCATGATGAGTGGGTTGGGCCCAACACACACCTAGATTCTAGGGAACCAGTGATTATTACATCACGTGGACATTACAAATTAAACCAGCTGGTTCTCGTTTTAATTATGTAGACTTTATAATTTAAGAGTTCTAAATTACCATATTACCCTGAAATTTTAATGAAACAAGGACACTATTAGCAAGTGTACAGTTGACCATAAGAGCAAGAATAACGGGCCAGTCTTGAGGCTCGGCTTATGTTTTTGCGGGTCGTGGGACGCTGGCCGTTCCACTGTGGGACGCGGGCCGTTCCACTGTGGGACGACATTTACGCGTCCCCCGTCCCGCAAAAACGCTGGTTGGAACGCAGCCCGCGTCCCTCGTCCCGCAACCGTGGGATGAGCCGCTCCCCTCGTCCCGCGTCCCGTGTCCATCAGCCGGCCAATCCTAAGCCGCCACGTGTCCTACGTCAGAAAAAAAATCCGAACGTTTTCAAACGGTCGGAAATGGTAACTTTTTTTAATTAAATCTACTACAGTATATACCCTATAAATACCCCAACCCCAACCTCATTTTTCTCACTTACACATTCTCCAATTTCACTCTCTCATTCCCACATTCCACTCTCTCATTTCCAATATTCTCGTGAAAAATGTCGGGTGACGAAGAAACCCGTGCACAATCAGCTGGTGACGAAGTATGATTCACCCCCGACGAACTAGCACGGGATTTCCACGAAATTTTATCGGACCCTGGTGAGAACTCCGCTTTCACGCCATATATGCAACCGGGTTCGAGCTCAGGTAATTTCAAACTATCGTCAAGTGTTTCATTTATTTTATGTTTTATACTTCATTTTTGTAAGTAATTGTTGTTGTTTAATTCATTTTCGTAAGTGATTGTTGTTGTTTAAAATACTTTTGTAATAAAAGTTTTGTAATTTCAAATATCCAAGGTCAATTCCGTCCACAACAATTCAACGCACAATGTTACCAGATCCCGACACAAGGTTACCAGATGCCGCCACAAGGCTACCAGATGCCACCACAAGGCTACCAGATGCCGCCACAAGGCTACCAAATGGCGCCACAAGCTAACCAGCTTCCACCACAATTATACAACTACCCTGATCACCCACTACCCGGCGTAGGCGTCACCCGTAGGTCGTCGCAGTCATCCTATGCCGGACCTTCCCAACGATGACCCCGAGTAGCTCCACAAGAATGAAGGATATGGACCATCGAGGCACACAAACACCTCATCGACTGCTGACTCTCGACTACAAAAGACATGATTAAGGGAAACTCTCAAGACAGAAAAACATTCTGGTGCACTGTTGCGAGGAAGTTCAATGTGACCAGAGGTCACCGCCACTACGAGTGGAATGCTATCAAGAAACATTGGGTCAGATGTCAATCGCAGACAAGGAGGTTCCTCGGTTATCTGAAGACACAGCGGCTGAAACCAGGAGGACCACATGAGACATGCAAAGAAGATGTGGGCAGTTACACCGGTGAAAGAAAGACAGAGGGAGCACCCACAAAAAATTCGACCTCGATCATTGGGTTATTGAGCTTGAGAGAAATAACAAGTTCGCTGCCGAGGAAGGCACCATGGGTACTGTCCGCCAACAACAACGACAACGCTTGGATGAGGCTAGGACTTATAGCTCAACCCCACCTACAAGCACAGGGGAAGATTACACAACTCTTGCTGGCGAGTCTCAACAACCAGAATGGGCACCTTCTGATCACAACGAGGGGAGTGAGGCCCTCTCAGCGACACACCCCCCTCCCATGAGGTTGATGCAAGTCCCCCTCAACCAACTCGCCGAACGCGACCGCAAGGAAAGAAGGCAGCGAAGGCATCAAAAATGGAGACCGTCCTCACGACCCAAATGAATGCCTACGTGGAGATAGAACGTACAAGGCAGGAAGGCAAGATATAAAGGACCCGCATGATATACAAGTTAACCGAAAAGTGGGAAGAAAACTTCGCCTTGTACATGTCCATAGTGCAAACGGATACCTCCGACTTCACCGAAGACGACAAGGAAGAGCATAGGTCGTGCAATGCCCGACTTCAAAGAGTCTTGAATACCCTTGAAGGTGAACTTGAAGATCTTCGACAACAACAACCACCACCGGATGTCAACCCACCACAATGATTCTTGGGCATGTATTTTTTGGGGTTGTATTAAAAGGGGATGAATAAAAGTTCAAGTTCATTTTTATTTGTGTTACATTTATTTCTTATTTTATTTATTGTCATTAATTATTTTTTCACATTTATTTATATTTTATATAATTTAAACTATTTATGATAAAGAATTAAATAAAATAGCTAAATATCAATTAATTAACCAGTCTACATCCACTAACAATAGTGAGCCTCTCATTGCAAAACACCCACTATTCTGAGTCCCAAGTCCCACTATTTTGTCCAGTCAGCATACGGGGCTTAGGACTTGGGATTCAATAAGGGTCTTTCCATTGTACATACTCTAATGTCCATTTTGTAAATTAAATAAAGACCCACATGCAGAAAGTTGGACAATTATATGAATTGTTTCGAGTGTTAGATTATATTATATGAATTAATGAATTAATTTTCTCTCGTCCTCATCGAGAGCCCTTTAAACCCTAACCTTAGCTTATGGAGTTAGCCCCTGTTTTTGCTGCGTCCGTCATGCAGAGCTCTACGGAGATCGTGTCGGCGGCGTGGTCTTCTCTATCCCCCTTGTCGGCTTCCTCTCGTCAAGTCTCATCCCCTCCTGTCACCAATCCGAGCTCCTCGGAGATTGCTTCAGCTACGGGACCGTCTGCCTCTCCCCCAAGCGTGATAGTTATCTCCTCAGACAACTCATCATTTGCCTTCCCGTCATCCTCTCCATCGCCGCTGCATCGTTCCCACCTGTCCTCTCCGTCGTCTCCGCCCTCTCCATGGGTGCCGCGTAGTCGCCGCTCGGTGCTTGAGACTGTACCCCTTCGGGAGCGGTTGGGTAGGGAGACCTTCCCACCACGCCGTGGTTTTGCGTAGGGGCGACCGTGGGAGCCTATCCCCGGTACGGGTGGTCTCTCTCGCACTTAGTGGCCATGGTTCAACGATGTTGTGACCAATGACCTTGATCTGGGTCGCCAAAGGATGCAAGAACAGCCCGATCATCGGCGGGTTTCTGTCAATCTCCGGATCGCCCTAGGGTTGTGAGGGGCTGGCCCGAGACTTCAATCAAATTGTCTGGCTGGTTCTCTTCGACCACCCGGGTATATCGATCTCATCGGGACTATGTCCCGGCGAGGAACTCTCGTTCCTCTGGGTGGCCGGACTCTTCGTCTAGTGTCTGGGGACAGGGTGCGGGTGGTTGTCGGCGACCTCTTCTGGTAGAGCACCTAGCGTACTATGACACTGCATAGAATATCCAGACGGGGCAGGTGATAGGACCTCGTCCTTGGCCAAGGCGTCTGGGGCCACGAGGCCGTGTTGGTGCGGAGTTACTGGATATGGAGGTCGTCCGATCACCTTTGTCCCTAGATCCTATACCTAAGTTTGGATTGTGTCATGGATTGGGTGACGGTGTATCCATGGAGTTGTTACCTAACCTGTGACCTGGTCCTTTGTGGGCAGTGATCCCTTGGGGTGCTGTGAACACGACCATATCCGGGGGATTTTGGTTTGGGATCTACCGATGCCTGCCCCACTGGCTATGGTCCCGAGACCCGATGGATGGTTCTTGGGTAGAGGTCGGGCACCAATTGGAGCTCGTCTTGCTGTAGTTCCCAGGCCAACTACTGGGATAGGCTGTCTAAACCAGTGGGATGTGGAAGATTGGGGGGGGGGGTCAGCGATTAACACGACATGCGAGGGCTAGGTACCAGCCCCGCAGGTTCCAATGACCCCCTAGGTCGGCCCTAGAGGCATGAAGGAGTCTCTAGGGATGGCCCACCAACGTTCCTCCACTGACGGTCACATGTTTGGTAGCATCAAAGAAGTAGAGCGTCACCTTCGGGTGAACCAGCGGTATCCAAACCCCACCTTGAGCAGCAATCTACGGCGGATTTTCATTACCCTATTTTTCAATTTATCGTTATCAGATTTGGTTGTCTGTTTCTCTATTATTATAGTTATTTCTGTTTGGTTGTCACTTATAGTCGCCACTATGGCACATCAACAACACGTCTTTAATGTGACGGTAGTTACAGGGTTTCTCTGTTTGCCCCAGCTGGGGTTTTAAACATGTATTGACTCTTTTAATGGAATGAAATACCAGTTTACTCAAAAAAAATATGAATTGCTTCGCCTTCCTGCTGCTTTGAACAGAATTTTGCCGGAGGACAAGCATACGTGGCACAAATAAATAATCATTTGCCGTTGAGCTTAATTATTTCTCTCATATCTTTATATTACATAAACGCGGTGGACCGTGAATAGCCTGATTTCTCTTTTTTTAGAAAATGTTATCTCATTAATCGTTTTTGAAAATATATCGAATAATAACTTAAAAAGATCTTTTACAGTCGAGAGTATTGTCTAGAAACCTCAATTCATCACACGTATTTCGACGTTCTAGATTACACTACATTTTCATTATAACGAATAGAAGTTACAATACAACAAAAGATTAAATTCTTATTGAAGGTTGGTAGCGTTTTAGAGGGAGAGAGAGTCTGACTTCTCTTTAGAATCTTCTTTTGCTTCGTCTTCTTCCCCTCGCCCTAGGTTTCGCCGGGGACGAACGTGGCTCCGGCCATAGCTGAAACCGGAGAATCCCCCCCCCCCCCGCCTCTCTCCTCCTAACCCCAAACCCTTTTTCTCTTCTTAAACTTAGCCTTCCCCTTCCCCTCTCGTTTTCTCCGTCTGTTTTTTTTCGCTTCTTCGATCCTTCTGCCGTTGTGGTTGCTGTTCAGATCTAGGATGGGATGCCTTTCCTTGACGCCTAAGTCAAGGATTGGCTCAGATATGTTCGCTTGCCCTCCTCTTCCCCTCCTTTAAACCCTAGCCTCTCCTTCTTATCCCCCCTTCTTTTCTTCTCCGTTCCTTCTACCGCCGTGGTCGCTGGTCAGATCTAACGTGTAAAGCCTTTCCATGACGTCTCTGTCAAGGATTGGCTCAAATCTGTTCGATTGCTTTCCTCTCCCCCTCCTTCAAACCCTAGCCTTTCTTTCTTAACCCCTGTCTATGTGGAAGTCTTTCTTAACGGCCTTCTCAGATTTGGCATCAAGTCTTCTCCATCATATTAGTTTGGCTTCAGTTCTGGTGTGGGAGCCCTTTCCTCGACTCCTCAGTTGAAGATCAAAGCGGATTTTTCGCCTCCTTTTTTGGTGGTTTAGGGGCAGACAAAGAAGGACGAGTATTTTCCAATGGGAGACTTTCTTCCTTTGGCTCCGATGGGATTTTCGCAGATCCGCCCCCTTTTCTGACCTCTACTATGCTGTTGAAGAGTAGATCCCGTTCGTGTCAAGCTTCTTGCTCCAGATTCGATCGACCATCTTGGAGGTCAGTTTTCTCAGTCTTAGCCGGTCTCGAACTCGGGTAGAAATACAGGTTTCCCTGCTATGCGTTCCTCGGTGTTGACCGGCAACGTCAGGAGGATCGAGTAAAAGTTCTGGTCTGCGAACTGGTATGAAAATATGCCCCTGCAAGTTTATTCGTTTCTCATTCCTTTTTCGGTCAAGCTTCCCCCTTCCCTTTCGTGCTTTCCTAAGGTTTTAGGTTTCTCTTCTTCTTGACCGTGTTGGGTTCGAGCTCACCGGTAAAGTGTTGACCACCGGCGAGACCTTTGGGAGTTCTTGTCCCTATTCTAAAACTTAGGCCTTAGGTTTGTATGTTTTAGGGATTGTCTCTTCCTTTAGCGATGCTGGCCGTAGGATTTTAGACCTGACAATCTTCACTCATGAGGATTTTTAGACTCTTGAGATGGGTTAGGTTGCTTTTCCCGCAACATTAGTGGTTAGAATTGGTCTGGTTGTTTCTTGGTAAAACTTTTTCCTCCCTCTCAATGTGCTTCATGGATGTCATACTTGTATTTCCAGACCTTCTTTTTGCAATTGGGATTAATGGTAGTCAAAATTTGGGTTTAGACCTTGCATTTTTTTGGGGAGGTTTTCTACTATTGAAGTTATGTTGGTACTGATCTTGTACTTCTATTGGTGTTCTGTTGTAAGTTGCAAGGTTGTGTTGTTGTATTAGTTGGTGTTTTCTTCATCCCCGATGTGTGGGGCTCTGGTGTCTTGAGGTTCCCGGTGGAATGCTCGTAGGTTGTACTTGGTTCATCTACGTGTTCTTCATTTTAAAGAACCGGAGCTTTTAAATTTGTCTTTGCTGATAAAAAAATACAACAAAAGATTAGCTTGATTATGCAAGACTAAGGTTCTAAATACACATCTGGTTGGTTGTCTTGACTTGCGAGGTGGCGAACGAATCACCTTATAGAACATGACCCCTCTAGATAGGTCCACACACAGGTTATGGTGGAATGTTCCAAATTTCCCTAACCTCAATACCGTCTATCATGGTTCCCGAAAAGGTTGTTTTGCAGCCATCGCCGATTGCCTCGATTAATAGGATAAATGTCTTCTCCAGTCTTTAGCATCCGGGTCAACATCCATTAGCTCAAAAATCCTCTTCTTGATTCTATCCTTCATTGCAACTGTTCGTTGGGCTTTCTCTCGATATAATTCTTTCACATTTTAGCTCTTTTTGGACCCCTTTTAACTTATTTCTGGCTATGATCTTCTTTCTAGTTCCTCAGATTCCGTTTTGGACTATCCTCCTTCGGCTCACTTTTCCATTGAAACCTGGTGTTGGGGAGTAGTAACAATTTGTGAACCTCGAGGGGGTGTCTCGCACGGAAAGGATGCCCCACCACCTGTTTGGTTCAGATTTAGGGGTAATTAAAATCCCCAACTGACCTAGGTTAGACATAATTGTAGGTTGGATGATTATCGGGGTTCAGTTAGGTATTATCGATCCCTTCTCGATTTCCACCCGGCCTCTAGTGCCAATAGTGGGGGTACGCCTACCACGCTGATCTTTAGGAAAAATTGTAGGATAAAAACATTAGACCTCCATGTCAGGGCTTCCTCTTCTCTTTGGTCAGCACCTCCACGCCGAGGCTGGAAGATCAAAGACTACGGTTGATTGCGTGGTGGGAGCAGCTCCGTTCGATGAAAGGACCATGGTTCCTTGGCCCTAATACCCTCCAATGTAGCTTGAGACGGGAAGATAGATGAAACAATTTTGTCCGTGAGGGGTTGGAAATTAAGGCCCCAGACATTCCAAGTATTTTCTATTAAACCACAAAAGGTGCAGGTCGTACCCGTTTCTCGATGAGCAGACTACCCGCAAGGGCGAACTGGTAGCGAACATCATCCGTGGAAGGGAACACGTTGTTAGGGACGTGAATAACCACATCATCGTTGTCAAAATCATCATCTTGCTCCTCCCCGATGGTCACACTGGTTATCATATCTTGAATATCTTCAACAAATTTCGGTTTGAGCTTCTCGGAAAATAGAGGAAGAGCGGTAAAGGTGGAAGCATGAAACTGGAAGTTTGACCTTTCTCCCAAAAAGGACCCCATTTCATGTTTCTTTGAAATCCCAAGAAAACCGGTTGTTGTAGATGTGTTGAGGGAAGTTGTGGTCGGGAACAAGGTAGGGGAAAAGGGGAGGAATGGTGGTAGCTGAGGCAGAGGTGAAGATTGGGTTTGAGATGGAAGGGTCGGTGAGGGGTTCTGCGGTGGGGATAAACTCCATGGTGGCGATTGTGAGGACGATGAAGGTTGAGAGCGTGAAACCGGTGACAAGGTCAGAGGGGAAAAGGGCTCTATGGAGCTCTGACGAGAAAAAAAGGAGAAGAGGAAGGATTGAATGCCATTTGTACCGACATCGAAAGAAAAGAAGGGGGAGTATGAAAAAAACTTTACACAAAGCACGAGAAGGGAGAGGCTCAAGATTTCTTGTCTTTGTGAGTAAATATCATCTAAATTATACTTATTTTAATTTAACCGACGTCCTCTCCTCTCCACAACAACTGTTTGTTCCATCCTTTTTTTCATCAATCGTGAGCCGTCGCTCCACCGTCATTTTGTCGTCGTTCCTATGCCAGTCTCCCCTGGATCTATTCCGACCGTCCGCGCACATTTGTCGCCACCTTCTTCCGCTGCGTCGTTCTCCTCCACCCTGGTCGGAACTCCTCTCCTTTCCTCATGGCCTTTCCAGGATGGTCGTGCTCCTTTGGACGAGTCTGTCCCCAAGTCAGTCGTGGTCCACCGCCCTCCTTCGACCAGATCCATCTCCCATCAGCCAGTTATGGCATTTTGCGCCCACTACGACCAGATCTGCCACCATGGTAGCCCTTTTCTCTGGCCACCATCCCCTTGCCTTCATCCCCCATCGACGACCATAGTTGAACGAAATCCCCTCCCCTACTTCACCCCCAACGAATTTATTTTTAATGATGTTCTTGATTAAAGTCTCTTTCTTTTTCGGGAAAAAAATCATATATATATTTGTCTAAGTTACAAGGGTAAAACGATTTCTATAAACGAAAAGAGGAAATTAGCAGTTTAAATTTTGGTAGAAAAAATTACATTAAGCATCTAAAGCTTGTTTGTATAATTCATCAAACACTTGAATTTAGGTCTCATTCACTCTTTATTTATTTCTAATTTATGTTGGGCTTCTCTCTTTTCAGCTTTTTAGCCCTTTCTATCAACTCTGTCATTGTAGGGGCCCTCCCAAGACGGGGTTCACACTACCACGAGCTCTCTTCTACGTAAAATAGTTCATGTTTAATACATCAATCTTAAATAGTTCTTTAAAAATTAAAAACAAATCTTTGGTGCTCTTTTGCTTGTTCATAAATACGGTTGGGACTAAATACTTTAATGCACCTGATTTAGGTAGTAAAAGAATACATATATCTATTTAATTGATTTCAGAAAGAATCCATAATCGACCTATTAGGGTTTCTCTCTCGCCTCTCTTCTCCAACCTTGTTGTCATGTGTCCACCATCATCGTCGGCCCATCATGGTCTCTCCTTTACCTCCTCCCACATCTATGGCTTCCCTCGCTCCGCGCCAACATCTACATTGTCCTCCTGTGATGCATTTGGGCCTGTGGATCACTTCTAAAAATCGGAAGTATG
This sequence comes from Erodium maritimum, assembly GCA_963921825.1. Lineage (NCBI taxonomy): Eukaryota > Viridiplantae > Streptophyta > Magnoliopsida > Geraniales > Geraniaceae > Erodium > Erodium maritimum. The sequence continues at coordinate 76,909,289 of OY997590.1, forward strand.
ATCACCAACGTCACCGGATCACAGTAGTGCTACGAACCCATCCACCGATAAGAAACTCCCTACCTTAACGTCGCCATGTATTCTCACGCCGACCATAAGAAGAGGAGATGGGGATGAATCTTGGCAGTCGTGGTAGTGGAGGTCCGTTGGCACATGCCCTTCCCATGTTTTAGGTCGCATCCTTGGGATCCCTCCCAATTATCGCAACAATGGGATGAGAACGATTATGATATGGAGTTCCCGTGGATGCCCTTCTCAGGGAACAGGAAATGAGACTCTCTATACCGTGATTGGTCTAGTCGCACCAGAAGGAATTTCCCGCCAATGCATGTCCCTGACCAAGGAGAGGTGAACTAGGGCTCTCCTTGGATGTCTCCCTTTGACCGATCCAATCAAGATACATCTCTGGGTGGACATCTCTGGTAGTACGACATTGGTCAGCAGGATAGCCCCCACCGTCCCGGGACAACCAGAGGAAATGGTAGATACTAGAGGAAAAAACTCGATAATATCCGACTATCCTCACTATGCATGAGACTCGTACCCGCCAGAACAAGCCCCGTGGCACACATTTCATAATCAAGATATCTTGGTGAATATGAACCATGGTGGGGCATTGGATGATCACCAAAACCATAAGGTGACACGAGACGGATTAGTGGTTTGTAGAATTCGGGTGATTGTGGATGTGGGGCCAACAGGGCACTCTCGACAAGATCTTAGTAGCCAAAAAGGCCATCATACTCCTTATCATTTTCTATTTCGAGAAAGAGTTCGGGAAATCGAGACCACATGGCTGGTCGATATGAAAGAAATTTCTCTCATAATTGTGGAAAGAAACCAAGAGGCGTGGACCAGCTGCAGACTGGAACGACTGCACTTCTCAACCTAGACCAGAGAATTGACCCTAGAGGGCTACATGCGAGGCCTGAGAAGTAGTCTCGCTGCTCATCATGATAGCCCTAGGGCACCAAGGGGTGTCCTTGGGAAGCCACACCCCAGCCTTTACAGAACACGATCCACTCACTCTCTAGCCTCCTCCTTTGTCTGGTATACTCTTTGGACATTTGTTCAGACGAAAAAAATTAGTTCAAGTCGAGACGAGAAAATCATTTTGGGAATCAAGCACGGCTCCCAGTATGAATAGGGAATCGCCTCCTACTTTCATCCCTGGTTTAGCTCGAATATCCAGTTATAGGACCAGTGTTTCGATTATCCTCGATATTGTATCTAGTCCTTTTTATATTTTCTATGTTTTTTGTTATTCCATTACCGTAAGATCTGTCTGATCTAGTCTTTCATTCCGATAAAAGCTACACTATGTTAGAAAAATTGATTTGAGAAGTATATAATCTTTATTTTACCCAACGATGCACATTTTCTTTGTATTGAACATAGCTAGCTACCTAACGACCATTAATCTGCGGAATTGAATCTACAAATGAACTGCCTATATAAGATGACAGAGAAGTTGATTAGATCACACTCAATATATAGAGCTAGCATTGACTCTATGTCTAATTAGTCATTAACCCTTTTACGTTGTGAAGCATCAAAACTGAGCAAATATTTATATCTTGAAGAAAGCGGGGGTTAGAAGATTACCAAGAAGAAGAAACAAATAAACAAATTTGTTATCTCTAAATAATAAAAGGATATACATGAAACACCGAATCCTTGTTGGTAGGGATTTGCTAAGCATCGATCCCCTAATAAATCATATCAGTACCAAATCATAACTGTGATAGTAATTAATATATGAGAAGAGGCATTTAGGAATTAGGACCTTAAGGTGGAAGAAGGAGCTACGCGGCTTTACAAAGCTACGAAAGTAAGATTTTGCATTTTGTATAATAATTGTTTGAGTAACGAGTACTAGAGAGATTAGAAATTAAATTTAAATGGGAATGTGGCTCTGTGAACTTGGTAAGAGTTGTATTATGGTTAAGGGTGGGCATTGGTTGGTTAATCATCCAATGGAACTATTTACGAATCTAACTCGATATTACCGGTTTGACATATCTTGAAACCAGTCCCAACCTAAAAATCAATTTTTTACAATGAAACCAACCAGTTCATTGACCGATTGATTAATGGTTTTAACCAACCAACCACTTTACTACATGTAAGTACAAATTTAGATACCAATAACCATTCACATATTTCTATTTCAAAGCAGAACATATTATTACATTCTCCAAAACAAAAGAAAAATTACATATAACTTATCGTGTTCTATGTTAGCAATCCGTGTGAGACAAAAGAGTGCTCATGGGTCATTCATCTATATCAGATCAGTGGTTATTATGAAACCACATGTATATGATGAACAGTACATGTTTGGTTGGTTAACCGATGGTTTGAGGTTTCAAGAACCGACAATCAACCTTTAACTTTCCGGTTCGATCGTCAAGAACCTGCAACCAACCGTTAACTTTTCGGTTTCGGGTTTTCCGGTGCGATTTCCGATTGGTGGTGGTTGGTTTTAGCGGTTTCGGTTTTTTTTGTCCACTCCTAATTTATGGTCACATGCAGAATCAAATTTGAAAGATTTGGTTGGATGGAATCCACCACTTAATGAGATCTTTTCCGCATTTATTCTTGTTTTGTCAACCTTTTATTCATTTTCTAAATATGTTTTTAAAGATTCTAAAAAGGCCTCTTCAAACCATGAAACACTAATCCCCAGTACCACCTAATATGATATGATATGATATGATTGTTTTCAGATGATTCGTGTTCTTACAAATGATGCATTTTATTATTTATGACATAACTTAATACATGTACACTATTGCTTTTCAAAAAAAAATATGTGTACTTTTTATCCTTTACAATCAACTTTTGCAACGTGTACAAGATGATTGAGTTGTTCTCTTAATATATTTTATAAGGATGATTCTACTTCAGTACTCTAAATTTTTCATATTTTATTTAGAGTATCTTAAATATTTTTTGTATTACCTGAATATCCTAAATCTTTTATATTTCATTTAAAATACCCTAAATCTCTTTTGTGTCACCACAGATCCTAAAATTTTATTAATTCCATTTTAGTACCCTAAACTTTCATTAATTTCATTTTAGTACCCTAAACTTTCATTAATTTCATTTTAGTACCCACCATTAACTTTACCATAATTTTGGTTGTCGGTAAGAAGCAGTATGGTCATTTTACCTGTTTTGGATGGAAAATCATATGTAAAGTTAACGGTGGGTACTAAAATGGAATTAATGAAAGTTTAGGGTACCGAGATGACACAAAAATATTTAGGATACTCTAAATGAATTAATAAAATTTTAGGATATTAAGGTGACACAAAAAAGATTTAGGGTACTCTAAATGAAATATGAAAGATTTAGGGTACTAATGTGGAATTATCCCTACTTTATATATATACACACATACATATTTGAAAACAAGACGAGAGTACATACAACGTGCGTATTTGGAAGTTTCGATTCCTATCGATAAAAGTCGGATTCAAAAATCTACATGTTATAGACAGAAAAAAATCAGGTTGGTATCCTATGACAGACATCAAGAACCGGAACCCCGTAGCTCTAGTAGAACCGTGAAAATTGGGATCCTAAATCGGAAAAGCCAACATTACGGGAGCGATAAAAATAACAATCGTTGGCACAGCCAAGGGCTCTCAGCCTTTTACTTTTATTTTGTGTTGTAAATCATTTTTATGGTTTTTGAATTAAAATAAAACCGAAAATTAATTAAAATAATAATTTATAATATCTATAAATATCAACCCACCATGTCTTATTTTATTACTCTCTTCACTCTTCATCCCCGTTTTAGTTCTCTTTCATATATTTGTTCACAAAAATCTCATGATTCTGATCAAAAAAATGTCCAATAACAGGATTGAGAATTTGTCCCCAACCGAATTCATTGTGCAGCAGCCTGGGAGCTTTCAGCGTATGTTGAACACTAATCCACCATGGTCCCTAACCCGTACATGCAACCACCCATGGTCCCCAATCCGTACATGCAGCCACACACGGTCCCCAACTTCGGCCCTTAATATTACGAGTACATGGGGGCAGTGGCGGAGCTAGCTTTCTCAGTGAGAGGGGGCACCGAAATTTTTCAGTGTCAATACGTGACTGTAAAAAAATTGAGGGGGGCACAACTACGAAATTAGAAAGAATTAAGGGGTATTTTTGAAAAAAACATACAAGAACTTTTCAAAAAAAAAAAAAATTGAGGGGTGGGGGGGGGGGCACGTGCCCCCCCTAGGCACCATGTGGCTCCGCCACTGCGTGGGGGAGTCCCAAGGTGGAAGTTATGGACCATATGTCTTCCAGTCGTCCTCTATACACCCTTCAAAACCTCAGGAGAACAAGTTGATATCTTTTTGGCTACTCACATCCAAACATGCACTCAAAGGTAACAACTGGACGGGGGATACCTATTGGGCTCAAATTGCCAAGTAGTACAATGAGGGCAATGTTTTCCTGGTGAAGACATGGTTGCAATGAAAAGATCACTAGAACATGACTGTACCTCGAGTGAGGAACCTCTTTCCCGTTTTGATGAACATTAATAATTTAGGGGCTTACCAGAATACAATAATTTTCAAAATGTACGTTGATACTCTAACTAACTATTAGACACGTTGTCATATGATAATCAATATGTAATCAAGAATATATTATTGGATAATTATGAACTAATGTTGCACTTTATATACTATTTTTTATCAATTGATATAAGTATTAATTATTGTTCGGTTATTGAAGTTTTTTTCTTGCACATATGTTTCATTTCATTATGTACTAAACTCAAAAATAAAAATTAATGACCCACTCAGTAGACAAGAATCACTACAAGAACCCTATAACATCCAGACATTGTGAAAAATATCAGTTCAAAGCATCGATTCGTACTGCACAAATTCCAATACAACAAATAAGATTCAGTACTTCTAATAAGATCTCAACAATGCGCATCTCGGAATCCTTAGATTTAAGAAAAGCTCAAAAAAAACATTTTTTTAGCAAAAGAATCTTTTTTTATTAATCATGGTATTTCAATACATTGGATGTGCGTCAGAGACTCTCTGACCACTAAGAATAGACCAAGAACACGTAAAAGTGTTTGCTATTCTTTTCATAAAATAATCGTTGCATACGGTATTGACTTGGTGCCCTAGGGGCGAGAACAGAATACGGAAAAAGAGGGTGGGGAACTGGAGAATACTGAGAATCTCAACAGTTGTGGTGTTGGTGGGAGGCAACACATCAGCTAGGGACCCCTCCCAGGCAAGTCCTCGATGCTTCCCTACCTAGGGGAATCTTTGATTCCATGGGCAGAGATTATCGAGTCTACACAGACAAAATCGGCGACAGCGACGACATCCTTGGATCTCGCTCCCCCCGAATTAAGGACCAGAGCAATGTCGTGGTCCTCCCGGGGGCTAATCCTCGTCCGGGCGGCGCGACGCCTAGGGTTTCGCTTCCACCTTGCCTTATTCCAACCTTGATGTAGACTCCTCTTCTCCCTCGCACGCCTCGTTGAGGGCCAAGGAGGTGGAGACGGTGATGACCACGACAACGGCGCCTGCGAATGTACCGTGTCTCGCAGCGATGAGAGATCCTCCAATCCCGGTTTAGCAACACCAGAAGAGGGTAGAGACCGGGAAGAACGCCGGTGAAGGCCCCTTGGATGAGGAGGGATGGGTCCAACGTGTGAGGATGCGCGTCAGGACATCGGAGAGGGACCGGACATCATCCGAGAGAGGTGACCGGACAACAGTCGGGAGAGGGAGGCCGAAACCCTAGAACAGGGCATAGAACATACTGGCGGCTTCATGGAGGAAGACAACGACAACATAGAGGAGGCTAGGATTGAGGGGTCTCAAACCCTAGTAGAGCTAAACTGTAGATTTTTCATGTGTACAGTTTAAGATGCTCCAAAAAAACATTAAAAACACCAATATGTATTATTAGAGAACTAATTTAATCAAAAAATATTAATATTTAAAGAATCAAAATAATTTTATATTTTCAAACGTGCCTTCATAAACAAAGTTATATTTGAATTTGGATGTAGATCATTTAGGACACGATTTATTTAGAATTTGAATCCATTTGTATGAGTTTTGAAGATAAGCATGTCATATAATTTACAGTATAACAACGGATTATTGGCCACATTACCAAATTTATTGATTATTACCAGTGTCCTAATTACTTCCCGTTTAGAAAAATTTGATCTCTGAGTTACTTAACAGCTGGTTAATTATGCCGTGATAGTTGATGTATACGTGTTGAAGTTAGAGCAACTTTTCACACTGGGTTCCTAGCTAGTCAGCAGATCTCTATATACTTACATAAGGGATGAAAAATAAGTGCTACAAGCAATTAGTTTTGAGTATGAATGAAGGTGAAGCTAAGATAAGAATAATCAAGGTTGTTAAAATTGCATGCATACATCAGCACACATGTCACTATATCCATCACCTCTAACAAATTCTACACATTAATTATTTCATATTTATATATAATAATCAACTTGGATTTGATACCTTCTCCATGTGTAATCATTCAACCAATAATATGACTTGATCAGCCTCCCCATGCTTCATTCAAATAAACATCAACAATCTGCATTTTGATTCTTCATAAATGAAAATAAAAATTGTATTTAATAAATAAGTATAAGAAGACTTATCTAATCAATCATGATCATGACGGATCAAGGTTGTTGATTCAAAAAACCGACGACTGAAACAATCATTGTCACTAACGATTAATAAGTAATGTTGATGTTGTAGTTGTTCCTTAGGACGTCCGCTTCGAGCTAAATGTAGACCATTTTCTCATGGTATAAGTGCCAAAAATGGAAGGAGAACAAAATACTTTTGAACCAATAAGAAAATTCTACACTCATATCATAATGGAGAAGTGTATGGTACTCTAAATCTGCATATTTCTGAGAAAATAAAGGCAGAAATTGATATGATGTAACACATAGGTTTATATAGCAAGACAAAGACCATTTGTTAAGGCAAAGGCCAAAAGAGGGTAAAGCTTTTAATTGAATGGAAAAGACACTTCGGAAGAATCCATATATGCAGAAACTACGAACGAAAAGACATGACAAATTCAAAGTGCAACTGAAAGGGCAATTAAATATATGACTTTTGATTCCTAAAATCAATTGGTTGTGTCCTACATTAAGTAAACAAAGTGCAATGTCAGAACATCGCTCCAATTAGTTTCAAGTTGAGAGTATTATTACATTAATCAACTAATCGGAACATGGATCCAATGTATATATTCAACATTAATCGTTAGAAGAAAGCAAGGTTGCAATGCATATGAGCATGGGGCAAGCATTTGCTATGTTCCAAAACTCGTGTTCAATTGACCTTTTTGTTGTTGCGTAACTTGTGTATTTTTTTTTTAAACGATAACATAAATATTTTATTACTCATGACAATAAATCTTAAACAGAAATTGGATCCAGACCCTGCGTTGCAGCATATGTCCGAAGCTTCCGTAGGGATTTTGGCGAACTTGAACCATAATGGTGATCACTTTTGAATAGCAGATCTAGAATGAACAAAGATTAGCACACGAGCGAAATAAAAAACTACCAATTCTGCGATGCCAGTTCTTCTGGGCCTCGTGCCATTGGGGCGTTCTGGTATCGTCAATTCTTCGTCTTGAGTCGTCCGGATCTTTAGAAGTAGTGCGGAGGACGTCATATGCTCCCAGTGCTCCGGATGTGACTTCATCGACACTTCACGTAGAAGCAGATTAATCATCATCGATTCGACCAGCAAAGGTTTGTTCGGGGTCGAGGGTCCCGATTTTGGGTGCTGGGGAAACAGGCCCCAAACTATCATTCCTCCTCCCGGATCCCAGATCCATCGAGTGAGCGGAACCATGCCGGCGAGGGGTGGCCCTGGGGCTGGAGGCCGCTGCGAATGGAAGACGGCGCATGGAGCACGTATCCTGGTGGACGGCGACAGGTGGGCCACGGTGGCTACTGGCACGAGCTCGGGACTAATGCGGCGACGCATGATGGGTAGCGCGAGACGAGGAGGAGGTCGTGGGACGGTTTGAACAGGCGGCGGTGACCTGCGAAGGTGGACGACGGCAAAAAAGTATTAAAAAAATGATGTAAAAGAAAACCCTAGCAAGGGTACTGTTGAACCCATCCATGGGTAAATCCGTCAAGGGTAGCCGAGAGACTGGAGTGTAACTTGTGTATGTTATTTACGTAGCAACATAACATTTATTCAATTTTCATTAAATTCCTTTAGTCTCATCATCATTTTGGATGTAAATATAATTGTAATTATTCTCTTTAAAGGAGAAATCTGGTGAGAACCATGTTTTAACGTAAGAACCGCGAGAACCAATCCAAGTCATTCATTTTAAGAATGGATGGATAAGATGCAATTGAGTAGTTGACTTGTTGACTGCAAAAAAACAACACTTTTTAGTAAGTGGTAAGAGCTTTTTAGTAAAACTATCATATTATTTTTTTTTAACCAATTCACTAATTTAATTTTTCCCGCTTCGTTTGAACTCTGATTGACTTCAAACTTGCGCCATTAGTTTTGTTCTTTTAAGGGCTTTCAATCAAGATAAGTCATGAATATATTTTGAAGCACGAAAAAAAAAATCATTTCGGGGTAGATTTTTTTTAAAAAAATATGGGTAATTTTTATCAACACTTTGCTCTGGATTTATCAACACTTTTACACTGGTTTTATCAACACTTTACACTGGTTTTATCACCTCATTTTCCAAAACTGATCATGATTTTATCACCTCATCGCGTGCTTTTTATGAACACTAGTTTTATCAACACTAAACACTAGGTTTATCATTCAGATTACGTGTGTTTTATCAACCCCATCACATGTTTTTTTGAAGCACGAAAAAAAAAATCGGGGCTAGTTTTTAAAGAAATTATATATGAGTAATTTTTATCAACACTTTACCCTGTTTTTATCAACACTTTACACTGGTTTTATCACCCCATTCTCCAAAACTGATCATGATTTTTATCATCTCATCACGTGCTTTTTATGAACACCAGTTTTATCAAAACTAAACACTAGATTTATCATTGAATTACGTGTTTTTTATCACCTCATCACAAGTTTTTTTATCAACGTTAAACTCTAGTGTATCACACTTATTATCAAAATTGAAAATGGTTTTTATCACCTCATTATTTGTTTCTTATCACCTCATTACATGTTTTTTATCAACATTTAGCACTAGTTTGGTACTCCGATATAAAACATTTATTAGTGAAGATTTATCAACGCTCAACATTATTTTTATCACCTTGATATAAACTTTTATTTCCGTGCTTCAAAATATATTCATGACTGATCTTGATTTAAAGCCCTTAAAAAAAGAAAAATATTGGCGCATGTCACGCCCCAAATCCGGTTCTTGCCCGGACTCGAGACGTGACTTGAGTAAACACGATTTTCAACACTAGTTAACCAACAACAATCTCATAAATCCTTCAAATAAGTCTCAAAACAGAATAACTCAGTTTAAAACATAAATAAAACCCTCCAGGGGTGTAATAATAATCCTCCAACAAGGTTTGTTCAAAACTGACGTAAAAGCATAAACGAAGTCTCTAATAAGACACCCACATCAAGAAGCTCCCGAGCCTCTACTCCTCAATCAAGCATGTAATCACAACAATAAACTCAAAGGGGTGAGCTTGCGCTCAGTAGGGAAAATACATAACAAGGTGGACTTTAAACTCAATAATTTCATCAGCAAAGTCAACAAGATAATTCTTAACAATCACGGGCAATAGGTAATCCAATCAATGCCGTGGCACATGAAGTCACCACCCTCCGATCCACATATGATGTGTCCTCTCGGATTTTCCCTCAAATCCAGAGGAGACGCATATCATTGAGGCTACCGGAAACAACCCCCTGAGGGCGCTTATCATCGGGATTCTCAGAAACGTCTCCAAGGGATTTTATGTCCTCGGGAACCAAGGTATTACTCCCATAGGAAGCATACACTTGGGCAATTCAATAATAATCAAATAATAATTGAGTAACACACTCAAACCGAAACACGAAGCAATCCATTCCCAACAAACACCAATCCACTATCACACATAGCTCACGCATCACCGTTTCACCACAACACACAGCACACGAATCACATGATCACAACACACGAATCACACAATCACAACTTACCGTTCACTTACCAGTCACGACCCATCGGTGCATCGATCACTTGATTGCACCGCTCGGTACAACCATTCATAATCGATGCTCCAATCAACCATTTAAGGAAACAAGCAATCATTCAAATACGTTCAACAGTCAAGCACGAGTTTAATCGACCAAACATGTAAACCTTCAATCGAGCATTCTAGCATGTAATTCATCTAGTTCCATTAGACTCTTTAGCCTATCCACTAAGCAACCAAACAACAAAGCAACCAAGCATGTGATCCTAACACACAACTAATCCGAGGGCTTTGCCAAGGCCGCTCTACAAGTAAAACAATTCCCAAGTATTGAAAGCGAGTTACACTAGTGATTGGCATCCTAATCATTCACCACTAGACACTTCCGGTTATTAGTAATTGAAAGACAATTATTCTAGTTATTCGCATCCTATAGGCATTTCTAGGACCTTTCCGATTTTATTAGCCTAACATGCATACTAAGCATTTAAACGAGAGGTTAAGACTTTCCCTACCTCGAGGTCTTCCTCTCAACACTTTGATGATAAGCTCGGTGGTCACCACTCCGTTCTTCACATGGGTCCCGGCGTGATCTTTTCTCCTCTAGCTCGGTCCCCAAAGTCTCTAGGAGAGTGAGATGAAGAAGATGGTAAGGATTTGGAGAAGGGATGGCTAGAGGAAGACTTCAAGTAGCCTCTTTTTCCTTGTTTCTTCTTCAAAGCTCCATGGGAGCTCCTCTCCCTTTCTTCTCCTCCCAAATTCGGCTACACCAACACAAATGGGTTGGTTTTGCTTTTCCAAACTCAAATAATACCTAGATGTGTCAAATGACTAAAAGCCCTTGAGCTAGAATCCCTTGTAGAAGCTTTTGGGAGGGTATAATGGTCCAAGACCACTCCCCTTTCTCTCTTTCAACCAAAAAGGGACAAGTGTCCAAGTAGGTTATTTAGTTTTCCAAAATAATTTCCAGCCCAATAAAATATTGCTTTATCCGATAAAAAGTCCCGTTTTGGCTAAATTTGACTTCCTCCAACATTATACTCAAACGAAAGGAATTTATCCCCTTAAGCCAACCGTGATGATGGTTAAGTCGTTTGGGTTCCGGAAAAGCCCCGAGTGACTTCCTGAGTCATCGGTTGACTTTTCCGGTAGAAAGTCAAACTTGCTTGAAAAGTCACCGGTTCGACCGGGAGCGGGTCTTACAACGCAAGTTTGAAGTTAATCGGAGTTCAAACGAATCGGGAAATATTAAATTAGTGAATTGGTGAAGAAAAAAATGGACAATTGTCCACATGGCACCATGCTATTACAATTATGCCCTTGCTTGTGTGAGAATAGATGAAAGTGGCGTGAACTATGGTAGAATTGAGATGATGATGTGGCATCATGGTGAATGTTGGATCTTAAATGTGTGTGGCTAGAATTGGTTCTCACAGTTCCTATGTTAAGAGTGGTTCTCAATAGATTTCTCCTCATTCTCTTTAATATAAGATTTTTTTTGAACGAACGGTGCAATATTTTTTTTTGAAACGGAAAAGAGGTAGTTGTATTACGATTTCATATCATGATTACAAGGAGGGACATAACAGTCCCGGATACCAGCTTTTTGTCCCAACCGGCCGTAGCCCGTCGGGCGCACATGGTTCCATACACATAGTCTGCTTTGATTCGCATATCCGAACTCAAGAGTTCCTCTATCCAACGTTACAAGAAAATAACAAACCAAAGTCCTAAACTTATTGAGCCAAAAGGTTATTCGACCTAGCATAGTGAATAACCAATAATTTATTCGACCTAAAACAGGATAAAAAATTAGCACACGATCGAAAGAGCAAACTACCAAATCTGCAATGCCAGTTCTTCTAGGCCCCGTGCCATTGGAGCGATCTGGTATCGTCAATTCTTCGACTTGATTCGCCCGGATCTTTCGAAGTAGTGCGGAAGACGAGAGCAACGATTCAACCCGCAGTAGTTTAATCGAGATCGATAGTCCCGACTTCGGGTGCCGTGGAGACAGACCCCCACTTATCATCCTTCCTCCCGGATCCCAGATCCATCGAGGGAACGGACCCATGCCGGCGCATGGAGCCCGTAACCCGGAGAGTGGCAGGAGGGCCACGATGGCTGAAAGACGTCCGGGAAGAACGCGGACTGAGAGAGTGGCTGGTGGGCGGCAATGAACGGCAATGACGGCGACGACGGACCCTAAGTAGGGTAGATGGAACCTCACCTGGAGGTAGTGAAGGGTTTTGAAGCCGGGACTTCGACGGTAGAAACAGGGATTTGTCATGGAGAAGGGTGGGAAGGGGCTGCGCGCAGAGAGAATTAGGTTTCTCTCTGCCGCAACCCTATTCCTTGGTCCCGTCACAACAAAAGGTGCAATATAATTGGCTAATTTTGTATAAATTTCATGTTGATTATATTTTATTAAAGACAATCTCTTCCCAATATATAATTGATTTATTGAACGCTTATGCATAACATATAAACATCTTGATAAAACACATGAATGATATAAACACCACATATTGAATTGACTCACGCGGGAAATAATCTTCTTATATAAACATAGCAAATGGGATACTATATTTAAAAATCTTGTTTTCAATGTACCTATTCACATTACAATTTGAATAATATCATTCGTTGTGAAAATATATTTAATACGGTGTTGTGTATGGGTCAAAACTAAGGTCAGACATCCGTAAAAAAAATTATTTCAATTTAATAGGTTTAACTTTTTTTTTGTTTATCTTATCTATAGGCCTTTGTTTTGTATATCGGAGGCGACTTACTTCTTATATTTATTTATATAATAATAGAAGGTTGAGAGATGGTTTTTATTTGATTTCTCCTCGTAATAATGGTGATACACTGATACTAAATATTACTAGCGATACCCTAATGAAGAAGGCAGAGCCGCCGCCCTCAAGGATGAAGCTTTTGGCCATGGCTGTTTCCATGGCTGTCCTCCTTCCTTTTGTAGAGGTAAATACACTTTGTGAAGATATTATCAAACCCAGAAATAGTGTAGCCGCCTTCTGCGTTTTTGCTATCTGCGAAAACCCTAGGTTTGGTTTGTTGGAGGCGATGGAGATCTCGAAGCTCTCCTCTCTCTCTGTTGATATGGCGCTGTGGGACGAGCCGGAGGAGCACTTCCCGGTCAAGCGCGAGGCAGTGACGGGCGCGGCTGGAGGAGGCGCGACCGTGGTGGTGGGATGGGGAGCGGAGGACGGCTGCCTTGTTCGCGCGGAGGAGATGGTGTTGGTGGGTCTGGCAGCGGTGCAGGCGATACCGGTGTCGTCTGGCGATGGAGAGGAGACCGAGGCCGGAGAAGCCGGGACTACGCCGGTGTTGTCGCGAATGAGGGTGGCACCGGTGACAAATCTGATTTTCTCTTCAGCCCGAGGCTCGGGCGAGGTGAATCGTGAAAGGGAGAGTCGTGTCGGGGCGGAGCTGGTGTCGCGTAGGGTCCCGGCGAGGGGTCTGCGCAATCGGGCTCGTCGAGGCTCGCACTCGACAGCGTCAGATGGGGAATCACAGGCAGCAGTGGCGGGGGGCTTCAAGCACCCCCGCCTGCAGGAATGAGTCCGAGGTGGCCCGGGGAGGGGTGGGTCAACTTTGGCCCCTTCCCGGCGGATGGATGGAGATGGCACCATCTTTAGTTGATACTTGTCTCCCCTGCCAGTCCGGAGTCAGCAAACCCGCGTTCAGGAGCCCTACCATTATCAATCCGGGGAGGACGACGCATGCTGACACACCGGGGGAGATGTAGGTCCACCAGTATTCCCCTAAACTTGGTTGGCTCGCCTCGTCCCACTCGGAAGAAGCATGCTGTATCGGTGTCACCAGACGCTACCGCAGATATCCCCTTTGTCCGCAACCAATTAGCAGAGCCGAATTTATTGCTTTTCGTTTCAATTCTGATTATTAGTTGGATTTGTTTATGTAGGTGGAGTACGTTTGTGTACCCACCAAACTATCTTATTATGTTTTAATACAATTGCAATGGTTATTCTCAAAAAAAAAAAATACTAAATATTACTTCAGTTATCAAACAATATTGCGGGCTTGATATTATATGCTTATAGCTATTTCTTCTCATGATTTTGTATTAAAAGCGGGACCATGTTAAAGTTCATGAAAGCTAATTAATGATGTGTGTAGATTAATATGCTTATCGCATTCAAATTTATAGATGAGTGCATAGGTTGGAACTCACGGAATACTTGGAAAACGATGATCACTAATGTCTCTACACAATTGTTAGTAGGAAATGAGTTATAGATAAAGTAACCACAATTTTGGCGGTTTCAGGCATTATTGTCGACAAGGTTTTTGGGTGTTGTTTGTCCTCTTCAGAAGTCTATTCCTAGGTTGGTATGGCCATTTCAAGTTAGGGATTCTTTCTCTTTCAAGATTAAGGGTTTAGGTTTCCTCTAGGTTCGGTTCGAACTTTAGTCCTTTCAGGTTGGTAGCTGATGTTTTGGCCAGTTGTTTCTGGGTATTTGGTTTGGTTGTTCTTCTGGTTATTGGGTTTTTTTTTCTTGGGTTTTTTCTTAGTTGTGATCTTAGTTGTAATCTTGTGGTAATCTTGGTTGTGATTGTAAGCTTGTTGTAATCTTGGTTGTGTTCTTGTTGTATTCCCTTATAAGTCAACATTGATTGGCTTGGATTTTTTTTAAGGTCTGCAGCTGGATCTTGTAATCCTGTTTCACCTCAAAAGAGGATATATTTTAATTTTCTTTACCGGTCAATTTTTTTTAGGCAACTAGAAAACGAAGTCATCGACAAATTCATACGAATCACCTGATGATTTGGATTGCATTTGGCACAAACCGTTGTACACATACAAAAATTTCATAAGGTTGTGATTGTTGCCGATTAAAGAAAAAATAAACAATCGCCCACATATTCATCAACCTGACGTTTTCCCTTTTTCCACTCTAATGTGTGGTGTCGGTTGTCACGCTATTTTTTTTCAAACGAGATATCTTCTTATTAATGTGTTTTTCTAGTAGAAAGGTATGCTTTTATTCAATCATATCCAAAATATTACAACCATAAAGGGATAAAATCTGAAACAAATCTAGATAATAGTCGGTATCTCCCGTTTGTAAAAGCAAATGATCCAGCACATTCGGCTGAAAATAACGAGAACTTCTATAAACTATAATAGAAGCGATACAATAACTATAGATAAACACAATAACGCGATGTCACGCCCCAAATCCGGTTTTGACCGGATTCGAGACGTGCACTTAAAATAATAAATAAACACGGTAAAATTACGAAGGATAAAATTTCAAAAGTGATAATAAATCAATTGACAAAGTTAACAGCTCACAAAACCCAGTATACAAAAATTCGGTTCAAAATAGACGCACGTCACTAGACCGACTAGACAAGACCCACGCAAGCTCCCAAGCTCAGCTATGTCTTGCTAGTACAAATCCCGCTCAACACCTGAAAATCAACAATGTAAGGGGTGAGCTTTCGCCCAGTAGAGAAAGTAGTTAAGGTAACGAACATAGGCTGACCACCACGAGTAACCGTCCAATTAGGGCATACTAGTACAGCACGACTAACTACCGATTGGGGTTCATAGCCAATTTACCAAAACACACAAACCGACAACTCTCGTACAATAACCACTAACCAAACAACACACGTATCAAAACACAGAAGCCATCAGCACACACATCCCGTACTACAATCCTTGAACTCCGCCGACTGTACACAGCCCTACATCATCATATCAAACGGTAGGTCAAGTATCCATCAGACTACCTCTCGATCCAGAGGAGGCGCATAACATCACAAAGACGTATAACGCCGAGAATGCCGGAGACGTCCTTACAAGGACGCATTCGTCGGGACTCTCGGAAACGTCTCCAAAGGACCATAGATCATCGAGGTTGAAACACGGCACCCAGTGCCCATCATGACCCGTAGGCCCAACACGACCCTCAGGCCCAACCACGACCCGTAGGCCCACTATGCTATGATTTGGCCCGTCGCCTTCGACCCGTCGGCCCTATGCAATATGATATGATGTGGCCCGTCGGCTCCGACCCGTCGGCCCTATGCAAGACGATATGATGCGGCCCATCGGCTCCGACCCGTCGGCCCTATGCAATACGACCCGTAGGCCCACTATGGTATGATTTGGCCCGTCGGCCCCAAACAACGACCCGTAGGCCCCAAACGCAACTGGAATACCATCCTCAAGGAACACACAACAAAATAACAATCACGTATCGAAATGCCACAGATCAAACACGGCTCACCAAGCCCAACAGTCTTACCACAAGTACACGGCACGTCGGCCTATCACTCACCCGACCATCACACAACCAAGGGTTCAGATCAACACAACCACGACACACTTGCCCATACATAACAACAACATGTTACACCGAGTATACTAGTTCTTGATTCTTAAACTTATCGACCCTAGGTCATACAACAGATATCTCAATCAAAAACAGGCATTTCAATCAACACACAACCTATGGCTCGACATGGCCAATCTACCAGCACGGCAACTCCCAAGACAGAAAACGTAAATGTTCGCAGTTCATACGTCTACGCTAGTTGTTCGCATCCTACATGCCAAGCTACGATCTTTCCGATTTTATTATTATTACCTAGCATGCATACTAGTAACTTTCCGTAATTAAACCGGTATTCGCTACTTTCCCTACCTCAAGACGAACCGTCAGCTACGTCTCCTAGCTGCTGACGTCCTGGCTCGCTACCTCCGGTCTTCTCTTCGGTCGGAGCCGGACTCTACTTTACACAGAAAACTACAATTAAAACCGGTTTCACAATTTGAATTAAATGGTTATGACAGTTTAGTTTTAAGTTCAAAAGTTGTCTTTTACACTCGAGCGGGCTAAAAGCGGGATTACGGCGAATCGGGTTCGAGCACCCGAGCACCGAAACCGATGCACGTTTCCCGAGGCACGGTCCCAATGCGCATATCTCGAGGCACGGATTTCATGGCACGATTCTCAAGGTACAGGTTTCATGGCACAATTCTCGAGGCACCCGTTTCAACGTTCCGCTTTTATCCCGTTCAAGGTCAGATTTAACGTCCAGTTCAATCGTTCCAGTTACCAAATCCGTTCACAGCCCAAAACGTCTTAAAACAAAACCGATTTCTTTTATTTCAAAACCCTTTTCCTATTAAAACTGATTTTCCGTTCTAAACACAATTTCTTTTACTTTCTTTTCCCAATCTGATTTTGATTTAAAATATTTTCCTTTTTATAAAACATTTTCTTTAATTCTCCTGATTAAACAAAAGTTGTTCCAAAATTGTTCAGATCCGAGAAAAGCATCGGTTTCAACAGAGCCCAGAACCACAGATCAAAACTCGGGAAAGAAACTGAAAAGGGGAAAGAGCGGAGAGCGGGTCAGATTCCGGCCGGCAACGGCGAAGATGTCGCCGGCGACCGAACCCAAAAGGTGAGAATCTCACCGTAGGAAACAGAGGACGACGGCGGCGGTTTAGGGCTCGGGTTACGCACGGTGGAGCGACGAAGGGAGGTGAGGGAGAGGAAGAGCTCGGCGGTTTCTTCGCTCGCCGGCGAAACCAGACGAGCACGGCGGGGCGGTGGCTAGATCTCGCTGAGAGAGGAGGGCGGCGGCGGGAGTTTGGTCTCGGAGATGGGGAAGGACAGAGAAGGAGCGACGGCTCGGTGAGGCGATCGGTGGTGGCGTGAGGAGAACGGAGCTGGATAAGTGGGAGGGAGTGGAGACAGGTGAGGTCGAGGTCGGAGAAGATGAGGGCGGCGGCGGCGAGCGTGATGAAGGAGAAGGGGGGTGGGACGGGTTCGGTTGCAGATGCAGAAGGTGAGAGGATGGAGGCGTGAGTCTGCGCGATAACGAAGAGGGAGGATCAGATAATGGGTCTGAAACCCTAGAGAAAGGCTTATAAAGCTGGGCTCGGTAAATGGGCCTCTAACGGGCCTGGACTCACGGCCCGAAGCGAGGAAGAGGGCCGGGTTACGTCCGACCTGGCCGGGTCTGCAGCTTGGGCCGGGTCTGGCCCGCCCGGTCCAGCCTTTCCTTCTTCTTTTTTTTTTCTTTTTTTTTAAAACTGATTTAAAAACCATTTTTAACGAATTAAATAATAAATGGAAATTCAACCTCGACGTTCCGATCGAACGAAAATAAAATAAATTAACTCTTTTTACTGAAGCGGTCTTCACACGCGAGACCAAAGTTCTAAATACCCAATCAAGTAGTTGCCTTGACTCGTTGTGATAGTTTTTTGCGGATAATTTGGGATAGCTTTTTGCGGTCCCCTCTTTTTTCCCCAGCTTGGGGCAAAAAGATCCCCGACTTTGTTTTTCAAAGCCCTAATAAAATCATTATCTATCAAAAAAAAGTAGTTGTCTTGACTCGTTGTGGGAAAATCGGTCTCGTCCCATGGATCATGCCCCTTACAGATACGACCACAAAAAAGTTGAGAATCCGAGAAAATTTGTTTGTTACTTTGTTCAATGGGTTTTCTTCTCCCACTAGACCCCGACCTCTAGGGGTCAGGGTCAGGATCAGGACCCTTGTCGATAGAGCAAGGAGCGAGGATCCTTTTTGTTTAACAATTAAGATAATTATTGGTAGACATCAACATGACTAGGACAGAAAAACAGCCCGATAGCACTCAATGTGTTTTTTGAAATTTGAATATAAATCTGAGGGCATGTCATATGAAAAGGGTTGGCACCCTCTGAGGAAGACAACACCAAACCAAACCTTAGTTGGGGGAAGTGGAATATGGAATTGAATTGATTGTCAACATGGGCTGTTGGTGGCCCCCAAGAGCCAGATAAAGGATGGTCATACATATCCATATATATCTCCGTGACTCCTATTTTATGTGCTAAGGCTACACCTTCCTTGGATAATATCAATTACACTTTGTAGTCATATGTTTATCGCGTTGCATCATCATGCATGCAAGTTATGAAACATAATATATCACCAAAAGTTGATTTATCTTTAGAAATAATCAAATGACATGTTTATTTATTAGCAACTATGTATATTGCTTTATTTAGCAAGAAATGAGATTCAATCCATGAGTGACTAGTTCCTGCGATGATCAAGCTAGCTAGCTAGATTGTGTGTATTCGGTTTCAAACATGTAACTATTTATAAACAAACTAAAAGGCAAAATCTTTTTTTGAAACGGAAACGAATTAGTTGTATTACGATTTCATATCATGCTTACAAAGAGGGACATAACATTCCCGGATACCAGCTTTTTGTCCCAACCGGCCGTAGCCCGTCGGGCGCACATGGTTCCATACATATAGTCCGCTTTGTTTCGCAGATCCGAACTCAAGAGATCCTCGATCTAACGTTACAAAAAAAATAATAAACCAAAGTTCTAAACTTATTGAGCCAAAAGATTATTCGACCTAAAACAGTGAAACCTACTAGAGAATTAGCCTTTAGTGTAGATTCCTCGAGACTTCCCTACTGCAAAAGCTTGTTCGGGGTTGAGAGTCCCGAATTCGGGTGCCGGTGAAATAGGCCCCAGCCTACCGTCCCTCCTCCCGGATCCCAGATCCATCGAGGGAGCGGATCCATGCCGGCGAGGGGTGACCCTGGGGCGGGAGGCCGCTGCAGATGGAAGACGGCGCGTGGAGCCCGTATTCCGGAGAACGGCATGGGGGCCACGGTGGCTACTGGCTCGAGGGCGGGACCGGTCCGACGACGCATGATCGGCAGCGCGAGGCGAGGGAGAGGCCGTGGCACGGATTGAACGATAGACGGCGACCTGCGGAGGTAGTCCGTCTGCAAAAAAGACAATAAAAAGTAAAACCGACTCCGATCAAATGAACGGCGACGGTAGATCTGAAACCCGAAGATTGGAAGAGAGCTTTAAATCAGGGACTTCGATGGTGGAAGCAGGGGGCTTCAATGGTGAAAAAAAAGGCTTCAATGATGGCTACCAAGGAAGAGGGGGCGCCAAAAAAGACAAAATCTTGTAAAAAATAAAAAGAAATAATATATATGGTAGAGGAAGGAGGTTCAATTACTTATTAAAAAGGTAATAAAAGAAAAATATGACGGACGGAGAAGGGTTGGATATTGAAAGAGAAATAGCCGATGTCCAAACGCACAAGAGGGGGATTAATTACGTGAAGAAGATCATGAATTAGGATGTTCATTGGGCACAAGTAACGATGATGATCTCCTTAAATTTAGACTTGTTTTGGGGAACTTTTGTCCCGCTATCGTGATAGAGTTCTATTTTCACATAAATCTCTTAAAAAAATTCGTTAATTTGGAAAAGTTTTGTTTTCAATTTAGTCGTTTCTATTATTTTCCGTCCAGAACACTTAAAAATTCTATTATATCTCTTACTAACAATCAAATTTTCAATATGATCTGAGAAATAGCCTTCTTCTACCTCTAGGTGAGGTTTTACTCTACCCTACTTAGGGTTCGCCGCCGCCGTCGCTAACTCTCGCCGACCACAGTCTCTCTTCCCCTCACCACCATCGCCGTCACTCAGCCGTCCTCGTGCCCGACTCTGCCCTTGCTTGTCACGCTCCAAATCCGATTTTGACCGAATTCGAGACGCGACTAAAGATTTACAGTAAAATAAAACGAATAAAGATAAATAAAGTTCCAAAGAGATGTAAAACTTCCAAACAAAAAGAGTCACAGCTCAACTAGTAAAATACACAGTCCAACATAAACTAAAAAGGTGTACGTCTCTAAACCTAGCTAAACCCTCAGCAGCTCCCAAGCTCCGAGAGTCCGGCTAGTACTGCTCCCGCTCAACACCTGAAACACCACAACAACAGGAGGGATGAGCTTACGCTCAGTAGGAAAAGTAAAAGAACTCCAAACATACCTTTTAACCTCACGGTGAATTGGTAATTAGGGTAAACTAGGAAGAAGGTCCAACAAGTTTCTCTAGGCAAAACCCTTACCAGCCCAACCACACAGTATAAAACTCCTTGTAATACACACAGACAAACCAGAGAGAAAGGCACACAGCAGAACACACATAGAGTCCATAGGACGGCATACAGCAAACAACGGGGAAGGGTCCGAACGAAACGCACACAGATGTCGTAAATTGCGGGAGTCAACTCCATCGATTTGCACACAGCTGATTATATCGCACTGGGACACACAACGATATCTTCCTCCTCACACAGATGAAGGGCGCTACTCTCACATGTACCGAACTGGAACTCCATCGATTTGCACACAGCCGCTTATATCGCACTGGAACACACAGCGCCAGTCACGATATCTTCCTCCTCACACAGATGAAGGGCTCTACTCAACGTAAATATAAAACGACACACTCCTCGATCAATCCCATCCCGGATTATGAGTCATCCGAACACGCCATCCTTGGTCTCGATATGATTATCCATCCGGCTACACCGTCTCTTAAACACACACAGGGTTTCGCACACAGCACACTCACTGATGGTCTCGGTATACCAACCGAACCATCTTAGCATACACCCGGTCTATCACTCACCCGGTCATTTCACAAACAAGGGTTCACATAGTCACACATGGCACACTTGCCCACACAGTCACATCATGCAACAGCGATAATAGTTCTATTTAGACTCTCACACATTAGTCATAATATAATTTAGATTCTCACACAGCGATTATGACGTTAATTAGACTCCCACACAGCGAGTAAACACACAGCACACATCTCTAGGACCTAGACATGGCCCGTCTATCAACACATCAATTTCCCAGAAGGTACAAGCAAGTCAAACGGATATCAAAACATGTTCCTTCCCAGTATTATCAAGACTCGTCCAATTAAACTAATAATATAACAGTTTTACCTATGTGTCACTAAGACGTTCCGGTTATTAACAACCCTAGTCATGCATACTAGTTCGTTCCGGTTATTAATAACCCTAGTCATGCATACTAGTTATTCGTCCACAATTGAGGAGGGGTTCGATACTTTCCCTACCTCGAGATGGTGACAAGGCGGCGTCTTCTAGCTGCGGACGACCGGGCCAACACCGTCTTCCAAGGCGAAGTCCTCGAAATCCAAATCTGGTTTAAACAAATAAAATCCCAATCAGTTCTCGAGTTTAAGGTTCTCGGAAGGTCCAAACGTCTTTAACTTAATCAGATTTTAGTCAAATTACTTAAATAATTATTTAATTAAAACTGTCGACCCGGACCCGAGTCAGACCTGGTCCAGACCCGGATCAGAACCCAGTCCGAAGACTTTTGCCTGACCCACGTCCGGCCCAGGTTCTGGCCCGATCGCGAGTGTTGGTCCAAGACCAACCGGCCCACAATGTGACCTGGCCCAAGGCCCGGTTCAGGCCCGTCTCCGAGCTCGTACAGCTCCGGCGAGGCTCGAGCGCTCCGGCCACCGTCTCCAGCAGCGATGACGTCCAGAACCCAGCCAAGAGAGCTAGCGAAGCTCGGGAAGTGGCGGTGGGGTTCGACCGTGGCTGGACGAGCTCGAGGATGCCGGACACGGCTTTAGGAACCGAGTTCCGTCCGGATCTAGGGTTGCGAAGTCGCCGGTGACGACCCATCCTGAAACCACTTCAATCGAACCCATTTCGATGGGGTTTCAGGCCCGGAGAGGACGGAGAAGAAGAAAAGAGAGGAGAAGAGGCTCGATTTGCTCCCGAGAAGGGCGACCCACTTTCAGCAACTCCGGTGAGCTTCAGTTTCGCGTGGTTTTGGAGACGAAAGGAGAAGAAGAGGAAGGCGAGGCACGGTGAGGTAGAGGTCGAAGAAGAAGGTGCAGGTAAGAAGTTGCAGAGGAAGAGGAAGGAAGGTGAGGTCGGAATCGCCGGAAGTGGACGTCGGCGAGGGCTGCGTCTGGTTCACGTAGAGAGATGAAGAGGTAAGAGAGGAGAGGGGAAGTGAACAGTACCCATCACTTAGGGTTAGTTCGGTTTTATAGCGTGTCCAAAGCGGGTCAGGCCCGCTTTTCAACTGACTGGGCCGGTCGAAAATGCTTAATTGGGCCAACTCCGGCCCAGTTCCTCAGTCCAGCACCTCATCTTCCTTTTTTTTACTTGTTTGCAAAAACAACCCCTCAAGTTTCAGTTCGCACTTTAATACCCTTTTAAACGAGGCGGGTTTTACATTGCTTCCCTGTGGCTCCTCGCTGCATCTGCTCGTGTTCCAACGCCATCATCGCCTACCTCCGCCAACCACGACCATTTCTACCCCTACAACGCCGGATATATCCATCCCCCGTCATCCCTGATCATAAATGACGCCCTCCGGCCAGTTTCAACCTCCTGCAGAAGACGCTCACCACCTTGCGGTCTCCGACCACCACAGTGATGTCCTCACGCCGTTGTCCGAGCCAGATCCAGCCCTCCCCGGGCCGGATCCCCAGCGGCTGCCGAGCCTCCTGGATCTGAAGGACAAACCTGGTGCGCACCAAGCTGTAACCGTGCTGCCTGCGACACCAACGAAGGTCCCGGTTCACGCCGAGCGTCCACCAACGGCGAGGGAGGCCCACCAGGATCTACCATCCCTCCCTCGGCTTCTTTCCTCAACGGTGGTGTCTCGATACCTTCCATCGTTGGAGCGGATATCGGTCCCGAGACGTGGGTCTTCGAGCAGGAGAGGGTCGACGGGTTCTCCATTTGAAGATCCAGTCGACCCGTATATCCCCGATCCCGGATTGGGAGGAAGAGGATGATGAAGTGGTGGTCTCGGAGGAGGGGGTCCCACTGTTCACCAAGGGCACGTACCAGTTCTCCCTCGCAGCCAAGGTTGCAGGGGACCGACCCTACAACCAGAACGTCGTCTGCGCGATGATGCTGCAAAAGTGGAAAGTGATTGGGATTCAAGTGGAGTTCATGTCCCCGGAGGTCACAGGCTATCATTTTCTGCCCGCCAAGACGATGGAAAATGTATGCCATAGGGGTCCCTGGAGCTTCAAGGGTTTTCCCCTGCTATTGGAGCCGCTCAGGCAATTTGATCGGGCCAACGAGTTTAATTTCAACCATGTGGAGCTCGGGGTTCGGGCACTCAATATCCCGAGGGGAGCCAAGAATGACTACATTCACGGTCTCATTGCAGACAACATTGGCACCCAGGTCACTTCAGCCCCGATCCCGATGACTCGACGGGAGGATATGTTTTTATGGCTAAGGGTTCGGATGGAGCTGCATCGACCTCTGCGGCGTAGGCTCCGCCTCAGATTCCCAGGTACCACTACATCTTCTATGATTGAACTACAATATGCGAGGGTAGTGGACTTTTGCCGCAGGTGTGGATTTGTGACCCACAGGATCTCGGGTTGCACGACTCAGTTGCCGGGAATCGGTCGGGAAGAGATTCGGTATGATCAGTCTATCATGGCCCCCAGCCATTTGGATGTGGACCGGTTGCTGAGAACGGTCTGGAATACACCCCCTACGACGACACATCCGACTATCACTTATCTCCTGAGTGACCTGTCACTGAACCCGTTGATTCGGTCCAGGGAAATCACGTTGGGGGAAGATCCATCCGGCGCAGACATCCCGAAGTCTGACAATCTGGCTAAGGCTACCCCAGGAGGGGTAACCAATGTACTGTAGGAGGGTGGGCGTAGAGCCTCTGAACCACCACCGGACCACCCTGCTGCTGACACTATGGACCGAGCTGACCCCGGAGCTATCGTAGTGACCGGGGAAGGGAAGGAGAAAGATCCCCTAAGGCAACAGAAAGATCCCCAGGAGGGACTAGGGAAAGAAGGGCCCAGCCGAGGCAAAGGCAAGATGACCACCCTGAAGACCAAAAGTGTATCGATGTATGCGCGTCCGCCGGAGTCGAAGAAGCCGATGGGTGACCCGACCTCCCAACATCCGATCTTGTGGCCGGTCTACCAGAAGGAGGAGAGAGAAGAAAAGGCGGAGGCACAGCAGCCTCCGATGGAGGAATGAACCGTCCCGACAGGGGTGGGTGGAGTCGCTCTTAGACTATACCTACAGACCCGGGACAACCAGTGTTGGGAGGTCCCGGACAGCCTGAACATTCAGCAACCTTTATTTATCTATTGCTTTATTATCTGTTTTATCTTTGGGACATTTTATTTCTTGCTGGTTTTAGAACTTTTTACTTTATGCCTCGTTATGTTGAAACGATGGTAAGGAGTTATCTTGAGTTTGTGCCCACGATTTCAAGTGAGCTATTATTATGGGTCCATGAGCGCCGAGCTTGCTACGGTCGGCCCGGACATACATCTGGAACCCGAGGCGGTCACGTCTCATCCTGTTTGATTACCTATTGGTATTAATGAAAGTCTCCGGTTACCCGTTTCAAAAAAAACAATCAAATTTTCAAAACTATACTATTGATTTTTGATAAACTCATTTTATTTAATCTTTAATTTTTACGAATACTAACTCATTTTCATTTAAGTACCCAAAACCAAACAAACTAAACACTTAGAACGTCTAAATTTTTATCATCTTCTTCTTCAAGATTTTATACTAACAATGACTCGATTCTGAATCTGGTTTTGAAATCAGATCTCATGACAATTCTCATAAATCAAAAAATTGAGAGCTCTCCTTCAGTCGGCCTTAGCCTCCCTTGGAGTAAGCGACGTCGTTCCCTCTCCGGTACTCTAGCCCAACAACCCTCTCCCGGTAATGTGGCCCCCATCTCAATGACTATCCTTCCTCCTCTAGATCTGGCGTCCATGCCCCCACCGTCTCGGATCTCTTCCCCTAAATAGCCTCCACCGCCTCTAGTATCCATTTCTTTGGCCTGTATTAATGCCTCCTTTCCGATCTCCAAAATTTTAGGGTATTCATGTAAAAATAAAAAAATTTCAAGATAGCGGGTTGAAAACTTCCCTTATATTTTCACTAATGATGAATTAATAGTAAGCTATTAATTAATTAACGAATTCATCACCATATATATATATATCACATATTTATCGCATACTACTATTTTTATCAGAACTTTCACACACATGTGTACACATGTTTGCAAATCCGTTGTTTCATATTGTGAAAATATGATATTAATCAGAGCTTCAACTATGACCTGAATTTTTAGTTGAGTTAGTCCGGTATAGAGTGTACTTCACGGACACGGATTCTAACCATACTTTTTACTAGAAAAAATAATAGTTTCTTCTGAATTTATTCTCTTATCTTTCTTTCCGATACGCTCGTCTTTCCGGCTAGATATTTTGCATCCGAAACCGTAATCAAGTTTGTCCGTGAAGATACGTGTTTTGAGTCTCTATCTTCCGGACGAAATCGGGTGGGCTGTGGCTGTGCTATGTGTTGTGATGTGTCTGGATTGAAATTCAAGGCTCCCTTTGCTAGATGCAGGTCACAATCTTGGTTTAGTATAACAAGTAAAATTACGAAACACTAGCATTACGGATAAAAAGTGCGGTGGTGGTAGTGAGTAGTGACATATATACAAAGCAACACCATTTCGAAAACCTAAAAGATAAGACACGAAACTAAGAGGTCGTTTTCAGGAGAGAAGAGAAGATGGTAATAAGGATACACAGGATACGGGTATAATGGCGACAAGGGAGGGTAATGGAACCCTGTAAAAGAGACAGCAAGGTTGCGTAGGAATAAAGAGATGGGTTCCTCGGACCACGACCCAACCCTTTTCCTCTTCCACCTTCACCTTCTATATGCCTATTTCATACTATATTCTTTATCTATCTGCGATTCATTACCAGCCAAGCCATGCATGGGCCATCGTTCCCACTCAACTTGGACTCTATCTTTATACATATCAATATTGATCATAGTGTATGCATGATTGCTTCTATACATTTAATTACTCGAGGCAAACAACATATACACCATATATATCTCACAATATTCCAAGTCATTCCAACTTGTTTCGTTTCTTTACAACCTCTAAGATGCAACAGTTTTTTCATGTAATTTTGATATATTATACAACAATATGTTTCAAGTAATTAATATATTTAATTGTTAGAGACAGATGCTATTAGACCATCTCCAATTTTTAATAAGGTTGTTGGCTGATAGTGTTGGCTGATAGAACAAAAAAAATATTAAATTTGTTTCTCTCTCCTCTACCAGCCAGACTGATAGAATTTCATTTTTAGTAATGTCTTTTCAGATGTTTGGTAGTTTATGGCTTATAGAATAAATTAATAATAAACATAACATTTTTATTTAAAAAAAGCAAAACACACATTACGCTATTATTATTGCCAAAGTTGAAACTAAACATAGGTTAACAATGATTTATTATCACCGAAGCGAAAACTAAATATAGGTTAACAATGATTTATATTTGTTGCAATATTGTAGGCACTTGGGTTGGTATTTGACGAGATTCCAGACCTCGAACTTGGTGAAAGCTAGGCGATGTCGGACACGATACGTCTCTGCAGCCAACACTCTGAGTTGAGCATCGGTTTGCCCCGACAGCACAGGCATAAAGTTTTTCACTGTAGATTAAAATGAATTGACTTACCTTGATGGACGTCCTTTTCCAATGGTCTTTAATCTGCCCCTTAACTCGTAGTAGGGCGGCAACAGAGGTCGATTGGACGTAGTAGTTGTAAACATCTGACCAGTAACAGACGGTTGGCCCCGGGAGGGCATGCTCAAGCCACACAAGACACAATACCATTTCTGCTTCAATGACCATAGAAAAGTTCGACGGTGGTCATCCATCGTCGGTTCGGTTGAGATCAAATTGTTTGAGGAATTTGGGAAGAGAGGAGTCGGTGGTGGAAGTGGTGAGGATAGGTTATGGAAGTGTGGTATTTATAGGTGAGGAGGTGGAGAAAATGCTTACGCATCCACGTGGCGTCACCGGACAGACTGGAAACGGTCGGCGGTGCTACCGAGGTAGTTAGTGTTGACCGCTAATTATCAACAACTCTTTCCGTTGGTTGATGGTGTCATCGATAATCTAAACGACATGCCCATCCACCACCGAACCGCCTCCCCTAACTATCCGTTGTCGTTTCGTCTCCGTTATCACCTATCCACTATTAATAATCCGTTAGAGTTGGCTATCCTAATGGATGACTATGGAACTGGATAAGGAACACTTGTTACTGAAGGGTGGAACTTTCAACTAGGTAAGAGTAAAAGGTCTCCCCATTCAAGGATGGTCGAAGGCGAACCTTGACTTAATTGTAGGGACAGTAGGCACCATGGTGATGGTGCATCCCTAGTCCGTTATATGATTCTCCTTTGAAGAGGCTTCGGTCTTGGTTCACGTGGACGTTGGGTTCCATCTAATCGGAGGGTGGAGGTCTTATTAGAGGAAGAGGCCTTTAATGGGCAGCTTTCAGTGGTGGATCAGTCCTAGGTCCCGATTTTTCTTCCCCTAGCTAAGAGGACTCAATTGACAGGTGGATGGTTCCAGGTGGGGAAGTCGGTAATATCTCGCTTTGGAAGGAGGTACTTGTCGAAGAGACACCTCAGGGATCTTCTGTAAGTGCTGGAGCGGTAAATCATGTTTAGTTTTGAAAAGTGAGGTCATAAACATAGTGTCCAATGTTGATAAAATCAGTGTAAAGTGTTGATAAAAATTACCCCGATATAATTTTTTTTTAAATCAGCCCCAAAATAAAAAAAATTCGTGCTTCAAAATATATTCATGACTGGTCTTGATAGAAACCCCTTGAAAAAACAAAAATATTGGCGCAATTTTGAAGCCAATCGGAGTTCAAACGAAAAATTAAATTTGTGAATTGGTAAAAAAATATGATAGTTTTACTAAAAAGCCCCTACAACTTACAAAAAAATAATACTATTTTTTTCAGTCAACAATACAATCACATCTCAACCATCCACTATTAAATTAGATAACTTGAATTGGTTCACACGATTTTTACATTAAGAGATAGTTTCTATTTGATTTCTTCTCCAAATTACTATAAAGATTTATAAAAATACGCGCAGGCCCTAGTTTTGGCGATTCGAGAAGGTGGAACAGAGCAACTGTGCGTGGCGGTCGTGTGCGGCCAGGAAGGTGCTCTTTCATCTCAGATCGGTGAGATGGAGTGGGGGGTAATTTTCTCGTGTTTTCTTGTCGTTGAATATCTGAATTTCTGCTTGTTTTTTTGGGGTTCAATCGACAGAGTTAGGCTCGATTCCAAATGGGAAAATAGAGTCTTGTTTCCCCACTTCCAACGACGGTGCTGTGGGGTGGTTTGTATGTCATCGGAAGTGTTGGGCGGTGAGTCGTTTTTGCCGAAGCAACTTCGGGGTAAGGCTGGGGAACGAGGGAAGCGTTTGGCCGACAATTTCCTCGAGCTCTCTTCGGATCGGAGCCTCAGAGCGTAGCAGCGGTAGTCGGACTTGGGGTGTTAGTGGAAGTTTGGTGGTTCAGGGAAGGAGTAGGTCGGGACTGATACTGGAGGCCGGATTCGTGGTCCGAGAGGTGTTTTCACTTTGGTTCGGGGGATCGACTGGGAGGCAACAGAGGGACATGGGATTTTTAAGATCAAACATCTCTAAGTTCGACAACGGTGTGCACGAAATTTTGGCTTCATAGTTCAAAGGTTGAGTGGGTTGTTCGGACTCTCTACTGTGCGGCGGAATTGACCTATGAGGATCCTATTATGGAATTGTAGAGGTTTAGGGAAACTCGCGTCGGTAGAATACCTGAAACGGATGATTCGGCATAGGAAGTCGCATGTCATTATTCTCTGCGAAACTCTGGCGAAGAAGGGCGAAGTGGATGTCTTGAAGCTAAAAACGGGTTTCTCGTGCAGATGTGAAGTACCAGCGGAGGGCCATAAGGGAGGGATGATCTTGCTATGGAAATCTGAGGTATTGGTAACGACACATCCGGTGGGTGCTAAGTATATCGATGTCAATATCAAAGGTCCGAAGGATGACTCTATCCGATTCACCGGAACATATGGGGAGGCAAAGCGAGAACTACGGTGGCAAACGTGGGATCATCTTCTCTCTCTGGGTATGTTACCCTCGGCATCGGTTAGGTGGTTGCTGATGGGAGACTTTAATGGTATCCTGCATCAAAGAGAAAAGAGGGGGGACGACGATACCCTGGTAGTCTGATTGATGGCTTTCGAGGAGCGTTGTAGGACCTTGATGTGCAGGATGTATCCCTTCAAGGGTATGTCTTCACTTGGCACAGTGTGAGTGAGCTAGCAACAAGAGTGGCAGTGCAACTAGACAGAGCTATTATGTCCCCGACCCTTAGACATATGTGGCCAGAGGCACATTTGGCCAATCTAGGTATATCAACGTCAGATAACCTGCCAATTCTGTTGGATTCGGACAGTCGGGTGGAACCGATTGGCTCTCGACAATTTAGTTTTGAAAACATCTGGGCGCAAGATCCTGAATGTGGTCATGTAATCTAGTCATGGTGGGGTGCCCCCGAACATCGAGATATATTCCTGAAGACGAGGGAAACTAAGGAAGCGTTGGAAGTTTGGGGAAAGGAGGTGTACAACGCGCTATCCAAGAAAATAGCGAGTTATGAAAGAGATGTCATGTGGTTAAATGGTAGATCAGACCGTATGAGTATCTGAAGACATAGAAGATTACTAAAGCTCTATGAGACGGCGCTAGACAAAAAAAAGGGGAGTTCTGGAGGTAGAGAGCAAAAAAGCACTGACTTAATGAGAGCGACCAGAACACGCAATTTTTTCAAGCGTCAACCTCTAAGAGGAAGAATATCAATAAAGTCACAGAACTTCAGGATGATTCAGGGACAGTCCTAACCTGGGAAACGGTATTGGGGGACCACATACTAGAGTTCTATAAAACTCTGTCAAGGAAATCAAGAGGAGATGGACCGGGTTTTCCACAACTTCAGCAACAAATATCAACGACTCAGAACATGTCCCTAATGGAAGATGTAACGTCGGAGGAGGTGAGAGGTGCTACATTTTCGATGGGCCCTAACAAGTCGCCAGGACTGGACGGGCTCAACCCGCATTTTTAGCAGAAGTATTGGAGCACAGTGGGTATGGATGTCACTAATTGGGTAAGGAAAATATTTGCGGGAGAGGAGATACCACGAGATATGAATAAGGCAACCTTGGTCCTGATCCCAAAGGTGTAGTGCCCGAAGTCCCTGAAAGACCTGCGGCCCATTGCATTATGCAATGTAGTGTTCAAAGTAGTGTCAAAGGTGGCGGCAAACCGTCTCAAGGGCATGTTGGATGGGATTATATTGTCCTCCCAATGAGCTTTTGTGCCTGAGTGGTCGATTCAGGACAATATTATTTTGTCCTATGAAACCCTACACTTCATGAAAAATAAGAGACAAGGTCGAGAGGGGTGGATGGCCTTGAAGCTAGACATGAGAAAAGCCTACGAAAGAATGGAATGGGGTTTCCTATGAGACATTATGCGAGGATTCGGTTTTGGGGAGGAATGAATATCTCTAATCAGAACATGCACTTACTCAGTCACATGCAAAATTGTGGCTGGAGGCCGACAAGTAAGTTTTGTCCAACCAGAGAGAGGAATTAGACACGGTGACCCACTATCACCATATCTATTCCTCTTCTGCATGGAAGGTTTTTCCCGACCCCTACAAGAAGCAAAAATTCGGGGAGACATACATGGGGTGAAGGTTGCTCCACGGGCTCCCTCGCTTACCCATCTGGTCTTCGCAGATGACTGCTATGCCTACTATAAAGCGAACCTCATGGAAATTCAGAGAATCCGAGGTCTACTCTAGATGTTTGAGGAAGCGTCGGGCCAAGTAGTGAATCAGCAAAAGTCATCTATGTTCTTCAGTACCAATACACAGGAAGACATGAGGAAAGAGGGGGTACGGATACTGGGAATTCCGGAGTTCCAACAGCCATCCCCTTATCTGGGAATCCCAAATATGATGGGTCGTAACAGAAAACAGGGGTTGTAGTTTATCCTGAATAAAGTACTACGTAGAATTCAGAAATGGGATGGAAAACTCCTAAATGGGGCATGAAAGGAAGTGTTGGTTAAGTCATTCCTGCAAGCAATCCCGACATACACTATGAGTGTGATGAGGCTCCCACAAGGGATATTGGAGAAGATGAACGTAGATCTAGCTCAATTCTGGTGGAAATCATCTGGTCCCGGCGATAAAGGCATTATATGACAATCATGGACGGACATGTCGAGACCGAAGGAGGAAGTAGGACTGGGGTTCAAAAATCAGCAGGACTTTAATACGGCTCTACTGGGGAAACAACTATGGAAACTTGTGACGGATGAGTCTAGCTTGGTGGCAAGAGTGTTGAAAGCTCGATACTATCCAGAGTCCTCGGCTTTGGAGGCTGTAAGGAAGCCAAATCAGAGCTATGTATGGCTAAGTATACTCTCCACTCAAGAATTGATCAAAAAAGGGGCAAGGCGTTCGATTGGTCAAAGGACAACAACGTCTGTTCTTCGACATCCGTGGCTGACAGGGGTAGATCCAAGGGTGAAGACGGTATCGCCAAAAATCGAGCACCTAAATGTATCGGGACTCATGAGGCCTAACACAAGACAATGGAACACCGATGCGATCCGTGATCTTTTCAACGAGGATGATTATTGAGCTATTCTTGCGGTACATACGAGTAGGACAGCCACCACGGACTCGTGGTATTGGGCGGGGGAAAATCTGTGGCACTACTCCGTCAAGTCTGCATACGTTATGAGCCAACAGGAACAAGCAACTTTCCATTTGGGCATTGGAAGTGATGCCAAAGGTGCAATATTCTTTTCTATGGAGAACATGTTCTGGATGTCTACAGGTGGCGCCAAATCTTCGATGTTGATACGTGGTAGTGGAAGCATGCTGCCCTGTCCGCAAAGGAGAAGAAGAATCGGAGCTTCATCTACTAGTCCAATGCCCCATAACAGTAGAATGTTGGGATAAATCTGGCTTGAAGTTTCCTCAAGAGACTACGGACATCACAGGATGGCTGAAAGCTACCTTTCAGCACAACCCCCCAGCATGTGGTGTAATGGTGGGATGTATACTGTGAGAAATCTGGAAAGCCAGAAACAAAGTAGTCTGGGAGAACACCCCACAAACGTACGTCGCCATCTATCAAACGACATTCTTCCTGCAAACGGGATGGTTGGAAGCCAGAAATAGGAAAGCGCAAGCAAGGTCAGTCCCTCGACAAACACACACAGAAGCAGACGCGAGGAGCATGGGCTATAAACACGGATGTAGCGTTATTTGCGGCGTCTGACCAGATGGGGACGGGATGGGTATGCAGGGATGATATGGGACGACTCACACGGGCTCGATCATCCTCGTTCCATGGACCACAAAATCCGGGGTTGGTGGAGGCATATGCTATTAGAGACGCTTTGACATGGCTGCTACAACAGTCAGGACAACGGACCGGCGTTAGAAGTGATTGTAAGATCATAGTGGATATGATCAAGAAAGGAGAAAAATCGTCTTCTCCTTTGAGGATAGAGACTCGAGTGCGTGTAACTCGATTTTGTAAAACGGATATCGAACAAACCAGCTCATTGATTTGTCAGGACGGCTTATTCTTCCCCTGTCTGGAATTGACAAAGAGGTCATATACTGGAGCCTCTTCAACTTATCATTATTACCGACATTTAAATAAAGGTCTATATGTACTAAAAAAATCGATTTCTTCTCATGGAGTAGTATTATACTTCAAAAGATAATAAATCATACTTATTATGTGGCTTTAAGTACCATACGCAGAGCATTAGTAAAAATGTCAAAAGGAACTCATACCGGTGCAGAAGAAGTCAGATGAGGACCCCACAGCATTGCATGGGTTATACAGAATGTGAGATATATGTATAGTTTAAAGTCACTTGCTTGTCCACATATTGCATCGGGATCAACGTGATAGGTGTACACAATTATTAATGGAATTGAAGTATCATATAATTATAATTAAGGAGAATGTCTTGATGTAATTGGTACTATATGGAGGTGATCCTAAATTTGTGTCCACAATTTCTTCCCAGTAGTAGGGGTTGCTTAATGCATTGGGATCGAGAATATGCCCAGCGCTAATACAAATTCAAAGTCAAAGCTTAGTCCATTGCATTTCTCTAGATTGATCACAGATCCCCGATCCCATAGATAGTGCATGTTATTGTTTGTTTGTACCTAGTCCTAGTGCTTTATTAGAACATGTACAATAATATTAAGGCTCTTGATAAGTTTTTAGGACTAAGTCTCTTGTACTGACTGCATAAAAGTAAAGGACTAGAGACTCGGAATAGTAGATGTTTTTCAATGAGAGACCCTTGGTGAGTCCCTAGAGTCGAGTCTCTTGTGCTGACTGGATGCTGAGTTGTTAATTAATTGATATTTTGCTGTTTTATTAAATTCTTTATTAGAAACCGTTTAAATTATATAAAATTTAAACAAATGTGAAAAATAATAATTAATGACAATAAAATAAAATAAATAAATTTCACACGAAAAAAATAAACTTGTAATTTTATTCATCCCCTTTTAATACAACCCAAAAACCACCTCCAAGAGTACAAACGACTACTCGTCGTCACGGAAACCAGCTCCATATAGACCCCATAAGTGCTCCATAAGATCATTTTGTAGTTCCATGTGGGTCCGATGATTTGTGACACTTTGTTGACAATCCACTAGTTGCTGGTATGCCAATGTCGCTCCTTGGTGCCATCGTTCCGATGGTGTCCAATTCGGCATTTCTGGAGGCTGCTCGTACAACAACTTCTCATCTCCATACTCGTACCGGTCGCGCTCATCCTCTACAATCATGTTGTGTAGAATGATGCAAGTGTGCATGATATCAGCCAAAGTGTGTTTGCTCCAAGTACGAGCGGGACGGGAAATGATGTGCCACCTTGCTTGAAGTACTCCAAAAGCCCTTTAAATATCTTTCCGAGCACCTTCTTGGCATTTAGCAAACAACTTCTCTTTGGGCTCGTAGGGATGCCGAATAGTCTTCACGAACCGTGCCCATGTTGGGTAAATGTCGTCCACCAAGTAATAAGGTCGGTCGTACGGATGGCCGTTGATATAGTACTCCACTCCTAGCTCACGGCTGTAGTAAGCGTATTGGAATAAGTGCATGTTGTTGAGGAGGTTGAAGTCGTTGTTCGAGCCATTCATCCCGAAAAATGCATGCCAAATCCATAAATCACGGGACGCTACAACTTCAAGCATAATCGTCTTGTCCTTGTGGTGACTTCCCCGTCCATGGGCTCCCTGGTCTTCGGTTGGGCAGTTCTTCCACTTTCAATGCATGCAGTCAAGACTCCCCGCCATTCCGGGAAACCCTCGGTTGTACCCTTCTCGGAGTAAGCGCTCCATGTCAACCGGTGTGGGTGTACGCTCATACTCGGCTCCGAATACCTCAGTGACGGCCTTGCAAAACTTACGTAAACATTTAAGTATGATGCTTACCCCAATGTGCATAGTTTCTTCCAATGAATCCACCGAGCACCCATACGCAAGCATATCCGTATCGCGGTGGTGCACTTCTGTTCCGTTGATAAGCCCAACCGTGAGGCCGCGTCAACCTTATGAAAGAAGTAATTGTCGTGTTCCTTGACCTTGTCCATAATCTGTTGAAAAAGTGGTTTGCACATACGGAACCGATGCCTAAACATATCTGGGCCATATATGGGTTGATCGACAAAATAGTACCTCATTAATTGGTCGTGAGCTTCAGCACGACCTCTATTGATCTCTCGTCGCATTGGTTCCCCTCGGGCGGCTCTCTCGATCCTTAGCATTGCTCTCTGCATGCTCCTCTCAATCCTCTACCGGAGTCGTTGCTCAACTACCCGCATTCGGCATGCCATATCCTCATATGTCGGTAGTTGGGCTGCCAACTCCTCATATGTCAGCATTTAGGCTGCCATCTCCTCATATGTCGGAACCTCATCGTCGGGCATTTTGAAAATTAGAGAGTAGAATGTGGGAATGAGATAGTGAAATTGGAGAATGGGTGTGAAAAAAAATGTGGTTGGGGTTGGGGTATTTATAGGGTTTAAATTGTTTTAGATTTAATTTTTAAAAAAAGAGCCGTTGTCGACCGTTCTGACGCAGGGACACGTGGCGCCACGCCACTAGACGGGAGCCGAGCGAGGGACGAGGGCGAGGGACGCGTGCCTGGCCCGCGTGCGAGGGACGAGGGGCGAGGGCTGAGGCCCGGCCCGCGTGTTTGTGGGCCGCGTAAAAACCGTCCCACAATGAGACGGCCCGCGTCCCGCGTGCTACAAACACGCGGGTCGAGCCTCAAGGTCGGCCCGCTGTGTGTGCTCTTATACTCAAAACCTCTTTTTCTTTAAGATGAATAAAGGTGTTGGTCTTTTACCATGAATGTTTAATTTTTATTTATTTTAGAGGAAGTCTTTAATTTATTTATAAAAATATAAGATCAATATCTTTTAGATGTAAAATACTAATACTTTTTCTTTATGAACCCAAGGTGCCATAGAACGAGAAAGCCCACACCGAAGAAAAAAGTATCTCTCTCCTTGTCGAGAGCAAACCCTAGAATACATGTACTCTCGTATCGCAGCCATGACCGCACGCCAGTCGCGCCCCGCCCTGAGGAAGACGTCACTACTCCTCCAATGTAGTCGTTGCCGTCTGACCACGCCACAACCCTACCTACTGCACCCCTCTCATCACCGCTTGCCCTTGTCCCCTCACCGTTTGGACGACCATCCATGGTAATGACAGGTGTCCCTCCTCCCCGCCCTTCATGTGTTCTGATCAGTCCTTCAAAGGGACGTCGGAAGAAGAAAGGAAATAACCCTCCTCCAGCCTCTTCAATGCCCTTTTTTCCGCCACATCACAATCATTGCCTTCACCGTCTTTGGCGATTGTGTCATTTGAGCCATGCATGACATCCCCTGCACAGTCACGGTCGAAGGAACGACGAGGTTTTCCGCCTAAATCCTTGGGAGTACCTTCGGTACGGAAGAGAATAGTTTAGGTATCACCTCTGTCGATCGCCTATGAGGATCTGGAAACCACTACCGTAGACCCCACGTCACCGGTTGTTGGGGACAACCACTCGGGTCTACTACCGGCCTGCCTTGATCAGGTGCGCTCAAGGTGCCAGACTTCCTGCCTCCTCTATTGTCGAAGGCGGACATGATCCCTTTCATCCTCATCCCGTGATTCTTGTTTCGCAAGGAAGAACTCGTGTCGCCGCCTCGCCTTGTACCGATGCTGACTCTGGGGCCAATGCAACCCGATTATCCTA
The DNA here is from genome assembly GCA_963921825.1 of Erodium maritimum. Lineage (NCBI taxonomy): Eukaryota > Viridiplantae > Streptophyta > Magnoliopsida > Geraniales > Geraniaceae > Erodium > Erodium maritimum. The sequence continues at coordinate 76,946,701 of OY997590.1, forward strand.
TTCAGGCTCTTCAAGAGAGTTTATCGGGTTGGTCCCTAGGTTATGAGAAACCTCTGGAAGTCCTCATCATCAATGTGGCTTTCGACCCGAGAGCTTTGGCTCGACAGCAACTCGGTATGCTCGGACGACTTCTTACAGACCATCTTCCTCGCAAGGAAACCCTACTGTGAATCATCACTAATGCATGAGGTGCCTCAGCGGTGGGGTTGGTGATTAAAGACGTCGAGCCTTGTGTCTTTGGTTTCTACTTTACCAGTGAGGCGCCCGGGTGTGGGTTCGGGAGCACGAACCTTAGTGTTTTGACGGGCACCCTTTACTTCTTGGTGAGATTAATCTAGTGGCTCGAGCTATCCCATCCTTCGATCGGCTCCAATTATGGGTTCATGCACATGGCCTCCCGCCATGCGTTAGAACCAGGACAACGGGGGAGAAAATTGGAGTTGTGTTGGGGTCCATGGTGGAGGTCCCGTGTGATTACTATGGCCAATGCTAGGACGGGCAATCTGTGTGCGTTATTGACATTCCTTGAACCGCCCTCTCTGCCGAAATTTACTGCTTCGATTTCCGGAGTTTCGGGATCCGGTCACCTACGCCCTCACCTACACGAAGTTGCCTACTTTTGTGGGAATTGTGGGCGGATTGGTCACACGCCACCAGCATCTGACAAATAGATGCTGGTGATCCACATGTTCGACAAGTCCCTCCCGGAGTATCCAAAGGAGATAACGAACATGGTCTATGCAACCGACTAGAAGAAGTCAGGTAAATTACCGCCGGGTTTTACCCCTCTGACTCAGAATACCACACCTAATCCTGCTTCACATCGGGAAAGGGGACCAATCGTATCCCACAACACTGCACCTAACGAGAGTGTATGTGGCGGTGATCTTCGAAGTTGGAAAAACTTGGTAGTGGTCCATCCCCCGGTCAGTGGAATAGAGGCGCCTTCGAGGATGGCGCCTGGAACAAAGAAGGATTCCACTGGGGAACCCCGGGAAGATCAGGCGAGGGCTAGGAAGCAGCCTCGCCAAGGAAAATGAGTACCACCCAAGGCTTCAGGGACGATTGTTGGAAGGGAGACCTGCGCAAGCCAATCCTTCCTTCACTACTGCAACACATATGTTTGGTTTTCAACGAGACTATATGGGTCCTCTTCAGGGGAATGAGCAGAGATTCGGCTACACCTTGAGCATTGTTTTGCAATACCTTTTTATTTCAGTCATTTACTTTCATCAAGACCGTCATCGACGTTCTACTGTTGCTGAGTTATTGTTAGACCTGGTGTAGGGTCAAACATGTAACAACTCCTTTTCGAGGTAATAAAAGTGCTTCTTTATTTTCAAAAAAAATACTTTTTTCTCTTCGCCACGTCGGATTGAGAAGATATGCATTATAGAAATAATTATAAAAATTTACATTGAATTATACGTGTTTTGTGAAAACTCACGGTGAACTATTTCACGCATGCAAATTCGTTATCTTTAACATAATTTATTCATATGACAATCACAAGACATCAACTCTTTTGGAAAATGACAGTTTTGCCCTTTACCATTATATGTATTTCGTTATTTGTAACCCTCAGGCATGCGTGTTTTTCAATTTGGAACCTTTATGTATGCACTTTTATAGGGGTACTTTCATTTTTTTGTGTAAAAAAATAACCCCATTAGTGGATTTATAGACATAATATAATTTACCGTAAGTTTTTGCAAATGAAAATAGTTCAACGTCAATTTTTACAAAACACGCTTAGTTCACTACAAGTTTTTATAATTAAACCTATATTATATTATATTAGAATCGGTTTTTATGTATAACAATAGACGAGTCACCAGTTTGTAAACATTTTAATAGAATAATAATATGCATGATTTTATCAAGTTAATTTTTAAAAGAGATTAAAATTTTCCTCATTATAACAACTTAAACATCTCACCATAAGTAGGGAAAGCTCAAGCCCTAACCCTGGCCTGGTGAGTGTGACGCTCTCCCCGTAGTAGAAGAAAAGGGTGTTGAACAACCTCCCGCTCTCGATAGAGGTGGATGGTTCTGAGGGGCAGGATGTGAAGTCTGCGAAGCAACCTCTCTAGATCCAATGAGCCTTTCGGGGACCCACAAGATGCTGAGGAGGAGCCACACCCTGCCCCGGCGGGATATGACACAACTTCATCCCAAACATCCTCCTTCACCTAGAGGAGTCCTCAACTACCTAGCGCTCTACATCGTGTGGGATCTGTTGGAACATTTTGTTTGTGTAAATGTGGTGGGTGCCACATTGATAAAATATAGAACAAACTTAAGTGTTTATATAGAAATATGTCCATACTCTATTTATATTGAGTATGTGCCAAGTGATCTAACTATTGGTAGATTTGTCATGATTATTATTAAATTATATTAATCAAGACTATGACACTTGGGCACGTGGGCATGTGTGTCTGATTCTTCATTTTTAGAATAATATTTTATTATCCATTCATCATCTATTTAACTGCTACAAATGAAGAATTGTGATTTCTCATGAACAGACACTTCATCTTCTATATAAACCAATTAATTTGTTCAGAACATAATCATCTCATCTTTGTACATAGAAAATGTTTATATTATATCAATATTGTATCCCGAAGGATATGCCCAATATAGTGGGGGCATAAATTTCTTACAGAAAGTTTATATCAACGCCTTACTGCAACTTTGTATATCCTCCTGTTCTAAGAGGATCTCCATCGTAAGACCGGTGAGTACTTTAAGCATCATATGTTCACCCGTATAGAGTCAAAGAAGAATGATACATGCGTCTACTCAGATAAATAGGGATAGATCCCTTAGTCTGTCATTTGGATTAACCGAATTTATTAACCGTAGAGTAAACATTCTAAACATGTCCAAACCATGTCTAGCACTTTCTATTTATTATCTTAATTATAATTTTACGATTTATGCTCCAAAAAACATCTCACCGACAAAATACAATGGCAAATGATGTTTGATACCCAAGTAAAAGTCTAAAGGCCTTTGTTACACTCAAAGTAATGACGTGTTGCAATCCGGTTGTGGCTTGTTGGGGTGGGCCTCATTTCAACCACTTCAGGTTTTGGGCTTAATTCCAATAAATGTTATCCACCAAAGGATCAACCTTACTTTTTTGATAGGTGCTTCGGGTTCTTTTGTAACATATTTACTTCATTTTTATTTTCACCCTCCTCATTCATATTTGAATATATATATATATATATATATAATTTCTTAAACCCAACCTATAAACAAAAATTTTCCACATCATTCGTATATATTAGAACATCGATGTGCGCCAAGCAACATGTTCACTGGTCACTAAAGTCAGACAAAAGAGCAATGGCTCACTGATTTTTTTTTTCACTAGAAGTCACAGACGGTATTTGAATGTCATATAAGCAATGATAGAATATAGGGAATGAGAAGGTGGTACTGAAATTCTTACTCCGAAAACTGGTCAAGGACTTCAACAATAGTGGTGGGAGGCAATACATGAATCGGGGTTCCCTCCCTGAAAAAATCTCTGATTCGTTGTTTCCTAGACATTGATCCTGCAAAGAAAAACTCAAATAAAGTAAATAGGACCCTCTCGATCAACCATCTCCATAATCGTGAAGGGGTCGAGGCGGTTGCGGCGGTGGAGGCCAAGGAGAAGGACGCACAAGCTGCGGCTGCGGCTTCAAAGACGTCTCTAGGGATGGTGGCGGCATCAGAGACGCTGACGGCTTCAACGACGGCGGCGGCAACATCAGCGACGGTGGCCTTAGGGACGGAAATCCCCGGGATTACAGAGGAGGGACCTAAACAAGTCTGAAGACGCTTCGTTGGTGGCGGGAGATGGTCAACGTCACGGTGACTAGAGGCGGCTCGAAAAGAACCCTAGCAGAAAAAACCTCTGCAAGATCCGTAGAGAAGGTGTAAGGGAGAGAATGTGTGGAGAAGAGAAAAATAATCATGACACAGACCATGATAAAAACCATGGCTATGAGCATGGCCTTTAGGTATTGCGACCGAAAGCTTTTCCGAGGGTTTAGAACGAGAACTAAGACTTTCTTTTACCCACGCCATACGTATTTGATAGATAATATATGATACCTCTTTCAAAAATAATAATTTAAACATGTACAATTGATCTGTGAAGAAAGTATACTTTTATTTTTTGATATAATGATTTTGAACCCACAACTTGTCAACTGAGATGGTATTTTGTTCAAAAAGGACCAATTCATCCTGTACTTAGAACACTTATTGGGCCTCGGGTGAAGGTAACTTCTGGCCCTTTGTCAGGAAAACAAATTATTGGGCCTTTTCATAACTGATCTATGATCGGCTTGTAGCCCCTGCACAATATAGGTGAGCTAAGGTTAGCGATTTCGTACTGTGGTGATTTTTTTTTACTGGAAGGTACAATTTTATTAAATCGGAATTCAATAATATAGATGTGCGACAAGAAACATATTTCCTGACCACTAAGGAAGAACAAACACATAACAAAGCAGTTCTTATAACACTATAATCGTTATAGACGGTATTGAGACGCCATATAGGCAGGAAGAAAAGGTGGGCGGTTGAAAAACGAAACTGAAAGTCCTGCTCAAATGCCCCAGCATTGACTACATCAGTTGTAGGAGGCATGATTGTACCAGGGACCCCTTCCGAAGTAGAGGAGGCGACCATAGTTTCGCCGACTAGGACTAGGAGAGAATCTCAAAGTTGAGAGAGAATTTCCATTTTATGTCCTAATTAGTTTGAATGGATGGAAAACATTCAAATAACTCAAATAATTGTTAATCGGTTTTTATAAGGGATTAAATAAAAAAAACTCTTGATTGATGAGAAGCTCTGTGCAACAACAAATCCTAACTCCAAAAATTATCCGCCATCCCTCTTCCAACCCTCGCTAGTTACAGCTACGGCCTCGGCAGTGGTTGCTGCCTGCGATGACCTAGTCTGTTCATCCCTTACCTTTCTCCCACCGCCCATCCCCTCCTTCTTTCCATCCTCTCATCCTCGCTCCTCGACCTCTCCGTTCTGCACAGGTTAATGTTTCCGTAGACCTAGTTGTGCCGGAGTTCGACCTTCACGCTGCTCCTTGCTCGATTTCGGGTTTGGTCAGATCTGGTTTATGGGGTTCAGTATTCTCTCGTCTCGTCGACGTGGTGGTACTCCCTCCAAGTTATGATGGTGTACTGTTGTGGGTAAAGCTTGTGCCGATAGTCGGACGGTGGTGGTCGTCTTCTTCCTTGCTCTAGTTGGTTGCAGTTCCAAATCTGGACTCCTTCTCATTAGGTCTGACAAGTTGGACTCAAGGAGAATTGTCTCCGGCGTCCGTTTCAATCTCGCTGGAAGCTTAGAGCGGGTTTTGTTTTATGTTTTCGTTTTCTTGTTGATTTAGGTTTTGGTTTTAGTTTGGTCAGATTGGGTTTATCCCAAATAGTTGTACTTGTTGCAGCTTGGTGTGCATTAGTTGCACGTTTGTGTGTACCGATTGCACTTTGGTGTGCCCGTTATGTGCCACTTATAGGGTACACTTCGTTGAACTTTTGAGGCGCACGGTTTGGTTGCACGTTCTAGGCGCATTATGTTGCGTTGCATGTTTTAATTAGGGGTCAGTAATATTAAGGTCTAGCTAGTCTGGAGTCTGTAATATTTATCGTTGTGCTTGTACAATGAACGATTTTAAGTTGTGAAAAATTGTTTGTATGTCTTCACCGAGTGATATATAAAATTCAACAATACTCCTTTCCTAAAAAACTCAAATAATTTTAAAAAAATGACAATAATAGCTATCTATCAACTCAGTACAAATACGGAAAAATTGTCTCCCCTAGGTTTTTTCTCTGCTAGGGTTTCTACACCCATAGCACATGCACTGCGTCGCCGTCACTCCCAGCCAAGGTCTGGTCCCTCTCCGTCGATCTGTCGTGCATCCTCACCTGTCGGCCCCATCCCTCTTCATCCCAAGGGCCTTCACTGCTCTCCCGGTTATGGAAATCCCTACCGGTGGTTGCCGCCTGCTTCTCCAACTCAAATCCTCTTTTCTGGGCAACCCCCGCCGCCTCTACAACTGCTAGTGAATCTGCCATCACTGTATCCGCCTCTTTGTCCTCCACCGAGGCCTTTTTATCGATCTATATCCTAGTTCTGGGGTAAGATAATCACCTGCTTTGGTTTTATTTTCCCTGTTTTGTTCCTTGTTGCAAGGATGCTTATTAGTGAGCGAAGATTCAGGGCTTCTACCCAAGGATTCAAGGACTTTTACCGGGAGGGATCCCTGAATCGCATCTACCATCGTCGCTCTCCTCACGTTGATACTGATGAAGTCATGGATTATTGCTGGAAGGGATCCCTGATACAAGTCAGTCCTTCCTTCACTACTAATGATCACATGTTTAGTTTTCAAATAGACAAAGTGTGTCCTCCCAAGGGACCGAGCGGTTTTTCGGCCCCACCATGAGCAGTGTTATTCAATACCCTTTAATTTCTGTTTGCCCTAGTGGCCCTTTAAAACAGCGTCCTAGACGTTCTATTGTTAACAGAATAGCGAACAATTATGTTCTTGCTCTATTATTCGTGGTTAAGGACTTACTCCTGATGCACTTGTTTGTAGTTGAAAGTTAAACTAATGAAATTGTTCTTTTATACTAAAAAAAACTCAGTACAAATCAAATAGTTTATTATTTATGTTTCACTTATACAAATCTCTGTATATTTTTGTTTTTCCTTTCAATAAAGAAACAAATTTCACTGTTTATATATTTAGGTAACAAAAGATTGAGTACCATAATAAATATACAAGGATATTACCGTATTATATTCTTTGTATATCAAAGTATATACAAGCAGCATCTGAGTGCAAGTGTAATTAGCGGGGAGAGTACTGTATTATTTTTAACTCAAAGGTACAAATTTTATTAAATAAAGAGTCATTGTAAAAAGTTTTCGAATGACTCAAGTCACTCAACACACATAACTGTAAGACAAATTAATTGTCAGAAATAGTATTGAATTTGCCATATAGGTATGATAGAAAAGTGGAGGGTTGAAAAACGGAACTGCAAGTCCTGGTCAAGGTAGTGCGAAACGTTGCATATGAGGGGCAAAATGACCGAAGTTGAACTCATCATCAGTTGCATTGGGAGGATTACGTGATTCAAGGTATCATTTTCAGGAAAAGTCACTGAATCTTTGATCACTAGTCAAATAAGAAATCAAATAAAATAAAAAAGACACAATCTATTAGCCTGATCCAAAATTGAGAGAGGGTTCGAGGAGGGTTCCACGGTAGAGGCTAGGGAGATGGAAATGCCAGTGACGACTTCAGACACGGTGGGGGTTTCTCAGGAGAGGTGATCTGATACAGTTTGTTTCAGTGCAAGTTGAATCTGCAGTAGATACAGAAAACGGGGGTGCATCGAATCTGTACGATTTTCGCACACATCGGTGGTGGAAAAGGAGGTAGAGACAACGATAGCGGCGCCTATGGTTGTTTTAGAGACGGGGGGGGGGTGCTCAGGAGAGATGATCCGAGACAGAGAGATCGAGGGGCATCAAGGCGGCGAGGTCGATGAATGCCGAGGTGAGCCAGACAGAGAGATCGAGGGGCATCAAGACGGCCAGATCGAAGGAAGCCTTAGCTAAAAAAGTATTAACAAAACTCATAAGAAAAACTTTAACAAAACTTAGACGGGAGCGTGGAAAAAAAGTATTGTTACAATCAATTGGGAGAGTAGCTGCTTAACCCCATCATATGTTGAACACAATACATTTTATTAAGAGCAAGGTTAATATATATATATATGGAGTTTACTGTATCTTATAAACTCTTTTTCATTTAAAAATGATATTGGTTAAAAGGATTAAACGGTTTGTACAAGGAAGAAGTAGTTGTAAAAGTTTCATTATGTTGAACCCATGTAATTATCTTTGTATCAAAGTGTAATTAGCTCTGCTAGGATTTTTATGCCTTCTCTTCGCGAGCCACCTAAGCCTAGTTGATTACTGTTCGCTGCCATAGTGTTCTTCTCAACCTTCCAATTCCTCTCGACTCGGGGTGGGGAGGAATTTATCTCGAGGCGACGATCTCCCTCGACAATCCCTCTACCTCCGGTGACTGCGCCCCATCCGCCATTGCACTCTCCGCCATCTTCTGATCAATCCTCTTCGTTTGTGGATATGCCGTTGGCGTCTCTGAAGTCGTCGCCGCCTCTGAAGCCGCTTTTGATTCTGCCTCTTAAACCGCCTCTTAAGCCGCCGCCGCCGCCTTCGCGTCCATCTCCCTGGCCTCCACCACCGCACCCCCCTCGACCCTCTCTTGATTCTGGTTTTGGCTAATCGAGTGGGTCATTCTTATTTTATTTGATTTCGTTTTTGCACCGACAAAAACAAGCAAGCAGAGTTTCAGGGATTGGCAATCAGGCATCAGGGACTGGCCTTGGGAGTGATCCCTGGTCGATGCTTTGTCTCCCACCATTACTGCTGAAGTCCTTGGCCAGTTTTCGGAGTAGGAATTCCAGTACCACCTTCTCATCCCCCGTATTCTATCATTTCTTATATGGCATCCCAATACCGTCTGTGACAGTTCTAGTAGTACAAGGATCAGTGAACGATTGTTCTTTTATTCTAACCTTAGTGGCCAAGGAACATGTTCCCTGACGCACATCTATGTTCTGATATAATATTAATCATATTTCACCTTTCGCTCATAAAAAAAAAGTAGTTGTTATTAATAAACCAATAACTTGGCACGAATAATGGATATATTTTTGTGGCAACAGTAAGTGTGAAGATGCAGCACAAATTAAGTTCAAAAAAATGGTATATACTCTAGGGTAAATTACAAATACCTACCCCAAACTTGTAGCGTTTAATTGATACTTACCCTAAAGTTTTTTTTGACTGATACCTACTGAGATGCTTAGTTATATAACAAATAGCCCAATCTGTCAGCTAAAATGACGAAAATGCCCTTAGTGATTTTTTAAAAATAAAACTGAAGTAATTTTTTAAATAAAAATAAAGTTATTTAATAAGTATATATATATATATATATATATAACAAAACTGATTTTTTAAATAATTTTTTTAAAAATAATTAATGAAATGTAGTTGAGGGTATTTTCGTTATTTTAGCTGATTGCTTGGGTTATTTGTTATATAACTAAACATCTGAGTATGTATCGGTTAAAAAAATCTTTAAGATAAGTATCAGTTAAACGCTACAAGTTTGGGGTAGGTATTTGTAATTTACCCTATACTCTAATATACAAGGGGACAATACCCTTATATATGTATTATGATATTTAACCTTTTGTTACCTAAATAGATACAATAAAAAATATTATGGAAGGAAAAAAATAAAATGTAAAAATATAGTATAGCTAAAACATATACAATGGATTTTTTAATTTGTATTAACGGATAAAAAGTTACTATTGCCGTTCTTAACATCTTATAAGTTGTTTGATGTTTTCATCTATTTAAACTAATTGTGCCACAAAATGAAAGTTCACAACGATATAAAAAAAACTGTGGTGGCAAATCCTCCTCTTTTCTAAAAGCTTTCTCCTCTCTTTTGAACCCTAGCCGATATCTCTTTTGCTCCGTCTCCACTAGAAATGTTCACGACCTCCGGTCAAAGACGTTGTCGGTGGCGATCTTCTCCTCCCCCTTCTTTTACCTCCCTTCTTTGTTGTTTTTGTCGGCTGCCTCCTCTGCTCGGTGGCCTCATCGTACGACAACTATGGAGCATGAGCTAAAATCCATCGTCCAAGTTTGTTGCTCCGTTGTTGTGGTGGGGGTTGGATTGCTAGAGCTCCTCGTTAGTCTCCTTCGTCCAAGATCATTGCTTTGATGTTGTGGTAGGGGTTGGACTGTCGGAGCTCCTTGTCAGTCTCCTCTCCTAATTGTGGTGTGGCGTTGGCTCGCCGGAAACTCTGGCTCTCAATTGATTGGTTTTCTAGAGTCGGGTGTTGGTGAGCCAGATTTGGTAGCTCCCTTATCTTTTTTGAGCTGGTCTATAGCTAGGGTGTGGATGGTGTTGCCGAAGCTGGTATCTCCCTCGGGAATCTGAGATCTATTTATCTTCGGTTCTCCGAAATCAAAACCTCTTCTAGTTTGCTCAACTGTCTTCTCCTCGGGACACCAAAGCCCAGAGTTCGTTGCACGTCTCAGCCAGTCTCAGTCTGTTCCCTATCTCGGGTCAAATCTAAAGATGTGTTTGTCGATTTATTATAGGTGTTTCTGCTCTGTAGGGTTGATTTGCTTTCCCACTAGCCTTTACCTCGGGATGGTGGTGCGAGTATCTCCAATACCAATGTCAACGTGTTGGGACGATATTCACTTCCACCTTTTTTGGATTCTCTGCCTCTTTAGCTACGGACGTGCGGAGATGTCCACGGGCTTTGATCTTTGGGTATGCTCGATTGGGATTCTTTAGTTCGGGTCGTGGTTAAGGGGTGTTGAGCCGGTGATGTGGAAAATCTTGGTTGGATGCGTCTCTTTGTGCCTCGGTTGGTAAGGTCTTTTCATTTTCTTGGCTTCTTTGTTTATTGTGGAAGCTCTACTCTTTCCGCAGTCCTAGATTTCGATCGATTTCTCTATTTCCCACCTCTTTTTTAATGGAGGCTCGTCGATTATGGTGTTGGCCCCGACGGGTCGTTATTGACCTTTAGGCCTCTTTTAGAAGTCGGTAGGATTTAGTTTCTATCGGTTAAGAGTTTCAGTGGTCTTTGGTTACCATCATATCTTGTTGTTCAGCGGTGTTGACATTGGTGGGTCGACATCCTTTCCACTCTATGTGTGAGTGTTTGCGATGATATATAGTGGTTTCCACTAGTTCAAGTATGCCTTGGGAGTGTTCTATTTGGAGGTCGATGTTGGTGCCGATTCTACTCCTTTGTTCTTCATGGTGATAAATTTTGGATATTAGATCCTATTTTCACGTGCTTTATGGTAAGGAAATTAAGGTTATAGACCTAGTTTACTGCCTTTGTTGGTTTTGTTATACTTAATATCGGTTAAATCTGGTACTTAAACCATTTCTTTGTGTTTCCTCCACTTGTTGGGATAATGTTGAGCCTGAGCTTTCATGTTAGTGCTCAGGTTTGTTATTAGTGTGTTTGGTTTGATACTTTATACGCATCTGGTTTGATGGTTGAAGATGGACTTGTCCATCTCACTTGTTTTGACTCTGTAGCCAGAACCTTCGTGTACCTCTTTTCTTCCTCTGAAGAAGTTTTATTTAAATTTGCATTTGTTGATAAAAAAAAAGGGTAGTGTGATATAAATGAAACAACAGCGTAATAACATGATAGAGTTTTATGGTTCAAGATAGTATATTGAAAATTTCCCTTTGTAAAATTGATGGAAGAGGTTGAAATTACATACAAATAGTGATAGTTGTGTGAATAATAAGCAATAAACTTATCACTTTTTTTTCAAGTTGGTTAATCTTAACCATGAATAACGAACAAGGTGAAAGGGTTGATAAATTCGATAAGCTCTTAAATTCAAAGTGCTTTCATTTCGAGAAAGCTAAATTGACTCAACTAAGATAAATCAACCTAACACCTAGATAAACACCAAATATCTTGGCTCAGCTAAGCTAAACCCATAGGAAGTCCCAAAAGGTGGGTTGAATAATTCAAGCCTAAAACACCTCCTTCTTCTTCCCCAATCTGTTGGCCTTCTTCTCCAATGGAGGTTGGAGATGAAGACCCTCTCTTGTATTCTTCCATCCTCTCTCCTTGACTTTGATGGGTGCATCTTGCTCCCTTAGCCATTTTAGAAGCTCCTCTCTCTCCTTTGAATGAAACCCTCTCAAAAATTCGGACCCAAATGAAGCACACCCAAAAATGACCTGATTTTCGAGTTTTATGACATAATTTGACCTTATTGGTCTGCGTTGTCAAGGCACATTCAAAAAAATATAGATGACTCGTCATTGGGAAATAACCAAAAGGTCATTTCATGGCAACGACACCATCTTATCAATTTCCCCAAGTGGTGTGCCACTCACCAAGGATTAATTGAATGGTTAATGCTTGGTAACAGTGACATCTTGTTGGGAATAACCTGTCGTTAGGGTATAAATAACATGTTTATAAATTTAAAAGCACGAAACAATATATCAACAAGTAGTATAGTTTGCGGTAAAAGCATTGGTCGATCGTACAAGAAAGCCGTGGGTATCCCAAATCTAGAAACTCTCTAACCTAAAGATGTCACTGCCCTAAGTTAGCTTTATTCCTTCCTTTTTTACATTTTACGAGTTTTGCTCACAAAAGCTATCCGGTGAGTAAAATTGGGGGTGAAGCAACCACAACCCCTAAAGATACTACAATAAGGAGGTAAAGAGATACCATCACTACCTAGGAGGAGCTTTCGTTTCAATCTAAGGATACAAGAATGAAAATAATGTACGGTGAATCATGCATATCAGATGAGAGTACAAGTGTATGTGAAATTGGCAATATTGATACTTTCATGACAGTCTAACAAGCCGACTCAAGTTGACACGCAAAGCCTAGAGATAGTTTTTTACCAACCACCTTATGTAATTGTCTAAACATAGCGTAAAACAACTCTTATTTGGGTCATGACAACACATTACCATCGACGATTTTGTCCTATCAAAGGCCCTGAAAGTTCCTTACCTGATAAGTGATAAGCATTCATAAGATTACCAATGATGTGGGCACATCTTAGTACCTAAAGTTCCATATTTTAACGAGTTTAAATAGAATTTTATCAACGCTTCTAACTCATTCTCTACTATTTTATGGGTATTTCGTGTTTTGGTGAATTGTAGGTTTATGCATCGAAAAGAGGACAAAAATTGAGCAAAATCGGTTTAAGGAGTTTTGGAGTCAAGATGATCTTTCGAAGAGCATAACTTCCTCATACGAACTCCGATTTTCTTATATATGATGTCAAATCAAAGGTAATTTAGAGATCTACACATTAGTTTAGGGCGGACACCTTCCTAGGACCGACCAAATCTCCGGGCCGGATCTTTCATGGGTCCGGCCAGAAGACCAGACTTGATAGCTAAAGTTGGGATTTGCACTGTTTGGGCATGGATCTTTTCACGGGTTCACCCATATGTACAGCCCGGAGCAGTTCACGGCTCTGTTGTTTCCTCTGTGAAGCACATAGACTTGATCTTCTAAACTCGTTTCAATTGCGATTTTTACCCTATTTAAGAGAAAATTTATTTATTTTTTAGGGATAACTTGTATTGGTAAAAGTAAAAGTGAGTGGGAGAGTTGAAAGCTAGGATATTTGAGGATTGAAGTTTAGAGGACATCCATTGTATGCTTAAATTGGTATTTGTGTCTCTATCTTTTAAATATTATGAATCATTGTGATTTCTTCTCCATGTCTTCTCCTTTTTTTCTCCATGAACAACTAAACCCCATAATCTAGGGTTGTGGTGGATTAGATAATTGAACTTCCTTATATTGAATGTCATAATATTGTGAGTGTTGATTCTAGCTTAGGGTTTATCGTTGATTTGCTCTAAATGCTCTGCCTCTCATGTAAGCTTGATAGATGATATGAATTAGGATCAAAAACTTTTGAGAAGAGGGTTTTAGTTGATCTAAAATCAATGATAAGTTGGGTCTAAATCTAGACTAGGGATAGCTAGATTGAGACAATTACAATAGCAATAGGTTTTGCACCGAAAGCTAGAAATTATCGGAGAACTTAGTGCTTTGGGTATTCCTACATCTAGATGTGGGAGAACTAGGTGGTTGGATTCCATAAGGACCCTAAAATATCTACCGAAGTTAGACTAGATTAGAGATTGTTCGTTATCCCTAAAATAGACAATTTCACAATAATTATCGGTGTTCAATATGTAGAAATGGTCTCTATGAACTCATACTCTTGATTGTTTTTTTTCTCTGATTCGAAAACTCGTCTTATTTGTCTGACTACTTGAACTGCTTTTTAATTAGTGTTTACCTTGTATGATATTAAACCAAAGCCATATTTTGAATGAAACATCTTAATAACGGCTTCAAATAGAAATTGTTTGTCTAGTGCACCTTTGGGTTCGATAATCTAGACTTCATTCCTAAATACTACTTGACGATCGGTATGCTTGTCGTTTCCTTTTTTTGTTAAAACTGTGGGGCGTCAACCATGGAAGTGGAATGACGAATGTGGTTATAAGTTAAGGACATATCCCGTACTTAGATAAGGGTAGAGTTTCCACCCAATTTAAAAGACATTCTCATTCCTAGGTAATTGGTGTTGATTGTAGAACTTTGATATTCGCCTACCTGGTGGTAAAGGACTTTAATCCTCCCCCCCCCCCCCGGCTCAATACAACCTCATTCAATCCCGAAGCTGCGATTACGATGCATTTCAGCTATGCATCTTGGTTTGTGGTGTTACCCCATACTACACATCACCTTCCTGTCGTGACTACTCTAGGGAGCCTATTGATAACCAATCACAACTTTTGTGTAATAAGGAATGATTCTATCGCATGAATAGCGTCAAGACTCGGTTTAGGGTCGATTAGAGATTGAATCTATCTATTCAACTCCAAGTCAACCCAGTAGGTCATAATCTTACTAATCCACTAAGATCTCCCCATCCAAGCTTTTAATCATCTATTCACTTTAGCTTATGCTTTAGATGGATCGTAAAACTAACCAATCACCCTGAATTTGGATCATTTCCTTAATCCAATCTATTGAACGAGAATTAACCACCCAAACAATATTCCAATCCCATACTAACTCAAACCATGAATTTGACCTAGATAGAATTGAAAGGAAATGTAGAAGGAAGAAGACTTGAATCATCACAAAGTTTGCATGGAAACACAAGTAACTATAATCAAATAGCATAAATCCATATATCCAACCATCATATGGTATGAGTAATGAAGGTTATATATTAAGATTCAAAAATGTCTCAACACAACCAATATATGGTACAATAATCTTGAAGAAATGGGAGTTTAGAGTTGGAGAACACTCTGAAGAAATGGGAGTTTTAGAGTTGGAGAACACTCTAGATGCAAGTTCCTTCTTCCTTGCAATCTTCCTCTTAGGCCCTCTTCTTGGTTGCTCTTTCCAAGGATGAAATGTCACCTCTAAACCTTGGACTAACCCTCAAGTAGAAAACCTCTCCATCAAAATTTGTGGAAGCTCCCTCAATTCCAAGCTCCAGCCTTCAATTTAGAAGTTAAATTGATCACCCTACACGATGTGTAGGTTCCTCTTCATGTCGTGTACATGTAGGCCACCACGGCATGTACTCAAATCTTCTACGATGTGGAAGGAAATCAATGGACTTCACAACATGGAGTATGACATCTATGACATAGAGCATATAGAGCTCTAATACCAATTAAACCTAGTGCATCCTCTGTTTGGATCTATGTCATCATATCCATAGCATAGAGGGGTATGGACTCCACAATGTAGAGCTTCAGGGTCTATGACTTGACCTGGTTCTTGAAGTCCTAGTCCAACTCTCCCGCTCACGAACTCTTACCACGAGCTACATGAGATGGAGAAACAAATTAAGCAAGGAAATGAAAACGAAAGTGAAATAAAAAGCGAAATAAAACATATAATATATGCTAAACGTGAACAAAAACGGATAAAAACATGAGAAAAGTGACATATATTAACACGTACAAATGAGCACTCATCAGGCCATGATGTATCATCAAACACTAGCTAAAATGTGTGCATATGAAAGAAAAAAGACCATACACAATATTCTCTCATCACCTTGCATCATGTCCCACCATCAATCATGATCTGCCTCCGTACTAGCATTACGTTCCCGCCTACTACTCTAGCATCATTGAGTCAAATCCACATCATCAACCACTGTCTACATAGCAAATTCACTTTCAAATTCAAGATTCAATGGTATCTCAAACTTCCAATCCTCTTTTATGGACTCAATTTGAGATAATTCATCATTTAGAAATTAACACATGAAATTGATTAATCGGTCATGCAAGGCAGGACTCGGGTTGAGAAAGCCTAAAGTTCTCGAGTCCTAGTGACGCAAGGATATGAAGGCATTATTATTCCTCACAAGATCATTCTGGAGGCCTCGACACTGACGATCTAGTGGCAGGCGGGCGTGGACACATCAAGATCTGACCATGCAACAACGGGTCCGATGAACGGGAGGGCAGAACAACCTTTACCTCGAGGAAAATGATCGGAAGTCGTCCCTAATCTCTCCATAATGGCGATGGAGAACATGTTAGGTGACCTTTCGCAAGAGGATCTTCACATCTAGGACGAAGCAATCGACAACTTAGACTCCCTCATGCGGCTTTGTGCTCGTCGGGACTCTAATTACGGGTTGTAACTATTGCTTCTCGACCTTGGGCAGCATAATGCATGACGTTTGTAAGACCTCATCCATTGAAGCCTGGTCCATGGGGAATCGGATGACCTTCTTCTTCTTCCAAACGGAGGAAGAGCTGCAAGTAGTCCTGGACGGTGAACCTTGGGACTTCTACCGCACATTATTAATCCTCACACGAGAGTTGACCCGCTGACCCCCCTCCCCCCCCCCCCAAGAGATATTGTGTTCACCCACACCTCGTTGTGGGTCACGGTCCATAATATGCCTTTGGGAGCAAGGAACGGGGAGGTGGGACAGTTAGTAGGAAACAAGATAGAGACTTTCCTAAAAGTGACCACAGATACATCAGGACGAGCATGGAACGGGTCCTTACGGATACGCATACGGGTCCACCCTTATACTGTCACCTTCTTCTCACATTGGGAAATGATTGTCGTCAAGTAATAGTAACTTTCAATTATGAACACTTACTTGACCATTGTTATAATTGTGGATGCATGAGGCAAAAAGCAAGGGAGTGTGGTCTTTGGCACCAACGTCCACACTTGTAGTGCATAGGTACCAAGAGGAAGGGAAAGTACCCAAAAAATTACGATCTACGACCACCCCGGTTGTAGACCCCATCAGAAAAATGCACTCTAGACTTCGATTGGAAGTAGGGTAAACCCCCAATCCCCCCCCCCCCTCCCGTCCATCTGTCGCCCACACTAAGGGGGATCCTTCTCAGCTAGTCCCATCAATTCCGCAAAGTGCAAACCTCGAAGCTAGAGGAGACCACATTCATCCCGACAAGTGAGAGATCAACAACTCGAGATAGAGTCCAAAACGTCAAGGGATCGGGTATCTAGGTATCCCCCCCCCCCCCCACATTTGCTACCCCAATAGAGGGTTCAAAAATACATCCAGAAAAATCGATTCCCACACCCAAATGCACTTGGGAGTCGTGCAGAAATAGAGCCTCCGGTCAATTAGATCTCCACCACCCAAAAACGGGTAATGTGAACGTAAAATGCATATATTCTAGATGTTTCAGTCCACATGTCTAAGCTTCTCCGTCTTGAGTTGGTAGGATTTGATACAATTTCCTCTCTATTGGTGCAATCGGCCTCTCTTCAGGTTTGTTTAGGAAATTAGATTAAAAAATACTCAAAACGGAGAAAAAGTCAGCTTAAATAGTTTTAGAGTCTGACTATCTTTGTAAGGAAATAACTTTCCCTTATGAACTCCAATTTTCTCCCGTAAGAAATAAAATCGAACGGAATTTAGAGATCTAAAACTTTCGTGGATGAAGGTCAGCCATCCAAAGTGCATTCAGGCAGCGAGCACCGAAAAAGTGTCGTATGTCCGACGCATGACATTTGGTTGGGGATCATTAAAGGATTATTTCGAGGGTGAAGGAGAATCCATCAAAGGATGGAAGAAACCCACGTTCTATCGAGAAGATGACATAACCGGATTCATTAGCCTCGTGTCTAGAAGACCCATTAGGTGACACGTTGGGGGAAGATATTGTCACGCCCCAAATCCTGTTTTGACCGGACTCGAGACGTGAACTAAAACAATCATAAATTTTAAACGAAAATAAAGCCAACAAGTCTCAATTCATAATTTTAAAACTTTTAACAATACCACGAGTCGGCCGCTCGGTAAAATAACGGTAAAAGAGTTTAATAAAAGAGAAAAGTATGTCTCTAGACTACTAGCCTAGGACCCTCGCAAGCTACCAAGCATCGAGCATCCAACTAGTACACATCCCGCTTAGGACTTGAAAAACAACAAGGTAAGGAGTGAGCTTTCGCTCAGTAGGAAAAGTAGTTAAGGTTATAAGCAAGCGCTCACCACCATGGGTAACCGTCCAATTAGGGCATACTAGTACAGCACACAACTAATTTCCAACGGAACTCGTAACCACCATCCTCAACTCAAGACCAAACCACACTCACAAACATACTGAAAAAAACAAGCACAAACTGCAACCACATCACTTAACAGATCATCAAACACAAAGTTAACACTAAAAGCACATACGCGTCCCGTACCGCAGTCCCCTACTCCGCCGGCTATCCACAGCCCGACTCTATCATATCGTACCGGAACACACAGCGTCGGCCTAGATATCTTCCCGGCAAGCACTCGAGGCACAATCTCAATACGTCATACCGGAATCTCCATCGGCCTAGACATCTTTCCCGGCACTCCTTCGGAAAACGGAAAGTCAACACAAACCGTCGGCCTAGATATCCCACATCGGACTACCCCCTCGAAGTAGGTATCGTACCGGAACCACTACCGGGGGACCGCGCATACGTGGGACCACACCGTCGGCCTAGGTACTACCCTACACCGGCGTACCCCCTCGGTCGTAGGTACCATACCGGAAACAACTCCTCGGAACACACATCAAGATAATACCACACATCACAGTGCCATAATTAAACACGGCTTACCCAGCACAACAATCGTGCCACAACACGTCACGTCGGTCTATCAGTCACCCGACCACAACACAACCAAATATTCACATCATAGCAAACACGGCACACTCGCCCACACATAGCAACAACATGCTCACCGGATATACTAATTCTTGTCTATTAAACTTACTGACACTAAGTCACACCGCATGCATCTCAAATAATCACAGGCAATTCAATCAACACACAACCTACGGCTCGACATGGCCAATCTACCAGCACGACAATTTCCCAAGTATTGAAAGCACTACACTAGTGAATCACACCCTGCATGTTACTAAGACTCGTCCGGTTATTATCTAATATAAACGATCGTTTTAGTTTTATTATTCTTATCATGCATACTAGTAACTTTCCACAATCGAACAGGTATCCGCTACATTCCCTACCTCAAGACAAACCGACAACTACGTCTCCTAGATGCTGATGTCCTGGCTCGCTACCTCCGGTCTTTTCGTCGATTGAAGCCGGACTCTAAATTAACACGAAAGCCAAAATTAAAACCGGCTCCAAAGTTAAATTAAATGTTATGACGGGTTCGATTTAAGTTCAACCATTGCCCTCTAAACTTGAGCGGGATAAAAGCGGGATTATACGACGAATTGGGTTCGATTACTCGAGCCCCGAGCACAGAACCCAGTGCACGTTTCCCGAGGCACGGATCCCCAGGCACGGATCCAGAGGCACATGTTTCGAGGCACAAATCCGATTCAACGTTCCATTTTTAGTCCCGTTCTAAGTCCGATTTTATTCGTTCCACGTATCCAAAACCGTTCAACAGTCCCAAGTCCTTCATATTCGATCCAAGTCCAGTTAAAACCCTTTTAATTCAGATCTGAATTCGTTTTCCTTTTTGATTTAAATCATTTTTATTTTAAACACTGATTTTCGTTTTACTTTAGTTTTCTTTTCATTTCAACACTTCTGTTCCAGAAGAGTCCAGATCCAAAAAGATTTCGGCTTCAACAATGCCCAGATCCAAGAAAAGTTCGGAACAGAAATAAAAAAAAGGGAAGAAGAAGCTCGGGAAAAGAAAATAAAAGGGAGAAGAAGCTCGATTTTCAAAACCGGCCGACCACCGGTAAGGGCGTCGCCGGCCAAGGCCTCACCGTAGGGAAAAGAAAACGGCGGCGGGAGGCGGTGGCTGCGGCCGTGGGATCTTCTCGCCTCAGATCTGAACGGTGCGGTACCGGTGAACGAACGACGAGGATGAGAAGGAGGGAGATGGAGGCTTGGATGTGAGGACGACGACGACAGTGGCTAGGTCTTGACAGAGGAGATGAGAGGTGGGCGGTGGCGGCTTGGGCTGAACGGAGACGCGAAGGAGAAGGGGGTCGCATGGACATCGGCGAGAGGGTCGGTGAGTGAGCTCGGGACGAGAACTGAGAGAGAAGGGGGGAGGCGAGCTCGGCTGCGCGAGGGACGAGGGTTTGAGATGAGACCCTAAAAACTTTGGCTTTTAAAGCTGAAGCCTCAGACGGGCTGTGCCGGAAAACGGGCCAGGCTCGAAGCATTGGGCTTCAGGTAACTCAGCCCAAAGCAAAAGGAAGAGGTCCAGGTCAGGCTGGCCTGGCCGGGTCTACAGGTCGGGTTTGGTCCGACCGGGTCCGACCCTTTACCCCTTTTTTTTAAACGCCCTCGATCCAACTTTTCGATCCGCTTTCCAAGCACAACTCTTTAAGTCGGTAAAATTAACAAACCTAACCTTTTTTAACCGGAGCGGTCTTCACAGATATGGTTCTGGTACAGCATGAAAAGGGTAGGAAGCACCCTCGCCTGGATGAATGATCATCTATGAGAGGATATTTGGGTCGATACTTCTCAGTTATCCCGTCTAAGGTGGTGCCACCGCCCCCAGGTATCAGCACGTATCTTGTTAGGTTGATCGAATTACAACATATTGTACCTCTTCAAAGCCCTCACGTCTACCTAAGGGAGGACTCTAGAAGTTGTAACCCAGTACATAAGCCAGTCTATTTGCGCGAAACTCGTTTTTAAAGGATGGGGAAGCCGAGCCTATGAAACGCTCTTTCATTGGATACTCCCAGACTGGTTGTTACTCTTTCGACAATAATCGTCTCATATAAGATCTTTTGGATTCAGTTTTGGCACTTTTGTCAATTTATGGTCTTTTGATTATACTTTTGTTATGTTCCTTCGATTTTGACTGTAATTTCTATTTTATTATGGTTGTAGCCTACAAACATTTTATTTTATCATTAATCTACATTGCTTTAAAAAAATGTTTGACGAGTGAGCAAGGTACTTAGTCGGACATTAACAATTGAGTATAGTACTTTTACGACCGAGAATACTCAATCATTAGGATTCAACACTATTTAATTAAAGCTAATATGCATTATATGGATATGTGAAACAAGAACTTGTAATTATGAAAAGTGAAGAATAGATCTTCCTATTTTTTATCAGCAAAGTTTTTTATTGATAAATCCAAACCTTCCTGGAAGGAAAGTGAGGAAGAGAGCTTAAAAGCTAGCACTTTCAACGAACACACAGACCGAGTATTTCTAAGACGAAACCTCAACAAAGCCAAAATAGCAAACAACCAAGAACCTACTACTAGTTCAAACAGGTCTAAACACCCAAATTTTACAACGTTGAAGCAACCACAAACCCCAAAAAATAAGAAAAAACAACAATGAAGAGGTCTAGAACCCTAAAATATACCAACCATGAAGCCCAAATAAGTGAAAAGAGAGGTATAGTACTCTAACTTTACAACCATGAAGCTCTAAAAGTAAAGTAAAACAACTGAGAAAATAATAGCACCGAAGCTAAACCACCAAAAAGACACCAACCACCACTCCGATCCGTCGAACCACCACTGGGAAATGTAAGAGGTCTTTGTCTCATCAGTTCCCCCTACCTTTAAAAGTTGGGCGAGCACTGACACATCGACGACCAACACCTAAGATCGACGGAGACAGATATGGAGGGTGAAACCCATCAGAACTTTATAACCCCAAAAAACTCATCCCTAATAACTTCACAACAACCAACCAACACGGTTGAAACCACTCGTTGGAGCCAACACATTAGACGAGACCTCGACCGACAACACAACCGAAGCAAGGTAAAACCCAAGAAAAGGAAAGAAGAAGGGGACCAGTGGGAACAACAAAACCCAAAACGTGAAACAGCAAGATATCACTTTAGATATAGTCATACTTATTGATATTTTTTTAAGAATTGTATGATACTTTTAGTTTACTAGAATATTTATGTTTTTTAAATATATTTAATGTTTGATATTATTAATGTTTTTATATAGTATAATATAATTTGATAATATATAAAAAAAATATGATTAATCCCTGATTAATCTCCTATATTAATCCCCGTGTAACGTTTAGGACCTCTTTCCATCCGACTAGCGCGTAACGTTTTTTATAAACCTTGACTGGACACAACAAAAGAGAATTTTTTTCTAGAGAGAGAAAGGAGAGCTAGATAAATGCCAATGCACTCCATTTTGAATTGAAAAGAAAATTAAATGTATAATATCACTCGAAAGACAATTATAATTTTGAACCGGGACAAAAGGAAGAGTGTTTTCGCTCCGGTTTCTGCGGTTTGTGACTTTTCTCGAAAAAGTCTACGATTAACGGCGCTGATGGACTGGTTTAATCCGGTTTGTAGTCATGGGTGATAGGGTTGATGCTGGATTTGATATCCTGGAGGAGCTGCTCGGGGGTTGCACGTTGGAAGAGGAAGAGGAGGAGCTGTATATCCCCGAGGACGAACTGAATGAAGGAGGAGAGAAGCTGCGATTTGGTCTGGCGGGTAAGATTATTTCATCTAAAGGTTTCAACAGAATAGTGTTTGAAGAGGTAATCAAAAGAGTCTGGGAGGGCAGAGGGCTAGAAAATGAAACCCTAGGGCCAGACATTTTCGGATTCTTCTTCCAATCAGAACGTTCCTGTCAGAAAATTCTTAGTATGGAACTGATGTGAACGTAAAATACATCTATTTGAGATGTTTTTAGCCCACATTCTTGAGCTTTTCAGTCCCGGGATAGTGTAGTTTGATGAATATCTCTCTTGTTTTGTGCAGTTGATCGATCTCCAAAGGAATCGGGAATTTCGGGTCGGAAACGGAGCAAAAAGAGGCAAAAAGGGGCCTGAAGTTCTGAAGCGCACGCTGAGCGCACGGGGTGCACCCACCATGCACCATGCACGTTGGACGCACGCCATGCAGGAAGCGTGCGAGGTGCACGCAGAGCGCACAATGGGCGCACGGCGTGCAGATTGGACAGAGAGGGTCGAAGTTGGACACTTTTGGTCGACGCACGGCGTGCAACCCGCGTGCATCACGCATGCCCAGCGCACGGCGTGCGTACGACGTGCACAGCTGCGATTCTGTCATTTTTTGGGTGTTATTTTCCGATTTTACCCTTAGTTTTGAGCGAGTATAAAGGGGATTTTAGGTCAGAAAGTGGGGTATCACGAAATTGGAGAAGAAAAATCACTTCTGGAGAGAACTTGGAGAAGATCAAAAGAGAACTACTAGCATCACTTTGAGGTTTTTAGTAGTTTGGATTGTTTCTGAATATTTGTATTGCTACTTCCAGTTAATATGAGTATGAGTATTTCAATCCTTCTCTTGTGCTCTTCTCTCTTTGCTATGAACTAAACTCGAATTGATCTAGGGCTTGGGGTAAGATGCGATGAGTTAAATTAACTTGTTCGGGTTATGCATTTGCTAAACTAATATTAGAATTTTGTTTATTTAATTCCGTTCGTAATGCTACATTGCCTTGATCACGTATATGTATGATTTAATCTTGTTAACCAACAATTGAGAAATGAGGTTAGGAAGAGGAAAAGGGAATTAAATAGCTCGGGTTTTATTCTAAGCCAGAATATGGTTAGACTGACACGAGTGCAATAGCCATAGGAGTAAAACCCAAAAGTTAGAGGAATTCATAGAATATAATGCTATATACCGCTCTACACCTAGATTAGAGATAATTAGGTGGACCGAGTATGTCAGGGTCCTAATACGATCGAGAGATGGTTAGAACTATACTTAGAGAATTCCCGTTTCCCTTAGAATAATATTAGTTGCAAATGTATACCGAACCCCGTTAAATCATTCATCACATTCGAACCCCGTTAAAGTCCTAGATCGCCTTTTATCTCTGATTTACAATCCTGTGACTTGTGCTTATTTTCGGATCATTCACATAATCTCGATACTTGCATGAATTTACATTTTACAAAATCAAACCAATCACTAGTATAGGAATAGCTTGATTATCGGATTAATTAACTAAAGTGCTTGCTTAATTGCTTCCTTGGGTACGATATCTCGGACTTAAACCCCGAATACTATTTGACAACTGGTACGCTTGCCGTACCATTATGAGGGTTAATTCTCAGAGTGTCAAGTTAATGGTGCCGTTGCCGGGGAGCAACTAAGGAAACTCTGATACGTTTATAATTCGTATTAAGACTATTTCATCTTCTATTTATTTTATTTAATTTACTTTTGTGTATGCAATTGCGGTCTCACCCTTCTCCGAGCTTGTTGACTACAAATATTTCAGAGGTCGAGAGAAACGCTCGGATTGCGAAACGTCAAGGGAAGCAAGCTATGAGTCATCACTCCGCTTCAAGTCATCATTCTGGTTCGAGTCATCACTCAGACAATGAAGATAACCGGGATGACATTCAAAGGGAAGCTATCCAACCGAGGAATGAAAACCCAATTAGGGAGCAGAATCGGGTTCCTCCGGGTTTTAACCCACTGTTTTCTCCGGAAGAACCACCGAGGCAAAGGGCATTGATGGAGTATGGAACTCCATCTCTCCGAGGCATTGAAGGCAGCATTGTCGCACCACCAGTCACAAACCCAACATTTGAGATCAAGACATCAGTTATCAACCTGGTGAGAGGTGACCCATTCCATGGGAATGCACACAAGGATCCGTTGGAACACTTAACAACGTTTCTCGAGCTGTGTGACACATTCAGGTATAATAGAGTGTCGAGTGATGTAGTACGCCTTCGGCTATTTCCCTTCTCATTGAAGGATAAAGCTAGTAAGTGGCTACGTGAGATGCTCATTGGGAGCATCAGAACATGGGACCAGTTAGTGGATGCCTTTATGAACCAATTCTTCCCACCTAAGAAGACAATAAAGCTGAGGGCAGACATTAACACCTTTTCCCAACAAGGTGACGAGACATTGGTGGATGCATGGGAAAGGTTCTCTGATTTGCTGAGGCAGTGTCCACATCATGGGCAACCACTATGGGTGCAGGTACAGACTTTCTATTCGAGTCTGAATGAAGTCAGTCAAGGTCAGTTGGATTCAGCAGCTGGAGGGTCTTTTGTGAAATTGACTCCAGAGAACAACGTTTCTCTCTTGAACCTCATGGCTTCTAATAGAGTTTGGCAATCCAGCAAAAGAGGTGCAGGAACTAAGGGGACGGTCAATGCAGTGGAGTCTTCCTCAATGTACAAAGTGGTGGACCAGATTGTGCAGAGTGTGACAAGAAAGTTGGATGCCATGCAGGTACCTTCACTTATAGATCTCATTGATTATATTGAAGGTATTGGAGAACCTCAGGGAGAAACTGCAAATTTTGTGGGCAACCAGAGGAAGCCAAATTACGATTCGTTCTCCTCTACCTATAATGAAGGATGGAAGGACCACCCGAACATGGCCTGGAAACCCCAAGGACAGAATCAGGGTTCTTCTGGGTATCAACAGAGACCTCAAGGACAGGGCTATCAACAAAGGCCCCAAAACCAGCAGTATCAGCAAAGGTCTCAGAATCAGCAGCCCCAGAATGCACCACCACAAGAGTCCTCCTCCAAAATAGAGCAGATGATGCTAACTACGATGGCACAGATGAAGGAGGATAGTGAGCTGCACAAGGCAGCTATGCAAGAGCAGAAGACAGCTATGCAAGAGCAGAAGACTGTGAACCGGAACAATGATTCCCGGTTCCAAAAGTTGGAAACCCAGATGAGTCAACTGGCCAATGCAATGAATTCGAGAGCTCATGGAAGCCTCACGAGCAACACAGAAAGGAATCCTAGGGAGGATGTCCATGCAGTCACGTTGAGGTCTGGGAAGTCCATGGAAGAGCTGGCGAAGGCTAAGGAGAAAGTAGCTGAAAGGGTTCAAGGAACAGAGGACCTAAGTCAAGAAGAAGGGCAAGATGAAAGCTTGGAACGAATAGAGGAACAAAGGCTCACCAAAGGTAAGAAGGTAAGGGAGTCCATAGTTGAAGCAGAAACTAGGACTCCACCTCTTCCATTCCCTTCTGTTGCCAAGAAAAATAAAGTTGATGCTCAATTCTCTAAATTTCTGAACATGTTTAGGAAGTTAGAAATTAATATTCCTTTTCTTGATGCTATTTAAGGTATGCCTGTCTATGCTAAGTTCTTGAAAGATATTATCACTAACAAGAGAAAGTTAGGTGAATTTGAGACAGTGAACCTGAGTGAGGAGTATTCTGCAGTGTTGTTGAACAAATTACCCCCTAAGCTTAAAGACCCTGGGAGTTTCACCTTACCTTGTGAGATGGGTCATATTTCCTTTGCTAGAGCATTATGTGATCTTGGTGCAAGTATTAACTTAATGCCTTTAGCAGTGTTCAGGAGATTAGGCTCAGGGGACGAGCCAAAACCAACCTCCATATCTTTGCAATTAGCTGATAGGTCAATCAAATATCCTAGGGGTATTGTAGAGGATATCCTAGTGAAGGTCGATAAATTTATCTTCCCCGCTGATTTCCTTATATTAGATATGGCAGAGGACTATGAAATCCCTCTGATTTTGGGTAGACCCTTTTTGGCCACAGCTAGGGCTCTGATTGATGTGGAGGAAGGTAAATTGACCATTAGGTATGTTCAAGAGGAAGTTGTTTTTAATGTCTTCCGAGCTATGAAACATGAAAGGAGAGATGATACATGTTTTTCTATAGATGCTTTTGATCATGGTTGTCAAGAAAATTTCAATATATCTAGGTTTAATGATCTGTTAGAAGCATCGTTGAGTGAAAGCTTATCCAATGAAGTTTCATATCCACAGGAAGGTATAGATGAAGCAGTGCACTTGTTGGAGGCATGCAAGCCTATGAGGGCTCGTCAGAGCAAGTTTCAGACTTTGGAGACCCCCACGGGACCTAAGCTGAAGCTATCAATTGAATAGCCTCCGGAATTAGAACTGAAACCATTACCTGATAATTTGAAATATGTATTTTTAAATGATAATAGTACTTTTCCTGTGATAATTTCATCTGCTTTATCTGAATTGCAGGTAGAGAAGATTTTGAGGGTATTGAGGGAGCACAAGAGGGCTTTTGGATAGACTATTGCTGACATCCAAGGAATTAGTCCATCCATGTGCATGCACAAGATTCTGATGGAAGAAGACCACCGCCCGAGTGTGCAAAACCAAAGGCGGCTAACCCGTTGATGCAGGAAGTGGTTAAGAAGGAGGTAATCAAACTCCTTGATGCAGGTATTATCTATCCAATTTCAGATAGTTCTTGGGTAAGTCCTGTACAATGTGTACCTAAGAAAGGGGGGATGACTGTAGTCCAAAATGATAAAAATGAGTTAATCCCTACTAGAACGGTTACAGGTTGGCGGGTATGCATAGATTATAGAAAACTAAATGATGCAACTCGTAAAGATCATTTCCCCTTACCACTCATTGATCAGATGTTAGAGAGGTTAGCAGGGCATGAGTTTTATTGCTTTCTAGATAGGTACAGTGGTTACAACCAAATTGCTATAGCGCCCGAGTATCAAGAAAAGACTACTTTTACTTGTCCTTATGGAACCTTCGCATATAGGCGAATGCCATTTGGGTTATGTAACGCCCCTGCCACCCTTCAGAGATGCATGCTATCTATTTTTCATGATATGGTAGGTGCATATCTGGAAGTATTCATGGATGATTTTACCATGTTTGGCTCCTCATTTGATAATTGTTTAATTAATTTATCTGCTGTGTTGACTCGATGTGAGGAGTCCAATCTTGTGCTCAACTGGGAGAAATGTCATTTCATGGTAAATGAGGGCATCATTTTAGGCCATAAGATCTCCTCAAAGGGTATTAAGGTAGATAAGGCCAAGGTGGATGTGATTGGTAGATTGCCTCCACCTAATTCAGTGAAAGCCGTTAGGAGTTTTCTTGGACATGTTGGGTTTTATCGTAGATTCATTAAGGGATTTTCTGAAATTGTTAAACCATTGAGTAACTTGTTGGTTAAGGATATTCCTTTTTGTTTTTGATGATGCATGTTTGAACTCTTTTAATGTGATTAAGGAGAAACTGGTAAGTGACCAGTGATGGTAAGCCCTGATTGGTCTCTACCTTTTGAGCTGATGTGTGATGCTACTAATCTAGCAGTTGGGGCGGTTCTAGGCCAGAGGAAGGACAAGGTATTTCATACTATTTACTATGCTAGTAGGGTGCTTAATGAAGCTCAGGTAAATTATGCTACCACAGAAAAAGAACTATTAGCAGTAGTATTTGCTTGTGATAAATTCCACTCTTACCTTGTTCTTTCTAAAGTTGTCGTTTATACTGACCACTCAGCATTGAAATATTTGCTGAGTAAAAAGGATGCCAAACCCAGGTTACTGAGATGGATCTTGTTGTTGCAGGAGTTCGACATGGAGATTAAGGACAAGAAGGGAGTTGAAAATGTGGTTGCTGACCATCTCTCACGAATTGAAAATCCGTATGAGAATACACAGGTGCCCATCAGGGAGGAATTTCCTGATGAGCACTTGTTTTGGGTAGAGAACCAGAAGGCATCATGGTTTGCACACATTGCAAATTATTTGGCCTCTGGGGAGATGCCTGACGGTCTCAACTCACATCAAAAGAAGAAATTTTTTCATGATGTTAAGTGTTATTTTTTGGATGATCATCTTTTGTTTAAGATATGTGCAGATCAGATGATCAGGAGGTGTATCCCAGACTCGGACATGCAGAGCATTCTCTACCATTGTCATGGAGGTGAAGTTAGAGGGCATTTCGGCGACACAAGGACAGTGAGCAAGGTGTTGGAATCCGGTTTCTACTGGCCTACTCTTTTTCATGATGCACATTTTTATGCTAAAAACTGTGATAGGTGCCACCGAACAGGTAATATTTCTAAAAAACACGAAATGCCTATGAACATCACCATTGAGGTGGGGGTGTTCGATCTGTGGGGGATTGATTTTATGGGACCCTTTCCAAAGTCCCATAATAATGAGTATATTTTAGTAGTTGTGGACTATGTGTCTAAGTGGGCAGAGGCAGTGGCCTTGCCCACTAACGACCACAAACCGGTATGTGCATTTTTAAAGAAACATATTTTTTCTCGGTTTGGTACTCCTAGGGCGATCATTAGTGATGGTGGCAAACATTTTTGCAACAAACACTTTTGGAAGCTGCTAGGTAGTTATGGTGTCCATCATAGACTCGCTACCCCTTATCACCCCCAAACCAGTGGTCAAGTAGAAGTGACCAATAGGGAGATAAAGAGCATCCTAGAAAAGACAGACGATTCATCTAGGAAAGACTGGTCTACCAAGCTTGATAATGCTCTTTGGGCTTATAGAACTGCATTTAAAACACCTATTGGTTGCTCGCCTTATAGACTGGTTTTTGGTAAATCATGTCACCTGCCTGTGGAATTAGAGTATAAAGCCTATTGGGCTATTAAGGTTCTTAACTTCGATGCCCGAGTTTGTGGTGAGAACAGGTTGTTGCAGTTGAATGTGCTGGACGAGTTTCGACATCAAGCATACCACAATTCAAAGCTCTACAAGGAGAGAGTAAAGTGGTACCATGACAGGCGTATTGAGATGAGGGTGTTCAAAGAAGGAGATAAAGTTTTGATGTACAACTCGAGATTGAAGCTCTACCCGGGAAAGCTAGTGTCAAAGTGGAGCGGTCCACATACAGTGACTCGAGTCCTTTCAAAAGGAGCAGTTGAGATCACCAATGGCGATCAAGACCCGTTCTTGGTGAATGGACAGAGAGTCAAACATTACCATGGAGGATTAGTAGGAGTAGAGGAAGTGTTCCTCTTGGATCAGCCGGGACCCGATATCTAGGGTCCCACAAGTCGAGCCAACGACTTAAAACAAAGGCGCTTCTCGGGAGGCAACCCGAGTTATTTATGTACATTTAATTTTAGTTTGGATAAATTTTTAAGTGTAAAGTGTAATTTTGGACATTGGATGTGCATGAAATTGCTTCGGGAGGTCAGGACTGCAAGAATGAGCTCGAAACCGGCATAGAAGACTGAAAAGTGCAGGAGGGACGCACGGCGTGCGCCAAACGTGCGCCCACCGTGCAAACTGGGCAGAGAGCAATGGAGGAAAAACGCATGCTAGTGCACGCCGTGTGAGGACCATGCACCAAACGTGCGTCAGGCACGGCGTGCGTGAGACGTGCGGTTGACGTGCGAAATTGTGTCCTCTCTACTTGGGCTTCTCTCCTCCACTTGGACTGGATATTGTATTGGGCTCTCTTCTCTTGTTGGGCCTCGAATTCCAAGCCCAAAACCACCTTATCCCCTCCCTTTTCAGATTCTAACCTTATCTTCTCCAATCTCCCAAAAATTTACCAAACCTACCCCATCTTCTCACACGCAAATCTCCATAACCCCCAAATTTCCTAACCTCACTCCATCTCCATCATCTTCTCCCTAAATAACCCTAAAAAACCCCCCACTCCATTGCCATCATCCTTTCCATCTCATCACTCCACAGCCACGCTACTCCCACCACGTCCACCATCTCTAGCCATCACCACAACTACTAGTATCCCTCCTCAAACCCACGGTTTTGAAGCTCAAAGAGAGAGAAGAGGAAGTAAGGGGAAATCAGAGTGAAGCAAAACAAATAGAGGCGAGATTCGGCGACAAAGAGCAAGGAAAAGAAGGGGGAGACGCGCCTGCAACTGCGCACGCCGTGCGTACGCCCGTGCACCAACAGTGCATCCTGCACGCTTAGCACACGCCGTGCACCGTCCATGCGTCCTGCACGCTTAGCACACGCCGTGCACCGTCCGTGCGGCCTGCACGCCCTGCGCACGCCGTGCACCCTCCGTGCAAATCCGGCAGTTTCGCTTCGTCGCTAATATAACTCGTCCTGCAAAAGGGAAGGGGAAGGCTACAGCTGAGAAGGCCTCCTCCACAGGTGTCAGAGGAAAGAGAGCCAGAATTCACATCCCGGAGGGAGAAAGCTAGGTACCCGATTTATTATTCAAAGAACAAGTTCATATTGATAATCGGGACCGACTTTTAGAGAGGCCAATCATGGCGGCCAAATTCATTGACCCTGCTTTCTTAACCAAATTGGGAATTCACGATGAGTTTGTATCTAGCTTAGACAGTGCGGGATGTGAAATTCTTTTGAATTGGAATGTCCCCACGTTTAGGAGTCTCACTGTTGAGTTCCTTGCCACTGTAGATCCAAACTACGAGAATGGTAAATTTCGAGTTAAGTTTAGGCTATGTGGGAAATGTTTTTCTGTCTCAAAGGAAGAGTTTGGAGAGTTCTTTCAGTTCTGGGGAACTTCCAATAGGAAATTGAGAGAGTCCAATGAGGACATGTGGACTGCAGTCAGCAAGCCTGGGTCGGAGTGTACTACGACCCTAAAGGCGATCTATTTAGGGTCCCCACTGCTCTCTTTTTTTCACAGGCTCCTAACTTTCACTTTCCTTGGGAGACATGATAGTCAGGATAAGGTCACAAAGCGGGACCTTGTGTTAGTTTACTATTTCCACATAGGAGCGAGGGCCCTTTTTTAGGAGCATATGCTCGCTTTTCTAGAGGAGCAGGCCAAGAAGGGCTCGATAGTCCCTATTTGTTGTGGTGTTGTGGTCACTCAGATCGCTATCCATTTGGGCTTGGTGATGCCCGATGACCCCCCTGAGACCCCGGTCTCTATTGACGGACAGGTCTGGTAGATGAGAAGTGTTTCCCTAGGCTTGTAAAAGAGCTTAAGGATAGGGAAAAGGGACTTGGAGAGTCGTCTAGTGGACGGTAGAGGAGACCTACTTCTCAGGCCCCTCCGACTACAGACCAGATGGCCGAGTGGTTAGATATCGCTCGAGGCATCCAAACTAGTGTCACCGCTATAGGAGACCAGGTTGAGCGATTTGAGGACCTGGTAGATGCTCATTTTGGGTTGTTAGGAGGACAAATCATTCATGTGCAGGAGCAGGTGAATGAGGTCTGGGCCGATGGCCAACGCTGGTACGCAGAGTACCAGAGAGACATGGCTTACATGAGACGGAATCTCCCAACACAGTTTGGGAACATGAGTCTCTCTGGACCCGGCCAGTCATCTTCCGGCCCATCCTTCTTCCATCCTCAGCCTCAGTACCCTTACCCTGAGCAGTATCCTTATCCTGACCATTTCCCGTATCCCCGTGAGTTTCCTCAGTAGGCTTCTGTGGCCTATTCATTCCTGTTATTTCATTTGGTTTCCTGGTATGTTTGATGTGTTTGTTGTTATTGTGATTATGAGCTATGCCGCTAGCTTCTGGAGCTGTTATTGGGTGGCTTAGGCCGCCCCTTTCGTCGAGCTAACGACGTTAAAAAAATGCGCTTGTTGGGAGGCACCCCAACTATGGATTGGAGAGCATATGGACATTGATCATATGCGAGGCGCCGGGCTCACATGAGCTCGATCGGGCGAGGAGCTCTTCATTCATCCATGCAGCACCACGCCTAGTCAGTTGCATGCCACACAGCGATCCTTCGAGGGGCAGTATCTCTTACCCTCCTTTATATTGATATTTTCGCTGTTTTACTCTTTAGATACTATGTGGTGGGTGTTGAGCACCCGAGTTATCGTGCTGATAGTTTATGTATCTAGGACTGTATGGTGGTTGTCATATATGCTTTCTGACAAGTGTGGGGTGCATGTTTATTTATGTGTTCGAGTCGCACTGGGGACAGTGCTGTGTTTTAAAGTGTGGGGTGGGGTGCTTGCATTTCATTTCGCACTTTTAGTCTGCATATTGTGCTGCATTGAAAAAATCAAAAAAAATCAAAAAAAATATTTTCTGGTGATATGATTGAGTAAGAGAGTGTAGGATCTTAAGACTTCGATGACTAAACTGTTACACATGCCCATTTCTTACACTGTTCAAATAATACATAGATTAGCATGAATCAATTGAGTAGAGTAAGCACATGCATTAAGATCACTCTTTTGCTTGCACTTTGAGTATTTACTTGATTAGTCGTTGCTTCCTTTGATTACTATGCATTGTAAGTTGAGTCTAGAACTACTTGTGTATCCCATTCGAGGTGAAATAGAGTGAGGAACATGGTTAAATTGAGAAGATGATTTTAGGCCATCCTTGGAACGTTTGAGCCAAATCTCTAACCGTACATTATTTTCTTAGTCGCCCATTTTGAGCCTATGGCCTATCGTTTCTAACCATTACATTACAAACCTATGTGCCCATCATTTCTTGTATATCCTCATGTTATTTTTGAACCCATATTTTGTGTCTTATGTGCTTCATGAGAGGGGGTGTTGGGAATTTATTTGTGAGTTGAGTAATTACAAGGAAAAGGAAAATGAAGTCTTAATGATAATGTGTCATTGGATTTGTGAAAAAAAAAAAGAGAAAAGCAGAAGAAAACAAAATCAAGAGAAGAGAAACGGAAAGGTGACATAAAAGGGGCAAAAGAAAGAGAAAAATATTAGCCCAAGAAGTAGACAAAAAAAGAAGAAGAAAAAGTCTACGAAATGGTTTGGTAGAGACTTGAGATGAAAGTAAGCGGGATGTGTGAAAAGTGGTTAGGGGGTGAGATGAAGCATGTTTGACACGTTTTATTTTATGAGCTTCGTGTTTTAAATCCTTTCCATGCCCTTTTGCCTAGTCATGCATTACAAGCCGAATATAAGTCCTTTTTGATTCTTGATTGCCATGATTCCTCACGATTAGTGGAGATGGGGTTAACCAGTAGCATATGAATCTCTAAGATCCGTGTAGTAGGGAAAAGAGGAAGCACGCTGGTAAAATGAACGAGGGGGTGCGAGTTAGGAGAGTCGATCTTTAATGTGAGTAGCAACCTGCTTATGTGCATTCATCAGTTTATGTGTTTTCTTGAACTTTGTTCGATCTTGTAGTGTGTTAATTCTGAGAAAACTCTTATGATCAACAAGCACACTTCAACTCAGTTGTCACCAATTTTTCGTAACCTTTTTGCATGTTGCATCTTTATTTCACCATACTTGAATAAAGGAGGCCCGGACTCCTCCTATCGAGGTGAACCTCGGGGTTTAACCGGGACATATCTTACTGTTTTGGTTGTTTAATTTTCTCGGGACGAGAAAAGCTTAAGTGTGGGGTGTTGATGTGAACGTAAAATACATCTATTTGAGATGTTTTTAGCCCACATTCTTGAGCTTTTCAGTTCCGGGATGGTGTAGTTTGATGAATATCTCTCTTGTTTTGTGCAGTTGATCGATCTCCAAAGGAATCGGGAATTTCGGGTCGGAAACAGAGCAAAAAGAGGCAAAAAGGGGCCTGAAGTTCTGAAGCGCACGATGAGCGCACGGGGTGCTCACACCATGCACCATGCACGCTGGACGCACGCCATGCAGAAAGCGTGCGAGGTGCACGCAGAGCGCACGTTGGGCGCACGGCGTGCAGATTGGACAGAGAGGGTCGAAGTTGTACACTTTTGGTCGATGCACGGCGTGCATCACGCACGCCCAGCGCACGGCGTGCGTACGACGTGCACGTCTGCGATTCTATCATTTTTGGGTGTTATATTCCGATTTTACCCTTAGTTTTGAGCGAGTATAAAGGGGATTTTAGGTCAGAAAGTGGGGTATCACGAAATTGGAGAAGAAAAGTCACTTCTGGAGAGAACTTGGAGAACTTGGAGAAGATCAAAGGAGAACTACTAGCATCACTTTGAGGTATTTTTGTAGTTTGGATTGTTTCTGAATATTTGTACTGCTACTTCCAGTTAATATGAGTATGAGTATTTCAATCCTTCTCTTGTGTTCTTCTCTCTTTGCTATGAACTAAACTCGAATTGATCTAGGGCTTGGGGTATGATGCGATGAGTTAAATTAACTTGTTCGGGTTATGCATTTGCTAAACTAATATTAGAATTTTGTTTATTTAATTCCGTTCGTAATGCTACATTGCCTTGATCACGTATATGTATGATTTAATCTTGTTAACCAACAATTGAGAAATGAGGTTAGGAAGAGGAAAAGGGAATTAAATAGCTCGGGTTTTAATCTAAGCCAGAATATGGTTAGACTGACACGAGTGCAATAGCCATAGGAGTAAAACCCGAAAGTTAGAGGAATTCATAGAATATAATGCTATATACCGCTCTACACCTAGATTAGAGATAATTAGGTGGACCGAGTATGTTAGGGTCCTAATACGATCGAGAGATGGTTAGGACTATAATTAGAGAATTCCCGTTGCCCTTAGAATAATATTAGTTGCAAATGTATACCGAACCCCGTTAAATCATTCATCACATTCGAACTCCGTTAAAGTCCTAGATCGCCTTTTATCTCTGATTTACAATCCTGTGACTTGTGCTTATTTTTGGATCATTCACATAATCTCGTTACTTGCATGAATTTACATTTTACAAAACCAAACCAATCACCAGTATAGGAATAACTTGATTATCGGATTAATTAACTAAAGTGTTTGCTTAATTGCTCCCTTGGGTACGATATCTCGGACTTAAACCCCGAATACTACTTGACGACCGGTACGCTTGCCGTACCATTCTGAGGGTTTATTCTCAGAGTGTCAACGAGAAGCCCTAGATCAAATAGTTTGACACTCATGGACGTTCAATAAGATTTTATTGATGTTGCGTACATTCAGCCCTGATGAAAACCCAGTTGCACTGAGTTTTAATGAAAGTTCTCTCTGGAATCAGGCTTCGAATCTCCCATTCAAAGCATTCACCAAGAGAGTGGGTGAACGAGTAGGCAACAGGATTCGCAGGTTAATCTCTGTAGACTGTACGAAGGAAGGAAGGTCTTGGTATGGTGTTGTACGGTATCGGGTGAGATGGGACATAACGAAACCTTTTATCCGAAGGGTTAAACTCTTCTTAGGAAATGATAAGACACCGACCTGGGTAAGACTCAGTTACGAGTGGATTCAGGACTTTTGTTTTTGCTGCGGGAGATTTGCTTCCATATGGTCCTTTCTTGCGGGTTGTTCCTCTCAGAAGGTTGGGTTCCTTTCTGCCAAAGAACATTGCGAGTAACTCAAAGATCGATGAGGGAGGAGCTTCCTCCGCTCCTTCGGTTCGTCATTCCGCAGAAGATGATGTGGGTTCCATGTCGGGTTGTTGGAAGAGGGAGGTTGATCAAGAAGTAAACTCGGGGCTGATAAAGTTAGGGAAAGTCATAGATGTAGAGAAGGATGGTACAGGCGGTGAGGGAGGTGGAAGTGTTCCTCGGCATGAAGATCTAAGGGCTGTGGAGAGCCTGAACCGAGAGGACACAAGAATCGTTGTTGATTTAAATCAAGATCTGGGGACGTGTGTTTTTAATGTACAAGAAGTAGGAGAGCATGCTCAAAGATCAGTGGGTCACACCATAGAGACAGTGAGCTCAAGGTCTAAAGCAACGTCAGCAAGCAAACGTTTTAAAAGACTTGTTCAGGTGCGTGTTCAGAGCCAGTCTTTAGATTCAGATCAGGAGTTGATCGGTGAAGGAACTTTGGGTAAAAGGAAGAGTAGGGTTAGAAAAGAACGGGTGATTTTTGGAACGGTAGTTCCTGATTCACAAGAAAATTCTCAGACGATTTTGGCAAGGGTTGTAAGCAGCCCCGCCGGTTACAATGATCATCATTGCTTGAAACTGTCGTGGGCTTGAGAACTTTTGGGCGCAACAGTTCTCAATTGAGTATGTATCTCAAAAGAAGCTCGAAATTGTTTTTTGTCCGCAACAAAATGTAAGAAGGAATTGGTGAACTCGCTACGGAGTAGATTGGGAATGGATAGTGTTTTTTCCATTGATGGCTAGAATGGAGGTGGAGGTCTAGCACTGTTTTGGAAATGGAGATATGAGGGGACGTTGAGGTCCTTCTCTCCAAATCACATTGATTTGGAGTTTATTAATGCAGAAGGTATTAAAGTCCGGGTTACAGGAATGTATGGTCATCCTGAAAGGGAGAGGAGGTCGGAAACTTGGAATTTAATCAGGCAATTGGGTCAGCAAGGTGATTTACCGTGGGTGTTGTTGGGTGATCTGAACAATACTTTGACGAATGAGGATGGAAGGGGATGTGCACCTTACCTAAGAGCTTTATTGTAAAGACCGCCCCGGTTAAAATTATTAATTTGTAATCTATTAGTTTGGACCGTCGTTGGTTGGAAAAAGGGTTGTATTTAGGGCCAAATTCAACAAAAAAAAGGGAAAAGAGAGGAGACAGACCTGGACCAGGCTAGACCAGGCCCAGCTCGCTAAGCCCAAGCCCGCACCGAGCTCAACCCATCGCCTCCCCCAAACCCTAGCACTGTTCACCTTCTCCCTCATTTTGCGCACGCATCCCGAGATGTAGCTCTCCCTCTCTCTCTCCTCTCGCAGCCTTCCTCCCTTTCTCTCAGATCTCTCTTTCCCTCTCGCACTCGACGCCGCCCTCGCCATCACCGAGCTCTGCTCCGCGTGCGAATCGAACCACGCCGGCAACTAACCCAGGACGCCGTCGTCGGAAGTTTCTCGCTCTGATTCTTCTTCCCCGAGCTCGAATCACGTCGCGCCGGCGACGGAGAAAACAACACGAGTTCGTGCCTCCCTCGTCCCGTTCAACTTCCCCGACGACGCCACCGGAAACCCTCTCGTGGGCGACGCGGGTTTGGACGAGCTCTGCCGAAACGACGTCGGCGAGACTCTCGCTCTCGCCAGATTTGAGATGGAGAAGGCCGTGGGTTGTGTGCCAACTACCGCCGTCCTCGTCCAGGTCAGGCCGGCGCTATGCCGCCACTCCCGAGCACCGCCACGCGTCCCTCCGAGCTCCCCAGTCATCGTCCGCCGTCCCGTCGAGACC
This sequence comes from Erodium maritimum, assembly GCA_963921825.1. Lineage (NCBI taxonomy): Eukaryota > Viridiplantae > Streptophyta > Magnoliopsida > Geraniales > Geraniaceae > Erodium > Erodium maritimum. Next base: position 76,984,618 of record OY997590.1, read on the forward strand.
AAAACCCTCACCGGCGTTACCCTCGGCCGAGCCGGACTCGAGCCAGACTGGGCCTCAGGCCAGGACTAACATCGGGACAAGCCGGACTCGAGCCAGACTGGGCCTCGGCCAGGCTGGGCCTCGGGCCAGGCTAGGTCCGGGTCTGGTCGGGTCTAGTCCAGGTTTGGGTCGGGTCTGGGTCTGGATCGGGTCTGATCCGGGTCGGATTCGGGTCCGATTTTCGGGTCGGGTCGGATCCGAGTTGGGTCAGATTAATTAATTATTAATCTTAAACCAATTAAATTTAAAGAATTTAAATTGGAGAATTTAAAGGACTTAACTGATAAATTAGAGGACTGATTCGGATTGAACCGAGACTGATTACCACTGTTACTTGGTAAAATTAGACTTTGACTTCGTCCGAGGAGGAGGAGGTAGCGAGCCAGGAGGTCAGCAGCTAGGAGTTGATCGTTGACTGCTTTCGAGGTAGGGAACGTAGCGAATACTGGTTTAATTACGGAAAGTTACTAGGATGCATGTTAGGTACTAATAATAACCGGAAAGGTCCTAGTTCGCATATAGGATGTGATTCACTAGAATAACCGCTTTCAATTAATAACAACCGGACGAGTCTTAGTGTGCATGTAGGACGTGATTCACTAGAATAATTGCCTTCAATTCTTGGGAAATTGTCGTGCTGGTAGAATGGCCATGTCGAGCCTCAGGTTGCTTGCTGATTGAAATGCCTGATCTTTGATTGAGATGCATGATGTGTGACTAAGTGTCGATAAGATTAAGAATCATGTTATGTTATACTCGGTGGGCATGTTGTGACTATGTGTGGGCAAGTGTGCCGTGTTCGATGTAATGTGAATCCTTGGTTGTTATATGATCGGCTGAGTGATAAACCGATTTGTGTGTTAATGTGAGTCGGCTCGGTTGGTATACCGTGGTCGAGCTATGGCTTTGTGTTGCGTGTTATTCTCTTGCTGTGTGTTCCAAAAAGAGGTGTGTCCGGTGCGATACCTACACTGAGAGAGTACGTCGGTGTAGAGTATCGAGGACCAGGATGGTGTAACCATTACCCGGATGCTATGTGGTCCGGGAAGGCGTATGACCGAGGTATGCCGGTCCGTTATGCGTGAAGCCCCGAGTCTCCGTGACGGGAAGACATCCGACTGAATGTATTGCCGATCAGGTATGTTACCCCAAGTCTCGGTGACGGGAAGATGTTGGGACCGATGCTTTGTGTTCCGGTACGATATAAATGGGATGGGTTGTGATAGCCGACGATGTTAAGGAAGATTGTACTAATCTATGTGTTGCTCTGTTGTGTGTGATGTGTGTGATGATTGGTTATGTGCATTATTATGTTTGTGTTATTATGGTCTTGCGAGGGTGATTAGTGGTTGGTACTTGTTCCATGGGCGTTGTTGATAGTTATGCTTTGCTAGTATGCCCTAATTGGACGGTTACTCGTGGTATTGAACTGATGTTCATAACCTTAACTATTTTTCCTACTGAGCGAAGGCTCACCCCTTACCTTGTTGTCTTTCATGTTTTGAGCGGGGTCAGTATTAGTAGGATTCTCGGAGTTTGGGAGCTGACGAGGGTCTTGGCTAGTGTCTAGAAACGTACTGTTTTTACTGTTTCTAAACTGAGTTTTTTTTTTTGACGAGCTGTTGACTCGTGTTATTTTTGGAGCTTTTAAACTGCTATCTGAAACCCTTTTTGTTATTAAACTGCTTTTATCATTTATCTTTTAATTCACGTCTTGGGTCCGGTCAAAACCGGATTTGAGGCGTGACATTTATTATCGGGGTTCCGGGAAGCTTTGGAAGATATAGGGTTGCGAGACGTTGAGATTAGTGGTTATCGTTACACTTGGGAACAGGGCAGGCAAGGACCAAGGATGGTGGAGATTCAACTTGATCGTGCTGAAATTAGTAGGGAATGGGTGATGATCTACCCAGATACTTGCTTACTTCATGGCGGTTTGTCCACGTCTGATCATGCTCCCATCCTTGTGTACGGGAGAAGGGAGGACATGTTTGGGAGATCCAAAGTTTTCCGGTTTGAGGAGGCCTGGGGACGAGATCCTCAATGTGTCGAGGTGGTTCGTCAGGCGTGGGAGGCTGAGGTGTCAGGGGAGATTGGAGTCAGTATGCAGAGGGTGGTGGGAGAGTTGAAAGCTTGGAAACATGTCAATCCGGAACCATTAGGGAAACTAATCCGGGAGTGTAGAAATGAGATGAATAGGCTCAGAGGACGCTGGGACAGAGTTAGCGACGAACGGGTCCATCCGCTCCGTCAAATTTTAACGGGGTAGTTGGTTCAACGGGATGATGTCTCTAGTTTGATTGAGAATTACGAAGATCGGGGACTCATTCATGGTACTCGTATTGTTCGTAATGCTCCGTCGATTACTCATTTACTTTTTGCTGACGATAGTTTCTACTTTGGTATTGCATCTGAGGGAGAAGCTGTGAGATGGAAGGAGCTTTTAAGGTAGTATGAAATTGCTTCAGGCCAGCAGATAAATACCCAGAAGTCCTCGGTCTCGTTTAGTCTGAATACAAACGTGCTTATCAAGGACCGGATCCAAGAGGTTTTGGTGATGCAACAGGTAGAAGAGGTGGGGAAGTACCTCGGGCTCCCAGCGTTAGTTGGTCGGAGTAGGTATCAAACTTTCAGTTTTATTAAGAATCGTATTCAAAGTAGATTGGGAAGCTGGGATGAATTACTTCTGAGTAAGGCCGGAAAGGAGGTGCTCCTGAAGGCGATTATTCAGGCATTATCAACTTATACTATGAGAGTTCACTTTTTACCTCAGTCTTTATTAGGTGAGATTGAGACGATTATGAATAGATTTTGGTGGACACACGACAACAAAAATGATAAACGTATGAGATGGTGTAAGTGGGGTGATTTGTGTGATCATAAACTGAAGGGTGGTTTAAGCTTCAAAACACTGTATGATTTTAATGTGGCATTATTGGGTCAGCAGGGATGGCGTTTGATGCACAATCCGGACAGCCTTGTAGCCTGTTTATTAAAGGCTAAGTACTTCCTGTTGAATAATTTTATTCATGCAGAAATTAGAGGAGTGGTCAGTCCTATCTGGAGGAGTTTTGTTGCAGGTCAGGAGGTTGTGAAACGGGGTCTGCGCATGAGAATTGGTGATGGTTCTTCATAAGTCTTGGGTTCTCCGTGGACACATTCAGAATCTGGTTTGATTTTAGAGGAGCCCAGGGTCGTGGAGGGCTGGTCGGTCAGTAGGCTATTTACCCCAGGAAAGCGAGAATGGAACAGAGACTTGGTTAACAGGTTGTTTACTGATGTTGATGATGAGGCTATCCTTCGAGTCCCTCTTACTTTGGAGGAAGGGAGAGATTCGTGGTACTAGAAGGACTCGAGGGATGGTCGATATTCAGTTATGGGGGTTTACAAGGAGATCCAGGCACAGAATGGAAGATGGAACCAGGCAGATAGGGATGAGTTCTGGAAATGGTTGTGGACCTTGGTTGTTCCTCCAAAGTTTCATCACTTTATTTGAAGGGCGGTAAAAGGTATTTTGCCAACTCTTCTGAATCTGTTTTCTCGCAGGGCTCAGGTTCAGGTTCATTGTGATGTGTGTGGTGAGCCCGAGAGCACTGAACATGTGCTTCTCGAGTGTTCAGTGGCCTGGTCCATGTGGGGGTTCTTTCCTGGCGCCGAAGCGGGCTCTTTGCTTGTTCTCTGTGACTGGTTAGAGCTCCACAAGGTCAAAGGTGATAAGGTTCTAGCAGTGCATGTAGCGGTTGGCTGTTGGGAACTTTGGAGGGCACGAAATCAACGAGTTTGGAATAACAAGGCTGTCTCCGGGGAGTTTATTTCTCGTATTGCGATGGCTAATTGGAAGGATTGGTCTGCTGCCCAAATTACAAGCATTCCGAGGCTTGATTCAACGGGTGGAGTGGGCCGGTCATGGCAAAGGCCGGGAGCAGGCCGTTTTAAGGCTAACACAGACGGTATAGTTCTTGGCAATTTCGGTGGTGGTGGAGGTATCGTGGTGCGAGATGCGGAGGGGACGGTGATGGGTGCTCGTTGTGTATTATTCCCGGGTATTTTTGACCCGGAGGTGATAGAGGTGCTAGCTGTCAGAGAGACACTCTCATGGATCAAAAGATCAGCTTGGGGCGTCGGGGTGATATAATCTGATTTTCTAGGGGTGGTGTCAGCCATTAACAGTTCGGACAAATTGTTATCTCCTTTTGATGGTCTTGTTGAGGACTATAAGGTTTTATTGCGAGAGGCGGGGGTCTTCCGGGTTAGTCACATTCGCAGGGAGGCTAACCAGGTTGCCCATTTATTGGCTCGACATGCCCAGGAATGGGCTCGTTTAGACTTGAATGTTCATTGTTTGCAGACCCAATTATGGGTTTTCTGGCTATTGATTTGCAGTAATGATATTCTACATTTCGTCAAAAAAAAATGAACAGTGAGTTGGGCTCCTAATATTACTTACAATATCATGCATTTAAATATTTAAAAGTACTTTTGGAAAGTTTCTTCAATAGTTAATAATTTACGAATATTATTGAAAACGACCAGCCTTTCCCCTTTTGGATATTTCGGGCAATGAGTTAAGCTCCTGATTGGAAATAAAATTCCCCACTGGAAAATATTCATTATAATTGATTATTTAAATTTCTCTTTGGCTAAAAAAAAAACAAAAGCTCTCGGTCATTTCGGAGAAGAAAGGTATATAAAATGATTTATACTTCATCGCCCACTTCATGTGGGAGCATCCGAACACCAACCCCCGTATTATGATTCAAACTCCTTTTAAAACCCACATTCTTCACATTGCTAAACTCTTCATCGTTGGATTGCAGATTTGGAAATAAACCTTAAACATGTGGTCCTAAGAATCAAATGTGATTGGTGTGTAAAAATGTGGAAAAACAGATGCCAAATGTAGATACATAAATGCTAGAACAAAGAGGGGGTGAATTAAAAGGCAAGAGAGTGATGAAAAATAAGTATATATAGGGAGAGGCAAAAACAAACATATTGATAATATTCACCATTTTTGGTAACCCCTTTTATTTGTGGTAAACTGATGAAAGGGGCAATGATCTAAATACAGAAAAGAATGGACAAGAACAGATCCCAAACCTGACACAACCCCCCAAAACACTTGCACACACACAACAAACAACAAACAAAACAAAAACATCACAAGCACAATCAAATTACTTGTCTCTCTCCCTCTCTCCCTCTCTTTATATATTTATGTATATCCTCTTACTCTTAATCAAAGAATTCCCAAGGGAATTTGGGATGCACTGAATTGTTGTTTGTAGCAGGAGCTGTGTGACTGTTTTGAGGCAATGGCGACGGAGAAGGATCAAACAGCTCCCAATTCGTGGTAACGACGGTCCCTGGAGGCGTGGAATGTTTGGATTGTTGGTGTTGGTGTTGGTATTGGTGTTGTTGATGCTCTTGGATTGGTGCTAGTCTTTGCCCATTTGATTGTGGCTTTTGGTTCTGGTTGTTTTTGATCTTGAGCACATCTAGAGTCTCAACATATCTTTGCACTCTTCTCACCTACACATGAGATCATTTTATTGGCAATGTCAATTGGGAAAATGTCTAAATTGTGTCGTAGTATATTGAATACACAAATACCTGCATTTTCCTCTGCAATTTGACATCTCCATCAGCTACAATTCCATCCAATTTGACCAGCTGGTTCATCAACAGCTCGATCAGATTCAACACATCCGTCTCAACAACTTTCCCACCTCGAGAGATGGTGGATTCCAGATCCGCAACCTGCAATTCGAAGCGACACAATCAAAAAATTAGTTCCAATTTTAGCCTAGTCTAGGCCGTCATCCACACATACTTCCAAGCAAGTGTACCCATTGGGACTCGAACCATCATCAGAGTCAATGTTGTATGTGTTGTACATACCTTGACGGCGAGCTTGTCGACTTCCAAGCTGATCTGGGAGATAGACTTTGAATCTTTCTCCATCTTGGCGCTCCGGCGCATCTCCAGGTAGCGCTTTTCCTGGCTAATGGGGTCTTCGAGGAGCACAATCTTGGACTTGTCCTTGACTCCGGCTATGTCGAGGAACGCTTTCGAATCCCTCTCCTTGTCCTTGTATAGCAGCTTCTGGTCGAGGTGGTGTAGTCCCGTTGGACCTGACAGCATCTTCTTCAACTCCCCTGCAACAAAACAACTCATAAATTTACCCAATTCATTAATGGGTTTGGAATTGAAATTGGGAAAAGTGGGGAATTAGTTACCAAATGTGGCTTGCGAGCTGATACTGATTTCGTGATACGTTGACCCGTATTTAACCCTAATCCTAATCGTCGGCGCCGGAGCCGACAGGCGATCAGAATCGGGGTCTCGCTTCTGCACCAGCATTCCTCCCGGCCGGAGCTCCCACTCCCCTGCCACCGGCTCGCCTACGCCGGAGCTGTCACTCATACGCGACAGCCCTGTCGGTTTCGTCTTCATCTTCATCATCTTTCACTCTATTTCTCACAATCTTCAAAGCTCCGAACCAGAGACAGAGTCATGACCAGTTCATCCCTGTAAAAAAGCTTGGGCAAAGAAAAATCCACCCACGACGAAATTCCTCAATCCAAACACAACCCAGATCGTAAAATTCCCGGAAAATCCCAGAGCTGAAACTTGGGAGAAAAGAGGAGACCCGAATCGAACCAAATGTATACAAATGGCTTTCGAAGATTCGCAAGAGACGCTAAGCTTTGGTAACCACCGATTCTCGCCGAGAAAGTAACTGAAGAATCAATGCCGAGATGAGAAGGAAGCTAATTGGATTCAGAAGTTGAATTTAGTTTCTCTCTCTTGGTTCTTCGATGGTGTTCTGGACAGGCAAGAGGAAGAGGATGAACAAGGAGAGGAAAGAGAGAAAATTGTAATATAAAAACGAGTGGCCAGCTAACTGAGCTGCTAGGGACTTCAGAATATATAATAGGCATATATTAATAAATAGATCTGTAATTATGAGTCCATTATTAACTATTATGATTAAATTGCATAAGTTTTATAATTCAATATTTACGGAGGAAAAAAAAGTAATGAGGAGACCAAATGAGCCGCCAAAGGTATTGTTCAACGGCTGCGAGTCATGATTCCCTGCTCTAAATCTATGACAGAACCGGTGCAACCTACTTTCAAGAAACGACACGTGTCTAACACAAGCATTACATCACACTTCAAAAAACTCTCTTGTCTTTTACTTCTCGAAACCGATAACTTTATTCACAACCTTGGGAGCTTTTGGCAGGGCAAATCAGGTAAATATCCACCAACTAGAGGGACAAAGTTGTCTTTCATTAAAGCAGTACCTGTCCAGACATAGAATAGCAAAAGTACAATAATAAATACACACCAGGACCACGTCAAAAAAAGTCTACTTCTAGTTCGAACGAGAAGTAAAATACAATTACGTCACACGTCTAGCGCAACCCACACGTGGCGGTCCCCGGTTGCATCAACAACCGTATCGAAAGCGTAGGTGATTGACTTTGTTTCATGTTAACCAAACAGAAGGCCACCGACAGTCGGAAACGTGCGAGTCGCACGAGCGCTGTTCTGGACACGTGGCAAATCCTGGGCCGTGAAAAACCAGGCAGCTCAGCGTGGTACTCGTCTGCAAGCGTGGACGGAAAAGGACGGTGCAACCTAAACAAGTGGGAGTCGGAGAAGTGTTGTTGTCTAATTAATTTGTTTATTATAATATCAGAAAAAAAAAAACAATTATTCACGTTAATTGCAAAATAAATAAATAAGCAACGAATAATTTCTTACTTTTATTTTTCTGGATTTACATAATAAACATAGGGTTTTGTGCACTAGTTTGATTGGGGACAGCATACCGACCATGGTATTAAAATAAGGTGATTGTAGATTAAAGAGTGATTATTTATTAATTAATTTAATATTGTGGGTTTTAGAATCAAACTAAATTAGAGAGTGGTTTCAGGGAAGTTGCGTAGGAGGGAGGTGAGTTTGTGAGGCACGTGACAGTGAAACAAGACCAGACTGCAATGTCCTCATTTACCGATATTTTTGTTATTTTTAGTTAATTTAGGAAAATGTGAAAAGGTTGTGAATGGAGACGAGTTTTGGAGTATGGATCGTTTGGAGGGTTTTTATATTTATAGGAAGCGGACGGAAACGAGGGAACAGAGAGTTGCATGAGTTTCAGTTTCCTAAATCTATTTTCGGTAAACACGATGGGCAGGTATCGTTACTATATGTCTATTTTAGGTAAACTAGGTTTCACTTTCAGCTATAGAACACACTCAAGTTTATAACTTTGATTGTTTGTATAAGTTTTGTTCTGTTTGTTTAGGAAGACATGTAAGTTAAAAGTTTCTATTTTTGTAACGTATTTACTGGTAACGATAACCTTAATCTATTCATATATCAATTTAGTTAGCCTGATTATTGATCAAATTCGTCCAATGATCTATGGACTCAAAAAATTGCACGTTACAATTCATGTCACTAATGGTTTATTTAAGTTGTATCCAGATAATAAAGACGCGAAAAACGTTTCTAGGGCTTCGAAAACCGTCGTCTCCATTTTCTTTTTTGTTTTATCCCTCTCAGACCATCTCCATGGATTCCGTTCAACACAAGCCGATGAGCCCAAGCATCATACTCACAGCCCAGGCGCCCACCGTTCCCCTACCCGTTATGATCCTCCCCATAGCCGAACATCCTTTGGAATCAAACTACTCGAGCCCCACTTTGATGCCTGCATATTAGAACGACCATACTGCGGTGATCGGTACCGAGCCGGCGGACATGCACGAACCCCCTAGGCGTCGATCAAGATCACTATCTCCGGTTGCAGATAGGGTCTTAGTGGAGACGGATCGTCTCGCTTTCTTGGATTGTTGGGAAAAGGGATCTCGCTCGGCGATCATAAGGGGAACACACTCAAATGCAAGGGACACAAAAGGAACCTCAAGACCAATCTGGAGGAATAGGCCCTATTCGGTCAAAGGAGATGAAGTCGAAGGGTAAAGGACTTTTGCGTCTACACCACACTGAAGTGGGTCGGGAAACGTCGAGTCCTTGAGGGGATTCGGAGATCTGTTCCACCATGCATCCGATAAGGGACAAGAAGGAAGTTTAGGAGTCACGGGTGGAGGTGTCACAGCCTCCTTCGGAGCAATGAGAGGACCTGGTGGGGGTGGGAAGGCTCCAACAGTGCCTATACCCACAGACTGGGACTGCCGGTGCTGGGAAGTCTCGGGAAAGCCGCAATCAGAGCACTCTTTTCAGGCTTGCTTTATGTTTTTTCTTACTTTAGTTTAGGTTGGTTAGTATTCCTTTTGATTGTTGGACTATTTATTTTCTGTTTCGTACTTTTGGAATGATGGTAAGGGGGTGTCTTGAGTTAGTATATGTGATCCAAAGCAGTATTTTTCTACGGGTCCATGAGCGTCTGATTGGCTACGGGCAACCAGAACATATATTTGGAACCCAAAACTTTTACACCCTACTTTATATGGTTTACATTTTACATTAATGCACTTCCCCGCTTTACTCATTTAAAGAAAAAACTTGTATCCAAATAAATTACATGGTTTATAGATAATAATTACCCTTCATACATAAGAATGTATTATTGTATACCATGTTTAAGATTGGAAACGTGGCAAGAGAAAATAAAATAAAATAAAAAGGTTTTGTATACCAAGATGACAAGATCTAATGTGCATTGAGTTTCTCTCGTTCGATCTGTTGAAAGCTTTTTTTCGAGAAACTCTAGCCACAATTTTATGGAGCCCTTTATGTCTACTATTATCATCGATAATTTTTTCGGCTTTGTCTTATCACCGCCTACATTTATGTGCTTCTCGACTACCCCTCCTCCTCACCCTTCTTCGATGGTGGAGCCCCCTCAAAAATTGCGGTGTCGAAGGAAGTCAAAGCTAACCCTAACCGAGACACCTTCTCTGCCTCTTCCCCCACCATCCTCGGCGATTCAAGCGCCGCTTCAATCTACAGCGATCGTCTCGTTCTCCCTAAGGTCTGCTACGCTGCTAGCAAAACCAATGAGAGGTCGTCCGGTGAAGGTTCCCTCGGTTGCTTCTTCGGCACGTAACCCATTGTCTGCTTTTGGCGTTGGCGAAACCACGCCGCTTCCTATGGTTGTGGTCTCTAGACCCGACGTACCTTCATCGCTTCCAAGGGTGGTGGTTCCTACTCTCATCGAGGTCTCGCTGCCTCCGTTGTGCCGAGATCCTCACAGTGGGAAAGCTCCAATTAAGGACGAAGAGAGGAAGGACTTGGAAGCGCTGGTTGAGGGGGCCCGATCCCTAATGCGGAAAGGGTTCCTATAATCCTGTCGCTTCTAACCAAGCCTTCGGGCATGGCTCATCGCCGACGGGTGCCTAAGTTGCGTGAGGCCAGCACTGTTCTGGGGACATCCACACCGCCAGAACCCCTAGAGGTTAGCCTTGCCAATCTTCAGGATGGCCTCTCGTCATGCTCGTTGGAGGAATTGGAAATCCTCGTCTCGTACGCCCTGGTAAATCGATCGGTCCTTGCCCACCATAAATTCTCCATGATGGGTAAGCTCTGGTCCTCCAAACCGCCCCGGAAGGATGTTCTGCTCCAAATCATCACGAAGGCGTGAGGCAGGTCCGCAAAGGGGATGGTGATCAAAGACATCGGCCCTAGGGTTTTTTGGCTTTTATTTAGATTCGGAGGAGGCTCGTGCATGGGTCTGAAGAAACGAGCCTTGGTGCTTCGATGGCCATCCACTCCTCCTCGGTGACTTGGACCCGATGGCTATGAACCCTCTTACTCTTGATCGACTCCAGTTGTGGGTTCACGCCCATGGTCTTCCCCCATTTTTGCGGACCCGATCGACCGGGGAGAAAATTGGGTCGGCCCTTGGGCTGTGTGTCGAGGTACCTTGTGATCAACGGGTCCTCTGTTGAGGAGCTACGGTGAGGGTGCGATTTTGGCACCTGGTGAAACGTCCCTTACGCCGTCATCTATTACTGAGATTCAAGGACTTCTTAGACCCGATTCGGGTCTCGCTATAATTGTGGGATGATCGGACACGTCGTATAGGAGTGAAACTAGAAGATGGTTGGCGGTCCGCAGTTTGACTCCTCTATGTTGGAATTCTAGAAGGATAGGGTCATCAAACCATATGCGACCGACTAGGGTCATCAGGGGTCTCGAAGTCAACCATTGAGGACCAGACCTATGTCCCTAGGCATTGTACCTAAGGGAACCTTACCTCGCTGAAGGGGCTGAATTGTATCCCCGAACACTATACCTAAGGGTACTGGACTTCGGGGCATCGTTCAAACCAGGAAGGTGGATTATGGTTGGAAATTTTTGGTGATCGACCAGCTCTCTGGTAGCATGAAATCAGGGCTTCAAGCGCGCATGGGCACAGAGAGAGGGCTGAACTTGAAACTGGATCTGGAGCTGGAGCTAGAGCTGGAACTAGAGTTGCAGCTGGTATTAGAGGAGTCAAGAGGGGTTCTTTTTGGGAACCCCGAGATGATCAGGATAGGGCGGGAAAGCAGCCCCGTTAGGAGGAATGAAAGGAATTCAGTGCTCTAGCGATTGGCCCTGAGAGGGGTCCCTGTAAAGAGCTTTGACTCCCTTTGAAACTGATGAAAGTAGGTACGATCGCACTCTACAGAGTATGCAGTGTTTAGGCAACACCTTGAGCAATCATAGTCAATTTCGTCATAGTTTAGTTTTAGCTTGCCTACACTTTTCCAACACCTTTTGTAACAGTTCATCTGTCTCGGAGTTAGTTGTAAAGAGACCTTCTGAGGATCTATACTGTATACTAACTCTTTTTATTTTCTGAATGAAATATATGCATCTTTTAGTAAAAAGGGATCTAATGTACATTAGGGAATTCTAGTAAAAAAACATCACTCTCTCGAGTCGTGTGCCTCTTTCTAGATCGTATCCTAATCTTAACTTTATTTTTTCCATGTTGATTGTACCGTCTCCTACCTCCTTTTCTACCGTACCACCACTGACTGTTCTCGACATATCCCCTCCGTCACATGTCGATAAGGCGTTCTCAACCCCTCTCATAGTGCCCTCGAGATCTCTAATAGAGTTCATCCACCCAAAACTGATCAGGGAGAAGCGCAACCCTTAAGAGCCTTCTCTTGTTTCCCCGATCACGCCGCCCCCACCATCGGCGTTGCTTCTCCCACCTAGCCTTCCATCGGTAAACAATACGGCTATGGTGGTTTTCTATTCAGGGCTTACAACGCTGGGAACTGTCTTGGCTAAGCCAAAACGCTGTCAACCTGCTAAGATCTTTGTCCACGAGCTATCGTCCCTATTTGGAACACCGTCCCCAACAACAGATGGTCCTGTTTCCGTGGTTAAGGTGACGACTAGGGTTCCAGCCCAGCCCGTCCTGATGGCGCCTGCGGGTTCGTCGTCGTCGTCGATGGGTGTCTTCTATGTTGGCTTCTCTACATGCTCCCTCACTAACGAATAAGAGATGGAGGTTCTGGTGTCGTACACTCCGGCGGACCCTATGGTCATGACCCAACTTCAATTTGGTATAGTGGGGCGACTTCTATCGCCCAACGCACCCCGAAAGGATTTCATGCTCACGATCATCACGCGAGCATGAGGACGATAGGTCTCAAGTTTGGATGTCAAAGACCTAGAGCCATGGACCTGTATGGCTTCTACTTCACATCTCAAGAGGCGAGGACATGTGTTCGTAATAATGAACCTTGATGCTTTAATATATATCCGATGATGTTTGGAGAGATCTTTGACTCGACGGATCGGGACCTTCCTAGGTTGAATCGGGTCTAACTATAGGTGCATGCTCGGGGAATCCCGCCCTCTATCCGGATCAAGGCCATTGGAGAGGTCATTGGCGCTACACTAGGGGAATGTGTGGACGTCCCTTGTGACCAATGGGGTATGTGTTGGGGCGGGATGGTCAAGTGCTTATTCTGGATGGAACTCCATCGACCCCTCCGTCACACCATAATTATGAGGTTCAGGGACTTTCCGGAGCCAGTGTGGGTTACTCTAACCTATGAACGCCTCCCGTCCTTTTGTTTCAATTGCGGTAGAATCGGTCACATGGTTCGTGAATGTGAATGGGAGGTACCGAGGATCCTAAGGTTCTATGACTCGATCTTAGAGTTCAAATCGGGCAAGCTGGAGAAGGCGTACGCCATAGACTAGGGTACGGGAGCACCACCACCACCCCCGGGGTTCGCACCACTGACCTCAGACACGCTACCTATGGCTTGGACAACTCGGGGAATGGGGCCACTTGTAACCCCAGACACAGTAACTAACCCTCAGCTAGGGGGCAAGGGTCGTACCGTGGTCGGTCCACACCCTCGAGAGGTCGGGTATACTTCAAAGATAGGCCTCCTTGGGTTTGTCCCACCTGCGAAGCTATTTGTCCCATTTGGGATTATGTCCGACTCATCTGCAAGTCTAGGCCATAAGAGAGATATTATGGTAGAGCCGGGTGAACACCAGGTGATGGCTGAAAAACAATTATATCAAGAGGAATGATAGGACAAAATGGTTGAGGGACCTACCTAGGGAGGGGTCTCGGGCTCAAGCCTCGCCTCCTGTCCAAACTGTCAAGTTCAAGTTCAGTCGCCCACCTCACGACGAACAGAGTCCCTGAAAAGAGATTAAATAGCGTTTTGACATTACTTTGAGTGGTCCTCATCAATTTTTTCTTTTTAGTTTTAGTTTCATTCAGCTTTTACGTTTTTTAACACTGTTTTTTATTATAAGATTAACGGTAATCTTGTCTTAAAGTTTTTTTAGACAAAGACTTTTTGAAGCTTTAACTACTATGATAACTCTTTTATTATAATTTAATAAATTTATCTCTTCCGTAAAAAAAAAAGTACATTATGGAGAAGTAAACTAATATCCATGAAGGTCTAACTCATATCTTCAAACGGATATGAAACATGTCTTGGCCAGTTGCGCCAAGCCCATGTTCCACGTAGTAATATTTTAACAAATATATAGTTATAAATGCATTTATTAAAATAATCACAATGAAACCACAAGTGTCGATCGTGTTCAAATGTTGCATTTCATTACAAAGTAAGATCCTTGACTCACAATTTAGTTAGTCAATAACTTAGGGTGGTCATTTGTACATTCAAAGATTCTAGTAAACATGCATGTGGAGAGAGAGCTACTTGCAATATGTACATAACATACACAAGTAGACAAAATGTAAAGTGGGGAGTGGGGTGGTTATGAGATGTGATTTGTGAGCAATATATATTGGACTCATCTTGTTGGCTTTTAATGGAATTCGAGCACAACCTTAACCCCACACTGTTCTTTCATCTGCTACCGATCACCCAACCACAGCCATTGATCTGCCCAACATATTTATAACATATGATCCCACTTCTAATATTCCATGATAAAATAGTATATAATTATGTGATGAATTATGGTAAGTAGTCCTTGAGACATCCCAACCGTTAAAACTGAAGCGTTTATGTAAGAAAGCTTAAATTCAATCCATTCTGTTCAAATGATTGTATTCGTTGTAGATTTATGCGTTTGTTGTAATCGTTGTTGTGTTTTTTAAAGTCTGTCTAACGAGTCCAAAATTTATCGTCTTATCCGTCCAACTGATTATATGTATATTTTTTATCAATGTATAAATATATAATCTATAACTTAATGATTCATCTTTTTTATAAAAGAATTATGATAAGTAAGTCAATAAAAATGTCTATTATGAAACAAACCAAAAATATATTTTTGTGCATCTATATATGATGCAGGAGGTAGGAGCTACTTTGATATTGGTAGAAGAAGCTATGGCATAGGAAAGTTTGGTGGATCCTGGTAAGCTTAAACTAAGCATGAAAATGAATATTCAACTGTCATGCCAAAATTATAAACAAAAACGAAATCATGGTGGGGAGAAAATGGGCAATTAGATTGGAGGTGGCGATAAACAATGAATTTTGTGATGTTGAATCCAAGGGACGGTGTTCACTTTTTGCAATAAGTACAAGAAGTTAACTTATTTTCTGGTTATTATAATAATGATAATAATAAAGCTAATAACTTATTTTATGGTTGTAGAATGTAATATTTAATTATTGTGTCCAACAGAAATTTGGATACGTAATATTGTAATGGTATTGAAGTGCACACGTGGCAACTGAATTTGATTGCAATTGATGAACAACTAAATTGATGTACAAACCAAGTATTGAATCACAATTAGATCCAATGCAATTGATTAAGATTTTTCAATTAGCGATCCTGTAGCTTTCAAGATGGTTAGTGGCTCTATCCACCCAATAATATCAACTACCAACCAAGTCAAGTCTGATGCATTTAACATCTTATGGGGCTTTCTAAGTTGGGCCCGACCCAAATGATCCCAGAATTAGCTCTCATCTATGAAATCAAATCAACAGGCCAAGGCCCAAGTGTAAAAGGTTTGTTGGTCATTCATTTTTCTTAGTCTTTTTTGAAACGTAGATTGTATTTTTATTATTTGAAATGCTTCGTAATACAATCAAGTGTATCCGGGATAGTGAGACCGGATCACAACTGGACAGACACGGAACGGGCCTCCCGAGTTAGCCAGTGGGCTGTTCCGTTCGTTGTCCTAAAAATATACTCGAGTTTAACATCCTGGAGAGATAAAATTATAGAACGACATTCTTCAATGAGTCGGCCCACAGGGGAAAATAAGAGGATGGTCCCTTGAATCAGGTGCACCACATATTGTGCATCACTTCGAATCATCACCTGATACATGTCATGTTCACGAATCTATTGGAGTGTGTTCAGTATGTCCCTCGATTCGCAAATTCAGCCCCTAGATTACTCTGGACTATGCCGCTTCAAGCATCCACCACACAACCTCGGTTAGATCGATAGAGCCAATCCCAACCCATTTGGTTTGTATCAGTAAAAGTAGCACCGTCAACATTTATCGATGCCTAGTTCAGTGGTGGTGGTTGTCACCCCGTTCTTCTCGGTTGGGGGTTTATAATAGGTCGGGCGACCCCCAAATGAGCTTCAGTTCAACTGTGTTGATGGCTAAGAATAGTAGATATGACCTTGCCTGAGGCCGTTTATGTTTGTTCTCATACAAGGCCATTCCGAGCCTTTCAGATTTCTCAAATTGTCATCACTATACTGCTCTTTGTAGGCATATTCAGATTGTCCATAACAAGTGCCAACCACATGTTAAGGGTATAATGTGAAAGAATATGAACCTTTAAGTCAGCCTTTGCCCAGACTTCTTGCGCGAAACTACAATGTAAGAGGTGAGATGAGGTTTCGCAACCATTCTGACAAATCGTCCATGTCTTTGGAATTGGGACATATTTCGTTCGGAGATTTGTCACCACCTGAAGGGTACCTGAGAGAGTCTGTCATAAGAAGATTTTGATTCGAGGTTGGATGTCTAGATCCCATAGGCCCGTCCAAATCGTGCCCCCTGTATGATGCCACCTCTCGTTGACCCGAGATAGTTCTCGATATCCCTCCTTGCAGGTGTAGACCCCTTTCATGTTGTGGGTCCAATACCATTTGTCCCTATCGTTTGGTAATGGGACTGGTACTTGGAGGATGTCATCCACAATCCCCGGGGAGAAATTCTGATGTAATTTTGGCACATCCCAATTATCCCCTTAAGATGTAGTAAGATCAGAAACCACCATATTTGAAGTCACTACCATGTGTAGTTGTATAATTTGGTTGTTCCCCAATAACCACGGGGTACCTTCCACCATCGTATTCCTTCCATCTCCTATGGTCCGTCATAAACCTTGACATAGAAGAGATTGAGTAGCCCCAAGACATGTCCAAATATGGATTGGGTTTCGACCCCCGTCTGTAGTGAGGAAGTCTCCTTTCGAGAAATACCAAGCTTTGACAATCCGAGCAACCAAGGAATTCGGCTCATTA